>CM071855.1:21844275-22444275 GCA_036507275.1 Sicyos edulis | reverse complement strand
TGTTCAGTTTCAACTGAACACCAACCGTCGACCAACAAGAAATGCCTCTACCGAGGCCAAGGGCCAACTAGCATAACTTTCCTACGCAACAACCCGAAATCACCGCACTAGCCTCTCAACCCAAGTTAGGGCACTTGCCAAGAACTAAAGTCCTAACTCCTCGGAATCGAGCACTTTGGTTTCACAACCCGAAACCCCTCGTGGTTCTTGAAAAATACACCACGGAACGAGCTACACAAAAGTACATTGGCGTGTACAGCTCCAACTTGGTTCCTTAAGATCCAAACCAATAAGAATTCTCACACAAGGCAACATTTGCCTCCCAATAGAGCCACTTCTAGCAAAGGAGCAACAAGAGTTCAATCCACTCAGGGTCAACTCACCACGGAATGCCACATTGGTCGACTCACTCTTACTAGAGCTTAACTACACCAATCTGACATACCTCATACCAATGTGCCCACTAAATGCTCCACTCAACCATCCAACTCATGGTTCTAACACTGGATCAACCACGCATCATCGATGCCAACCCTACTCATATTAGGGTAACTCCAAGGGTAGTCGAATCACACTACCATCCAACTGGCTCACAAGCCCACAACACAGGCGCGAGATCTCGGACGCGCTAGCCCTTAACAACCAACAGCATCCTTTGTACCCAACTCTCGGTGACCGTGAAAAGCTCCTACTTTTCCCTCAAACGACCTCACACTTGTAGTTCTCTAACTACCACCGAGCTAGATCTCTTAAGCAATCCAAACAGATGCAACTTCAGAAGAATGGGTACAAGGCTAGTGGGGATGCTAAACTCCGGGCGGGTCCTGGAACCACCTGCACAAAAGTGCCAACTGGCCTGAACCAAGGCCTCCTCTCAAAGCTTGGTGCCAACGGGCACTACTTCCTTTACAACACAAACATCCCTTTACGGGCTTTAAGCCACTCTGAGGGTAGGGAAGGTCACACTCCAGGTGACAGGGCAATGGCACTCAACACAAGAGTCTCAACAATCGAGTAGACTACTCTCTGACATCACGTCCAACAGACAAGCCAAGGCCCACTCCCGCATCCCACTCGATGCTCAACGAATACTCAGGCCAACCCTCGGGTGGCAGCACCTAGCTCCACACCTGGAACATGCTAACAGAAGGTGCTTCTCACTAATAGCCAGCTGGAAACCACAGACGGATTAGGTCCTGACAAGCAAACTCCACACTACCCTCTGGCTACGAGGGTACTAAAAGAACTGGCTGCAAAACGATTGCAGACTTGCAGGAGGACAAGATGTCTCTACATCTTCCTCAAAAGCTACTAACTTGGCAGCTGGCCAATTCGACCGGGTGGCTGATGGAGACTCTGCTGGTCCGCCTCTCACAGGGGACTTCCACCACCACACTCTCGCATCAAACAACACGAGCAGCGGCGCGCCTTGACCTCTAAACATCCGGTCATCGGCCTTTGAACACCAGTCATCACAACACTTGGATGATAAACTCGATCTGGCCAACCACCTTGCTTTGCTAGCGATGGGTCTCAAAACATCCAGCTCTCACAGGCTTCCACTTGCCAAACTCGTTTTGCTCGATCAACGCCAACTATCTTATCAGCATAAACCTGCTGATCAAGCCTTCCCGGAACCTCCGGCTACTGGAACTACAAGGAGGGGTGTCTCCTAAATAAACTCTACCACCGGGCTATCTATGCCCAAGACTCCTCACTCTGGCGCTACAAATCGCGCTGGGTCTCCGCTCTCTGTTAGCTAAAAGACTCGCCATCAACTCCCTCATGGTCGAGCACACTCTGCTCAAGGAGTCTCACTCTGGCGTGCTAGCCTCTACCCCCTCCTCTAGGCAACTCAACCGCCAGGGGCCAACTCGCCCAACGGGCTAAACAACCACGGGCGCGGCCTCAACATCCATACAAACGGTCCAACTCCTCGGTCGGACATGCCAAGCGTCCTGCTCCTCGAGTGCGATCCACGCACTAGCGATCTGCACGAGCACCTCCACCCTCTCACTGGGGAGAACCACAACCGGGCCACAAAATGGCCTCACGGAGTCTAAGCTCTACCTCCCTCTAGGTGCGATCGACACACTAGCGATCTGCACAAAGCATAAAACCTAGCCCACGCTGGGGCTCTCACTGCCAAACAAGGGTAACACATGTATACTAGATGCAGTATTGTAAAATAAAACCCTTAGCTTAATGAACTCAGACAAACCTGACGGCCGCGGAGTACTGATGATCATGGGGGCAACAACCTGCAAAGCAGGTTAGTCTACAGAATCTATGACTCTGTGCTCTGATACCAACTGTAAGAACCCGACCCTAAATACGGTCCTAAACCTAGGTTCTCACTCAGCATGCAAGTTAAATATTTCATCAAGCGGTTTAGTGCTCATATTTAAAACCTTTAAAAACTTTTAGAACGGGGAATGCTTAAAACATAATCAACAGTTTTGTTTAAGAAAACCAACGAAGTAAAACAAGCCTGGCCAGTATATATATAAAACATTCAAAACAGTTCAAACAACTTTTAATAATGTTTCCCCTAGGACTCCTGTCCATCTACATGCTGAACAAATATGCAAACAATAAAGACAGTCTTGGCGGCTCCCATGATCAATCAGCTCCCTCCGCTAGCCGTCCCGGTGCTGTCCCAAGTTACCTGGTGGAAAACCATAGAAATAAGGGTGAGTATAAACATACTCAGTAAGAATCCCCAACCGGGGTACAATACGATACTTCAATCATCTAGCACCCTAGTATGATGCAAACAGTTACCAACACAGATCATAGCTCAACGAGCTTACAAGGCAGAATCTGGAATCCTCGGAAGTCTCCTACTTCCGGCCTAATGATTGGCTCTCATAACCAATCCCAGGACATCTCCGTGGGTCTCTCTCCTCGGCCAATTGATCACTCAAAACCCGATCCCAAAGATGTCCGACACCCTCGAGGGTCTTTCTCCTCGACCATATGATCGACTCAAAAGCCAATCCCAATGGGTGTCCTCAAGGGCCTCTTACCCCGCTTATAATCTGGACTATCGGAGAGTACCCGAAGTCCGGCTCTAAACAGGAAGGAACTGGTGTACTCACGAACATTAGCCCGGGAGCTCTCGAACCGGCGACTAACGCGTGTCTTGCGCGCACACCGCATGCCTTTGCAACCGGCGTAAATGTGGGGGCCTAAGTACAAACTACGCGGGCCAGTGCGCATGCCTAAGACTTCGGAAAGCGGTGTCACCGAACACATGTAGTGCGAGGCCCTCGGCACTCATCTGCATGCGGCTGTACCACCACCGACACGAAGCTAAGAACCGGCCAAGGCGGGCTTGCACCGCTGGCGGGGTTCGCTCTAGCGAGCTACAAACTAGGCTTATGCCGATGTGGTAGCTAAATCCACATCGGCGCCGGGAAGCAATGTACGTTATGCTTCGCTCTACTCCCGACCGGTGGGGACAAGGTACGTTATGTCCGCTCTCGGCCTCTAGATGATGACACCCTAACACACTAGCTAGAGTATAGAGTAAACGATTCTGGCTAAACATACATAATCATCATCAATCATACATAACCTAGCATGATACTACGAACTTAAAGCAGAATCTCAAGCATCTTTGGAAGAACAATCCTAGCATGGCACTAACATGTACAAACAAGCAAACATGCTAGCGGGAATGCAATCACAAGTCATCCCTATCCACTAATCATGTCCATAAAAGTAAACATGCATATAAGGCACATTCAAGAAAGCATCGCGCAGGTCCACATAACCACGGTAAGGAATCCTTACCGAAACGAGCGCAGAATAACCTTCACAATCAAATAATGACCCTCGCGCTTTAAAGCGAAACCGAGCAACCTAAGCATTTTAAAAGCATCCTAAATAAATATATAGCAGCCCAGCCAGACTTAAAAATCTAAAAGGGATAGGTTCGGGAATTACCAACCGAGAAGGCACGGGTCTCGCAGCAAGAGGGGCGATTTTAAGCCTTCTTTAGGTGCGGGCTGGGCGCTGGCGCGCTGTTGGCTGGAGCCGCGCGGCAGGGGACGGGCGCTGGCGCTGGCTGGCGCTGTGATCGCGACAGCGCGCGCAGCGCGCGCTGCGTGGCGAGCGAGCCGCGACGAGTGGCACGCGAGCACGCAGACGCGACGACAGTCTTTGGCGCGGGCGCGTGGCGAAGCGGCAGCGCGGCGCGCGCGGTCTGAAGCGGCTTTAGTCGCGCGGGACGACGCGGCGGCGCGTCGGGCGACCGATCTGGTCGGTCTGGTGCGTCTGCGCTGCAGCTGGTGCGCGGGCGTCTGGCAGCTGGTGCGCGCTGGGCTGGACGGCCAATTGCTGCGTGCGCTGGGCTGTGCAAATTTTGCTGCCTGCTGCGCTGGGCCGAGCGGCTGAGCGTGGGTGCGGCTAGGGTGGCTAGGGGGTCTTGGTGAGGTCGGCTAGGAGAGAGAGAGAGAGAGAGAGAGAGAGAGAGAGAGAGAGAGAGAGAGAGAGAGAGAGAGAGAGAGAGAGAGAGAGAGATTTTTCCAAACCAAGGGGAATAGGATTTTCTTTCCTTTTCCTAATTTAAATGGGTCTAAAATCCCTTCCCAAGGCTTTCTCTTGCGGGTCCCGGCTAAAGAAATTCTTTTCTTTTTAACTAAATCATCTTTTTCTAAAAACTCCAATTTCACCATTAGGGCAAGGGTTCAAATCTCAAAGGGACCAATTAAATTCCAATTAATTTTGCTATCAACCGGAATGACTCCGAACTTCTAATCAACTAACCCAAACTACTTGGGTCTTGCAACCAACGTTAATCAAGTCTCAACGAAGGCCGAAATGACCCTGAAGCCCTGAAAATCCTCAACCTCTAACCGGGGAGCAAAATACCAAAATACCCTTAAAGGTTAAAACAGCTCTAACGGCCCATCCGAACATCCGAATAATGACCCGAAATCACCTGGGTACCCGAAATAGAAAACTGGGCCGTTACAAAATAGGTCTAAAATCCCTTCCCAAAGCTTCCTCTTTCCAAACCCGGCCGAAGCAAACTTATTTTAAAAATAAAACTCTCTTTTCCTACGAACTCCCCAAGACCATTTAGGGCAAGGGCTCAAAACCAATGGAAGCACCAAAATTACAATTAATTTTGCCATTTTCTAAAACACCTCCAAACTTCCAAACAACTTGCCCAAACCTCTCGGGTCTTGCAACCAACAACCATTAAGCTTCGGCAAAGGCAGGAATGGCCCCAAATCTTGAAAATCCTCAAAACCACGACCGGGGGCAAAAGACCAAAATACCCCTAAGGGTTAAAATAGCTCTAACGGCCCATCCGAACATCCGAATAATGACCAAAATCACCGGGTAACAGAAAATAGAAAAGCTGGCTGTTTACAATACTCCCTCCTTTTAAGACTTTCGTCCTCGAAAGTCCTAAGACGAAAACAACTCTAGGAAACCTCCACTGATTCTTAACCAACCAAGCTCCCGGTTAAGACAACACAAATCCTTCTTCGA
The DNA here is from genome assembly GCA_036507275.1 of Sicyos edulis. Taxonomy (NCBI): domain Eukaryota; kingdom Viridiplantae; phylum Streptophyta; class Magnoliopsida; order Cucurbitales; family Cucurbitaceae; genus Sicyos; species Sicyos edulis. The sequence continues at coordinate 22,438,767 of CM071855.1, read as the reverse complement.
AACCGAACCCTCTTGGTTTCCCAAAGTCTCCAAGCCCAAAAGTGTAAAGACCCGACCCAAAAGGGGCTCTAAATAGGCCTTTACCCCAATGCATACATTCAAAGGAAAGGATAATATGCAAATAAGTTTTTAGATTCCCAATTAAAACAAAACAATCAAGGTTCAATCAAATCAATATAGTTTGTTTGAAACTGTTTCAAGGCAAATACATTTCCAAAACGTACACTCGATCGATGAGATTTATTAAAACATTTGGAACATTCTCAAATTCAATAAAGCGGGAATCCACAAAATCATTCGAGAAAACATCCTAGGGCTCCGTGCCTGTCACATGCATTCAGGGGAAAATGAAAGACAAGAGTCATAGAAATAAAAAGTCGAGACGACAACCGTTCCCATGATCATAGCTCCTCCTTCACCCATCACCGCCTCGCGCCATGGTTACCTGAAAGATAAGTAAGGGTGAGTAACGAATTACTCAGTAAGAATCCCCGACCGGGGTACAATACGATGCACATGGTCATCTAGATGAGAGTATGCAAGCTATGAACATAACACATAATAGAGCACATAGCTTAAGTCCACACTTGGACCTCGGATGCCAACTCGGGGTCTTAGTCCGAATAATCCACACCACACAATACGCCCTATACGAGAACCAAGTCTCGGCCTCACTGGCTCTCATCGTCGATCACGAAAGGTACACTAGCTCAAGATCCCGAGGAGCTCTCCGGTGTGGCTGTTGTAATGAGCGTAAGCATGCACCGCGTGCTCTGCGAACTATATGGGGTGCCGGGTCTAGTGGCAAGCTGCCCATGTCCACCACCACGCCTAACTAAATCTCTGGATCGGTGTCACCGACATAGGGTGTGAGACTGACACGTGAACTATGTCGGCTGAACCACCGCACTGAGGCTAAGGAACCGGTCGTGATAGGCTTACACCGAAGCGGTCCTTGCCCTAACAGGTGGCAATCAAGGGCTACGGCCGAACACGCCGAGGACGTGCCGATCGTCGCCGGACGAGGCAATGCCAAGTCATCATCCCGACCGTTGGGGCATTTAACGATCGCCACCCTCACCCAAGATTGCGGGGCCTACACGGTCGGGTTAGCTAAACCCTAACGGGGTCGAGGGACGAGAAAGCGTCTCGACGTCCCCGCCATGGATGCAAGATACTTTATGCATCGGGCCCGATGATGCTACCTACCTACACTTTAACCTATCATATCAATAACATACAATCCAATACAATCCAAAACGTGCTCAACAGATACAACGAACCTAGCATGGTACTACGAAGCAAGAACAGATATATGAGCATGCTAGAACGGAACAACCTAGCATGGGCTAACATGAGAGAACAACATACGAAGTCATGCTAGTCGAGAATTGAATGAGCACCTAAACTATACATGTTGATAATCACAAACAAACATACAAACAACAATCACATAGAACATCGCGAGGTCCACACAACTCCGGTAAGAAATCCTTACCTTGGCGGGGGCAACTACACACAAAATCCTACGCTGCGCGATCGATCCCGAGCTAGCTAACGAGAACCTAACAAACACAATAGAAATCACAATCATAGCCCTAAAAATATAATAAAACAAGCGAGCTCGGCTCGGGGCACTCACACGCACGGCCGACACGTGACGGGCAGGCGAAGACGGCCGGGAAATGCTTCTTTGCGCGAGCAGCGCGCGAAGGGGCGATGGCGCGAGGACCGCACACTGGGCGCCGATAGGCGGCGGCGGAGGCGGCAGCCTGCGCGCGCGCGCAGCAGACGGTGGCCGGGCGCGAGCGCGCGGGCGCGCAAGCGGCGACGAGACGAGCAATGGCTGGCGCGAGACGCGGCGACGCGATCGGCGCGCGCGCGCGGCGAGCGGCGCGGGCGCGCGCGCGCGAGCGCGACGCGCGCTGCTCAGCCAGTCTTGCGCGACGACGGCGGCGGCGACGGCCGGGCGATCAGGCGGCTCAGTGCTCTTCTTCTGCGCGATCTGGCGACTGGGCTTCTTCGCTAGAAGCGATCTGGGCGGCTCGGGCTTGTTCTTTGGCGAGATCTGGGCATCTTTGGGCGACTGCTACAAACACACACACACACAAGCTCTTCTCCTTACCTTCGGCCAACAAGAACACCCAATCGAGAAGATGAAGAGGATGAAGACTTACCCTTAATGATGATGAACGATCCAAGGGAGGCTGCAAGGATGAAGAATCGGCAAGGAGAGCTTGGGAGAAAGCTTGGCGGCCCACAACTCTTTTGGAGAAGAAAGCACAACAAACCTAATTTCTATTTCATTTAACCAAATGCACCAAACACCAAAGATCCAAGGTTAACTAAGATGTGATGCGAAAGAGCAACAAGAGCACCTAATGGCTCAATTGGCACACATCTCTACAAGCTTCCCAGAGACCGGGTTCAAACCCCTTGCAAAGCCAAATTCCTTTATTTTTACTTTTGCATCTACCCATGCTCAAACCAAACCACAAAGCCTCAAAAACCTTCATAAATCCATCCAATAATTTTAGCAACTGAAAAAAGATATAAACGGCCTCGACGGCCCGACCAAATTACTAAAATACCCTAGGGCATACCCGAAGGCGGGGCGAAAACTCGGGCGTTACAAAAAGACACCGAGTGCACGCACAAACTATCTCAACCAAAACCCAGAACTAACATCGAGCTTGAAGAAATCATGCGATAGCTAGTCGGTGAGTCACACCCTCGACTCGCACCAACTCTCAAACGGTCTCACGACTCTAGGGCTCACTTATCCTGCTAACCCAACTCGGCGCGCCTCTCTGTGGCGCTACTCTCTCAAAGAAACTCGTGGGCGGGTCACGGGCTCTAAAACTCTACGCCACGCTCGGCGTAACTCCTCTGAATGCTCATAGTTGTTATCAAACGACCTCGACCCTTCACCATGTTGACCAAACAACCGAACCTCCTGGTTTGAAAACAAAACGGTCTACTCTTACTTCCGCAAGAGACCTGCGAACCCCACTTTGTTTACCTACAATCCTTAACGAAATCCAATTCGAACCACCAATCGTGACTGATCCTAGGCAACCTTCTCCAACTAGCATGTGTCCACAACACTAAAGCAACCATCTTACGAGAAATCGAAGCACCAAAGCCAAGGGGCACTTTTCAGTTCACCAAACGGCTACCACCAACACACCACCGAAACTTCACTCGGCCACCTTTAGAAGATAAGGTCCAGCCACGGGCTCCACTCGGCCAAACTAACAAACTGAAGCCCCTCAACGGCCGACAACAAACTTTCCAATGCCATCCGATCGACCATCGCCTAGGTGAACATCGCGGATAGGGAAACAAACAACATTCCTCTCACGGGAACCTCGAGCGACAAGGAATAAAACAACACGCGGCTACTAGCAACACAAAAGCTGGAGGATAACATATCTAAGGTTTCCAACCAATGCCACGACATCTCTGTGCCAACCCACTCAATCGTGGCTCACTATAACGCCAATCTATGCGCGCGCACATCAACTAGGAACAAAGCCAGAGAAGGCTTGCTCGCGAAAACTCAACCTAAGCTTATAACGAGCAAGGCTCGCCTTCAAGCTGCCACTAAACTCTTAAGTCCAACTGGCTACTCAAAGGACTTCCTCCTTTAGCTTAGACCTAACTCTTCTTCCAATCCAGAAACTCCACCCACGAAGCATCGTGAGGAATAAGGATAGCGGCGACCACAAGCTTGCGGATCATGAACAACACGAGTCAGCAAGACTACCATAAAAGTTAAAACTCGAGGCCGGCATCCACGGTGCAACTCAACTACCAAAGAACTAAGGGGTTCTACAAACTCCAAAGATCCAACAACAACTCAAGCCCTTGAACTGGCAGGCCTCCGCCCTTGCGGGAACAAACAACTTTCCTCTTGCTAACAAACAAACGCAGGGACACTCTCGTTGGGCTAACCGCTGCGCTACTCTGATCAACTACACAACTCAGGAGCTAAGCTGACTCCTCCTCAACAGGAACGATTTACCAGCAAGCGGACATCCGAAGGACAGCGAACTTCACACACGCTCGTTGTCTTGCCCAAACCCAAGGGCAACAACAACAAACTCTCTCGGAAGCAACATCCAAGGATCCTCACAACCAAGGTTAGGGCGCTTGCTAAGAACTAAAGCCCTAACACCTCAAGAACTGAGCACTTGCTACTCAACACGATCCTCTAGTGGTTCTGAAACATAACCACGAAGCGAAGCTACACAAAAAAGTACACCGCGTGCACGGCTCCAACTTGGTTCCTTAAGATCCAAACTCAACAAGTACTCTCACACAAGGCAACTTTTTCCTCCCAATAGAGCCACATCTAGCAAAGGAGCAACAAGAGTTCAACCCACTCAGGGTCAACTCACCACGGAATGCCACATTGGTCGACTCACTCTTACAAGAGCATAGCCACACCAAGCTAACTTACCTCATACCGATGGTCCACTAAACGTGCTCCGATCAACCATCCAACTCATGGCTCTAACAGTGGATCAACCATGCATCATCGATGCCAACCCTACTCATATTAGGGTGACTCCAGGGTAGTAGAATCACACTACCATCCAACTGGCTCACAAGCCCACACACAAGCGCGAGAACTCAGACGCGCTAGCCCTCACCAACCTACAGCATCATTTGTACCCAACTCCCGGTGACCCAGAAAAGCTCCTACTTTTCCCTCAAACGGCCTCACACTTGTAGTTCTCTGACTACCACCGAGCTAGATCTCTTAAGCAATCCAAACAGATGCAACTTCAGAAAAACGGGTACAAGGCTAGTGGGGATGCTATACTCCGGGCGGGCATGGAACCACCTGCACCAAAAGTGCCAACTGGCCTGAAACTAGGCCTCCTTCCAAAGCTTGGTGCCAACAGGCACTACATCCTTTACAACACAAACATCCCTTTACGGGCTTTAAGCCCCTCTGGGGGTAGGGAAGGTCACACTCCGTGTGACAGGGCAATGGCGCTCAACACAAGAGTCTCAACACTCGAGTAGACTACTCTCGACATCACGTCTAACGAGACAAGCCAAGGCCCACTCCTGCATCCTACTCGATGCTCAACGAATACTCGAGCCAACCCTCGGGTGGCGGCACCTAGCTCCACACTGAACATGCTAATGTAAGGTGCTTCTCACTAATAGTCGATTGGAAACCATGGACGGATTAGGTCCCGACAAGCAAACTCCACACTACCCCACAGCTACGAGGGTACTAAAAGAAGCGGGTGCAAAACAGATCGCAGACTTGCGGGAGGACAAGATGTCTCTACATCTTCCTCAAAAGCTACTAACTTGGCGGTGGCCAATTCGCCGGTGGTGGTGGAGACTCTGTTTGGTCCGCCTCTCACGGGGACTTCCACCACCACACTGCTTTGCATCAAACGGCAGACGAGCAGCGCGCCTCGACCTCTGAACATCGGTCATCGGTCTCTGAACACCGAGTCATCCCAACACTTGGATGATAAACTCGAACACTGGTCAACCACCTTGTCGCTACTACAAAGAAGTTCTCTAAAGCATCAAGCTCCTCGGGCTTCCACTTGCCAAACTCGGCGGCTCCATCAATGCTAACTAACTCATCGGCATAAACTTGCGATCCCCGCCTTCCGGAAACCTCCGTGGCTACTGGAGCTACTAGGAGGGGTGTCTCCTAAATAAACTCTACCAGCTGGGCTAACTGTGCCCAAGACTCCTCACTACGCGCTACAAACTACGCCTGGGTCTCCGCTCTCTGTTAGCTAAAAGACCTGCCATCAACTCCCTCATGGCTGGAGCACACTCTGCTCAAGGAGTCTCACTCTGAGGCGTGCTAGCCTCAACCCCTACTCTTGGCAACTCATGCCGGGGGGGCCAAAGGTGGACTACGGGTCTAGACAACCCTAGACGTGGTCTCATGATCAACATGAACAGTCCAACTCCTCGGTTGGAAATACCAAACGTCCATGCTCCTCTAAGTGCAATCAACCTACTAGCGATCCACACAAAGCATAAAAGCTAGCCCACGCTGGGGCTCTCACTGCCAAACAAGGGTAACACATGTATACTAGATCAATATTGTAAAATAAAACCCTTAGCTTAATGAACTCGGACAAACTGGCCCGTGCCAGAGTCTTGATGATCATGGGGGCAACAACACCGCAAAGCGAGTTAGTCTCTGAGAATCTATGACTCGGGCTTTGATACCAACCTGTAAGGACCCGACACGGAATACGGTCCTAAACCTAGGTCCTCACTCGATGCAAGTTAAATATTTCAACAAGCGGTTTAGTGCTCATATTTAAAACTTTTTCAAAACATTTGGAAACGGGAACACTTAAAACATAACCAACAATTTTCATAAGCAAATCCAATCAAGGTAAAATAAGCTGGCGGTGATTTATAAAAGAACATTCAAAACAGTTTAAACAACTTTAACATCATTCCCCTAGGACTCATGTCCATCTACATCTTTGAATAAATAAATGCAAATAATAAACGACAGAGTGCTGGTAGCCCCATGATCAAACAAACTCCTCCGCTAGCCATCTTGGTGTTGTCCCAAGTTACCTGGTGGAAAAACCACGAGAATAAGGGTGAGTATAAACATACTCGGTAAGAATCCCCAACCGGGTACAATACGATACATCAGTCATCTAGCACCCTAGTATACATGCAAATAAAACAATGACTTAGAGCAAAACGGTTGAATTAGGCTATGAGCTACTTCTAGAGCGAGCCTATTCAACGGCTTTCATCTACTGCCTATCCTAGGTTCTACACTTGGATGCCCTTCTGGCCTTACACAACCTAGGACTCGGTGATGCCCAGTGGGGCCTTACACACCTAGGATGCCTATCGGGGCCTTACACCTCCAAAATCGGTGATGCCTAGTGGGGTCTTACACACCTAGGATACCCATCGGGGTCTTACACCTCCAACTCGGTGATGCCCATCGAGACTTACACACCTAGGATGCCCATCGTGTCTTACACCTCCAACTCGGTGATGCCCATCGAGGACTTACACACCTAGGATGCCCATCGTGTCTTACACCTCCACTCGGTGATGCCCATCGGGACTTACACACCTAGGATGCCGATCGGTCTTACACCTCCAACTCAACGATGCCCATCGAGACTTACACACCTAGGATGCCCATGAGGGTCTTACACCTCCAACTCAGTGATGCCCATCGGGGACTTACACACCTAGGATGCCCATCGGTCTTACACCTCCAACTCGGTGATGCCCATCGAGGACTTACACACCTAAGATGCCCATCGGTCTTACACCTCCAACTCGGTGATGCCCATCGTGACTTACACACCTAGGATGCCCATCGGTCTTACACCTCCAACTCGGTGATGCCCATTAGGGACTTACACACCTAGGATGCCCATCGTGGTTTTACACCTCCAACTCGGTGATGCCCATCGTGGACTTACACACCTAGGATGCCCATCGTGGTCTTACACCTCCTCGGATGTCCATCGGGGTCTTACCCAGCGGGACCTAAACTAGTTACCCTACATTCTTCTACACTATACATCACCCGCCTATGCTTGGCACGGAACTAACGAGGATAAAATAGAACAAGGTATGCCAAGATAATTAAACCCCTTGCATGGAACTAACAGAATATATCAGGGGACACAAGAGCAACACGATATGGAAGCAAGAGAAAACATGTAACCTACCCCTTGGAAATTTCATACAATCACAAGACATGGCATGCTGGAAGAACAAACCTAGCATGGCACTAACATGAACAACAAGCAACATGCTAGCAAGATTTCAAACACAAGTCGCTCAATAGCTAACATACTCATAACAACAACCAAGCATACAAGGCACGATCATGATAGCATCGCAGGGGTCCACACAACCACGGTAAGAAATCCTTACAGAAACGAGAAGAAATAACTTTCACAATCAAATAGTGACCCTCGAGCTTTAAAGCGAAACCGAGCAACCTAAGCATTTTAAAAGCATCCTAAATAAATATACAACAGCCAGCAGCTTAAAAATCTAAAAGGGATAGGTTTGGGAATTACCAACCGAGAAGGCACGGGTCTCGCAGCAAGCAAAGGCGATTTTGGCGCTTCTTGAGTGCGGTAGGCTGGGGGCGCTGGCGCTGGCGCTGGCGCTAGCGGCGCGCATTAGCGCATTGGCGCTGCAGGGACGGGCGCTGCACGAGCTTCGCGCGATCGCGACAGGCGCGCGCAGCGCGCTGGCGAGCGGCGACGCGGACGAAGCGGCACGCACGCAGACGCGACGGCCAGTCTTTGCGCGCGCGCGCGGTAGCGAAGCGGCAGCGTCTGCGGTGCAGTCGCGAAGCGGCTGGTCGCGGGAGCGGCGCGGTCGTCTGAGGCGACCGTCTGGTCGGTCGCGGCGCGTCTGAAGCGCTGGTCGCGGAGCGAAATTGGCTGTCTCTGTGCGCCTGGCTGACCATTTGGCTTTGCTGCGCGCTGGGCTATCTGGTGAAATTTTGCCTCTTTGCGCTGGGCCGAGCGAGTGGCGTGAAGGTGCGGCTAGGGCGGTGGGGTTTTCTTGGTGAGGTCGGCTAGGAAAGAGAGAGAGAGAGAGAGAGAGAGAGATCGCAAAACAAGGGGAAAAGGGATTTTCTTGATTTTCTTTCCTTTTCCCTAATTAAATAGGTCTAAAATCCCTTCCCAAAGCTTCCTCTTTCCAAACTCGGCCAAAACAAACTTATTTTAAAAATAAAACTCTCTTTTCCTACGAACTCCCCAAGAGCATTTAGGGCAAGGGCTCAAAACCCAATGGAAGCACCAAAATTACAATTAATTTTGCCATTTTCTAAAACACCTCCAAACTTCCAAACAACTTGCCCAAACCTCTCTGGTCTTGCAACCAACAACCATTAAGCTTCAAAAAGCGAGAATGGCCACGAAATCTTGAAAATCCTCAAAACCACGGCCGGGGCAAAAGACCAAAATACCCCTAAGGGTTAAAATAGCTCTAACGGCCCATCCGAACATCCGAATAATGACCCGAAATCACCTGGGTAACCGAAATAGAAAACTGGGTCGTTACATGGACGCATGCTAGTTGGAGGAGTTTGCCTTGCGATCAGTCACCAGTTGGTGGTACGATTTGGATTTCGTTAAGGATTGTAGGCAACCATTGGGGCTCGCAGATCTCTCTTGCGAAGTAAGAGTAGGCCGTTTAGTTTACAAACACAGGAGGTTCGGTTTTTTGGTCGACATGGTGAAGGGTTGAGGCTTGTTTGATAACAAACTATGAGCATTTAGAGAAGTTCTGCCGGCGCGGGCGTGAGTTTTAGAGCTTGTGACCCGTCCCACGAGTTTGCGGAGAGTAGCGCCGTAGAGAGGCGTTCTGAGTTGGGCTAGCAGGGTTAAGTGAGCCCTAAGATTTTAAGACCGTTTGAGAGCTAGTGCGAGTTTGAGGATGTGTATTACCGTTAGCACTATCACATCTATTTCTTCGGAGTTTGGTGTATGCCCAGTCTTGTTGTGGCAGACTTGATGGCTTGTGGCTTTGAGCCTTTGGGAACCCAAGGGGGTTTGGATTTCGAAGAAGATTTAGTGTTGTCTTGACAAGGAGTTTGGTTCGTTAAGGATCAATGGAGATTTCCTAGAGTTGTTTTCGTCTTAGGACTTTCGAGGACGAAAGTCTTAAAAGGAGGGAGTATTGTAACGGCCCAGTTTTCTATTTCGGTTACCTAGGTGATTTCGGGTCATTATTCGGATATTCGGATGGGCCGTTAGAGCTGCTTTTAACCCTTAGGGGTATTTTGGTCTTTTGCCCCTGGGCCGTGGTTTTGTGGATTTTCAGGATTCCAGGGTCATTCCTGCCTTTGTCGAAGCTTAATGGTTGTTGGTTGCAAGACCCAAGAGGTTTGGGCAAGTTGTTTGGAAGTTTGGAGGTATTTTAGTTATTGGCAAAATTAATGGGTTTTTGGTGCTTCCATTGGGTTTTGAGCCCTTGCCCTAAATGGTCTTGGGGAGTTTGTAGGAAAAGAGAGTTTTATTTTAAAATAAGTTTGCTTCGGTCGGGTTTGGAAAGAGGAAGCTTTGGGAAGGGATTTTAGACCTATTTAATTAGGGAAAAGGAAAGAAAATCAAGAAAGCCCATTTTCCCCTTGTTTTGCAAAATCCTCTCTCTCTTTCTCTCTCTCTCTCTCTCTCTCTCTCTCTCTCTCTCTCTCTCCTAGCCGACCTCACCAAGAAACCCTAGCCGCCCAGCCATGCAAAGCGCACCAGCAAATTTGCCAGACCGCCCTAGCGCTTCACCCCTTCACCACTGCCACAGCCCAGCGCCTAACCAGCCAGCCAAATCCAGCCAGGCGCACAGAGCAGACAAATTTTCAAACCGCCCAAATTCAGCGCACGAGACAACCAATGGCTCCGCACGAGTCGCCCAGACGCGCCGTCACGGCGAAGTACTCACCGCTAATCGCGCCCGCACCGACCGTCGATCGTCGCCCGAGACAATATCGCCGTCCGCCCACCACCACACCGCGCCACGCCGACGCTGTCGTGACTGCCGCGCGCCGCGCCCAGCTTCCAAGACTGCGTCGCATGCCCGTGCGCTGTCCGTGTCCGCCGCCAGCCCGAGCTCTGCGCCTGTCGCGATCGCGCGCGCCAGCGCCCAGCGCCCGTCCCACAGCGCCAGCTTCTCAGCCAGCGCTTGACCGCTGCTTGCCCCAGTACGTCACGCCCGCCGCCCACTTGCCGCCGAGAGCTGCTTTTGCCAAGATTGTTGGGGCGAGACCTAGTACCCTCTCGTTTGGTAATTCCCGAGCCTCCACTCTTTTGGACCCTAGGTCATTGGTTCTTGCTTAATTAATTAGGTTGTTTTTACTAAAATGCTTAGGTTGCTCGGGTTCGCTTTAAAGCTCGAGGGTCGTTATTGATTGTGAAAGTTATTTCTGCTTGCTTCCAGGTAAGGATTTCTTACCGTGGTTGTGTGAACCCTGCGATGCTCTCTTGATTGTGCCTTATATGCATGTTTACTTCTATGAACATGATTAGTGGATAGGACAGCTTGTGATTGCATTCTTGCTAGCATGTTTGCATGTTTGTACATATTAGTGCCATGCTAGGATTGTTCTTCCAACATGCTTGAGATTCCTGCTTTAAGTTCGTAGTATCATGCTAGGTTATGTGTGATCGATGTTGATATGTATGTCTATCCAGGAATCAGTTATTTTGTACTTTTAGCTAGTATAGTAGAGTTTGTCATCATCCAGAGGCTGAGAGCGGACATAACGTACTTTGTCCCCACCGGTCGGGAGTAGAGCGAAGCATAACGTACATTGCTTCCCCGGCGTGCGATGTGGATTTAGCTACCACATCGGCATAAGCCTAGTTTGTAGCCCGCTAGAGCGGAACCCCGCCAAAGGTGCAAGCTGCGCTTTGGCGGCTCTTAGCTTCGTGTCGGTGGTACAGTGCATGAGATGAGTGTCGAGGGCCTCGCACTACTATGTTCGGTGACACCGTTTCCGAGTCTTTAGGCATGCGTGCACGGCTGCGTAGTTTGTACCTAGGCCCCACATTTACGCCGGTTGCGAAGAAGATGTGGTGTGCGCGCACACGCGTTAGTCGCCGCTCGGAGAGCTCCCGGGCTAATGTTCGTGAGTACACCGTTCCTTCTAGTTTAGAGCCGGACTTGGGTACTCTCCGATAGTCCAGATTTATTAGCGAGGGTAAGAGGCCCTTGAGGACACCCATTGGGATTGGCTTTTGAGTCGATCATATGGTCGAGGAGAAAGACCTCGAGGGTGTCGGACATCTTTGGGATCGGCTTTTGAGCTGATCAATTGGCCGAGGAGAAAGACCTCGAGAGATGTCCTGGGTTGGTTATGAGAGCCAATCATTAGGCCTAAGTAGGAGACTTCCGAGGATTCCAGATTCTGCCTTGTAAGCTCGTTGAGCTATGATCCGTGTTGGTAATCGTTTGCATGTATACTAGGGTGCTAGATGATTGATGTATCGTATTGTACCCGGTTGGGATTCTTCCGAGTATGTTTATACTCACCCTTATTTCTGCGGTTTTCCACTGGTAACTTGGGGACAAAGACCAGGACGGCTAGCGGAGGGAGCCGATTGATCATGGGGGAGCCGCCACTCTGCCTTTATTGTTTGCATAATTTGTTCAAGATGTAGTCTGACAGAGTCCTAGGGGATGTTTTTAACAGCTTGTTTAAATTGTATTGTATGATTTCATAAACACTGGCCAGGCTTGTTTTACTTTGTTGGTTTGCTTAAATGAAGGTTGTTGTTTATGTTTTAAGTGTCCCCGCTTTTAAATGTTTTGAAAGGTTTTAAATATGAGCACTAAACCGCTTGATGAAGTATTTAACTTGCATGCTGAGTGAGAACCTAGGTTTAGGACCGTGTTTTGGGTCGGGTTCTTACACTTACCCATTTTCTTCTTGTTTTCTTTAGTGTATTCTTAGAGTTAGCTAGGACCGTGTTTTGGAAGAGCACCATTGAAGACAATTTTGGCATTCTTTAAAGACTTTCCTAAGCTTTCTTATTCCTTTTTCTCTTTATTTTCAGTTGCCATAGCTTTAGTTTTGTAAGACTTGATTTCATCACTTAATACATACTTTATTGGCAGTTTTCTTTCATTGTTAATAGCATTATGTTCTGTCTAGTATTCTACTGTGAAAGTTTCTGTTCTTTTCATTATAAGTATGAGCTAAACGCATATAGGTGAAGGTTGAGAGAAGAGTGTGTGATGCATGTATCTTGGGTGAGCAGGGTGATGTTAGGCTAAGACATAATAGACGTTTTAACTAAAAGCATGTTTCGACTGATCATCCATTCATATTTTCTTGTCGTTTCATCTCAAGAGAGAGAGAAGGATTAGAGATAATCTATTCATGTTCATTAGTTTCAATGTTAGGAACCCCTACTTGTTAAAGAGGGAGGCTAGAGATAGTCACCTCGCTAGTGCGCATTTCATCGTTTATAGCTTCGAGTTTAGATGCGAGAGCTCAAGCTTGAAGTGAATGAATGCATCTTGAGAAAAAGCATTTGATCACATGTTGTGTGGAGTCTCCTTCTCACCATAGTGTCACCCTTGATGTATGTTAATCACATTCAATCTACCCTTAACCCGAACCTATTCTCTTATTGAAGTATTTTCCCTATTTTTCCTGTCTTCAACATTTGTGTTTCAGTATCTTCATACTGAACGTTTATAGCATTGTGACAGTTTGGTATTTGTTTTTATGATGTTTGAAGCATTGCATGTGTTGCTGTTTCTTTTCCAATGTTTATAGAATCTGTTTGGCTACTATGAATTCACTGTTTTTAGCCTCGTTTATAGTTTAATCTGTAACAACCCAAAAATAAAATAAAATAAAATAAATTATAAATTATAAATTAGTTTTGCAAAAAGGAAGGAAAAAAACATATATAATATATTGAATAAAATGGGTTTTTGTTTTGTTTAAAATAAAGGAAAAAAAGACGGGGAAAAGGGGAAAGTTAAAAATGGGGGGTCCTTTTTCTTTTTCTTTTCCTTTTCTTTCTTTTCTTCTTCCTCACACCCAAACCCTAGCACAAACCACCCTACTACAACCGTCGCGCCATATCGCCTGCATAGACCAAGCCGCTGCCGTCATCTAGCCCATCGTCGACGCGGACACGCCCCACGAGCGCGCAAGCCACCTCTAAATGTCGCAGCAACAGCCCGCCTTCATGAGCAGCCACCCAACGCGAGTAAGGCCACGCGCGTTTCAACCGTGCCGTCACACCCACGCCGTCGCCGACCACGTTCCACCACCGATCGTCGCCGCGGCCGCCTTTGTTCTTCTTTCACGCGATGAGCGTCCACGTATGGCTCATTGCTACCCGCACACACGCTGCGTGTGTCTCCAGCCCAACCATCCTGCACCTCCTCTTCTTGCCACGGGCAGGCACATCACTGACTCGTTTTGGTTCAACAACCATATGCTCGTGTCATGTCGGGTTCATTTTAGGTAAGTTCTCACAACTATGACTTCACAGTTAATCGATAGATGCTTGTGTTTTGTTACTGATTTAGAATCTTGGCAGTTTGAAGCGTGCGCTCGTGGTTCGGGTTGTTTCCTCGTGGTTTCTATTTGGATAGACGTGACTAAGTTCGAGATTGGGTAAGTGTAACGACCCAGGTTTTTCATCCCGGTCTTCCAGGTATGCCCTAGGGGTAATTTGGTAATTTGGTTGGCAGCAGGCCGCTTTGTGTCTTTTCCAGCTTATTAAAATTATTGGATGGATTTATGTAGGTTTTGGAGGGATTTGTGGTTTGGTTTGAGCAAGGTTTGATGCAAAAGTAAAAATAAAGGAAATTGTCTTTGCAGTAGGGTTTGAAACCCCGGTCTCTGAAAGCTTGTGGGGATGTGTGCCAATTGAGCCATTAGGTGCTCTTGTTGCTCTTCTGCATCATCTTATGGTTAGCCTTGGATTTTGGAGTTTTGGTGCATTTGGTTAAATGAAATAGAAATTAGGTTTATTCCATCTTCTTCTCCAAATCACCTCTTGGCCGCATGCTTTCCTCTCCATAGCCTTTGCCGATTCTTCTTTCCCTTGCATCTCCTTGGGTTCGATCATCATCATTCCGGTAAGTCTTCATCCTCTTCATCTCCTCATTTGGTTATTGATGTTGGCCAAGGTAAGAAGTAGAGTGTTTTGTGTGTTGTGTGGTTTGCGGCCCCGAGAGAAGCCACCAAACCAGCCATCATCGCCGCCCGGTACCCGGCCACCCTCGCCAGATCTGTTGAAGCGACCCCGCCGCGCGCCAAAGCGCGGACAAGCGGCTTTCGCGGATCGCCGCGACGCTTATCGCTTCGCCAGGTCGCGCCAGATCCACCGTCGCAGCAGCCCTCCCGCACGCCATCGCTGCTCGTCGTGTGCGATCGCAGGCAGCAGCGAGCGCCAGACGCGCCGCGCCAGCGCCAGCGCCACCAAGGCCATCGCGTCGCGTCGCCTATCGACGCCACGCCAGCGCCGCGCGCTTCGCCGAAGCCGCTCGCCGCGACGCCCGAAGCCGCCGCGCCGCCGCGACGCTGCGCCGCCGCGCAAGGCTGCCTGCCGCTGCATCCGCGTTGCCAGCCAGCGACCTGCGCGCGCCCGGCTTGCCGCGACTCCAAGCTCGTGTCGCCGTGCGCGTGAGTTCCCTTTGCAGCCGAGCTTGCTCGTTCTATTGTTTTTAGACTTTTTAGGTATTGACTATTATTGGTTTGTTAGGTTCCATTTCGCTAGCTCGGGATTGTTCCGCACTTAGGATTTGTGTGTAGAAGCATCCACCAAGGTAAGGATTTCTTACCGGAGTTGTGTGGGCCTGCGGTATATTTGTGATTGTTGTTTTGTATGCCTCGTGTATGATTATTAGCATGTTTAGCCCTAGGTGCTGTTCAATTCTGATCGGCATGAACTCTTGTATTGTTTCTCATGTTAGCCCATGCTAGGTTGTTCCATTCTCGCATGTTCGATATCTGTTCTTGCTTCGTAGTATCATGCTAGGTTTCTTGTATCTGTTGAGCACGTATTGGACCGCATTGATTGAATTGTTATTATTGCTATGGTTTAGAGTTCGTAGGTAGCATCATCCGGGCCGGATGCATAACGTAACTTGCATCCCCGACGTGGGCGTCACGAGATGGTACTCGTCTCGATCCCGTTAGGGTTTAGCTAACCCTAACGGCCGGCCCCGCAATCTTGGGTGAGGGTGGCGGTCGTTAAATGCCCCAAAGGTCGGGATGATGACTTGGCATTGCCTCGCCCCGGCGATCGGCACGTCCTCGCCGTGTTCGGCCAGTAGCCCTTGATTGCCACTGTTAGGGCAAGGACCGCTTCGGTGTAAGCCTACCACGACCGGTTCCTTAGCCTCAAAAAGGTGGGTACAGTGACATAGTTCACGTGTCGTGTCTCACACCCCTATGTCGGTGACACCGATCCGAGATTTAGTTAGGCATGGTGATCGAACTCAGGCGGCTTGCCACTAGACCCGGCACCCCGAGTTTGTAGTAGCATGTGGTGCGCGCTTACGCTCATTACAAATACGCCGATCGAGAGCTCCTCGAGATCTTGAGCGAGTGCACCTTTCGTATCGTCGGTGAGATGAGCCGAGGCCGGGACTTGTTCCCGTATAGAGCGTATAGTGTGTTGTGGTATTTTTCCGGACTAAGACCCTGAGTTGGCATCCGAGGTCCAAGTGTGGACTTAGCTATGTGCTCCGCTCTGTGTTTGTACTCATAGCTTGCATACTTTCTTCTAGATGATCATGTATATCGTATTGTACCCCGGTTGGGGATTCTTACTGGGTAATTCGTTACTCACCCTTATTCTCGTGGTTTCCACAAGTAACCAAGCGCGAGACAGATGGGTGAAGGAGGAGCTGTGATCATGGAATCCTGCTGTCATCTCTGACCATTTTATTATATCATGACTCTTGACTTTTGTTATTTCCCCTGAATGCATGTAGACGGGCACGGAGCCCTAGGATGTTTTCTTACGTTTTATGGATTCCAGCATATTTGTACTTGTGGAATGTTTAAATGGTTTAAATAAATCTCTGATCAGAGTATGCTTTTAGAAATGTATGTTTTGATTGTTGAATGTTTCTGTTTTTACTTGGGATCCGAAACTTATTTTTCATAAGGTCTTTTATTTTGAATACATGCATTGGGGTAAAGGCCCATTTAGAGCCCCTTTTGGGTCGGGTCTTTACAGTTGGTATCAGAGCTCAGAGTCATAGATTCTGTAGACTGACCTTTTGTTGTAGGTCATCCTTCCATGATCACCAAAGACTGATCATCCAGATCGTACGCCTAGGTTTATTGTTTTAGAAAGAAAAAGGGTTAAGAATTTACAATACCTATCATCTAGTGTATGCCTTGTTTGGTGTTGTGGAGTGGTGACAGTGTGTTTTGATTCGTTGTTGGTTTGGATGTAGATCGCCAAAGATGCTACCACCCGCATCGGAGAGAGGGTTCGAGAGCGGTCGAGGTATCGGGATCGGATCGTCGACATCGCAGGACATCGTCCCAAGCCGAGATCGATGGCATTCCACCAGCAGCTCCTCTGTTACGCCTAGAGCGGGCGTTGAGGCGATCGAGCCCGTGAGATCGCTCTGGAGCGAGATTTGCTTTGAGTCTATGAGGGCTTTTATGGTCAGCATGTTGAGTGACCAGAGGGCGTGAGACCTGTGCCTTGTTAGCGTATGGCGGGAAGAGTCCCGAGCCCAGTTGAAAAACCGACTAGATTGGTTCAAAGTGAGCTCGTAGCACCTCTAGCTCCTCGGGAGCAAGTAGCCCCGAGCGATTATGGCGGAGGGTGCCGAGGAGTTGGGTAGGTGGTGAAGGATTTTGTGAAGTGGAAGCTCGAGAAGTTTGATGCCACCGGTGATGCGTTAGCGGCGGCCAGTGGATTGCCCATTTGGAGTACACCTTCACGATCATGGTGTGCCCCGATATTCAGAGGCCGAGGTGTGCGGCTCATGTGCTAGGAGGCAGGCACGGCCGAGATGGTGGTGGGAGTCCACCTTGAGCGAGAGACCACCGTGTAAGAACCCGACCCTAAATACGGTCCTAAACCTAGGTTCTCACTCAAAGATGCAAGTTAAATATTTCATCAAGCGGTTTAGTGCTCATATTTAAAACCTTTAAAAACTTTTAGAACGGGGAATGCTTAAAACATAATCAACAGTTTTGTTTAAGAAAACCAACGAAGTAAAACAAGCTCTGCGATATATATATAAAACATTCAAAATAGTTCAAACAACTTTTAATAATGTTTCCCCTAGGACTCCTGTCCATCTACATGTTTGAACAAATATGCAAACAATAAAGATGAGTCTGCCGCGCTCCCCCATGATCAATCGGCTCCTCCGCTAGCCGTCCGGTGTTGTCTCAAGTTACACGGTGGAAAGCCACGAAAAATAAGGGTGAGTATAAACATACTCGGTAAGAATCCCGCCCGGGGTACAATACGATACTTCAATCATCTAGCACCCTAGTATACATGTAAACAATTACCAACACGGATCATAGCTCAAATGAGCTTACAAGGCGAATCTGGAATCCTCGGAAGTCTCTTTCTTCCGCCTAATGATTGGCTCTCATAACCAATCCCGGGACATCTCCGAGGGTCTTTCTCCTCGGCCAATTGATCACCTCAAAACCGATCCCAAAGATGTCCGACACCCTCGAGGGTCTTTCTCCTCGACCATATGATCACTCAAAAGCCAATCCCAATGGGTGTCCTCAAGGGCCTCTTACCCTCGCTTATAAATCTGGACTATCGGAGAGTACCCAAGTCCGGCTCTAAACAGGAAGGAACTGGTGTACTCACGAACATTAGCCCGGGAGCTCTCCAACCGGCGACTAAAGCGTGTGCGCGCGACACCGCATGCTCTTCTGCAACCGGCGTAAATGCGGGGCCTAAGGGCAAACTACGCGGGCGAATGCGCATGCCTAAGACTTCGGAAAGCGGTGTCACCGAACACGAGTGGTGCGAGGCCCTCGGCACTCATCATGCAGCTTCACACCACCGACTGGCTAAGAACCGCCAAGGCAGCTTGCACCGCTGGCGGTGGTTCCGCTCTAGCAGTTACAAACTAGGCTTATGCCGATGTGGTAGCTAAATCCACATCGGGCACCGGGGAAGCAATGTACGTTATGCTTCGCTCTACTCCCGACCGTGGGGACAAGGTACGTTATGTCCGCTCTCACCTCTAGATGATGACAAATTTAACACACTAGCTAGAGTATAGAGTAAACGATTCTGGCTAAACATACATAATCATCATCAATCATACATAACCTAGCATGATACTACGAACTTAAAGCGGAATCTCAAGCATGCTTGGAAGAACAATTCTAGCATGGCACTAACATGTACAAACAAGCAAACATGCTAGCAGAATGCAATCACAAGTCATCCCTATCCACTAATCATGTCCATAAAAGTAAACATGCATATAAGGCACATTCAAGAAAGCATCGCAGGTCCACACAACCACGGTAAGGAATCCTTACACGAAAACGAGCGAAATAACCTTCACACTCTAATAATGACCCTCGAGCTTTAAAGCGAAACCGAGCAACCTAAGCATTTTAATAAAAACAACCTAATTAAATAAATAATGCCCAATGACTAGGGCCCAAAGGAAAAAGTCTCGGAATTACCGATCGAGAAGACACAAGGCCACGCCCCAACCCGCACGGCAAGGTAGGTCAGTCCGTCGCCAGAGGACAAGCGGTCTGCGCTGGGCCCGGGCGCTGCATCGGGCGCTGGCGCTGGCGCTGGCGCTGCACTGGCGCTGGCGCCGCTGGCGCTTCTCGGGCGCTGGCTGGCGCGTCTTGGCCTTGCGGCAGGAAGGGCGCTGGGCTGGTGCGCGCGCGGGTTCGCGAGGGAGCAGCGCGCGCTGGCGGCGGCGACGACGACGACGGCGACGGCGACGCACGCAGACGGATGGTCTTGGCGCGCGCGCGCGCGGCGGCGGCAGCGTCGGCGAGAGGCGGGCGCGCAGCGTGCGCGGCGCGGCGGCGCGCGCGTCTGGGCGGTCTGTGCGGAACGGCGCGCACAGCTGCGTCTGGCTGGCGAGGCGGCCAGCGGCTGGCACGCCTTGGGCATGGGCATCTTTGCGGCTCGCGGCGCGTGGTGGCTGCGGCGGTGGCGCGACTGTGCGCTGGGCCGACCAGGGGCCGCCTGCTGCGCTCTGGGTCTGTGGCAAATGGCCGAGCGGGGTGCGGCTAGGGCGGCTAGGGTTTCTTGGTGAGGTCGGCTAGGAGAGAGAGAGAGAGAGAGAGAGAGATTTTCCCAAAACAAGGGAATAGGATTTTCTTTCCTTTTCCAAATTTAAATGGGTCTAAAATCCCTTCCAAGGCTTTCTCTTGCGGGTCCCGCTAAAGAAATTCTTTTCTTTTTAACTAAACCTTCTTTTCTAAAAACTCCAATTTCACCATTAGGGCAAGGGTTCAAATCCCAATGGGACCAATTAAATTCCAATTAATTTTGCTATCAACCTAATGTCTCCGAACTTCTAATCAACTAACCCAAACTCCTTGGGTCTTGCAACCAACATTAATCAAGTCTCAACGAAGGCCGAAATGACCTCAAGCCCCGAAAATCCTCAACCTCCGACCGGGGAGCAAAATACCAAAATACCCTTAAAGGTTAAAATAAACTCTAACGGCCCATCCAACATCCGAATAATGACCCAAAATCACCTGGGTACCCGAAATAGAAAATCGGGCCGTTACAATACTCCTCCTTTTAAGACTTTCGTCCTCGAAAGTCCTAAGACGAAAAACAACTCTAGAAAAACTCCACCGGTTCTTAACCAACCAAGCTCTGAAAAAGACAACACAAATCCTTCTTTGAAACCGAACCCTCTTGGGTTCCCAATGCTCCAAGCCCAACAGATACACCGAGTCCGCTACGAACTATCTCAACCAAAAACTCAACTAACACTCGAAGCCAAGAAAACATGCGATAACTAGTCGGTGAGCCACATCCTCCGACTCGCACCAACTCTCAAACGGTCTTACGACTCTAGGGCTCACTTATCCATGCTAAACCAACTTGGAACGCCTCTCTCGGTGCTACTCTCAAAGAAACTCGTGAACGGGTCACAAGCCCTAAAACTCAACGCCACGCTCCGGCGTAACATCTCTCGAATGCTCATAGTCATTATCAAACAACCTCGACCCTTCACCATGCCGACCAAACAACTGAACCTCCAGCTTTTAAGAAACTAAACGGCCTACTCATACTTCGCAAGTGACTGCGAACCCTACCGTAAGAACCCAACCCAAGTTGCCTACAATCTTTAACGAAATCCAATTCGAACCACCAACCGTGGTGATCGATCCCTAGGCAACCTTCTCCAACTAGCATGCGCTCACAACACTAAAGCAACCATCTTACGAGAAATCAAGCACCAAAGCCAAGGGCACTTTTCTCGTTCACCAAACGGCTACCACCACACACACTAGCCGATACTTCACTTTTCGCCACCCCTACAATGACGGGGTCCAAGAACAAAGCTTCACTCACCCAAACTAATAAGCCGAGCCCTTCATCGGCCGACAACAAACTTTCCAATGCAATCCGATCAGCCATCGCCTAGGTGAACATCGCCGAGATAGGAAAACAAACAACATTCCTCTCACGGAAACCTCGAGCAACAAGGAATAAAACATTACGTGGCTACTAGCAACACGATAGCCGGAGGATCGAAACTCAAGGGCTTTACCACCCAATGCCACGGCACCTCTCGTACAACTCACTCAACCGTGGCTCAAAAAAATGCCAATCGCGAATGTACAACGACTAAAGGCAAAGCCCGAGAAAGGCTTGCTCTGCAAAAACACAACCCAAGCTTATAACGAGCAAAGCTCGCCTCCAAGCCGCCATTCAACTCTTAAGCCCATCCGTCGCTTTGCTCCAAGGACTTCTTGCTTATAGCTTAGACCTAACTCTTCTTCCAATCCGAAACTCCACCCACGAAACATCGCGAGGAATAAGGATAGCAACGACCACAAGCTTGCGGATCTGAACAACACGAGTCGGCAAAGACTACCTCAAAAGTTAAAACTCGAGGCCGGCATCCACGGCGCAACTCAATTACCAAGGAACTAAGGGGTTCCACAAACTCCAAAGATCCAACAACCTTCCGCCAACAACTCAAGCCTTTGAACCGGCAAGCTATCGCCCTCGCGAGAACAAACACTTTTCGCTTGCTATCAAACAGACGCAGGACACTCTCGCTAGGTGACCACCGCGCTTACTCGATCAACTACACAACTCGGAGCTTGTCGACTCTTCCTTTACAGAACGATTTCCTAGCAAGCGGACTTAGAAGACAAAATGAATTTCACACACGCCGCATTGTCTTGCGCAAACTCAACCCGTAGCAACCACCCACTAAGCACTAGCGGTACTTACTCAACCGCCGAGGGGAGGCCAACTCCCAAAACTACCCGACTAGGAACAAGTCCTCGAGGCAACGCCGCTTGCTCGAACCGAGCTAGCTCACAAAACAACATGGGGACCAAACCTTGGTCAACACCAAGCACCACCTCGCTAAGAATTCGAAAATCAACGTGGGGTTACTAAGAACAAATTCTCTAGCTTGTTAACCGACAACAAGCATCCAAAGAACTCAACCGAGGAACACCGCCTGGTCTCGACCGAGCTCGTGAGGCTCTCCACAACTCGGGTTCCTCCGACGCCTCCGACTCACACCGCCGCCAAACGGTCCTAATCGACAATCGGCTACACGAGCACGCGTCTCCTACAAAGATCTCAACTGTGGCTTTGGCCAAAAGCTCTTCCTTGCCACATCTCAGAGCAAGCACGCGCGATGCTCCACACAATCCTACCCAACAACCCGGCTCTGAAGCACGGTAGCCTCTCAACCAAGGCTAGGGCACTTGCCAAGAACTAAAGTCCTAACTCCTCGGAATCGAGCACTGGTTTCACAACCCAAACCTCTCGTGGTTCTTGAAAAATACACCACGGACGAGCTACACAAAAGTACATTGGCGTATACGGCTCCAACTTGGTTCCTTAAGATCCAAACCAACAAGTACTCTTACACAAGGCACCTTCTTCCTCCCAATAGAGCCACAACTAGCAAAGGAACAACAAGAGTTCGGACCACTCTGGGGTCAACTCACCACGAAAAGCTACATTGGTCAACTCACTCTTACAAGAGCATAACTACACCAATCGACATACCACATACCAATGTGCCCACTAAATGCTCCACTCAACCATCCAACTCCTGGCTCTAACACTGGTCAACCACGCATCATCGATGCCAACCCTACTCATAATAGGGTAACTCCAAGGGTAATGGAATCACACTACCATTCAACTGGCTCACAAGCCCACAACATAGGCGCGAGATCTCGGACGCGCTAGCCCTTAACAACCAACAAAGATCCTTTGTACCCAACTCTCGGTGACCGCGAAAGCTCCTACTTTCCTCAAACAACCTCACACTTGTAGTTCTCTCGACTACCACCGAGCTAGATCTCTTAAGCAATCCAAACAGATGCAACTTGTAAAAATGGGTACAAGGCTAGTGGGGATGCTAAACTTCAAGCGGGTCCTGGAACCACCTGCACAAAAAGTGCCAACCGCCCGAATCTAGGCCTCCTCTCAAAGCTTGGTGCCAACAGCACTTCTTCCTCTACAACACAAACATCCCTTTACGGGCTTTAAGCCACTCGAGGGTAGGGAAGGTCACACCTGGGCAGGGGGCAATGGCACTCAACACAAGAGTCTCAACAATCGAGTAGACTACTCTCGACATCACGCCCAACGCACAAGCCAAGGCCCACTCCCGCATCCCACTCGATGCTCAACGAATACTCGAGCCAACCCTCGGGTGGCGGCACCTAGCTCCACACCGAACATGCTAACAGAAGGTGCTTCTCTCTAATAGCCACCAAAACCACGGACGGATTAAGTCGTGACAAGCAACCTCCACACTACCCCCGCAGCTACGAGGGTACTAAAAGAACTGGGCCGCAAAAACGACTACACAGCTTGCGAGAGGACAAGATGTCTCTACATCTTCCTCAAAAGCTACTAACTTGGCGACTTGCCACTCGACCGGGTGGTGGTGGAGACTCTGCTGGTCCGCCTCTCAGGGGACTTCCACCACCACACTCATCGCATCAAGCAACACCGAACGGCACGCCACAACCTCGAACATTAGGTCGTCGGCCTCAAACACCAGTCATCCCAACACTTGGATGATAAACTCGATCCTCGGCCAACCACCTTGCTACTAGCGATGAGGTCTCAAAACATCCAAATCTCAGAGCTTCCACTTGCCGAACTCGGCGGCTCGATCAACGCCAACTATCTTATCAAAGATAAACTCACTGATCAAGCCCTCCCGGGAACCTCCGGCTACTCGGAACTACAAGGAGGGGTGTCTCCTAAATAAACTCTACCACCGGGCTATCTATGCCCAAGACTCCTCACTACGCGCTACAATCGCGCTGGGTCTCCGCTCTCTGTTAGCTAAAAGACTCGCCATCAACTCCTCATGGTCGGAGCACACTCGCTCAAGGAGTCTCACTCTAAGGCGTGCTAGCCTCTACCCCCTCCTCTAGGAACCTCAATCGCCAGGGCCAACTCGCCAACGGGATAAACAACCGGGACGCGCCTCAACATCCATACAAACGGTCCAACTCCTCGGTCGGACATGCCAAGCGTCCCGCTCCTCGTGAGTGCGATCCACGCACTAGCGATCGCACGAGCACCTCCACCCTCTCACTAGGGGAGAACCACAATCGGGCCACAAATGGCCTACGGAGTCTAAGGTCTACCTCCCTCCGTGCGATCGACACACCGGCGATCTCGCACAAAGCATAAAACCTAGCCCA
Source organism: Sicyos edulis (assembly GCA_036507275.1). NCBI lineage: Eukaryota > Viridiplantae > Streptophyta > Magnoliopsida > Cucurbitales > Cucurbitaceae > Sicyos > Sicyos edulis. Next base: position 22,414,361 of record CM071855.1, on the reverse strand, counting down.
CGCTGGGCTCTCACCGCCAAACAAGGGTAACACATGTATACTAGATGCGATGTTGTAAAATAAAACCCTTAGCTTAATGAACTCGCACAAACTCGACGGTGGCGAGTACTCGATGATCATGGGGGCAACAACCTGCAAAGCGTGTTAGTCTACAGAATCTATGACTCGTGCTCTCGATACCAACCAGAAGAACCCGACCTAAATACGGTCCTAAACCTAGGTTCTCACTCAAAGATGCAAGTTAAATATTTCATCAAGCGGTTTAGTGCTCATATTTAAAACCTTTAAAAACTTTTAGAACGGGGAATGCTTAAAACATAATCAACAGCTTTTGTTTAAGAAAACCAACGAAGTAAAACAAGCTCACAAGATATATATAAAACATTCAAAATAGATTCAAACAACTTTTAATAATGTTTCCCTAGGACTCTGTCCCATCTACATGCTTGAACAAATATGCAAACAATAAAGACAGAGTGCCGGCTCCCCATGATCAATCACCTCCTCCGCTTAGCCCCCGGTGTTGTCTCAAGTTACCCGTGGAAAGCCACGAGAAATAAGGGTGAGTATAAACATACTCAGAAGAATCCCGACCGGGTACAATACGATACTTCAATCATCTAGCACCCTAGTATACATGTAAACAAAGCACCAACACGGATCATAGCTCAAATGAGCTTACAAGGCAGAAACTGAATCCTCGGAAGTCTCTTTCTTCCGCCTAATGATTGGCTCTCATAACCAATCCCGGACATCTCCGAGGGTCTTTCTCCCTCGGCCAATTGATCACTCAAAACCGATCCCAAAGATGTCCGACACCCCTCGAGGGTCTTTCTCCTCGACCATATGATCACTCAAAAGCCAATCCCAATGGGTGTCCTCAAGGGCCTCTTACCCTCGCTATAAATCTGGACTATCGGGAGAGTACCCAAGTCCGGCTCTAAACAGAAGGAACTGTGTACTCACGAACATTAGCCCGGGAGCTCTCCGAACCGGCGACTAAAGCGTGTCAGCGCGCACACCGCATGCTCTTCTCGCAACCGGCGTAAATGCGGGGCCTAAGGGCAAACTACGCGGGCCGTGCACGCATGCCTAAGACTCGAAACGGTGTCACCGAACACGATGAGTGCGAGGCCCTCGGCACTCATCTGTGCAAACTGTACCACCGACTGGTTAAGAACCGCCAAGGCGTGCTTGCACCGCTGGCGTGGTTCCGCTCTAGCGAGCTACAAACTAGGCTTATGCCGATGTGGTAGCTAAATCCACATCGGCCGCCGGGGAAGTAATGTACGTTATGCTTCGCTCTACTCCCGACCGGTGGGGACAAGGTACGTTATGTCCGCTCTCACCCTCTAGATGATGACAAATTTAACACACTAGCTAGAGTATAGAGTAAACGATTCTGGCTAAACATACATAATCATCATCAATCATACATAACCTAGCATGATACTACGAACTTAAAGCGGGAATCTCAAGCATGCCGGAAGAACAATTCTAGCATGGCACTAACATGTACAAACAAGCAAACATGCTAGCAGTGAATGCAATCACAAGTCATCCTATCCACTAATCATGTCCATAAAAGTAAACATGCATATAAGGCACATTCAAGAAAGCATCGCAGGTCCACACAACCACGGTAAGGAATCCTTACCGAAACGAGCGTAAATAACCTTCACACTCTAATAATGACCCTCGAGCTTTAAAGCGAAACCGAGCAACCTAAGCATTTTAATAAAAACAACCTAATTAAATAAACAGCGCCAACAGTCCTAGGGCCCAAAGGAAAAAGTCTCGGAATTACCGATCGAGAAGACACAAGGCCACGCCCCAACCCGCGACGGCAAGGCAGGCAGTCCGTCCGCCGCCAGCGACAAGCAGTGGTGCGCTGGGCCCCGGCGCTGCATCGGGCGCTGGCGCTGGCGCTGGCGCGCTGCATCTGGCGCTGGCGCGCGCTGGCGCGATCGCGCGCTTTGCGGCGTCTTGGGCGCGGGCAGGGAAGGCGCTGGCGCTGGTTGCGCGCTGCGATCGCGAGCGAGCGCGCGCTGGCGGGCGGACGCGACGAGCGGCACGCACGCACGGACGCGGATGGTGCTGGCGGCGCGCGCGCGCGGCAGCGTCTTGGACGCGGCGGAGAGGCGGGGGCGACGCGTGCGGCGCGGCGCGCGCGCTCTGGGCGGTTCGTGCGCGAACGGCGCGACGCAGCGGCTGGGCGAGGCGGCGCGCGCCGGGCACGCTGGGCATGGGCTGTGGCTTCGCGCCTCGGGCGGCGTGGCTGGGCAGGCTGGCGCGACTGTGCGCTGGCTGGACTGACGGCCGCTCGTGTGCGCTCGGTGGGCTGTGGCAAATGGCCGAGTGGGGAAGCGGCTAGGGCGGCTAGGGTTTCTTGGTGAGGTCGGCTAGGAGAGAGAGAGAGAGAGAGAGAGATTTTCCCAAAACAAGGGGAATAGGATTTTCTTTCCTTTTCCAAATTTAAATGGGTCTAAAATCCCTTCCAAGGCTTTCTTGCGGTCCCTTGCTAAAGAAATTCTTTTCTTTTAACTAAACCTTCTTTTCTAAAAACTCCAATTTCACCATTAGGGCAAGGGTTCAAATCCCAATGGGACCAATTAAATTCCAATTAATTTTGCTATCAACCTAATGTCTCCGAACTTCTAATCAACTAACCCAAACTCCTTGGGTCTTGCAACCAACATTAATCAAGTCTCAACGAAGGCCGAAATGACCTCAAGCCCCGAAAATCCTCAACCTCTCGACCGGGAGCAAAATACCAAAATACCCTTAAAGGTTAAAATAGCTCTAACGGCCCATCCGAACATCCGAATAATGACCCAAATCACCTGGTACCCGAAATAGAAAATCGGGCCGTTATAAGTCGGGTCTCCACCCGCTACTTGGGAGTTCTTCAAGGCCGAGTTCAAGGTAAAGTTCATCGATGATGAGGCTCAAGAGAAGATGGTGGAGCTCTTCCAAAACTCAAGCAGTTTCGATTCCATTGAGGAATATGAGAGGAAGTTCTCGGAGTATGGATATTTTGCTCATGAGCTTGATAGCCACCCCAGAGTGAAGATTCGGAAGTTCATATCCGGATTGAGGCAGGTGTTTCTCGATGTCGTGGCTCGTGCCCCGACACTTATGCTAGGGTTGTCCCAGCTTAGCCACGATCTATAATGGGAAGTATCCTCACCGAGCGGGTTGTTGCCGCCTCGCTCACCATCCCGCCCAAAAGAAATGTGGGGCGTAAGAGGAAGTTTGATTTTTCGGGAGGCGCAAGCGCCGCCAAGGGTAGTTTCGTGAATCGAGAGATCACGGAGAGCTCCACCGTTTCACCCAAAGACGGCAGGAGGACCCAGCGAGTTCCCGCTTGTGCTACTTGTGGGAAAGTCCACGCTGGAGCTTGTCAAACCGACCTAGATTGTGCTTCCGCTTGTGGTAGAGAGGGCACTGGCCCGTTTTGTGATCACCCACTATGGCGGCTCAAACAATGCAGCAGCAGGGTCGAGTGTTTGCTACGACCGTCAGGAGGCCGAGCGTCGGATGCCGCTGTGGCGTGTGCGCTTCTTGTTTTAGATCACCGCGCATTTGTCTTGTTTGATTCTCGTTCTACGCATTCATTTGTATCCGTGTTGTTTGGTTGAGCATGCTAAGTTAAGACTAGAGCCTTAGGTTTCGAGTTATCTCGCTGCAACTCCTTCGGGAGTTAATATGTTGGCTAGAGATAAGATTAGGGATGGCCGGATCGAGATATCCGGAGAGTTGCTTGTGGCTACGCTCATAGTTCGCCTATGAGCGGTTTTGATGTGATTCTTGGTATGGAGTGGTTAGTCGCTAACTACGCGTTGATTGACCGCCACCGGAAAGAAGTAGTGTTCAGCCGCCAGTCGGCCCACTTTAAAGTTTCGTGGAGTCCAGGTGGAGTTTGTCCGCCGATGGTGTCACCGTGAAAGCTCGTCGTTTGCTAGCTCATGGAGCTTGGGGCTATCTAGCCAAGTTGTGCAGGGAAGAGCCGCCTCGCTGTCTGCTGATCAGTGCCGGCCGTGCGAGAGAGTTTGCGGACGTGTTTCCCGAGGAGTTACTGGGGTGCCCCCAAGAGAGAGGTTGACTTCACAATTGAGCTCGAGCCGTGGACCCTCCCTATCTCGAAGGCTCCGTGATCGTATGGCGCCAGTGAGTTAAAGGAACCGAAGATTCAGCTTGCAGGAGATGTTAGATCGAGGGTTCATCCGTCCGAGTGTGTCCCCGTGGGGAGCACCAGATTCTGTTTGTGAAAAGAAGGATGGTTCTATGCGCTTATGTATTGATTACCGTGAGCTTAATAAGGTGTGATGAAGAATAAGTATCCGCTGTGCCGTATTGACGATTTGTTCGATCGGCTTCGGGAGCTTCCGTGTTCTCCAAGATAGATCCGAGATCCGGTTACCATCGATTCATGGATCGTGGATGCCGACATTCCTAAGACGACTTTCGTGTCTAGATATGGTCACTATGAGTTTGTGGTCATGTCGTTTGGATTGACCAATGCCCCACCAAGCGTTCATGGACATGATGGATAGGGTGTTCAAATCATTTTGACACGGCTTCGTCATCGTGTTCATTGACGATATTCCGATTTATTCGAGGTCTAAAGAAGACCATGCAGAGCATTTGAGGCGAGTATTGGCGGCTTTGAGGAAAACCACTTTATGCGAAGTTTTCCAAATGTGATTCTGGTTGGAGCGGTGGCCTTCCTAGGCCACGTGGTTTCGAGAGATGGTATAGCCGTGGACCCCGCGAAGATTGAGGCCGTGAGTTCATGGGCCAAGCCGACTTCGATTCTTGCCGAGATTCGCAGCTTTCTAGGTTTGGCGAGTTACTACTGCTCGGTTCGTCAAGGACTTTTCTACTATAGCCTCGCCCCTCACTCGTCGGACGAGGAAGGGTGTCGAGTTTGTTTGGGACAAAGAGTGTGATGAGAGCTTTGCCGTGCTCAAGCGCAGCTTTGACTTCAAAGACCAGTGTTGGCGATCCCGAGGGGGATAGGTGGTTTCGTGGTCTGCAGATGATGCTTCCAAGTTTGGATTAGGTTGTGTGTTGATGCAAAGACGGGAAGGTCATTGCCTATGCTTCCCGTCACCAAACCGTATGAGCGTAACTACCCGACTCATGATATGGAGTTGGCGGTACGTGGTGTTTGCAATCAAGATCTGGAGGCATTACCCGTATGGTGAGCGGATTCGGATGTTTACCGATCACCGTGAGCCTCAAGTATCTGCTTACTCGGATGGAGTTGAATATGAGGCGAGAGGAGATGGTTGGAGTTGGTAAAGGATTATGATCATGAGATTTTGTACCATCCGGTAAAGCCAATGTAGTGGCCGATGCTTTGAGTAGAAAGACGTCGCACTCCGCGGCGTTGTTGAGTTCCCACCAGTTTGCGGAGAGAGTTCCAGCGGGCCGAGGTTGCGTGTTGTTGGGTGAGGTTACTGCCAGGGTAGCTCGATTGGACTGCTCACCGCCGATTAGGCAAATGGATTATAGACAACAGTTGGGTGACCCCGCACTTAAGAGATTGGTCGACAGAGTTAGTGCTTGGGTGACTTTGACTTTGTATATTCACGACATGGGGGTTGACTTATAGAGCCGGTTGTGTGTTCCGGACATTGCGTGTTTGCGAGCAGAGTTGTCTCTCTGAGGCCCACAGCCTTTTTTTGCTTGGCACCCCTGGGTACCAAGATGTATCAGACCTCTAAGCTGCACCTTCCGTGGATGGGAATGAAGAGAGATGTGGCAGAGTTTGTCACCGGGTGTCTCACTTGTCGCCAAGTGAAGGCACCCAGCAGAGGCCACCGGTTTGTTGCAAATGCCGAGTGTACCCAGTGGAAATGGGAAGAGATCTCCATGGACTTTATCTCTGGTTTGCCAAGGACTCGAGGAAGTTCTCTCAGATTTGGGTGATAGTCGACCGTTTGATCAAGAGCGCACACTTCATTCCCTGTAGAGACACTTATACCGTGGAACAAAGGCGCAGCTTGTTTTTGGAACAGATCATCCGTTATCATGGTGTGCCGGCGAGGATTGTGTCCGATCGTGACTCGCGGTTCACTTCTCGTTTCTCGAGAGCGCTCCGAATGGTTTGGGCACAGAGTGCGATTTCAAAGATGACTTTTCACCCTCGAGACGGATGGTCGACCGAGAGAGTGAATTAGATTCTCGAGGATATGTTGAGGGCTTGTGTGTTGGATTTCCCGTGCAGTTGGGACCAAAGATTCAGTATTTGATGGAGTTTGCCTATAACAACAGATTACGATCGACGATCTGAGATGGCTCCATTCGAGGCTTTGTATGGTAAGCGTTATCGGTCCCCGTGTTCGGGAAGAGGTTGGTGATAGACGTGTTTTGTCCCGAAAGTTACTGCAGCTGACCAATGGTGCAGTCACGCAGAAAGATTAGAGCTCGTATGTTGACAAAATTTCAGAGCGAGATAGAAGAGTTACGCCGATGTTCGGCGCGAGATTTGGAGTTTGAGGTTGGTCGACATGTGTTCCTTAAGGTTGCTCCGATGCGAGGTGTTCGAGGTTTGTAAGCGTGGGAAGTTGAGTCCCCGTTTTGTTGGTCCATTTGAGATCCTAGAGAGGATTGGCAGAGTTGCTTACCGGTTAGCCCTACCTCCGTCACTATCACGGTGCATAGTGTTTTTCATGTATCGATGTTGAGGCAAGATGTGCCGGACCCGTCGCACATTGTGGACTTTGAGCCTTTGCAACCGAATGAGGATTTGAACTTCGAGGAGAAGCCGGTGAGGATCCTTGCCTTTGAGACCAAGACGTTGCGTAATCGCGAGATTCGTTTAGTAAAGGTTCGGTGGAGGAGTCGGGGTTCGAGGAAGCCACTTGGGAGCGGGAAGACGAGATGAGATTGCATTACCCCCGAGCTGCTTTCAGTTTAAGGACTTTCGAGGACGAAAGTCATAAAAATGAGGGAATATTGTAACGACCTGTGTTTTTCATCCCGGTCTTCCGTGTATGCCCTAGGGGTAATTTGGTAATTTGGTCTGACGGTGCAGGCCGCTTGTGTATCTTTCCAGCTTATTAAAATTATTGGATGGATTTATGTAGGTTTTGGAGGGATTTGTGGTTTGGTTTGAGCAAGGTTTGATGCAAAAGTAAAAATAAAGGAAATTGTCTTTGCAGCAAATGGTTTGAACCCGGTCTCCTGAAAGCTTGTGGGGATGTGTGCCAATTGAGCCATTAGGTGCTCTTGTTGCTCTTCCCGCATCATCTTATGGTTAGCCTTGGATTTTGGAGTTTTGGTGCATTTGGTTAAATGAAATAGAAATTAGGTTTATTCCATCTTCTTCTCCAAATCACCTCTTGGGCCGCACAAGCTTTCCTCTCCATAGCCTTTGCCGATTCTTCTTTCCCTTGCATCTCCTTGGGTTCGATCATCATCATTCCGGTAAGTCTTCATCCTCTTCATCTCTTCATTTGGTTATTGATGCTGGCCAAGGTAAGAAGTAGAGTGTTGTGTGTGTTGTGTGGTTTGCGCCAGCCCGAGAGAAGCCACCAAGAGACCATCGCCGCCCGGCCCACCGGCCACCTCGCCAGATCTGTTGAAGCGGCCCTGCCGCACGCCAAAGCGGACAGCCAGCCCGCCAGATCGCTCGCGACGCCTCGCCGCGCCAGTCGCGCCAGATCCACCGTCGCAGCCCTCTCCCACGCCGCCATCGCTGTCGTCGTCGTGCGATCGCGCAAAGCAGCAGAGCGCCAGACGCCAGCGCCATACGCCCAGCTCTCCGCGTCGCGCTCGTCGCGCCAGTGTAAAGACCCGACCCAAAAAGGGGTTCTAAATGGCCTTTACCCCAATGCATGTATTGAAAATAGAAGACATTATGAAAAACACATTTTGATTCCAAGTAAAAACAGAAAACATTCAACAACCAAAAGAAACATTTCTAAAAGCATACTCGATCGTAGAGATTATTTAAAACATTAAAACATTCCACAAGTACAAATATGCTGGAATCCATAAAACGTAAGAAAACATCCTGGGGGCTCTGTGCCCGCCTACATGCATTCAGGAAACAACAAAAAGTCAAGAGTCATAATAAATAAAATGAAATAATCGGAGATGACAAAGAGGATTCCATGATCACAGCTCCTCCTTCACCATCCCGCCTCGCGCCATGGTTACCCGAAAGATAAGTAAGGGTGAGTAACGAATTACTCAAGAAGAATCCCCAACCGGGGTACAATACGATATACATGATCATCTAGAAGAATGTATGCAAGCTATGAGTACAAACACAGAACAGAGCACATAGCTTAAGTCCACACTTGGACCTCGGATGCCATCTCAGGGTCTTAGTCCGAAAATAAATCCACCACACAATACGCCCTATACGAGAAACGAGTCCCGGCCTCACCGCATCTCTGCCGATACGAAAGGTGCACCGCTCAAGATCCCGAGGAGCTCTCGATCGGCGCCAGAATGAGCGTAAGGATGCACCGCGTGCTTCTACAGACACTATGGGGGTGCCGGGTCTAGTGGCAAGCCGCCCATATCCGGATACCACGCCTAACTAAATCTCCGGATCGGTGTCACCGACATAGGGGTGTGAGACTGACACGTGAACTATGTCACCTGTACCACCGCACTTTGAGGCTAAGGAACGGGTCATGGTAGGCTTACACCAGAAGCCGCCCTTACCTTATCGTGTGGCAATCAAGGGCTACCGCCGAACACGCCGAGGGGCGTGCTTGGGCCGCCGGGGACTAGGCATTGCCAAGTCATCATCCCGACCATTGGGGCATCGCTTAGACTACCACCCTCACCCAAGATTGCGGGGCCTACCGGTTGGGATAGCTAATCCTCACGGGGTCCAAGGACGGAGAATGTCTCAATCGTCCTTGCCATAGATGCAAGATACTTTATGCATCGGGCCCTGATGATGCTATCTACCGAATTCTAAACCTTAACAATAATAACGATTCAATCAATGCGATCCAATACGTGCTCATCGATACAAAGAACCTAGCATGATACTACGAAGCAAGAACAGATATCGAACATGCTAGAACAGAACAACCTAGCATGGGCTAACATGAGAAACAATACAAGAGATCATGCCATCGAGAATTGAGCACAGAGCACCTAGAGATAAACATGCTAGTAATCATACACGGCATACAAAACAACAATCACAAATATACCGCAGGTCCACACAACCCCTGGTAAGAAATCCTTACCTTGGTCTAAGACTTCTACACACAAATCCTAAGTCATGGAACAATCCCGAGCTAGCGAGCGGAACCTAGCAAACCAACAATAATCAGTATCTAAAATATCTAAACAACAATAGAATGTGCAAGCTCGGCTCGGGGAACTCACGCGCGCGACGACACGAGCTTGGGGCTCACGGCAAGCCGCTCGGCAAGGTCTGGGCGCTGCCTACCGCTACCGCACGGCAGTGGGACACGACGCTGCGCGCGGCGAAGGCGTCTCTGACGGCGCGCGCGCGGCGCCGGCGTCGGGCGGCGGCGCGCGGGCGAACGTCTGAGCGAAGGCGCGCGGGCAAGCAGCTCGGCAAGCGGACACGGCGAGGGCGTGCGAGCGATCGGCTGGACGCGCTGGCGCTGGCGAGGACCTCCTGGCGTCGCGTGCGAGCGATCGGGCGATCTTCTTTGAAGGGCGACAGCGGCGAGGCCGCTGGGACAGTCTGGCGTCGGCGCGGCTGGCTCGACCGACCGGGCGTGCGACAGGGCCGGCTCGACCGATCCGGCGCGCGCGACAGGGCCGCTCGACCGACCGGGCGTCATGAGGTGGGCCGAGGATGATGGTCGCTCCTCCTCCGGGTTGCGCACAACACACACACACACACAACCCCTTTTTCTTACATTCGCCAACAAACACCCAAATGAGAAGATGAAGAAGACGAAGACTTACCCTAATGATGATGATCGAACCCAAGGAGATGCAAGGATGAAGAACTCGGCAAGGCTATGGAGATGGAGAGCTTGGGCGGCCAAGAGGTGTTTTTGGAGAATAAGATGGAATAACCTAATTCTATTTCATTTAACCAAATGCACCAAAACTCCAAAAATCCATGGTTAACTAAGATGTGATGCGAGAAAGAGCAACAAGAGCACCTAATGGCTCAATTGGCACACATCTCTACAAGCTTCCCAGAGACCCGGTTCAAACCCCTACTGCAAAGACAATTTCCTTTATTTTTACTTTTGCAACAAACCTTGCTCAAACCAAACCACAAACCCCTCCAAAAACCTACAAAAACCATCCAATAATTTTAGTAGCCGGAAAAGACACAAACGACCATGACGGCCCCGACCAAATTACCAAATTACCCCTAGAGCATACCCGGAAGACCGGAAGAAAACACGGTCGTTACACGTGGGCCCGCGCGCCTGCGCCGCCGCTCGCCCGCGCACGCCAGACGCCACAAGCGCGCTCAGCGCCCATCAGAGTGCATCCATGCCGCGTCGCGCCGTGCAAGCACAGCCCCAGGCCCAGCCACCGCCGCGTGCCGCTTGCTTGCAGCCAGCTCCAAGCTCGTGTCGCCGTCCGCGTGAGTTCCCTTTGCCGAGCTTGTCGTTCTATTGTTTTTAGACTTTTTAGGTATTGACTATTATTGGTTTGTTAGGTTCCCGCCGCTAGCTCGGGATTGTTCCGCAGACTTAGGATTTGTGTGTAGAAGCCTCCCTACCAAGGTAAGGATTTCTTACCGGAGTTGTGTGGCCCTGCGGTATATTTGTGATTGTTGTTTTGTATGCCTGTGTATGATTATTAGCATGTTTAGCCCTAGGTGCTCTGCTTGAATTCTGATCGGCATGAACTCTTGTATTGTTTCTCATGTTAGCCCATGCTAGGTTGTTCCATTCTCGCATGTTCGATATCTGTTCTTGCTTCGTAGTATCATGCTAGGTTCCTTGTATCTGCTGAGCACGTATTGGACCGCATTGATTGAATTGTTATTATTGCTATGGTTTAGAGTTCGTAGGTAGCATCATCCGGCCGGATGCATAACGTAACTTGCATCCCCGATGGGACGTGCACGAGATGGTACTTCGTCCCCGATCCCGTTAGGGTTTAGCTAACCCTAACGGCCGCCCCCGCAATCTTGGGTGAGGGTGGCGATCGTTAAATGCCCCAAAGGTCGGGATGATGACTTGGCATTGCCTCGCCCCGGCAGATCGGCACGTCCTCGCCGTGTTCGGCCGTAGCCCTTGATTGCCACTGTTAGGGCAAGGACCGCTTCTGGTGTAAGCCTACCACGACCGGTTCCTTTAGCCTCGTGTGTGGTGGTACAGGTGACATAGTTCACGTGTCCGTGTCTCACACCCTATGTCGGTGACACCGATCCAGAGATTTAGTTAGGCATGGAGATCGAACTCGGGCGGCTTGCCACTGGACCCGACACCCCCGAGTTTGCGGTGAGCATGCGGTGCGCGCTTACGCTCATTACAGGCGCCGATCGATCGAGAGCTCCTCGGGATCTTGAGCCGATGCACCTTTCGTATCGTCGATGAGAGCAGCCGAGGCCGGGACTTGTTCCCGTATAGAGCGTATAGTGTGTTGTGGTATTTTTCCTGACTAAGACCACGAGTTGGCATCCGAGGTCCAAGTGTGGACTTAGCTATGTGCTCCGCTCTGTGTTTGTACTCATAGCTTGCATACTTTCTTCTAGATGATCATGTATATCGTATTGTACCCCTGGTTGGGGATTCTTACTGGTAATTCGTTACTCACCCTTATTCTGTGGTTTTCCACAGTAACCAAGGCGCGAGACAGGATGGTGAAGGAGGAGCCGTGATCATGGAATCCTGCTTTGTCATCTCTCGACCATTTTATTATATCATGACTCTTGACTTTTGTTATTTCCCCTGAATGCATGTAGACGGGCACGAAGCCCTAGGATGTTTTCTTACGTTTTATGGATTCCAGCATATTTGTACTTGTGGAATGTTTAAATGGTTTAAATAAATCTCTGATCAAAGTATGCTTTTAGAAATGTATGTTTTGATTGTTGAATGTTTCTGTTTTTACTTGGGATCCGAAACTTATTTTTCATAAGGTCTTTTATTTTGAATACATGCATTGGGGTAAAGGCCCATTTAGAGCCCCTTTTGGGTCGGGTCTTTACAGTAAGAATTGTGTGCAGATGCTTGTTAAATTAAAGTTAGTTTGTGTTCTTGGGTTTTGATAAGTTGAGACTGATTGTTTAGGTGTGTTTTGTTAGGTTGAGACAACTGGTTGTTTGAATCATTTGGCTGTAGCTCAAGAAGTATGTTTCTATATCTTGAAACAGGTAAGAATTCTCTACCCAGGTTATGTGGACCCTGCACAGGGCGACATTTATTGTGTTGTTATATGTATTATTGACAGATATGGATGTAGGTTGATGATGGATTGTTGGCTATGGATGGTTGGGTATGAATTGTTGCTGACTGTGTTACTAATATTTACTAATGTCTGAGTGTGTTGGTGCTAAGTAATACCTGAAATGTATTTTGGTGTAAAGTAATATCAGAGATGTATGTTGATGCATAGTATTGTCCAAAATGCATGTTGGTGTGAAGTAATGTCTGAGATGTACGTTGGTTCTTTGCTTGTTGTTTTGTGTGCATCGACTTCGGGATTATGGGGTCTCGGGGTGCCTCCTTATGTGTTGTTTTAAATGTTAATTTTGTTCTGTGTGTTCCGTACTTCGGGTTTATGGGGTCCTAGACTACTGCCTTGTATGTAACTTTATTATTGTAATTTTTCTTAAGCATACTAGGATTATGGGGTCCTAGTATGTTGTTGCTTCTGTTGCTCGTTCTGTGTTTCTCTTGGTATATGTGTGAGCTGGTGATGACGAGTGTTAGTATGTAGCTAGTTCTGATCATGTAATGAGTGGTATCCTATTAAAGTGACTATAAAAGAATTTTGAGCATGTTTGGTGATATGTTGGGACTGAGATGATAAGCATTTGTAGTAGAACTCTTAGTAGTCATCATCTAGAGGCTGTAGAGACACAACGTGCTGTTGTCTCATTGGGTCGGTGTCGTTGAGGATTTTAATCCCGCGCCCGATAGCCGGGGATGTGATGTAACATGCCACCCCCGTTGATGCCTAGTTTGTAGCCCTATAGGCGAGCCATAGTCATAGTGTACACTTGCTATGAGAGGGTCATAGCTTGGGGCGATAGGTGTGAACAGGCTGACTCGGATCGCTGGTGAGGGCCTTTAGGACCATGACTCAGTGGGCACCTTTCTTCGAGTCGTTAGGCATGTCGACCTAGACCAGGTCAATACTGTGATGGCCTACACCTGATTGGTTTCCAACACCATGCGGTGTACACGCATTGAGTAGCAGGTAGATGGCTCACTTGGACCGGTATCTTCAGTACACCAGTAATGAAAAGTTGTGTTTGAGCTAGATAGTTGTGTAACGAACTTCACGACCAGTCATATTATCTAGAACAGGTGAGTGTGTAAAGACCCGACCCGAATGGGGTCCTAAAATGGGTCTTTACCTAAATGCATGCATCCAAAAGTTAAAGGCAATATGCAAGAATGGTTTTCGGATTCTAAGTGAAAACTAAAACATACAACATCCATTTAAAACAAACATAGTTATAGAATTCCTGAAACTTGTCCCTGTTTCCAAGCACCTGTTCCAAGGCAAATACATTTCCAAAACTCATTCTGATCAGAGATTTATTTAAAACATTCAAAACTTTCCAATAGTTACAACAGTGCTAGAATCCGGAAAAGCAGTCAGAAAACAACCTAGGGCTCCTTGCCCAACTACATGCATTCAGAGGAAAATAAAACATAAAGAATCATAGACATAAACTCAGAGTTCGAACAACGGGTTTCCATGATCACAGCTCCTCATTCAGCCATCATGTCTCGCACCTTGGTTACCTATGGAAAACCACAAAATAAGGGTGAGTAACGAATTACTCAGTAAGAATCCCCAACCGGGGTACAATACGATATCCATGGTCATCTAGCAGAATGGTATGCAAGCTATGAATATAAACACAAAAGAGAGCACATAGCTTAATTCCACACATAAACTTCGGATGCCATCTCGGGGTCTTACTCCGGAATAATCCACCTCACGATACGATCCTATACGAGAAATAAGTCTCGACCTCAGCCTGCCTACTGTCGATACGAAAGGTGCATTGGCTCACAATCCCAAGGAGCTCTTCGGTCGGCGCTGTAATGAGCGTGTGCGTGCACCGCATGCTACTGCAAACCATGGGGGTGCTGGGTCTAGTGGCAAGCTGCCCAGGTCTAGTCACCATGCCTAACTAATCTCTAGATCGGTGTCACTGACATAGGGGTGTGAGACCTGGACACGTGAACTATTTCAGCCTGAACCACCGCACCTGAGGCTAAGGAACCGGTCGTGGTAGGCTTACCCCAGGAAGTCGTCCTTGCCCTATCAGGTGGCAATCAAGGGCTACTACCGAACACGCTGAGGACGTGCCGACTGCCGGGGACAAGGCAATGCCATGTCATCATCCCGACCGTTGGGGCATTTAACAGTCTGCCACCCTCACCCAAGATTGCAGGGCCTGCTGTTAGGGTTAGCTAAACCCTAACGGGGGATCAGGGACGGAGTACTTCCTCGTACGTCCCTGCCGTGGATGATGCTGCCTACCATATCTCAAACCTATAAACAGATACAACAAACAATCCAATACGTGCTCAACAGATGCAACGAACCTAGCATGATACTACGAAGCAAGAACAGATAACGAGCATGCCAGAACGGAACAACCCAGCATGGACTAACATGAGAAACAACATAAGAAATCATGCCAGTCGGGAATTCAGAACAGAGCACCTATCACTAAACATGCTGATAAACACAAACAAGCATACAAACAACAATCACATATAATATCGTAGGGCCCACACAACTCCAGTAAGAAATCCTTACCTGGTCGGAAGGCTACTACACACAAGAATCCTAAGCTGCGATCGATCCCGAGCTAGATAATGAGAACCTAACGAGCACAATAATTATCACAATATATAGGCCTAAATATAATAAAATAAACAAGGCTCAACTCGGGAGCATCTCACTCACACACGGCTCGGCCACGCGCGACGGACAGTTGCACGCCACCGGGCACTCATCTTGGCGGTAGGGGCGCGCTTGGCTGGTCGCACGGCTAAGCGTCTTGGCACAGCGCACGGGCGCGAGCACACGCCGCTCGAACGAGCTACGGGAGAGACAAGGGCTCGCGGGCGCGACGTGCAGACGAGGCGCGGGCGCGGGGCGCAGACGTGGACGGGCGAACGCGGGCGTGCGGGCACGAGCTCGGTTGGACGATGACGTCTGGTGCGCGCGACGGCTGCGAAGGCCTGCTGCTGGTGTGTGCGACAGAGGCGACGAGGCTGCTGGCGATGGGCATCTGGTGCGATACAGGGGCTGCTGCTAGCTGCGACCTGCTACTCGGCTGGGCTGCTGCTCGGCCGTGACTACGCTCGATAGAGCTTGGGAAGAAGAGCACTGCAAGGGGGCTTGGGACAGAAGGCTTGGGGTGGCAAGGGGATTTTGGAGAAGAAACACCCAAACCTAATTTCCTTTCTTTTAAACAAATGCACCAAAAACCCCAAGGACTCAAGGCTAATCAAGTTATGCCGCGGAAAGAGAAACAAGAACAGCTCGAGGCTCAACCGGCAACGACACACAATTGACCTCCCAGACCACCTTGGTTCGAAACCCAACTACTTCACTCAATTTCTCAATTTTTCTTTTTGCATCTCACCATGCCCAAACACATCCACAAAGCATCAAAATCTTACTTAAGTCCATCCAATAATTTTAACAACTTAAAAAGACATAAACGGCCCTGACGGCCCGACCAAATTACCAAAATACCCCTAGGGCATACCTGGAAGATCGGGATGGAAACCAGGGTCGTTACAATATTCCCTCCTTTTTGTGACTTTCGTCCTCGAAAGTCCTTAAGACTGAAACAACTCAGGATACTGCAATCTCATCTCGTCCTCCCCGCTCTCGAGCGACTTCCTCTGAACCCTGACTCCTCTACTGAACTTTTACCAAACGGATCTCACGAATACGCAACGTCTTCACCTCAAAGACCAGAATACTCACAGGCTTCCCCTCGAAGCTCAAATCCTCATTCAGCTGCAAAGGCTCAAAGTCCACAATGAGCGATGGGTCCGGCACATACCGCCTCAACATCGATACATGAGAACACTGCACACGGCTGACAATGACGGGGAAAAGCTAACCAATATGCACCTCTGCCAATCCTCTCGAGAATCTCAAATGGTCCAACAAACATGGACTCCACTTCCCTCGCTTACCAAACCTCAACATACCTCGCATCGGTGCAACCTTAAAAACACGTATTGTCCAACCTCAAACTCTAAATCTCGACTCCGTACATCGGCGTAACACTTCTGCCTGCTCTGGGCTACCAACATACGAGCTCTAAACTTTTGCACTGCACTGCTGGTCAGCTGCAGCAACTCAGGCCCCAAAAGAACTGACGGCCACCAATCTTTTCCCAAAACACTAGAAACCTGCAACATCTACTATACAACGCCTCAACGGAACCACAAGAACTGACCGCTGAGAACTGCAACCCAAGGCAACCTCTTAAAACCAACACTGGTCTCCCGCTGCCTAACCACGGAAACACCAACTCGCAACAAGTTCTGAAGGATCTGGCTCACTCCTCCCAAAAGACCATCGGTCCGAGGGTGAAAACACTACTGGGACTGAACTCGGCTCATAAGCCTCTTAAGAACTCTCTCCAGAACCACGATTCTTCAACGCACTGCCTAGAATAACCTTTGTTGCCACACCCTGGTGCCAACAACTCTAGCCTGAAACTGCCATGCCACTACTCCACAGTAATGACATCTCCACCTGGGCGAGGTGCAAGCCCTAGCTACTGAAACTAATCCACCAAAAATCTGAACTCACAAAACAACCTCAACCAGCTGCCGGCTTCCACACGGGCTCCTACAAACCAACAACTTGAGTGCTACGAACTCGGTAGCCTAACCAACCGCACACTGCATAACCACGCCAATCTACTCAACTCTAACTCGACCTAGATCACTAACTAGAAAAGTCAACCTGCTATCAACAGGGCCCCAGAGGGCTCCCTCCACTAAACTTACCTCCATGCAAGCAACGGAACAAAGCTTGCCTCAAATAAAAGAAACACAACTCACAAGTCCAAACGATAACACCAACAGGCTTAAACCCTCCAGCTTAGGCTTATTGCACCTACCCACCGAAACTTCACAAACGGGACGCCACTACCCAGTTAACACCAACTACCAAGAACAAGAATACCAACAATGGCTGGCGGAGCACAAGCTACACTAACCAGCAAGGATCCCTCAATAAGACAAGACCCTAATCCAGCCACAATGGTGCAACCTCATCCCACAACTAATACAAAGGGGTCATCAACTACAAAGGTGCAACAGCTCCCAGGCCAAACACACAAAGAACCTTAACCGACTAGGCCAAACACTCATAGGAGGCAGAACAACCCTTACTGCAACTTCCAGAACACCACTCACGAGTCCGCTTAACTGGACAAACAACTGCTTTCAGGTGGCCAACAGACTTTCCCTCTTGCTAGCACCACTACCACCAACTCCAAGACCAAGGAATAATCTGACAACTCCTAAGAGGAAACAGTTCCTTACAAGCGAACATCCGAAGGACAGAGAGCTCCACACACGCTCGATGTCTTGCTCAGCTAAAGCAACAACATCTAAGTCTCACGGAGGCAACAACAGGGGGGGTTCCACCATAGACTGAACCGCCAACCACAAACTAGCCAAAACTCACCTCCAAACACCAAAGAAGTGCAACTCTCAACATCCTGGAAACAGGAAAAACAATTGACAGGGCACGAACCACTAGCCCCACGAGCAAAACTAACTTCTAGCAACTCAAAACCACACCTTGGTCAACACCAAACACTAACCTGCCACACCACCGGAACCAATCCGGACTCTACTCCAAACAAACTCTAGCTTGCTAGCCTACCAAATCTGCCAGCAACTCACCCGAGGTCTACAACCTACACGACTCTAGCTTGCCAACTGAACTCACTACCTGGGTTTGACTGAGCTCTGGTGAGGCTCTCCACAACCAGGGTTCTTCGGCTACCCTCGACACACACTGTCGTCAAACGGTCTAACAGCCAACTGCCTGAACAAACAACTCCTTTTTCCAGCATCACAACCATGCTGGCCTGCTCCGAACCTCGAAACCAAAAAGACTAGAAACGCTTCAGAATGTGTCATCCTCCTACTCAAAGCATCAGCCACATCGTAGCTTCCACCCAGGGTAAGGATTCCGAGCAACACTCTTAACAACTACGGTCAGGAACTATGTGGCTTCGCTACAACCACCATTTGTTCAGTACCATCTGAACTCCAACCATGATCAACAAGAGGTTCCACCAACCAAGCTTAGGTTCAACTTAACAAACTTGCCTAAGAAACAACCCGACTACGAGCACGGTATCCTTACAACCACAACTAAAGCCTTACGACATCCACCTGGAGTCCAACTTCTCCAAGAACTGAGCACCAGTTCTCCAATGCAAACCCTACATGGTTCCGAAACTCTCGCCACCAGAACGAACTACACAAAAACACACTTATGTGCACAACTCTCAACCTTCCTTTAGAGATCCAGGACTAACAGGTGCTTTGCCAAAAGGCAACACTAACTTCTGGCAGAGATACAATCGACCAAAGGAACACCAAAAGTTCCATCTCCACACGATACTCGAAGCTGTGGCAACCTTTCTCTACTAAAGCATAACAATGCCAAACCGAACTTACCTTATACCAAGACTCTACCAAGTGTGCTTACACATAAGGCGTCCAACTCATCTCATGAGGCATCTAACTCATCTCATGAGGCATCTAACTCATCTCATAGGCATCCAACTCATCTCATAAGCATCCAACTCATCTCATAAGCATCCAACTCATCTCATAAGCATCCAACTCATGGCCCCTCTGTTGGACCAAACTCGCATCTACGATGCTCAACTCTCCTCAGATTTAGGCACTCGAAGGTAGTTGACCGCACTACCAACCACAAGATCTCTTGGCCTTAGCACTAGCGTGAGACTCACACGCACTAACACTTATCAACCTTCAACCTGCTGACTTACTCAACCTCCAGTAACACTGGAAAGAGGCTCCGGCTCCTCTCGAACATCCTTTCGCTTGTAGTCCTTCGACTACCACTGAACTAGCCCTCTTGCGCGACCTAAACAGGTGCAACTGCCACAAATGGATCCAAAGGCTAAAGGGGTGTGCTGAACTCCGGATGAATTATAGAATCATCTGTCCTACTCGTCAAACTCAGGCCTGAACCAGACTTAGTGCCAAACCGGCACACCAACGAACGCACCTCAAGTGCCACTACCACCAAATTCCACATCTTACTACAAACGGGACCAGCAAGGTCACAACCTCAAGTGACAAAAACTTTGGCTAGGCATACAAGAGCTCAAAACTCAAACAACCCTGTCTATGGCACCTCATCTAACTGAAGTCTCACGGCCCACTCTTGCATCTCCACTTGATGCTCAACAAAACTCGGACCGACTCTCTCAACATGCAGCAGCTAGCTCTGCTCTAGGAGCTCACCATAAGAAGAGTGCTCAACTCTACTAGACAACTGGAAACCACCAACGGATCAAGTTCGATGGGTACACTGCTCGCTGCACCCTTAACCACAGGGTTCCAACTTACTGGCTGTAAAACAACAACAATTTACAAGAGAACAACGATGTCTCTACATCATCCTCGAAGGCTACTAACGCTGCAGCCGCTCTCTGGGCAACCAACAATCTGCTAAGGTTCATGATCAACACTTGAACTACCCAGGCTAGTCCACACTGGAACTTGCTCCACAAGCATCAACATGAGCAAAGCCATAGCTAACTCCTCTCCTGGAGTGGTACTCCAGGGCAAATCACCTCCACCCTCTCTCTAGGGGAAAACTAACAACTGGGCCACGAGTGGCCTACGGGAGTCTAATCTCTGCCTCCCTCTAGAACGATGTCCCAGCGGTATCTGAATCTATCTGGATACCCTGACTAGCTGCTAACATACTTCTTACACTGCGGGAAGTTGGCATGATGGTGCTCGACCCAAACCAACAACGAGTCGTAACTCGCTTTCGTCTCCGCTCCACAACACTAAACAAGGCATACACTAGATGAAAAGTATTGTAAATTCTTAACCCTTTCTAAAACCGGTAAACTTAGGCGTACTGATGACTGTCGAAGTGCTGATGATCATGGAAAAACGACCTACAAAAAATGTCGATCTCACGAGATCTATGACTCGAGCTCGATACCAATCAGAAAGACCCGACCAGATGGGGTCCTAAAATGGGCCTTTACCTCAATGCATGGATCCAAAAGTTAAAGGCAATATGCAAGAATGGTTTTCGGATTCTAAGTGAAAACTAAAACATACAACATCCATTTAAAACAAACACAGTTATAGAATTCCTGAAACCTGTCCCTGTTTCCAAGCACCTGTTCCAAGGCAAATACATTTCCAAAACTCATTCTGATCAGAGATTTATTTAAAACATTCAAAACTTTCCAATAGTTACAACAGTGCTAGAATCCGGAAAAGCAGTCAGAAAACAACCTAGGGCTCCTTGCCCAACTACATGCATTCAGAGGAAAATAAAACATAAAGAATCATAGACATAAACTCAGAGTTCGAACAACGGGTTTCCATGATCACAGCTTCTCCTTCAGCCATCCTGTCTCGCACCTTGGTTACTTGTGGAAAACCACAAAATAAGGGTGAGTAACGAATTACTCAGTAAGAATCCCCAACCGGGGTACAATACGATATACATGGTCATCTAGCAGAATGGTATGCAAGCTATGAATATAAACACAGAAGAGAGCACATAGCTTAATTCCACACATAAACTTCGGATGCCATCTAGGGGTCTTACTCCGGAATAATCCACCTTACGATACGATCCTATACGAGAAATAAGTCTCGACCTCAGCATGCCTACTGTCGATACGAAAGGTGCACTGGCTCACAATCCCAAGGAGCTCTCCGGTCGGCGCTGTAATGAGCGTGTGCGCGCACCGCATGCTACTGCAAACCATGGGGGTGCCGGGTCTAGTGGCAAGTCGCCCGTGTCCATCCACCATGCCTAACTAATCTCTAGATCGGTGTCACCGACATAGGGGTGTGAGACTGGACACGTGAACTATGTCACCTGAACCACCGCACTGAGGCTAAGGAACCGGCCGTGGTAGGCTTACACCAGAAGCCGCCCTTGCCCTATCGGTGGCAATCAAGGGCTCTTCGCCGAACACGCTCGAGGACGTGCCGATGGCTGGGGACAAGGCAATGCCATGTCATCATCCCGACCGTTGGGGCATTTAACGGTCTGCCACCCTCACCCAAGATTGCAGGGCCTGCCGTTAGGGTTAGCTAAACCCTAACGGGGATCGTGGGCGAGTCTTGCCTCGTCGTCCTCTTTGGATGCAAGCAAGTTATGTTATGCATCCTGGCCCGGATGATGCTACCTACTATATCTCAAACCTATAAACAGATACAACAAACAATCCAATACGTGCTCAACAGATGCAACGAACCTAGCATGATACTACGAAGCAAGAACAGATAACGAGCATGCCAGAACGGAACAACCTAGCATGGACTAACATGAGAAACAAGCATACAAACAACAATCACATATAATATCGTAGGGCCCATACAACTCCGGTAAGAAATCCTTACCTTGTCGGAAGGCAACTACACAAGAATCCTAAGCTGCGATCGATCCCGAGCTAGCTAATGAGAACCTAACGAGCACAATAATTATCACAATCCATAGGCCTAAATATAATAAAATAAATGAGGCTCACTTCACCGAGCAACTCACACGCAACGGTACGCGCAGAGACGGACAAGCGCATAACACCGGGCACCGCATAGACGGCAGGGCCGCGCGCAGCGTCTTGCTTGGCAACGGCCTGGTTTGCGTGGTGAGCATCATGCCGGGCACTGTTATGGGGTGTGCTGGCGCGGAAGAGATGCAGGCGAGACAAGGGCCCGCGGGCGCGGCGTGCAGACGAGAAGCGGACGCGCGGGCGGGGGGCACAGACGCGGACGGGCAAACGCGGGCATGTGGGCGCGAGCTCGGCTGGGCGATGGCGTCTGGTGCGAGCGACGGCTGCGACGGCCTGCTGCTAGTGCGTGCGACAGGGGCGACGGGGTTGCTGGCGATGGGCATCCGCGCGACACGGGGCCGCTATTGGTCGCGACCGCTTTGCTCATTGGGGGCTTCTTCTTTGGCGACTGCTGCTCGGCTGGGCTGCTGCTCGGCCGGGACGACGCTCGATGGAGCTTGGGAAGAAGAGCACGGCAAGGGGGCTTGGGAGAGAAGGCTTGGGGTGGCAAGGGGATTTTGGAGAAGAAACACCCAAACCTAATTTCCTTTCTTTTAAACAAATGCACCAAAAACCCCAAGGACTCAAGGCTAATCAAGCTATGCCGCGGAAAGAAT
Source organism: Sicyos edulis (assembly GCA_036507275.1). Taxonomy (NCBI): domain Eukaryota; kingdom Viridiplantae; phylum Streptophyta; class Magnoliopsida; order Cucurbitales; family Cucurbitaceae; genus Sicyos; species Sicyos edulis. Next base: position 22,391,780 of record CM071855.1, on the reverse strand, counting down.
AACAAGAACAGCTCGAGGCTCAACCGGCAACGACACACAATTGACCTCTTAGACCACCTGGGTTCGAAACCCAATTGCTTCACTCAATTTCTCAATTTTTCTTTTTGCATCTCACCATGCCCAAACACATCCACAAAGCATCAAAATCTTACTTAAGTCCATCCAATAATTTTAAAAACTTAAAAAGACATAAATGACCTTGACGGCACGAACAAATTACCAAAATACCCCTAGGGCATACCTGGAAGACCGGGATGGAAACCTGGGCCGTTACAGAGTGTCTTAAGGGCCTCACAAGAGATTTGTGTAACAAATTTCACAACCTGTTATATTCTTGTATTTAGGTGAGTGTCTTAAGGGCCTCACAAGTTGTATAACGTAACTCATAACCGGTCAAATTCTTATGTTTAGGTGAGTGTCTTAAGGGAGTCACAAGTGAGTCATGCAACGAACCTTGTGACCAAGTAAAAGCTAAGGTGAGCTGAGAGTAAGTTGATTGATTGAGAAAGACATGTAAAGAAATTCATGGTCAGTTAGTAAGCTATGTTGAGACAAGAATAATTATGTATTGTTAGCATGTTGAGTTCTACTTTGTGCATTGTACCCCTATCGGGGAGTTCTTATTGAGTATTCTTTTATACTCACCCTTTCTATGGTTATTTTCTTTCCACAGGCTTTCAGATGATTCCACCGGGATAGTTAGCTGGGAGGTACTGAAGAGATCATGGGCGGTGCCACTGCATTTTTCTCTTAGCTGTTGTTAGGATGGATGTCCTTCTTTCTCTTAGTAGCATGCTATGTTTTAAACTCCTGTTATTTCTGTTAATTGTTGGCATGAATGCCTTTATGTGTATCTAATTATTTATTTATTTGAAACTTTTTTGTAAATACCTTGGGCAAGGACTTGTAATTATTTTATTTGAAATAAAATTCAACAGGAGCAGTTATCTTAAATTTGAATTTGAAAGTTTTTTAAATTTGCACTCTTGTAACTGTTTTTGAGTTAGCATGTCAATAAGAAACGTAGTTTGAAATTACGGGTTCTTACATAATCACCCACCAAAATTTCCTTTACTCTATGTACTTGACTTTTCAATTAACGCTTAACAAGAGATTAAGCTAGTCCCTGTGGAGATGACTTGTAAACTGATCACTTGATTGCAATTGACTGTGTATACTTGCGTATTAATTTGTTCAATGCTTGAAACATTGTCTGTTAATTGTGTTATTCGTTCGGATTAGTATTTATTTTATTCGAGCAGTTAGAATAGCTATCAATCGCTTCACGTATATGCGTTCCAAACTCAGTGTTCTACCAGTCCCCTCTCGTTTGAGGGGGGATATTGGGACAAATGACTAAACAGATATTGCATTTGTTTTGCCCCTTTCCTAAACGATGTGGTTTCCCTTGTAGATAAGTTTGTTATTATGTTTCATACGTGTCGCTCTCTCATTGATTGTCTTTGTATTATAACAGCTATATTCTTTTTATTTAATTGTACCTCTGCGATGGAATAAATCATTCAAGATTTTTATCGTCTTCTCTTCTATTTGCTTTCTCTTTGGTATTTGTCTTTTCTAGGCTTATGTTACCATAGAGACTGTGATTATTATTATTTTTTCTATATATAACAAGAGCCATTTTTTATTGTCGGCATTAGTTGAAATATTCAAAAGAACACAGAAAAATAGGGGCGGTTTGTTTGACATTTTTAACTAGGAATTAGAATTAAGATTTATTAACTCCTCCTAAAAAATTTACATCCAAACGAGTTTTTACCAACTCCTCCTTAATTTTACTTTTAAAAATAACTCTCATTTCTAATAATTCATTTTTAATCATTCATTTATAACAAATCAATCATTTCTAACCACTTATTTTTAATCATTCCTTTTAAATCAATCAAAATAACTTATTTTTAACCACTTATTTTTAATAATTTATTTTTAAACTACTAAAAATAACTACTCATTTTAAATCTACATACAAACAAAGTTTTGACTATAACTCCTCTACACAAAAATTACATCCAAACAAGTTTTTAGCGTAACTCTCAATTTTTAACTATTCATATAACTTCTTAACTTAAAAACTTCCTAAATATGTCAAACAAACACCCCAAAAAATAAGGTATAAAAAGATGAACAATATTATTTTAAAATTAAATTATAAATTGATGAGTACAGGACATACTTTTTCTTTTTATAGAAAAGGATAAAGTTTCTCAAAACAAAAATAAATAAATAAAGTTTCGTTTTTAAAAAAAAAATAATAAATAAAGTTCCTTGTAAAAGAAAAAAATAAAATAAAAAGAAAGACAACAAAAGAAGAATCCTACTGTTCCTGTCCTGCAATTACTCCCATCTCTGTCCCAAAATCCGTCCTTAATCTAAAAGAAAAGTTAATACCAAGCTTGTTTTGTAAATCCAATTCTTCCCCCTTGTTCAAGAGATTTGTTATTGCCCATTTACCATAGATCGGTCAAGTAATCCAACAACCCCTAAACTTTTTTTTTTTTTTTTTTGACATCAACAACCCCTAAACTTGAAATGGGTAAAAATCAACATATGGGGCAGCTGTACGCTGTAGGGTCTTCTCAAACCTCAATCAGTCACTTTTGAGCTCTCCACCGACGCTCTAACTACCGCTACTGTTAAAGATCCACCTCTACAATCTAAACCCCCATTCACCATTCCAGGAGATTCAACTCTCTCTTCTTTAGGTTATTCTGCAATTTCTCGACTGGATTTGGGTTGACTTGGGGTTCGGTTATGGCGTTGAAGACTAGAGGAGGAGTTGAGCCAAGTACAAGGACCTCTGTTTCTCGGAGATGGACTTTTCTGTTTTGTATTGGATGCTTTTGTGCTGGAATGCTCTTCTCTGATAGGTTTCTTTTCTCCTGTATTTCTTACAACTTACATTCTTGTTGTTCAAATTAAATTTATTTTGTGAAAGGGGTTTCGATTTTGTTTCTTTCTCTGATGAGCTGAAAAGTTATTGGATGCCAATGATTGCTTCTATAATTGGAGTTACTGAGTTTTTTCCCCTTTGCTTTATTGTGTTCAAATCATTACTGGAAACCACTCTTTTGACGTTGTGAATCAGTGATGATGTTGCCGGCATTTTTCACAATGGGCATGTATGATTGTATCTATGTTTCCCTTTGCCTTTTGCTTAATTATGTTATTGTATTGTATTTCGGACCTGAAGGGCAGGAAGCTATCGTGACGATTTGTGAGCGCGGGCTGTCGTGTAACGTAATTGAATGATTGATATAATCATTTGTTTGTAGACTGGGGATAGGGTACGAGAAGAGTCCTTATTGATCCTCTGAGATTTGGTGCTACATCTGATTTATATACATAAATAGCTGTATTTGGTATTGGAGATTTCTGAAGGGAAATATTGTGGGGACTAACTAGATTTACTTTGGGGAAACAGAATGTGGGCTGTGCCTGAAGTTGAAAATATTCCTGGAGGGTTGACAAGCTCTGAAGAAGAGAAATTGAAAATGGTCTTAGAGGGTTGTAACACATCAAATGTGAGTTATCTCCCCCAAATTCTATTAATACATTTCACATCTTCTATCTTTTGTGCATTCTTTTGTTTTTAGTTCTCTATTATTAGATTTAAAAAAAAAAGATAACTGGTTTTTGATAACTTCTCTTTTAGAGTTTTCTTGTGTAAGAATACTGACCTTGCAAGAGCTGGATCTGTATCTTATTGATGAAAATGTAAGATATAAAAGGCAAATCCTAGTTATGAACTCTAGAATCTCCTCCATCGTGAGTATCTTAACTCAAGCCCTAAACTCTTCCAAATATATCAATGACTTTCCTCAACCCTCTCACACTATTTATAACCTCTCCTCTAACTAACTACTCGACATATTACTATTATGCCCCCTACTAATATTCTTATTACTAATATCCCTTTGGATTGGTATCTTACATCTTATTTTACTGCTGTTTAATAAATGATGCCTATTTCTTCAGAAAGATGGAAACAGTCAGTCCAAAGACATTCTGGGAGAAGTTTCCAAGACTCATAATGCTATACAGTAAGCTAATATCGTAACTTGTTGCTCGGTTTTTTGTTATAGTTGTGAATCAGCCAATTTCTTACTGGTACAAAATGCAGGACTTTGGATAAAACAATTTCAAGTTTGGAGATGGAGTTAGCTGCTGCGAGGGCTGCTCAGGATTCCATTCTAAATGGTTCTCCATTGATGGAAAACGTTAAGCTTTCTGAATCAGTTCATAAAAAGAAATATTTAATGGTCGTCGGTATCAATACTGCATTTAGTAGCCGGAAGCGCCGAGACTCCGTTCGTGCTACTTGGTTGCCTCAAGGTTCGGTTATCTAGCTCCTACATGTTCAGATCGTTTCCTTTGGTTCTCTATATCACCGTTCTGAATTTTTCCATTTTGGTTCTGTTTTCAAGTAGGTGATAAAAGAAAGAAGCTTGAAGAAGAAAAAGGCATCGTTGTCCGCTTTGTAATTGGCCACAGGTGCTTAGTTATATAAAATTTGTAGTTATTTGAAGACTTGGAGTGAGCTTTGTTACCTTTTTTTTAACTTGATCTCATTGAGAAAGAAAAATAGAAGTTGAGCTGAAGTTTTTTTGACATATTTTTCGAAGATGAGAAAATTTTAAAAGTTCGAATTCAATTACAATTTTAAAATGTAGATTACAAAACATTTATCATTTATTTGTATGTCTGTGCTAGTACTACCGCAGGTGGTATTCTTGATAGAGCAATTGAAGCTGAAGAAAAACGGCATGGTGATTTCTTGAGGCTGGTATTAGGCTTTCCTCTTTCTTCTTTTCCTTTATATTACTTGTTTATGCAATCAGTTAAAAAGAAAATCCGTATTTCTGATGGTCATGTTCAAGGAATGGAAGCTGACATGTTTTTTTCATTTTTGGGCAGGATCATGTTGAAGGTTACCTTGAATTGTCAGCCAAGACAAAGGCTTACTTTGCCACGGCTGTTGCATCTTGGGATGCTGATTTTTATGTCAAGGTTGACGATGATGTGCATGTCAATATAGGTAATATGCAAATGTACATATTGATGTTTAGGATGTCTTCATTTCCTTTTTTTTCTTTTTGTGGTCACTAACCGTCCTTGACTCGTATAAAAACTGAAACTACAAAACCAACATAAGCTATGGGGTTGTTTGGCGGTACTTCCGAACCTTTTAAAGATGAAGATTTGATTAATTTGTCTGCAGTAGGTATCTCTCTTGGTGAAGCTGTAATATATTAGGACACCAGTAAACACAACGATGAAGAATAGGCATCTAAAGCTCAATAGAATACTTATTTGAGGAAACCCTAGCTAAGAATGTGAAATCACGATAAAAAGAAAACTTACATAAATTACTAAATAACACCTAAACTCTAACACTTCCCCTTCAAGATGGAGCATATATGTTAATCATGCCCAACTTGTTTCAAAGGTAATCCATTCGCACTCAATTTAATGCTTTCGTGAAAATGTCTCCTAAATTGTCTTCTTTCTTCATATGTGTAGATATCAACCCTTGCTATATTTCTCATGAACAAAATGACAATAAATCTCAATATGCTTAGTTCGCTCATGAAATACCGGATTTGATATGATATGATATGAATAGTAGACTGGTTATAATACCATAACTTGAATGGAGACGAATTATCAAAGTATAATTCAACCATGAGTTAATCTATCCACATTACTTCACATACTGAGTAAAACCAAAAGAAAAAAAAAAGATTGCACCATAACTCTATATTTGGATTCAACCATAACTCTATATTCGGATTCAACATTCGATCCTGAGGCTATATTATGTTATTTACTTTTCTATGAAATGAAGTTGTCTATTACAAAAACACAATATCTAAAAGTTGACCTACAATATCTCTTGAATTTGCCCAATCATCGTTTGAAAAATACTCCATTCTCATATGACCATGATCTTCATCCAAGATCCCACGTCCAGGTGCAACCTCTAAATAACATAGAACTTGTCCTATTATCCATAATAGGTGAGGAGAAACTGACTCACAATGCTTACTAGATAAACTATGTCTGGTAGTAGTGTCACTATAAGATAATTCCAATTTCCAACTAACCTTCTATACCTCTCAAGGGCTTTGAATGGTTCTCCTTCTTTTGTAAATTACATACCTCTCAAGGGCTTTGAATGGTTCTCCTTCTTTTTTAAATTACATACCTAGGCATCATCGGAGTATTGCATGGGTTGCCCCAATTTTCCTGTTTATGATAGTAAATCAAGCACATATTTCCTCTGAGATAGAAAAATTTCCTTCTTTTTTAATACTTCAATTCCCTAGAAATATTTAAGCAAACCCAAGTCTTTAGTGTGAATCTGATTATGAAGAAATAACTTATAGCAAATGTATCACTCTCAGTAATAGAGATATAATCAACAATACATCTAGTAAGATGGTACCATTTGTAGATCAAAGATAGAAGATAGAATGATCTGATTTGCTTTTCTTCATTCCAAATTTCTTAACTACTTGACTAAATTTTCTAAATCAAGCTCGTGGACTATGTTTTAAACCATACAAAGATTTTTGAAGATGTCATACTTTACCTTTCTCCTCTCCCATTGAGCAAACCTATGTGGTTGCTCCATATATATTTCTTGTAGATCAACATGTAGAAATGCATTCTTAAATATCAAGCTGATGCAAAAGCCAATCTTGAGAAGCTGCCATAGAGATGAATAAGTTGACACAAGTGAGCTTAGCAACAGAAGAAAGTGTATCAAAATATTCAACCTCGTATGCCTGAGCATACCCTAGCAAAAAAATGAGCTTTTAAGCGAGAAACTAACCCACTAGGGTTAACCTTAACTGCAGACACCCATTTACATCCAATAATCTTTCGGCTAGTAGGAAGAGAAACTAATTCCCAAGTACTAAATCTAAGACATAAATCTCTTCCTTTATCTCATTATGCCAACTAGAGTGAGACAAGACTTCATGACGATTTTAGGAATTGAGATGAAATCAAGGGATGAAGTGAAGGAATGTTTAGGAGAAGATAAGTTTGCATAAGAGATACGAGAAGAAATGAGGTAAGTGCAAGTTTGTTTACCTTTACAAAGGGTAGTAGGAAGGTTGTCTTTCAGTCTTAGATCTGATACGAAGAATTATCAGGGGCTAAACATTTGCCTGGAGGTTGTTGCCTTCTCGAGTACACTTCAGTAATGAGCAGAGGAGGCACAAGCTCTGACAAGGATGGACTAGGTGAGAAGGATGGACTAGGTGAGAATGTAGGATCCACAATTGTATATATAAAAGATCATCCTCCTAACTCGTACTGGTCGACGATGGGGCAAGATGTATCTTCAAAGAACATGACATCATGAGAAACGAGATACCGATTCAAACTTAGACAATGGCAACAATATCTATTCTGAACACGAGAGTAGCCTAAGAAAATATATCTCAATGATTTTGGAGTCCAATTTTGTTAGATATGGACGAACATCTCGAATAAAATAAGTACAACCAAATATTTTCGGTTTAATAGGAAACCTAGGTTTACCTAGAAAGAGAACATGATAAGGACTTTGCCCTTGAAGACCAGATAGAGACATCCGATAATAAAAAAACACGCAATTGAGATGATATCAACCCAAAAGTACTTTGGAACCTGCATTTGTAAGGATAATGTCCTTTTCGTTTATAGAAGATGCCCATTTGTACGCTTAGCCACTCCACTTTGAGATGAAGTGTCTGCACAAGATGATTTGTTGGTTGATATAATTAAATTTACCCTAATCCATTAGCTTAGGCTTTTGGATTGATTGGTGGTGTAACATAATTCAACATGGTATCAGAGTAGGAGGTCATGAGTTCGACATTTCTCAAATATCAAAGCCCACAAGTGAGGGGGAGTGTTGGTTGATATGATTAAACTTACCTAAATCCATTAGCTTAGACTTTTCGATTGATTGGTGGTGTAACATAATTCAACATGATTGATGTACAATTCCATATTTAGAAAGATATGATTGAAAAATATTCACTCACATCGCCTCTCCTTAAAATTTTAAGAGACACTAAATTGAATCTGAACTTGAACATGAAAGTTGCAGAAAATGAGATAGTAACTCAGGTTGTCTTTTCTTCGTATCAAGATCTTTAAACAAACAATAACAAGGATAGACCGAGATATAATAGTTAAGATTGCGAGTGAGTTGACTATAGATATCAAGTTAAAGGATAATTAAGGTAAATGAAGGATAGACTGTAAAGTCAGAGATGGAGTGAGGTTGGCAGCTAATGTAACATCTACCACAGATGCAGTGGAAAAACGCATTGAAAATAAACGAGAATGACGTGTCATATGACTAATAGCACTAAGTTAATGATCCATTTGGTGAAAGACAAAAGAAGACAACAGCTCGTGTTACTTGAATCAATACTTGTTGTAGTAGACGCAAATCTTGAAGATGAAGAGAATGCCATAGACTAACCACAACCAACAATTTTGTATCCAACCAATGGAGATAACCCTACTAACAATCTGAATCACAAGTAACTTCCAAGAAAATTTAACAGAATCTAAAAAACATTTGGTCAATAAACAATCACGAACTTCTTAATGAAATCGTTTCTTCTTCAAAAGAAAAAAAATCACGAACTTTGATCACACTTCCATGACTGAACAAACTGAGTAGCTGGATAATGAACTCACAACGTCTAAAGTTCTGAAATTTGAAACTTTGAAACCTCAACGAGATGTATCAATGACTGAACACAATTTTACATATTGATAAACTCACCAATTTGGAAAATCAAATTTGCTAACATGCTGCTGAATGAAAAACATCCACAGCTCAAAAGCTGAAACAAGAATCAACCACCAATAAGCTCAAGCATCAAAATAGAGAAAACTCTAAAATATTACATGTATTGAAACCAACACTGCACTTCAAAAAATTCACAAATAAATGTTGAAACCAACACATCCACGAATCATTCTGAACTACACAAGTTCACAACCTCCACTACAAAATTTCACAATAAAAGTTGTTCCATGACTAAGATAGAACCTAAGTTGAGTTGTAGCAGAGAAATTGTAGGAAATCAAGCTAGTTTGTTAAGATCTATTCCATATATCCCTCTAAATTAAGTAGTTTGTTATATTCTATTTTTAGTATGTTTGTTGAGAATATGGTTGTATAAATAAGGCTGATTGCCTCTCTTGAATAATAAGAAATAAGTTAAATTCTCTCCATAAACAGCTTCATGGTATCAGAACTATGAGATGGTCGTCGGAACCCTAGCCATCGCCGAAATCCACTCACAGGGACAATACATCCCAGTCTCAATCTTCGATTCATCAGGCGTTCTTCATGCGAGGTTCCTCAACGCTTCAGACGACTCCTTTGACGCTCCGACATCATCTCTACTTCCTCTCCAGCGTTCCGACGTTCTTCTTCGGCTCAATACGTCACTTCTGGTGCCGATTCGAAACTCCCTCAGACATCGGTCTCTCACATACGAAGTTTTTTTTTTTTTTTTTTTTTTTTTCGTGAGTCAGGAAATAGCAACGCGTATTTTTCTTCCTCAATTTCTCACGTGTAAAATTGCACGTGACCTCTCAATAGCCACAAGTCTAATTTGGTGGATCAATTGGGTTAAAAAGAAAAATCTAACCTAAATAAGCTGCTCTACAGTTCTGATCTAAATAAGCTGTTCTAAACTCTTTTTTGGATAAGAAACAATTTCATTGATTCATGAAATTACAATATAGAGATATAGATTACAGAGGATCAAAGTAGCGATCTCCAGTAATTAAATAATGTTTCAAAACTATAAGAACAAAATAACGGGTTAAGTTTGCACCAAGATATGACATTAAAAGTAATGGTGTCCAAAAAATTATCAAAAGTAGAGCGTTTATCCTTGAAGATCCTTCTGTTTCTCTCTAGCCATATATTCCAGCAGAAAGCTCTGATAAAGTGTTCCCATAAGATTTTCTTCTCCTTCTTAAATGGGTGGCCCATTAGAGTAATTGATAATAATGAAAATGGATCCGGTTGTAGAGTAATCGGCGAATTAAAAGTGTCTCTGATAAAGTTCCAAAATCTTGTTGCATATGTGCACTTGCTGAAAAGGTGGTGAATGGTTTCAGAATCATTTTTGCAGATAGAACACCACTGCGGAGACAAGGCTCTATGCATAAGCCTCCTCTGGAGCTTATCATTAGTCAATAAAGCACCGAGCGATAATTCCCACATAAAAAATTTGATCTTCTTAGGATATTTTCCTTTCCAAATTGGCTCATAAAGATTGGATGGATGGTCATCGGGATTGTGTGACAAGACTTTCACCATAGATTTCATAGTAAAGGTTCCAAAAGGATCTGCCCTCCAAGCTGCCAAATCATCACCATCAACTAATACCACCAAACTGAGAAGCAAAGATAAGGCACAAAATTCTTCAATTTCCTCTTCCTTTAAATTCCGTCTAAGCCCCAAGTCCCAAGCCGGCTGTCCCTGATTCCGTAAGTAACTCACCACACTTCCCTTTTGTTTTATAAGGAATGGATGAGAGGATATTCAATTGCCAATGATACCACAATCCTCCAGACATCTTCTCAAAGCAAGCCACCAAAGCAAGCCACCAAAACACAAAGCAAAGCCACCATGTGTCACCATTAAGTCGAATGGTTGTGATTTGGATAGTAGAGCTATGGGTTGGAATTCTAGCAACTGATATCTTGTCTTCAGACACTATTCTTCAACAAAAAAAAAAGATTTTAAGGCTAGATAACTAAAAAAAAAGTAGTTTAAATATAGTAAACTGCAGTAGAAAAAACAACAGCAGTTGAAAAACCCAATCAGTTGGCCAAAAAACTTGAAAAAATAACCCAAACTTGAGAAACAAGCAGCAACGAGGTTTCCTGGAGTTGCGACGGCGACAAGGTCACTCAATTGACGGCGAATGATCGCAGGTTGAATGGACAGCAGGCGCGCGAATTCTCCCCTGGAAAAAAAAATACCGATGAATGTAAATCGATAACCGATGGATGAGGGCTCGCGAGTTAAAAAAAGCCGAGGAATGGGTTTTTTTTCAACGAACAGCAGCTAGAAACAATCGGTCATGTGGCGGCCGCGAGTTCTATCACCGGATAAGAACGGACCGATGTTCGCTTACGCCAGCGATGGAGATAGAAAGCAGTGGCAGCAATGAATTGACAACAAGCTGTTTTAGGGTTTTGAAAAAATATTTTTATTTCTCTTTTTCTTTGTTTGGCTCTGATACCATGTACAAAATATAAAGAGAGGAATATTTTCTATATTATTCATTGATAATAGGTGTTTCTTAAATAGAGAAACCCTTACTTTACAAATAAGGAAACAAATAATACAATAGGATGATATCCTCTACAAATCAATAATATTATCAATACAAGATACTAATCGAATAAATATGGAAACAAATAATTTGAGAATAATCATCAAATAACCAACAAAGCACATAGGGTTATAGATCAACACTAGGGCTTTTCGTTGGTCTCGATGATGCTAAGATTTTATGGCAGCGAGACTTCTAAACCGTAAATATTTGTATCTCTGATAACAAGTAAAGCTCAATATAATACTTACTATATTCATAAAAAAGGATACATATATATATTCAAAGAAAACCTCAATTAGGAATTTGAAATTATGATAAAAGACCTAACTTATAATCAATTACTAAATAACACCTGAACTCTAACAAGGCGAACTATTTATTTATTTTTGATAGGAAACAAAAACTACCTAAAGTCCTATCAATGATAACAAAAAACTTTTCCAATGGGAGCTAAGAGTAGAAAAACAGTAATCCTTTAAAGGAGATACATGTGGGTTCATGTAATAGCAAGAAAAGTGATGGATTCAAAGAAACTTCCTTCTAAATGTGGTGTTGCATTTTATGCCTTGAACGCACTAATGCCCCACGATTAGTAGTCGGGGGTCTCGCTGCCCGGTCAGCGAGTGGGGGTGCGGGGGCAACGCCCCTGTGGTGAAAACGTAAATTAACATTATGTAATTAGGTTTTAATTAGAGCGCATATATAAGCTCGAATTAAAACCCTAGTCGTTTTTATGACATTTTACCTCTGTAATTCGCCTCTCTGAATAAAACTCATTCTCCCTCTCTGCCCGTGGACTAGCCAACACAACGTTGGTGAACCACGTAAATCCTTGTGTGATTTCTGCTTCTCTTCCTCTTTTACGATTTCTTTGTCTTCGTTATTGATTGTTGATTTCCGTTTTATAACAATCTGGTATCAGAGCCTAGGGTTCGATTTTCCGCACTTTGTTATTTATCAATAATCAATTTCGGAGATGTCTGGCATTAACGTGAAAGTCGAGAAGTTTACCGGAGGGAGCAGTTTCGGTCTATGGCAGATTAAGATGCGTGCCCTATTGAAGCAACAGGGTCTGTGGAAGCCTCTTACCGCCAAGTGGAAGGATGCGAATTTGGACGAAGATGAGGAGTTGATGAGTCTAGAAGAAAAGGCGCATTCAACTATCATGCTTTGTCTTGCCGACGATGTCATCGTTGAAGTCGCAGATCAAGTTAAGGCTGCCGGTTTGTGGTTGAAGCTCGAGAGTCTGTATATGACAAAATCTTTGAGCGAGAAGTTGTTTTTGAAGCAACGGTTATTCAGCCTCCGTATGTCCGAAGGTACGCTTCTGAAAGATCATCTTGATAAACTAAATACGATATTAATGGATCTGCGTAATATCGAAATTAAGATTGATGATGAAGATGCCGCTTTAATTTCGCTTGGTGTCGTTGCCGCTATCGTATGAGTTTTTCGTAGACTCGTTTATATCCGCAAGGATACACCGCCTTTAGATGAAGTAAAGAATGCTCTACTTACTAGAGAGGACCGCCACAGGGTCACGTACAACAGTAAAGTGGATCGTCCCGTCCTGCTTGCAACAGGAGCAAGGCTCAAAAGCCTGGAAAGAAAAAGCCAAAGGAATTTGCCCCAAATTCTAAAGGCTCGAAGAAGTATAATTCCAGGGCAAACGGTACTTGTGCTTACTGCAAGAAGAAGGGACATTGGAAGCGTGACTCTCCTGGTAGTAACAGCTACCAACCTGATAAAAAGGAAGGTACAACAGCCGTAGCAGTGGTTGATGGCAGCTCAGAAGAAGATGCCCTAGCTGCAAATGATCACATCTCTTCTAAAGGTGTGTGGGTCCTCGATTCAGGTGCTTTGTATCACATGTGTCCGAACAGAGAGTGGTTTTCAACATATGAGCAGATTGATGGTGGCAATGTGTCAATGGCAAACAGTGCAGTCTGCAAGGTAGTTGGGATTGGCTCAATCGGATATGAACGCATACGACGGTTATTCTACATTTTGAATGATGTCGGGCATGTTCCATCAATGACAAAGAGTTTAATATCTCTCAAGACTTCGACACCAAGGGTTTCAGTTTCAGAGGTGAAGGTGGAGTCATGTATGTTTGCAAGGATTCAAAAGTAGTTCTGAAAGGTACAAAACGTGGAACGCTGTATTTTTTGGCAGGTTCAACGTTGACGGGGTTTGCTGCAGTGGCATCGGCTGTAGTTCAGAAAGAGGACATGACTAAGTTATGGCACATGAGACTTGGTCACATGAGTGAAAGGGGTATGCAGATTCTGTCGAAGAGAGATCTTCTATGTGGACACAAAGTGCGTAACTTGGAGTTTTGTGAACACTCAGTGTATTTGGGAAACAACACCGTAGCAAGTTTCCAAAGGGAGTCCACTGTACCAAGGGTACACTTGATTATATCCACGTTGATTGTTGGGGTCCTTCTCGAGTTGAATCAGTTAGAGGTAGCAGGTATGTTTTGTCAATTATTGATGATTTTTCAAGAATGACTTGGATTTTCATGATGAAGCACAAAAATGAAGCCTTAAAAATTTCAGATGAAGGAAGGTTCTAGTGGAAAATCAAACAGAAAGAAGGTCAAGAGATTTCAAATCGTGAATTTGATGAATTCTCGCGAAATCAAGGGATTGTTCGACATCATACTATCGTGCACACACCTCAACGTAATGGTGTTGCGTAACGTATGAACCGAACTTTCTTTGGAGAGGCAAGATGCATGCTCTCAAATGCCAAGTTAGCTAGAAGATTTTGGCGTAAGCGATAAATACAGCGTGCTATCCGATCATCCGTGGGCCTCATACAGTATTGATCAGAAACACCATACGAGGTATGGTCCGTAAGCCTCGCAGATTACTCTTTATTAAAAGTTTTTGGTCAGTAATGTTTACTACCATGTTAGTGAGGGCAAGTTAGAGCCAAGAGCAAAGAAGGGTGTTTTTGTAGGTTATGGAACCGGAGTTAAGGGATACCGAATATGGTCTCCTTCGAGAACAAAGTTATTCTCAATCGAAATGTTACTTTTGATGAGAATTCTATATTTAACTCCATTGTGCATCCCACGCTTTGCGAGGAACAATAGCGGTGTTGATAAGCAGTGGAGCCGAATTCACTCGACAGAGATGAATTACAAAGACTCGAGGTGGAGAATTAGATCAACATGCTACGATGAGCCAGATATGCCTAATGATCGATCGGTTTTGCTTGATCACCAGATCCGAGATCATCGCTACGTAAACCGATATCACCGGTCAAACTTCTAGTATGGAAATTAGAAATCCGAGTATAGCTCTTGATAGAGCTAGAAGAACAGGAGTTAGAGCTCCGCCGATATGGTTTCGAGGATATGGTTGCTTATGCAATCGCAAGTCGTTTGAAGAGGTGGACACGTATGAACCGCTCTACCTATAAAGATGTCGTTTCATGTAGTGAGTCGAAAAAGTGGCTTGCCGCAATGGGTGATGAAATGGAATCTCTGGACAAGAATCGACTGGAGTTAGTCAAACGACCAAAGGAAAGGAAGATTGTGACTTGCAAGTGGGTCTTCAAGAAAAAGGAAGGAATATCGCCTACAGAGGGGTTAAAGTATAAAGCTCGTAGTAGTTGCAAGAGGGTTCACTCGGAGGAGAGGGTGTTGACTATAATGAGATATTCTCACCAAAGAGTCGTGCACACTTCTATCAAGGTGCTACTAGCTATGGTGGCACATCGAATTTAGAACTTGAGCAACTAGATGTGAAGACAAATTTTTTCGCATGGAGAGTTGGATGAGGAGATTTACATGACCCAACCCAGAGGGATTTCAAAGTCTGGAAAAAGAAGACTATGTTTGCAAACTGAAGAAGTCATTGTATGGACTTAAGCAATCTCCAAGGCAGTGGTACAAGAAGTTTGACAACTATATGATTGAGCTCGGCTACAACAGAAGTCCATATGATTGTTGTGTGTATCATGACAAGTGTAAAGATGGTTCGATCATCTATCTTGTTCTGTATGTAGATGACATGCTCATAGCTGCTAAGCTGAAATCTGATATTCAGAGATTGAAAGATCTACTGAGTGCTGAGTTTGAAATGAAAGATATGGGTGCTGCTCAGAAAATCTTGGGTATGGAGATTTATAGGGAAAGAGAAAAGAAGAAACTCTACTTGTCACAGAAGGGTTACATTCAGAAGATTTTGTCAAGGTTTGGCATGTCATCAGCGAAGCCTATAGATACCCCAAGTGCTGCAAATATTCGGTTATCCTCAGAATTTGCACCCCAATCTGAAGCTGAGAAGGAATACATGTCGCGTGTTCCTTATGCTAGTGCAGTTGGTAGCTTAATGTATGCTATGGTTTGCACTAGACCTGACCTCGCGCATGTCGTTAGTGTTGTCGTCCAGATATATGGGCCAACTCGGGAAAGAACACCGCAAGTCGTGAAGAGGATTTTCCGCTACCTTAGAGGTACATCCGATGTTGGTATTGTTTATGGGAACGAGACGCAATGCTCGATGAATCGTTATTCCGACTCGGACTATCTTTGGAGATGTTGACAGCAGTAAGATCAATGATCGGTTATGTTTTCACTCTAGGAGGTTCTGTTGTTAGTTGGAAGGCTACTTTGCGACCCACAAAGTGACTTTGTCTACAAATCGAGGCGAGAGTATATGGCTTTGATGTAAGCCGCTAAGGAGGGAATCGGTTGAAAGGACTAGTCGGTGATCTTGGTCGCATCATGATCGTGCGATGAGTGTAACGCGATAGTTTGAGTGCTATATGCCTTGCGAAGGATCGGAGTTCATCATGAAAGAACGAAGCACATAGATGTGCGATATCATTTTCTCGCGAAATGAGAAAAGGATTAAGGTTCTCGAAAGTGGGCACTCACGATAATCCTGCCGATATGTTCACCAAGGCGCCTTCGCATGGCAAGTTCCAAAGATTGCTTGGAGTTACTTGAATGTTTACTGCTGCTAAGGTCTCTAGCGGACCATCTGAGGCAGAGAAAGAAAACATCTGAGTTTTTTGTACACCTGGTATACATCTGATCTGGTATTCATCTGAATTTTTTGGGGAATACATCTGTGTCTGGTATGCATTTTTCGCACACATCTGGTTTCATCAGGAACATCTGGTATACTGCTGGTACAATCTGTTGCATCTGAAGCAGAGTTCAAGGCAAGGTGGAGATTTGTTGCATTTTATGCCTTGAATGCACTAATGCCCCACGATTAGTAGTCGGGGGTCTTGCTGCCCGGTCAGCGAGTGGGGGTGCGGGGGCAACGCCCCCGTGGCGAAAACGTAAATTAGCATTATGTAATTAGGTTTTAATTAGAGCGCATATATAAGCTCGAATTAAAACCCTAGTCGTTTTTATGACATTTTACCTCTGTAATTTGCCTCTCTGAATAAAACTCATTCTCCCCTCTCTGCCCGTGGACTAGCCAACACAACGTTGGTGAACCACGTAAATCCTTGTGTGATTTCTGCTTCTCTTCCTCTTTTACGATTTCTTTGTCTTCGTTATTGATTGTTGATTTCCGTTTTTATAACATGTGGCTTATCTGAAAAGATGATGTCATTTTGAACCTTCTAAATCCTCCACCGAAAAGCAAGTAGAAATAAATGCCACATAATTTTCTTTTCATTCTCGAATCGATACCCGTAAAAAAACATAGAGAAGCTCTTAGATAGTCCCTGGTCTGGCAATTGGCCAATTAAATGCATCCAAAAGAAGATCTCAAACAGATAGCCTTGGGAATCGAACATTGGCTAAATAGATGGATGAACAACCCTTGATTTCAGCTTGGAGGAAAAACAACCCCTTGATTTATGTGTTGTAATTTGTCGTAAGTGTTTAATATGCATCACTAGCTCCCATGTAAAGAATTTTATCTTTTTGGGTTATGGGTCCTTCCCGATCTCAACATAGGAAGTCCGAATGAGGGAGATTCTTATAAATACGACATACCATTTGGAGTAAGGACTTTGTGCAGAAAATCCCACTTTCCTCAAGGGTTCAGTGCCATGAGTCCAACCTTTCGTTAAGCTAACAGATTCACAAAGGAAGGTTAGGCTAGTTCATTGCTCAATCTCTTCATCTCTTAGATTTCTCCTCAAGTTGAGGTTCGAGGAGCCGTGATTGGCATCTCATACTTCAGCTATGGATGCCAATTTACTCCAAGAGAGATCTATTTAAAGATGAAATTCAAATTCTTATTCAATAATGAACTAGGGCATTATAATAGTCATTTAGTAATTATGATACTTGGGGAAAGGGTAACACATTAGTAGAATAAATAGTAGATTGTAGACAAGATATCTCAAAGTGTAATCAAGTAAAAACGATAACAGTTCTTGCTGGAGACAAGCCATCTCGAATTGGCATAACACCTATACAGTATTCCATTCTATTATTTTCTATCTTTTTGTAAGGGGAACCTTACATAATAAAAAGACGTTGCTACTATCATTGCCGTCTTCAAGAGAATTCTGTTCATGTACCCAAGATCAACGACATTTTTCTATTCTTCTCCATTTTATTCCACTCATTTTATTGCATTTATCTACAGCAACACTAGGATCAACATTAGCTAGGCATCGGTCAAAGCCGCGGGTGTACATTGGATGCATGAAATCAGGTCCCGTCCTTGCACAAAAGTAAGTTGGCCATTCTTAGATTTTTGCGACAAAGTTGCTATTGGTTATCAAATGGATGCCTCATTTTGGGTTTTTTCATCAACAGAGGAGTCAGATACCATGAACCCGAGTACTGGAAATTTGGGGAGGAAGGAAACAAGTACTTCCGTCATGCCACAGGGCAGCTTTATGCCATTTCAAAGGATTTGGCAACTTACATATCCATCAACCAGTATGTTTTCTTGTTTTACACATGCTCGTTTTTTTTCTTCATATTGTCAACTAGATAAAAGAGCCGGTTATTTTGATAATCTTGGTACAGGCATATACTTCACAAGTATGTGAATGAGGACGTTTCGTTGGGTTCTTGGTTTATTGGATTGGACGTGGAGCATATCGATGACCGGAGATTATGTTGTGGCACCCCACCTGGTACAATCCAGAGCTTTCCTTCTGTTATTTAGGTTCTGTTTGACAACAAGTGCCTTTTGTTTTTATTTTTTGTAAATTGTGCTGGTTTTTTCATCAATTCTCTACCATAGGTTTTGCCTTCTTTAGGAAATCACTGGAATTCTTAGTTTAAGTCCAAAAGCCAAAAACTTTTGAAAAGTATTTTTTTTTTCTTTTCAAAACAAGTTAAAAAGTATAACACAACCTAAATCATAGGTGAGAGGTATTTATAGACTTGATTTTCAAAATGAAAAAACTAGAAACTAAATAGTCCTCAAACAAGGATAAGTTATTGGTTTGTATCACTCTCTAGAGATGGGTTCGAGATTCTCAGGCTTGGGACATCAACATGTTCATTTGCATCAGAGAACGAGTTCTTTAGTTCATGTAGTCATATGCCTCTCTTCTGATTTGCTTGACCTAATGCCAATGTCATAATCTCTATTGATTCGTGATAGTTGAGCTATATCAATTGTTGAACACAGATTGCGAGTGGAAGGCTCAGGCAGGCAACATTTGCATTGCGTCGTTTGACTGGAGTTGCAGCGGGATATGCAAGTCGGTGGAGCGGATGAAGGAGGTTCACCGCCGCTGCGGAGAGGGGGAGAATGCTTTGTTGAGTGCAGTTTTTTGATAAACAATAGATTGTTTGCAAGCTTAGAAAAATAGAAAAATGAGAAAATTTCATGGGGTTCTCACTTGAAAATCAGGTAAAACGTGGAATCAAAGTAGATTTAAGTTGAAGAGAAGAAATAGGCATTTTGTTGGGATTTTTTAGTACGAGAGAGTAAATAGTAACTGTAAAATACCATTCTTTCAGTTCATGGGGAAGGCTGTTATGATGCCTTCTCCAATGGCTAATAAATCTCCATAAGAAGTGCTGCTATTTGGGCTGTAGTGTTTTCACATTATTTCTACCTTCGCCCTTGTAATTTTTCCACTAAATAGGGTTTAAATTATCATTTTCTTTTCTGAGCATATATACCCTATTATTTAGGTACGTGAACTTTCTCTTTTTGTTCTTTTTTTAAAATAAATGGGGAGGTATGAGGATTTGAAATGTGGTTTAAGGTTGAATGGTGAATGTTGGGACTAAAATACTTAATTATTAATCGATGTTTGTTGGGAATAAAGAATAATAATAATAATTTTTTTATTTTTTTTATTTTTATATTTATTTATTCTATATATTTATAAGAAACAACCTTTTTATTGATAATATGAATGTGTTATAGATGAAAAGAAAAGGTCAGATTCCGAGTGTTATTTACAATGAGATAATACGGTAAACAACAAGTATGTAGCTCTCAAAGAACTTCAATTCTTTAGTTAATAGTTAATTAAAGATAATGTAACATAATATGGATTGGTTAGAAGAGAACTCTGCCTAAAGAAGGAAGCTAAAAGAAAGAGATATTTGAGTTGATAGTTTACAAAATACCTTTATCTGGGAACGTGACTTGTGAGTTGAAATGATCTAGAGTTTTTAAGTTACTTTGAGCTACATAATATGATTAGTTTTTAGATGTAAAAGTTTAGACGTTGTTTGATAAGCGTTTTGTTTTTTGTTTTTGTTTTTAATGTTTTTAAGATAGTTTTGTTTGATAACCAAATTTGGTTTTTGTTTTTAAAATTTTAAAAACATTTTAAAAATATTAAAGGAATTCTAAAAGCTAAAAAAAGTAGCTTTTAAAAACATGTTTTTGTTTTTGTTTTAAAACAAACATGAACAAATAAAAAATAAAGAGTAAAAAGATAAAAACAAAATCAACACAAAATGTGATGTTTGAAAACAAAAAACAGTTGTCAAACATGTTTTTTGGTTTTTAGTTTTTAAAAGCATAAAACTAAAATCGGTTACCAAATATATATAGTTTTTATTTTTTAAAACAAAAAACCAAAAAAATAAAAATGAAAACTAGAAACAAAAAACAAAAAAATAAAATGGTTATCAAACGGAATTTTAGTAATTCACATTAAAATTAATCCAACTAGTATAATAATTATAATATAAAATTGAGACTTAGACGCATGAGTTTAACCTACTTCGTCTTAGTTGGGGGAAACTCTATTTCAAAATAGTTAGTGGAAGAATGATTAGTATCCATTGATATTACGATCTCTACCAAGAACTTGCAAAGTAAGATCCTAGTGAGGCCTTGTGGTGGTTTGGGGCTATTCCCTTGAACCTTCCCAATTGTTGGAATCAATCAACCTCTTGCTCATTTCACTTTCTATTTTCAAACTCCTAAACTCTTAATTCTCCTGCATCACCACCATGTCCATTCTTTCATCTCAACTCTCCAAATCCCTTTCCCCATTCCAAGAGCCACCCTCCATACCCGACAATTTGCTATCTGCGTACCTTTATGAACTAGAGCCTTGGTCGAATCCTTGGCCATGCTGCCTAGACAAATCCATGACTGCTGGTTGCACGTTGTGGCTCCTGACCAAGGACGAGCGCCCAGCTATCACGTACTCGTGCGAACCACCCCACTACCTCTTCTCATGCACAACGCTTCTTGCCAGCCCTGACACATGGGTCCATTCCCTTAAATACCCAGTACGGTTAAATCATGTGTGTGTCCCCTTCAATGTGTGCACGCGTGTTAGTCGCATCCTCGCTAATTGTAGATCGTGCACCATAGCGAGCATTTGCGTCATTCCAGTGTTGTCCCCACTATGTGAGTAGTCCCTAATCTACTTGCGTAGCCTATCTTCGAGTTGCCTGGGCATTCGAGTCGAGACATTCAAACCCTCATTGCTGAGCTTTGACCCGACTGTTTGCAGTTCGTGGGTGTAACGACCCAGATTTTTGTTCCTGTTCCCCAAGTATGTTTGATTATTATTTCGGTTGGTCGGTTAGGCCGTTAGGGCTATTTTAGTCTTTCGCTGAGCTCCGAGATTTTATTCAGTTTCAGGTTCTTGGAATTGGGGTCTATTCTTGGGCATCCATGTGTGAAACCGAATGTAGGTTGTAGTCGTAAGTCCCGAAGGGCATCTCAGTAACTCCTTGTTAGGCAAGTTCTAAGGGTGGCGGTTAGCCTAATCTAAGTTGATTTCTTTGTGCTCGTGATTGGTTGCATGTATCTGTGGCTAGATGATTTGTTTTCGTATTGTACCCCGGTTGGGGATTCTTATTGAGCGACTCGTTGCTCACCCTTACTTTTCTATGGTTTTCCACCAGGTAACTTGGGACTGAGATTGGATGGCTAGGAGGAGGCCGCTGGATGATCATGGATAATATTACTCTGAGTCTTGTTTTGTCTTCTTTTTAACTCTTTGTGCATGTAGACAGGGAACAGAGCCCTTAGGCGGACTTGTTGTATTTTTGGATATTAAAGTATTTGCTTCGTTTGTTGGATTTGTTCTGAATGTGTTTACTTGCAAATTAAAAGAAACTCTGGCCAGGGTTGGATTTGATAAATGTTTTGACAGGTGCTTGGAAACAGGGACAAGTCCAATTAACTGAATTTCATTGAATGTTTTATGGTTTTTAAAGTTTTTATAATTCCACATTTTCGATTTCGAGTCTATTTACATGCATAAGGGTTTAAGACCTAGGTTTAGGACCCTATTCGGGTCGGGTCTTTACATTTACGTAGGGTAAGGACTTCGAAAAAACTTTTGGCAATGCCAGTCAATGACTACAGTTTCTTCGCAACCATTCCCTGCTTAGAACCTTTTGAGCACCAATAAAACAATACCAAAGATTCTTACCATCCAAAGTTGAGTTCTAAACGAACAACTCCTACCTGAAAACAAGCAATCCAACAACGAGCAAAATATCTTCATAATCTCCAACTAAGGGTACTTTCTGGAGTAGTATCCTCAAACTAGAGCCTTAACTTGTCTCATCGAACTAGCGCCCTATGTAATGGCCTAGGTTTTCGTTCCAATTCTCCAGGTATGTTCGATTGTTTATTCAGTTATCTGGTTGGGCCATTAGGGCAGTTTGAGTTTTTAGAAGCATTTTGGTAATTTGGCTTTCAGGGACAGTTTTATAATTATTAAGGGTTTCTAGGTTGTTTCCTGTCTTTTGCTTAGTTGGAATTTTGTTTTAGTTTCGGGTTCCAGGTTCGAAGTTACTTTTGAGAGGTTTGGTGGTCGTTCGATTAAAAGAGAAAAATAAGAGAAATAAAGTGTTGTTGCTGGGACTCGAAGGGAGGATCATTTGACATGAGGCATTTGGAGAATTGTCAAATGTTTTCAAAAGAAGGAAAAGAAAAAGAAAAAGGCCATTTTGGTCGTGTAACCCTAGCCTCCTCCATTATTCATCATCTTCTTCTTCTTCTCCCTTAGCTAAAAGCACCACCTCCCTTTCCTCCATTGTCGAATCCATCAACTTTATGCAACTCCATCGCCAAGCCCATCACTGAGCAGCCCCGCACACACTCTTCTCCATTCGCATGCACCCTCAGCCAAGCACAGTCGCACGCCGCAAACGCACATGCCCGCTAGCTCACTGTCGCACGCCATCGCCGCTAGCTGCCGATCCTAGCCCACACACGTCCACACGCAGTCGCACGTATGCACAACTCGTCCTCGCAGCAACCGATCCGCTAAGCAAAGATCACCCGACCTCGTGTTGTAGCGCACTCCTCTCGCACGCGATCTCGCAACCACGTGGATCGAGCCAACACCCATTGCCCTTGCGACATGATGCAGTCGAGAATCTTACTGCCGATCCCCTTGGCAGCCGAAAGTTGTCCTTGTCGAGGGCACCTATTCTTTGGCTTAGGGTGTAAAGACCCGACCCAAAAAGGGCTCTAAATAGGCCTTTACCCCAATGCATGCATTCAAAGGAAAGGACAATATGCAAATAAATTTTTGGATTCCCAATTAAAACAAAACAATCAAGGTTCAATCAGAAATCAATATAGTTTGCTGAAACCTGTCCCTGTCTCCAAGCACCTGTTTCAAGGCAAATACATTTCCAAAACGTACACTCTGATCATAGATTTATTAAAACATTTGAAATATCCTCAAATTCAATAAAGCGGGAATCCACAAAAACATTCAGAAAACATCCTAGGGCTCCGTGCCCGGCTACATGCATTCAGGGGAAAATAAAAGACAAGAGTCATAGAAATAAAAAGTCAGAGACGACAGCAGGTTCCCATGATCGCAGCTCCTCTTTCAGCCATCCTGTCTCGCACCTTGGTTACCTGTGGAAAACCACAAAATAAGGGTGAGTAACGAATTACTCAGTAAGAATCCCCAACCGGGGTACAATACGGTATACATGGTCATCTAGCAGAAATGTATGCAAGCTATGAATATACACACAAAATCGAGCACATAGCTTAAATCCACATATAACTTCGGATGCCAACACAGGGTCTTAGTCCGGAATAATCCACATCACACAATACGCCCTATACGAGAAACAAGTCTCGACCTCAGCCTGTCTACTGTCGATACGAAAGGTGCACTGGCTCACAATCCCGAGGAGCTCTCCAATCGTGGCTGCCAATGAGCGTGAGCGTATGCGCGCACCGCATGCTACCGCAACTCTAGGGGTTGCCGGGTCTAGTGGCAAGTCGCCTGTGTTCATCCACCATGCCTAACTAAATCTCTAGATCGGTGTCACCGACATAGGGTGAGACCGACACGTGAACTATGTCAGCCTGAACCACCGCACCTGAGGCTAAGGAATCGGTTGTGGTAGGCTTACACCAGGAAACTGTAAAGACCCGACCCAAAAGGGGCTCTAAATGGGCCTTTACCCCAATGCATGTAGTGAAAATAAAAGACATTATGAAAAATACATTTGATTCCAAGTAAAAACAGAAAACATTCAACAACCAAAACATACATTTCTAAAAGCACACTGATCGTAGATTTATTTAAACCATTAAAACAATCCACAAGTACCAATATGCTTTGGAATCCATAAAACGTAAGAAAACATCCTGGGGCTCAGGTGCCCGCCTACATGCATTCGGGGAAATAATAAAAAGTGAAGAGTCATGATAATTAAAATAAAACAATCGAGAGATGACAAAGGGTTCCATGATCATAGCTCCTCCTTCACCCATCCTGCTCTCCCGCTTGATTACCCGTGGAAAACCACGAGAATAAGGGTGAGTAACGAATTACCCAAAGAAGAATCCCCAACCGGGTACAATACGATATACATGATCATCTAGAAGAATGTATGCAAGCTATGAGAACAAACACAGAGCGGAGCACATAGCTAAGTCCACACTTGGACCTCGGATGCCATCTCGTGGTCTTAGTCCGGAAAATACCACAACACACTAAACGCACTATACGGAACAAGTCCCGCCTCACTGTCTCACGCCGATACGAAAGGTGCACTCGCTCAAGATCCCGAGGAGCTCTCCGGTGGCGCAGTAATGAGCGTAAGCGCGCCACCACCGCATGCTACCGCAAACTCGGGGTGCCGGGTCTAGTGGCAAGCCGCCTGTGTTCGATCCACCATGCCTAACTAAATCTCCGGATCGGTGTCACCGACATAGGGGTGTGAGACTGGACACGTGAACTATGTCACCGTACCACCGCACCGAGGCTAAGGAACCGGCCGTGGTAGGCTTACACCAGAAGCGGTCCTTGCCCTAACAGTGGCAATCAAGGGCTACGGCCGAACACGCCGAGGACGTGTCGATCGCCGGGGCGAGGCAATGCCAAGTCATCATCCCGACCGTTGGGGCATTTAACGATCGCGCCACCCTCACCCAAGATTGCGGGGCCTACCGGTTGGGATAGCTAATCCTCACGGGGTCCAAGGACGGAGAATCGTCTCGAACGCCCTTGCCATAGATGCAAGATACTTTATGCATCGGGCCTGATGATTCTATCTACCTCAATTCTAAACCTTAACAATAATAACGATTCAATCAATGCACCCAATACGTGCTCATCGAGACACAAAGAACCTAGCATGATACTACGAAGCAAGAATGCAGATATCGAACATGCTAGAATAGAACAACCTAGCATGGGCTAACATGAGAAACAATACAAGAGTTCATGCAAGTCGAGAATTCGAACGAGCACCTAGGCTAAACATGCTAGTAAACATACACAGCATACAAAACAACAATCACAAATATACCATAGTAGGTCCACACAACCCCTGTAAGAAATCCTTACCTTGGTCGGAAGACTTTTACACACAAATCCTAAGTCGCGAACAATCCCGAGCTAGCGAGCGGGAACCTAGCAAACCAACAATAATCGGCATCTAAAATATCTAAACAACAATAGAACAACAAGCTCGGCTCGGGAACTCACGCGCGCGACGACACGAGCTTGGGGCAGCAGCAAGTCGGCTCGCAAGGTGGGCGCTGGCCGCTACCGCACGGCACGGCAGGACACGCTACCGTGGCTTGCTACTGCCGGCACGGCACGGACACGCCTACCGGCGCGCTACCGCACGGCAAGCAGGGGACACGCGCGCGCGGGCGAGCGCTCGACGGCGGCGCGCGGCGCCGCGTCGGGCGTCGGCGCGCGCGCGCGCCGGGCGCGCGATCGCGATGCACACGCGAGCAACTCGGCAGGACGCGCGCGCGCGAACGTCGAGCGAAGGCGCGCGGGCAAGCGGCTCGGCAAGCGACACACGGCGAGGGCGTCGCGGCGATCGGCCGGACGCTGGCGGCGCTGGCGAGGACCTCTGGCGTGGCGAGCGATCGGGCGATCTCTGCTGGGCGAACCGGCGAGGCTGCTGGGACAGGTCTGGGCGTGCGGCAGGGCTGGCTCGACCGATCTGGGCGTGCGGCAGGGCTGGCTCGACCGATCTGGGCGTGCGACAGGGCTGGCTCGACCGATCTGGGCGTGCGAGCTGGGCTGGGGATGATGGCTGCTCCTCTCGGCTGGCTGCACAACACACACACACACACAACCCCTTTTTCTTACATTCGGCCAACAAACACCCAAATGAGAAGATGAAGAAGACGAAGACTTACCCGGAATGATGATGATCGAACCCAAGGAGATGCAAGGATGAAGAACTCGGCAAGGCTATGGAGATGGAGAGCTTGGGCGGCCAAGAGGTGTTTTTGGAGAATAAGATGGAATAACCTAATTCTATTTCATTTAACCAAATGCACCAAAACTCCAAACTCCAAGGTTAACTAAGATGTGATGCAGAAAGAGCAACAAGAGCACCTAATGGCTCAATTGGCACACCTCTCTACAAGCTTCCCAGGAGACCCGGGTTCAAACCACGGTCACAAAGACAATTCCCTTTATTTTTACTTTTGCAACAAACCTTGCTCAAACCAAACCACAAACCCCTCCAAACCCTACAAAACCATCCAATAATTTTA
Organism: Sicyos edulis; assembly: GCA_036507275.1. NCBI lineage: Eukaryota > Viridiplantae > Streptophyta > Magnoliopsida > Cucurbitales > Cucurbitaceae > Sicyos > Sicyos edulis. The sequence continues at coordinate 22,364,992 of CM071855.1, read as the reverse complement.
GTAGCTGGAAAAGACACACACGACCATGACGGCCCGACCAAATTACCAAATTACCCCTAGGGCATACCGGAAGACCGGAAGAAAAAACCGGGTCGTTACAATATTCCTCCTTTTTATGACTTTCGTCCTCGAAAGTCCTTAAGACAGCAAATGTTCTCAGTAATGCAACCTCATCTCGCCTTCCCGCTCCCAAGTGGCTTCCTCGTAACCCCGATTCTTCCATCAAACCTTTACCAAACGAATCTCGCGATTACGCAACGTCTTGGTCTCAAAGGCAAGGATCCTCACCGCTTCTCCTCGAAGTTCAAATCCTCATTCACCGCAAAGGCTCAAAGTCCACAATGTGCGACGGTCCGGCACGCATCGCCTCAACATCGATACATGAAAACACTATGCACCGCGATAGTGACGGAGGTAGGGCTAACCGGTAAGCAACTCTGCCAATCCTCTCTAGGATCTCGAACGGACCAACAAAACGGGGACTCAACTTCCTCGCTTACCAAACCTCAAAACACCTCGCATCGGAGCAACCTTAAGGAACACATGCCGACCAACCTCAAACTCCAAATCTCGACGCCGAACATCGGCGTAACTCTTCTCTCTCTCGAAAGTCACAACATACGAGCTCTAATCTTCTCGTGACCGCACCATTGGTCAACCTGCAGTAACTCGGGACCCAACACTGTCTATCACCAACCTCTTCCCGAACACGGGGGGACCGACAACGCTTACCATACAATGCCTCGAATGGAGCCATCTCGATCGCCGATCGTAACTATTGTTATAGGCAAACTCCATCAAGTGAGATCTTTGGTCCCAATCGCTCGGGAAATCCAACACACAAGCCCTCAACATATCCTCGAGAATCGATTCACTCTCTCGGTCCGACCATCCGTCCGAGGAGGGTGAAAAGTCATCTTTGAAATCGCACTCTGTGCCCAAACCCTTCTGGAGCGCTCTCCGAAACGAAGAAGTGAACCGCGAGTCACGATCCGACACAATCCTCACCGGCACACCATGATAACGGATGATCTGCTCCAAAACAAGTGCGCCCACTGCTCCACGGTATAAGTGTCCCTACCGGAAGGAAGTGTGCGCTCTTGGTCAAACGGTCGACTATCACCCAAATCGAGAGAACTTCCTGAGTCCTTGGCAAACCAGATATAAAGTCCATAGAGATCTCTTCCCATTTCCACTGGGTACACTCGGTGGCAAACAAACCTCTTGGCCTCTGCTGGTGCCTTCACTTGCGACAAGTGAGACACCTACGACAAACTCGCCACATCTCTCTTCATCCCCATCCACCGTAAAGTCCGCTAAGGTCTGATACATCTTGGTACCCCTCGGGTGCCAAGCAAAAGGGGGAATAGTGGCCTCCGAGAGCAACTCGGCTCGCAAACTGCAATGCCCGGAACACACAACCGCCTCTATAAGTCAACCCACCGTCTGGGAATACACAAAGTCAAAGTCACCGTCAAGACTAACTCACAAACCAATCTCTTAAGTGCGGGTCACCCAACCGGCTGTCTATAATCCATTTCCGAATCGACGGCGAATAGTCAAATCGAGCTACCACAGCGGAACCTCTCCCAACAACATCGCAACCTCGCCCGCTCGAACTCTCTCTCTGCAAACTGGGCTGGGAACTCAACAACGCCGCAGAGTGCGACGTCTTTTCGCTCAAAGCATCGGCCACTACATTGGCTTTACCCGATGGTACAAAATCTCGCAGATCATAGTCCTTTACCAACTCTAACCATCTCCTCTGCCTCATATTCAACTCCTTCGAGTAAACAGATACTTGAGGCTCGTGATCGGTAAACATCTCGAATCCGCTCACCATACAGTAATGCCTCCAAATCTTCAATGCAAACACCATCACGCCAACTCCATATCATGAGTCGGGTAGTTACGCTCATACGGCTTGGTGACGGGAAGCATAGGCAATGACCTTCCCGTCTTGCATCAACACACAACCTAATCCATACTTGGAAGCATCATCAGAGACCACGAAACCACTGTCCCCTCCGGATCGCCAACACCGGTGCCGAAGTCAAATCTGCGCTTGAGCACGCAAAGCTCTCATCACACTGTTTGTCCCAAACAAACTCGACACCCTTCCTCGTCGACGAGTGAGGGGCGAGGCTAAAGCGAAAAAGTCCTTGACGAACCGACGGTAGTAACTCGCCAAACCTGCAAAGCTGCGAATCTCGCAATCGGAGTCGGCTTGGCCCATGAACTCACGGCCTCAATCTTCGCGGGGTCCACGGCTATACCATCTCTCGAAACCACGTGGCCTAGGAAGGCCACCGCTCCATCCGTAAATCACATTTGGAAAACTTCGCATAAAGCCGGTTTTCCTCAAAGTCGCCAATACTCGTCTCAAATGCTCTGCATGGTCTTCTTTAGACCTCGAATAAATCGAGAATATCGTCAATGAACACGATGACGGTTGTCCCAAAAATGATTTGAACACCCTATCCATCATGTCCATGAACGCGGTGGGGCATTGGTCAATCCAAACGACATAACCACAAACTCATAGTGACCATATCTGGACTCGAAAAGTCGTCTTAGGAATGTCGGCATCCCGATCCGCAATCGATGGTAACCGGATCTCGAGATCTATCTTGGAACACACGAAGCTCCTGGTGATCGAACAAATCATCGATCACGGGGGCAACGGATACTTATTCTTCATCATCACCTTATTAAGCTCGCGGTAATCAATACATAAGCGCATAGAACCATCCTTCTTTTTCACAACAGATCGTGCTCCCCACGGGGACACACTTGGACGGATGAACCCTCGGTCTAACATCTCCCGCAAATCGAATCTTGATTCCTTTAACTCGGCCGGGCGCCATGCGATCACGGAGCCTTCGAGATAGGGAGGGTCCTGCTCGAGCTCAATAATGAAGTCAACCTCTCTTTTGGGGCAACCCCGGTAACTCCTCAGAAACACGTCCGCAAACTCCTCGCGACGACCGTACTGATCAACAGACAAATGAGGGGCGCTCTTCCCGCATAACTTGGCTAGATAGCCCCAAGCTCCATGAGCTAGCAAACGACGAGCTTTCACGGTGTGACACCATCGGCGGGCAAACTCCACCCCGGACTCCACGAAACTTAAAAAGTGGGCCGACCAGCGCTGAACACTACTTCTTTCCGGTGGCGGTCAATCAACGCGTGGTTAGCAAACTAACCACTCCATACCAAGAATCACATCAAAACCGCTCATAGGCGTAACTATGAGCGTAGCCACAAGCAACTCTCTGGATATCTCGATCCGGCCATCCTTAATCTTATCTCTAGCCAACATACTAACTCCCGAAGGAGTTGCAACAGATAACTCAAAACCTAGAGGCTCTAGTCTTAACTTAGCATGCTCGAAGAAACAACACGATACAAATGAATGCGTGGAACAGAATCAAACAAGACAAATGCGCAGTGATCTAAAACAAGAAGCGTACACGCCACAGCGGCATCCGTGACGCTCGGCCTCCCGACGGGTCGTAGCAAACACTCGACCTCGCCGCTGCTACTGGGCCGAGCCGCCATAGCCGGGCGATCACAAAACGGGCCATGTGACCCTCTCTACCACAACGGAAGCACAATCTAGGTCCAGCCGACAAGCTCGGCGTGGACTTTCCCACAAGTAGCACAAGCGGAAATCGCTCGGGTCCTCCTGGCAGCGACGGCCGAAACGGACCGGAGCTCTCCGATCTCTGCTTCGAATCGCTTTTGGCGCCGCCGCCTCCCGAAAGTCAAACTTCCTCTTCTCGCCCCACACACCGGGACGGAGACGCCGAACAGAGCGGCAACAACCCGCTCCAAGCAGGATACTTCCCATTATAGATCGTGGCTAATCGGGGCAGCCCTAGCATAAGTGTCGGGGGCACGAGCCTCGACATCCTGGGAAACACCTGCCTCAATCCGGATATGAACTTCCGAATCTTCACTCCGGTGGCAATCAACGAGGAGCAAAATATCCATACTCCGAGAACTTGCGCTCATATTCCTCAATGGAATCGTAACCCTGCTTGTGTTCCGGAAGAGCTCCACCATCTTCTCCTGAGCCTCATCACCGATGAACTTTACCTTGAACTCACCTTGAAGAACTCCCAAGTAGCGGGTGGAGACCACCGGTCTCTCGCTCAAGGTGGACTCCCACCACCATCTCATTTGTGCCTCCCAAAGACATGAGCCGCACATCTCGGCCTCTCTCAATATCGGGGCACACCATGATCGTGAAGGTGTACTCCAAATGGGCAATCCACACAGGCTGCCGCTAACGCATCACCGGTGGCATCAAACTTCTCGGGCTTCCACTTCACAAAATCCTTCACCACCTACCCAATTCCTCGGCACCCTCTGCCATATCTCGCCTCTGGGGCTACTTGCTCTTGTGGAGCCGGAGGAGCTACTGAGAGCTCTGCTTGAACCAATCGAGTCACCGCTCGATCTGGGCTCGGGACTCTTCCCGCCATGGCGCCAACAAGGCACGGGTCTCGCCCTCTGGTCACTCAACATGCCGACCATAAAAGCCCTCATAGACTCAAAAACTCTGCTCCAGGAGCGATCTCACGGCGCTCATCGCCTCAACGCCCGCTCTAGGCGTAACGGGAGGAGCCTTTGGTGGAATGCCATCGATTGTCGGCTTGGGACGATGTCCTGCGATGACGATCCGATCCTCGATACCTCGACCGCTCTCGAACCTCCTCTCCCGAGACGGGGACGGTAGCATGTCTTTGGCGATCTACATCCAAACCAACAACGAATCAAAACCTTTCACACACCATTCCACAACACCAAACAAGGCATACACTAGATGATAGGTATTGTAAATTCTTAACCCTTTTCCTTTCTAAAACAATAAATCTAGGCGTACTGATGACCGTCCAGTCTTGCCGATGATCATGGAAAACGACCTACAACAAAAGGTCGGGCCTACAGAATCTATGACTCGAGCTCGATACCAAGCTCAGAAAGACCCACCCAAAAGGGGCTCTAAATGGGCCTTTACCCCAATGCATGTAGTGAAAATAAAAGACATTATGAAAAATACATTTGATTCCAAGTAAAAACAGAAACATTCAACAACCAAAACATACATTTCTAAAAGCACACTGATCGATCGGAGATTTATTTAAACCATTAAAACAATCCACAAGTACCAATATGCTGGAATCCATAAAACGTAAGAAAACATCCCGGGGCTCTGTGCCCGCCTACATGCATTCAGGGGAAATAATAAAAAGTGAAGAGTCATGATAATTAAAATAAAACAATCAGAGATGACAAAGAGTTCCATGATCATAGCTCCTCCTTCACCATCCTCGTCTCCCGCTTGATTACACGTGGAAAACCACGTAATAAGGGTGAGTAACGAATTACCCAGTAAGAATCCCCAACCGGGTACAATACGATATACATGATCATCTAGAAGAATGTATGCAAGCTATGAGAACAAACACAGAGCGGAGCACATAGCTAAGTCCACACTTGGACCTCGGATGCCATCTCGTGGTCTTAGTCCTAAAATACCACAACACACTAAACGCACTATACGGGAACAAGTCCCGGCCTCGGCTGTCTACCGCCGATACGAAAAGGTGCATCGCTCAAGATCCCGAGGAGCTCTCGATCGCGCCGTAATGAGCGTAAGCGCGCGCACCGCATGCTACCGCAAACTCGGGGTGCCGGTCTAGTGGCAAGCCGCCCGAGTTCGACCACCATGCCTAACTAAATCTCTCGGATCGGTGTCACCGACATAGGGGTGTGAGACACGGACACGTGAACTATGTCGGCTGTACCACCGCACCGAGGCTAAGGAACCGGCCGTGGTAGGCTTACACCGTGAAGCGGTCCTTGCCCTAACAGTGGCAATCAAGGGCTACGGCCGAACACGCCGAGGACGTGTCGATCGCCGGGGACGAGGCAATGCCAAGTCATCATCCCGACCGTTGGGGCATTTAACGATCGCCACCCTCACCCAAGATTGCGGGGCCTACCGGTTGGGATAGCTAATCCCTCACGGGGTCCAAGGACGGAGAACTGTCTCGAACGCCCTTGCCATAGATGCAAGATACTTTATGCATCGGGCCCGATGATTCTATCTACCTCAATTCTAAACCTTAACAATAATAACGATTCAATCAATGCACCCAATACGTGCTCATCGATATACAAAGAACCTAGCATGATACTACGAAGCAAGAACAGATATCGAACATGCTAGAATAGAACAACCTAGCATGGGCTAACATGAGAAACAATACAAGAGTTCATGCCATCGAGAATTCGAGCGAGAGCACCTAGGCTAAACATGCTAGTAAACATACACAGGCATACAAAACAACAATCACAAATATACCGCAGTGGTCCACACAACCCCTGTAAAGAAATCCTTACCTTGGTCGGAAGACTTTTACACACAAATCCTAAGTGCGGAACAATCCCGAGCTAGCGAGCGGGAACCTAGCAAACCAACAATAATCGGCATCTAAAATATCTAAACAACAATAGAATGTGACAAGCTCGGCTCGGGGAACTCACGCGCGCGACGACACGAGCTTGGGGGCTGCCGCAAGCCGCTCTCGCAAGGGCGCGCGCCGCCGCGCTACCGGCACGGCAGGACACACGCTACCGCTTGCGCTACCGCACACGCACGGACACGCTACCGGCTGCTGTGCTGGCGCACGGCAGCGAGGACACGCGCTACGCGCGCGAGCGCTCGACGGCGGCGCGCGCGCGCGCCGGCGTCGGGCGAAGCGCGCGCGCGGCCGGCGTCGCGATGCGAGACACGGCGAGCAACTCGGCAGGACGCGCGCGCGCGCGAACGTCGGCGGCGGCGCGCGGGCAAGCGGCTCGGCAAGCGGACACGGCGAGGGCGTGCGAGCGATCGGCCGACGTGCGCCGGCGCGCGGGCGAGACCTCTGGCGTCTGCGAGCGATCGGGATCGATCTGCTTGGCGAACGGCGAGGCCGGGCTGGATGTCTTCGGGGCAGTGCAGGCGTCTGGCGGTAGCTCGACCGATCTGGGCGTCGCGGCGGGCTGCTCGACCGATCCGGGCGTGCGACAGGTGGCTCGACCGATCTGGCGCGTCGTGAGCTGGTGGGGATGATGGTCGCTCCTCTCGGCCGGCCGCACAACACACACACACACACAACCCCTTTTTCTTACATTCGGCCAACAAACACCCAAATGAGAAGATGAAGAAGACGAAGACTTACCCTTAATGATGATGATCGAACCCAAGGAGATGCAAGGATGAAGAACTCGGCAAGGCTATGGAGATGGAGAGCTTGGGCGGCCAAGAGGTGTTTTTGGAGAATAAGATGGAATAACCTAATTCTATTTCATTTAACCAAATGCACCAAAACTCCAAACTCCAAGGTTAACTAAGATGTGATGCAGAAAGAGCAACAAGAGCACCTAATGGCTCAATTGGCACACCTCTCTACAAGCTTCCCAGGAGACCCGGGTTCAAACCCCACTGCAAAGACAATTCCCTTTATTTTTACTTTTGCAACAAACCTTGCTCAAACCAAACCACAAACCCCTCCAAAAACCTACAAAAACCATCCAATAATTTTAGTAGCTGGAAAAGACACAAACGACCATGACGGCCCGACCAAATTACCAAATTACCCCTAGGGCATACCTGGAAGACCGGGAAGAAAAACCTGGGTCGTTACAGAAACCGTCCTTGCCCTAACAGGTGGCAATCAGGGGCTACTTCTGAACACGCTGAGGACATGCCGGCTGCCGGGGACGAGGCAATGCCAAGTCATCATCCCGGTCGTTGGGGCATCGCGCAGACTACCACCCTTACCCAAGATTGCAGGGCCTACCGGTCGGGTTAGCTAAACCCTCACGGGGTCCAGGGACGGAGTACTACCTCGTACGTCCCTACCATGGATGCAAGATACTTTATGCATCAGGCCCGGATGATGCTACCTACCTACACTCTAACATATCATTTCAATCACATACAATCCAATACGTGCTCAACAGATACAACGAACCTAGCATGATACTAAGAAACAAGAACAGATATCGAGCATGCCAGAACGGAACAACCTAGCATGGACTAACATGAGAAACAACACAAGAGTTCATGCCAGTCGGAAATTCAGAATAGAGCACCTAATGCTAAACATGCTAATAATCATAACAGGCATACAAACAACAATCACATATAATACCGCAGGGCCCACACAACTCCGGTAAGAAATCCTTACCTTGGTCGGGAGGCTTCTACACACAAATCCTAAGCTGCGGACAATCCCGAGCTAGCGAACGGGAACCTAGCAGACACAATAATAATCAATATCTATAAGCCTAAAAAATAATGGAACAGCAGGCTCGGCTCGGGAGCACTCACATGGCGCGGCGACACGAGGCAAGCTACTAGCCAGTGCGGTTGGCTGCGCGCGGCGGCTTGCGCGCACGGCGAGCGGAGACCACGATGGCGCGCGCGATGCACGCGGCACGGGCGCACGGAGCCGAAAGCGTCGCGCGCGCGGACAAGGGCGAGCGTCTGGGCGCGCGAGCGAGCGGCTCGAAGCGAAGGCGCGCGGGCGCTGGGCGTGCGACGCGGACACGGCGAGCTGCTCAGGCGGGAACGCGTGCACGGCGATATGCTGCTGCGCGCGACCTGGTGCGACGGCTGGCTGGCAATCAGGGCGACTCCGGGCGGGCTGCAACGGCGACCCGGGCGTGCGATGAACGATCTGGGCGTGCGAAATGCCGGCTACTGAGCGAGCGATGGTCTGCTGGTCGGGCTTCTCCGGGTCGCACACAAACACACACACACACAACTTTCTCACCCAAACAGCACCCTAAACGGAGGAGAAGAAGAAGAAGAGACGATCGATACCTACCCGAATTGATGATTGATCCTCGGGCTGCAAAGGGGATGAAACTCGGCTTGGAGAGCTAGGGAGAATAGCTTGGGCGGCCACAAAGCTTTTGGAGAAGAAGACATAACAAAACCTAACTTCTTTTCATTTAACCAAATGCACCAAACTCCAAGGATCCAAGTCTAACAAATATGTGATGCAGAAAAAGCAACAAGAGCACCCAATGGCTCAACTGGCACGCATCCCCACAGGCTTTCCCGGAGACCCGGGTTCAAATCCCAGCTTCTACACAATTTCCTCTATTTTTACTTTTGCACCAACTCAAACTCAAACCAATCCACAAGGCCTCAAAAACTTACATAAATCCATCCCATAATTTTATCAACCGGAAAAGACATAAACGGCCCTGACGGCCCGACCAAATTACCAAAATACCCCTAGGGCATACTGGAAGACCGAGATGAAAACCTGGGCTGTTACATAGGGTAATTTTGTGTTCACGAGCTTTGTTTGGTTGTACGACAAGTTTATTTAGCTATTTGGTTTTAATTTTCTGCTTGTTTATTATCGTTATGTGACTAGGTTGTCTGTGTGATTTCTGCAGCTCGAGGGGTCTTTCGGTTGTTGTCTTTTCTCCAATTTTCAGGTAAGGGTTCCTTGCCGGGGTTGTGTGGACACTGCGCTTGGCATTGATAGTTTCCCTGTTGTGTGTTCCATTTACTATGCATGTTTAGTGGGTAGGTAGTATTTACTATTACCTGTTTGTTGAGCATGTTAGTTGATAGGTCTTACTTGTATAAGCCTGGTTGGAATGTATGCTAGTGGATAGGTTCATGCAGGTTGTCTAAATAATATGATGCTAGTGGATAATGCCCCGTTGTTGAATGTTTTTTTGTTAAGCATGCTCGTGGATAGGAATGTATGATTTGCCTGATAGGACTTAGCATGTAGAATGTTGTACCTTGTTGTTTGCACTTCCTTGTTTTATGTGACTGATCGATATGACTGTTGATATTCTTTCTTGGTTGTGCAATGTATGATGCTGATCTCTATTAGCTCTAGGGTACTTCATTTGAGATAGATCCTATTAGGTTGTCATCATCTAGAGGCTGAGAGTGGACAAACGTATGAGTCCCCACCGGTTGGGCTGTGAGGAAGAATTCCTTACCCATGGTCGCCGGGTGTGGAGTAGCTACCACATCGGCATAAACCTAGTCTGTGGCCTGCTAGAGCGGGGTCCTTTCCTTGGTGTAAGCCTACCTTGGGACGACCTTAGCTTCAAGCATTGAGTGTGAACAGGCTGCCATAGTATGGTGCCGAGAATCTCCCGCCTGTTGTGGATCAGTGGACACCTTTTCGAGTCTTAGGCATGCACACCTAGACTGCATAGTTTGTGCATGCCTGCATTTTATCTAGATTGCAGGAGCATACGGTGTGCACGTATGTGCATTAGATGCTAGGAGGAGAGCTCCCTCAGGCTAGTGTATCAGTACACCTTTCCATTCCATCTAGAGCCCTACACTTGGGACTCTCCCAAGTGTCCAGGACTAGCCTAGTGTGTGCTGGTTCAGAATTAACCCAGTGTGTGCTGGTCCAAGGTTATCCAAGTGTATGCTGGCCATGTTTAGCTGAGAGTTAAAGACTCTCGAGATTCTGAGTTGATAACTCTCAAGAATTGAGATTTAAAGTAGCTTAATTAAGATATTTATAAATGAAATTAAATCAATAATGTAAGGAAGTTCGCCCTTTGTAGACTTAAACTATGTATAAGTGAAAATCTGGACAAAAGTCTGTCAAAAGCAGAAGCGAACATAAAAGTGGCAAAATAGCACGAATACGAGTCAAAATATGGTTATCTTAAAAAAGAATTGATACTTACATTCTGTTGTAGGTCATCCCAGTCAAGCAGAAGGAGCAAGGAAGAAGAAAGCTCGCGCCGACGTCACTATAGTGAAGTTGAAGCCCCCCATATTTTAAAAGAAGCGAACCTACTTTCGACCTAGCAAAGCCCTGCGAAGCATCAAGCCAAGATCAACAAAAATATCTCCCAAAAGGAAGCGTGGCAGCAATCGGTGCTCTCAAGCTTATCTCAACCATTCATCTTGTCAGCCCTAATACACCTGACAAAATAGATTTCAAAGCATCATTTTGGCAGAGACAATCACAGAGCAGCTTTTGGCAGGATTGAATCGCAGAGCAGGAGATAAAGCGAACTCGTCGGGAGATCTATATAAGGTGCGAGTTCCATCAATTTCAGAAGTCCAATTTCCAACGTTTTCTCTCTTGTTTTCAGTGCTCCGATCACATTTTCGATCAAGCATTGTTCTTTTAGTAGATTTCAGCCTTTAGAGCAGTTTTTTCGGGCTTCGTTGTAATTGTTTATTGCTTTATTGTTCTTGAAGTTTTCTTCGTTGCACAAAACTTTGTAACCAGCTCTTTAGCAATTTCAGTGTGCTTGTAAGAACTTGACACTAATATAGTCCTAAAACTGGTTCTTACTCAGCATGTATATAATTGAAAGACATTCATCTCACAAGCACAGTTTAAATGTCGCGAAGGCAGAGAAACTCCTCAGGGCGAAGAGGAGCAACACAATAGAAGTCGAGCTAGTAGAAGAAGAGCGGCTCGCTGTTGCGGTTTATGAGGGCGAAGACCCCAAAAATGAAATTGAAGTGTCTGAGGTTGAGCTCAGGAAATAGACGGATGATGAACCGTTGGTACGTCGCCAAAAGGGTGCTAATGCTCCAGCGCTGAGCATAGCGAGAGGCGAAGAGCCAAGAGAAGAAGCCGAGGAAGTTGAGAGTCCTGCGGCAGAAGAAGAAGAGCTCAAAATTTTTGCGAGCCCAGAAAAGGACGGCGAAGAAGAAGAAGCGGGCGAGCTGGGCAAGGATTTGCTAGTCGCTGAAGATGACGCACACTTGACACCTAGTAAAGTTGCTGCTCATCCAGCGAGCAGCAAGCCTGCAAGTGGAAAGGGCAGCGAGTTCTTATGCAAGGAGATCAACAACGATGAAGATCTCGCTGAAATTGACGAAGAAGTCTTCGCATAATCAGACGAAGAACTGGAAGAGCAAGCGGACCAATAAGCCGCCGATCCCCAAAGACAAGCCAGTTCGTCTGCTAACCCGCCGCCCCATCGAAGAGCTCTTTGCGAAGGATAAGTGCCGATCTGCTCCGCTCTGTCGAAAAGATGCGAGAAATTATCAGCAAGAACGTCATCAAATATCAATTGAAGAGGTTCTTATTAGAACAGTCTTTTGACGCCGACCTCAGAGGACTACCCGCAAAGGTTGTCAAGTAAATCGAAGATCGAGGTTGGGAGAAGCTTTGAATAGAGTTAAGTTCGGCACGACGAGAATGGGTTGTTGGTTCTTGAAATATCACATACAAATACACTATGAATAACAGATGGGTGATGACGTGCCTTAAGTTGAGCTTCGCTAAAGCGAGGTAGGGAATTGGATTTAAGCAGGATGTGTGAGGTATTTCGCCAAGTTGTGCAAGTATACATAAACCTTGTTGTAGCAAGTTTTAACTAAGTAAAGGTCATTCTCCACAGGGATTTTTAAAATGTTGGATTTGTTTTCATGCGAGAGAAGAAAGTAACCAGTATGATAAAAGGAGAATTATGGAAAGCAATGGACGATAATAACACGATTTGCTATCAAGTTAATAAGGTATTGAAAGGGTCGGGTTTTCAGGGCTTCGCTTAGGCGAAGCAACTAGCGAGAAACTTCGTTAATAGTGGGGCCTTAAGTTCTCTCAAAATTCAGCAGCAGCCCTCTCGAGCACTTAGTTCGCTCTCTCGAGTCAAACATTGGAAGATGGCCACCGTCAACTAGCTGCGATTCCTATCTCTAGTATTCGCTGTTCGAGCAATGCATACAGGTTCTCTCTGTCCTTATCTCTCGACTTAGCACAGAGCTCACACAAATATTTAGAAGTAAAATGTATGTTTAGTGATGATTGCATGCAAAACTCTCACTTCGCTAATAACTTCACTTACGCGAATTCCCTACTTCCCTTTTCCTTCCGACAACAGGTTTAGTTACTCATTATCAGGAACAAATGTTAAAATGAAATATGACATGCAAAACATACTTCAGATATAAAAGAAATTTTCTAAAGCGAAAGTTAAAGACAATCAAAATACTGAAATTACTAAGAAGTTGGTTACAGAAGAATTCACAAAGACAGTTTGGAACAAAAACAGTAAACACTACGATATGCCCGGCATAAACTGCTCAGACGGTGAAAAGTTGCTAAGGAATGAGTTGGTCAGAATGTGATCGGAGTTTTTATGATTGAAGCTGTTACCAGGGCTCTCTTCAAAGTCTGGAAGGCGTTCGCACATGCGGAGTAAAAAATGAATGGCTTGTTTAGAATCAGGAGTTCGCAAAGTGGCTTCGCAATTTTTGAAAAGTCTTTTATAAATCTGCGGTAAAAACCCGCATGGAGTAGAAAACTGCGAACTCCCTTAACATTCTCTGGTTTGGCTAACTTTTCAATTACTTCTACCTTCGCCTTATCCACTTCCATTCATTGCTTGGAGACTCGGTGGCCTAGCATAATCCCTTCCGTCACCATGAAGTGACATTTTTCCCAATTTAATACTAGATTTGTTTCTTCACATCTTCTTAAAACTTTCCTCAGATTCGCTAGACAAACTTCAAACGATGTTCCAAACACTGTGAAGTCGTCCATGAATACTTCCATCCTGTGTTCCATGAGATCTGAAAAATGGCAAGCATGCACCGCTGAAATGTTGTTGGGGCGTTGCAAAGACCAAATGGCATTCGGCTAAATGCGAATATTCCGTAGGGACATGTGTAAGAACCTGTAACGGCCCAGGTTTTCATCCAGGTCTTCCAGGTATGCCCAAGGGGTATTTTGGTAATTTGGTCGGGCCGTCAGGGCCGTTTATGTCTTTTCTAGTTGCTAAAAAATATTGGATGAATTTATGTAGGTTTGTGAGGCTTTGTGGAAGGGTTGAGCAAGGTTTGATGCAAAACTAAAAATAAAGGAATTCGTGTTGCAGCTGGGTTTTGAACCCGGGTCTCCTAGAAAGCTTGTGGGGATGCGTGCCAGATGAGCTAGTGAGAGCTCTTGTTGCTCCTTCCGGGTCATTTTATGGTTAGCCTTGGATTTTGGAGTTTTGTTGTATTTGGTTAAAAGAGAAAGGAAGCTAGGTTTGCATTTCTTCTCCAACACCTCACTTTGCCGCACAAGCCAGCCTCCCCAACCAGCAGATCCACCGTCGCCCAACCGGCCGAGCAGCACGCCCAACCCGCACCAGAACGGCCTGTCGCAGCCCTGCCTTGCCGCCGCAGACGCCCTCGACCAGCCGTACACGGATCCGGCCGAGGATCGCGGATCGCTGTCGCAGCCACGCCTTGCCGCCGCGAGCGCCCTCGACCAGCCAGTGCACGGATCCGGCCGAGGATCGTGATTGCTGTCGCCGCGCCCAGTCCGTCGCCCGATCTGTCGCCGTCGCACCAGCTTTGTCGCCGCCAGTCGCGGCCAGGGAAGCCATCGCCGAGTCGCTCGCCCGTCGCACGCCCAGCCGAGCTCGCCCATTGCACGCAGTCGCCCCATCGCACGCCCTCGCCGTGTCCGCGCGCCCTCGCCGTGTCCGCATCGCACGCCAGCGCCCGTGCGCCCGTGCCGTGCCGCTCGCCTGCCGAGTCCGTCTGTCGTCAGCGCCGCAGCCGCGCCCAGCGCCATCCGCGGCGCGACGCAGCGCGCCAATGCACATGCAGGTAGCGCGCCAGCGCCAGCTTCACCACTGCAGGCGGCCTGCCCAGCAGCGCCTTTGCTTCTTGTCGCGGTGCCGTGTGAGTGCTCCCGAGCCGAGCCTGCTGTTTTATTATATTTTTAGGGATATGGTTGTGATTGTTACTATGTTTGTAGGTTCTCGTTAGCTAGCTCGGAAGTGTTCGCAGCTTAGGAATTTGTGTGTAGAAGTCTTCCGACCAAGGTAAGGATTTCTTACCGGAGTTGTGTGGACCCTGCGATGTTCTATGTGATTGTTGTTTGTATGTTTGTTTGTGATTATCAGCATGTATAGTTTAGGTGCTCTGTTCTGAATTCCTGACTATCATGACTTCGTATGTTGTTCTCTCATGTTAGTCCATGCTAGGTTGTTCCGTTCTGGCATGCTCATATCTGTTCTTGCTTCGTAGTACCATGCTAGGTTCCTTGTATCTCATGTGAGCACGTATTGGACCGCATTGATTGAATTGTTATTATTGCTATGGTTTAGAGTTCGGTAGGTAGCATCATCCGGGCGGATGCATAAAGTAACTTGCATCCCCGATGCGGGGGCGTGCGAGATGGTACTCCGTCCCTGATCCCGTTAGGGTTTAGCTAACCCTAACGGCTGGCCCTGCAATCTTGGGTGAGGGTGGCAGACTGTTAAATGCCCCAACGGTCGGGATGATGACTTGGCATTGCCTCATCCCCGGCAGTCGACACGTCCTCAGCGTGTTCGGCCGTAGCCCTTGATTGCCACCGATAGGGCAAGGACGGCTTCTGGTGTAAGCCTACCACGACCGATTCCTTAGCCTCAAAGCGGTGGTTCAGTGACATAGTTCACGTGTCCAGTCTCACACCCCTATGTCGGTGACACCGATCCGAGAGATTTAGTTAGGCGTGGTGGCCCGGACATGGGCGACTTGCCACTAGACCCGGCACCCCCATAGTCTGCGCAGTAGCACGCGATGCGCGCTTACGCTCATTACTGGCGCCGGCCGGAGGAGAGCTCCTCGGGATCTTGAGCTAGTGCACCTTTACGTATCGACGATGAGCAGTGTGCCGAGGCCGGACTCGTTTCGTATAGGGGCGTATTGTGTGGTGGATTTATTTCCGGACTAAGACCCTGAGTTGGCATCCGAGGTCCAAGTGTGGACTTAAGCTATGTGCTCTATTCTGTGTTTATACTCATAGCTTGCATACATTCTTCTAGATGATCATGTATATCGTATTGTACCCCGGTTGGGATTCTTCTTGAGTAATTCGTTACTCACCCTTATTCGTGGTTTTCCACGAGTAACCAAGCGCGCGAGACAGGGATGGTCAAGGAGGAGCTGTGATCATGGAATCCTGCTGTCATCTCTGATCATTTTATTATATCTTGACTCTTGACTTTTGTTATTTCCCCTGAATGCATGTAGACGGGCACGGAGCCCTAGGATGTTTTCTTACGTTTTATGGATTCCAAAGATATTTGTACTTGTGGAATGTTTAAATGGTTTAAATAAATCTTTGATCGAGTATATGCTTTTAGAAATGTATGTTTTGATTGTTGAATGTTTCTGCTTTTTACTTGGGATCCAAACTTATTTTTCATAATGTCTTTTATTTTGAATACATGCATTGGGGTAAAGGCCCATTTAGAGCCCCTTTTTGGGTCGGGTCTTTCTGATTGGTATCGAGCTCGAGTCATAGATTCGTGGACCGACCTTTTGTTGTAGGTCATTTTTCCATGATCATCAAGCACTCAAAACGATCATCAGTGCGCCTAAGTTTACTATTTGTTGTTGAAAAAGGGTTAAGAATTTACAATACACATCATCTTGTGTATGCCTTGTGTAGTGTTGTGGAGCGGAGACGAGCGAGTTCGACTCGTTGTTGGTTTGGGCTTAGTGAGCCATCATGCCAACTTTCCCATGATCTGAGCGGTTTGTTTAGCGGCTTGTTGAGGTATCGAGATAGATTCGGATGCCCACGGGACATCGTTCGAGAGGAGGCGAGCTTAGACTCCGTTGGCCATTTGTGGCCCGATTCTTCTTTTCCCTAGTGAGAGGGTGGTGGTGCTTCGTGCGATCGCCAAGTATGTTGATCGCACCCGCAGGAGCGCGGGCGCTTGGCATGTCCGACCGAGGAGTTGGACCGATCGTGTTGATGTTGAGACCGCGTCCGGGGTTGTTAGGCCCGCATGCGGTTTGGCCCCGGCGGTTGAGTTGCCTAGAGGAGGGGTAGAGGCTAGCGGCGCCTCAGTGAGACTCCTTGAGCGAGTGTGCTCCACCATGAGAGATTTGATGGCGAGTCTTTAGCTATCGAGAGCGAGACCCGTGCGCGCTTGTAGCGCGTAGTGAGAGAGTCCCGAGCACGGATAGCCCAAATGTAGTGACGAGTTTGTTTCAGCATTTTCCCCCTAGTAGCTCTTGTAGCCGGAGGTTCCGGAGAGGGCATGATCAGCAGAGTTTATGCCGATGAGGATGCTTGTGGAGCGAGTCCCCGTGTGGACTAGCACAGGTAGCTCAAGTGTTGATCTTGAGCCTTAGCGGTTGTTTGTTTGCCCGGTGAGTAGCTGCAGAGTTGGCGACCTTCGAGGAGATTGTTGAGGCATCTTTGTGCTCCTGTAAAGTGTTGTTGTTTGCGGCCCGATGGCGGAACCACAGTGGTTAAGGGTGCAGTGAGCGATGTTCCCTTCCAGATTTGATCCGTTGGTGTTTTCCTCGGATGTTTGGTAGAGTTGAGCACTCTTCCTTTGGTGAGCTCCTCGGAGTGGAGCTAGGCGATGCGTGTTGAGAGAGCCGACCAGAGTTTTGTTGAGCATCATGTGGAGGTGCAGGGGGTAAGTCGTGAGCCTTCGGTTTGATGAGATGCCGTAGGCATGGTTTTTGAGTTGGAGCCCTTGTATGCCTAGCCGAGTTCTTGTCACTTGAGGTTGTGACCTTGTTGGCCCCATTGGTAGTAAGATGTGGTTTTGGTAGTAGTGGCGGTTGAGGTGCATTGGTTGGTGTGCCGCTTTGGCACTAAGTCCAGTTCGAGCTTGAGTTTGGCTTTGGGCATAGCGAGATGGTTCTATGCCGTCCGAGTTCAGCGCACTCCTTTAGCCTTGGATCCGTTTATGGTAGTGGCACCTGTTTAGGTCTTGCCAGAGGGCTAGTTCAGTGGTAGTCGATGGACTACAAGCGAAAGGATGCTCGAGAGGGGCCGGAGCCTCTTCCCAGTGTTTCTGGAGGTTGAGTAAGTCACAGTTGGCGGTTGGTAAGTGTTAGTGCGTGTGAGTCTCACGCTAGTGCTAAGGCCGAGAGATCTTTGTGGTTGGTAGTGCGGTCCATTACCTTCGGTGCCTAAACTGAGTTGAGTGAGCATTGTAGATGCGAGTTCGGTCCAGCAGAGGGGCCGTGAGTTGGATGCTTATGAGATGAGTTTGGTGCTCATGAGATGAGTTGGATGCCTTTAAGATGAGTAGGATGCCTTATGAGAGAAGTTGGGCGCCTTATGTGTAAGAACACTTGGTAGGGGCTTGGTGTAAAGTAAGTTCGGTTTGGCATTGTTATACTTTAGTAGAGCAAGGTTGCCGCAACTTCAGTATCGTGTGGAGATGGAACTTTTGGTGTTCCTTTGGTTAATTGTATCTCTGCGGAAGTTAGTGTTGCTGTTGGAAAGCACACATTAGTCTTGGATCTCTGAAGGAAGGTTGAGAGTTGTGCACACAAGTGTGTTTAGTGTAGTTTGTTACGCGGCAAGAGTTCCCGAGAACCATGTAGGGTTTGCATTGGAGAACTGGTGCTCAGTTCTTGGAGAAGTTGGACTCCAGGTGGATGTTGTAAGGCTTTAGTTGAGGTTGTAAGGATACCGTGCTCGTAGTTGGGTTGTTGCTTAGGCAAGTTTGTTAAGTTGAACCTAAGCTTGGTTGGTGGAACCTCTTGTGGCTCTTGGTTGGAGTTCAGATGGTACTGAACAAATGGTGGTTGTAGTGAAGCCGCGTAGTTTCTGATCGCAGTTGCTAAGAGTGTTGCTCGGAATCCTTACCGTGGGTGGAAGCTACATGGTGGCTGATGCTTTGAGTAAGAGGATGACACATCCTGAAGCTTTTCTGGTCTTTTTGGTGTCGAGGTTTGGAGCAGGCCAGCGTGGTTGTGATGCTCTGGGAAAAGGAGTTGTTTGTTCAGGCAGTTGGTTGTTAGACCGTTAGACGACAGTGTGTGTCGAGGGTTGTCGAAGAACCCTAGTTGTGGAGAGCCTCACGAGCTCAGTCGGACCAGTAGTGAGTTTAGTTGGCAAGCCAGCGTCGAGTAGTTTGTAGCCTCGGGTGAGTTGCTGGCAGTTTTGGTAGGCTAGCAAGCCAGAGTTTGTTTGGAGTAGAGTCCGGATTTGGTTCCGGTGTGGTGGCAAGTTGGTGCTTGATGTTGGCCAAGGTGTAGTTTTCGAGTTGCCAAGGAGTTAGCCTTGTTCGTGGGTAAGTGGTTTGCCCTGTAGGATGTCTCTCCTGTTCCCAGAGTATGAGAGTGCCCTTATTTGGTGTTTGGGGGTGAGTCTTCTCTTGCCCATGGTTGGCGGTCTAGTCTGTGGTGGACCCCCCTTGTTGTTGCCTCTAGGAGAGTTGGATGTCGTGCTTAGCTAAGCAAGACAGCGAGTGGTTGTGGAGCTCTCTGTCCTTCGATTGTCCTCTTGTAAGGATCTGTTTCTCTTTGGGAGTTGTCAGGTTATTCCTTGGTCTTGGAATTGGTAGTAGTGGTGCTAGTAGGAGGAAAAGTTTGTTGGCTGCTTGGAAGCAGTTGTTTGTCCAAGTTAAGCGGACTCTTGAGTGGTGTTCTGGAAGTTGCGGTAAGGGTTGTTCTGCCTCTTATGAATGTTTGGCCTAGTTGGTTAAGATTTTTGTGTGTTGGCATGGAAGATGTTGCACCTTTGTAGTGGAAGAACTCCTTTGTATCAGTTGTGGGTTGAGGTTGCACCTTTGTGGATGGATTAGGGTCTTGACCTTTTTAGGGATCTTTGCTGGTTAGTGTGGTTTGTGCTCTGCCACCATTTTTAATGTAACTGTTTCTGGTAGTTGGTGTTAACCGAGTAGTGGAGTTCCGTTTATGAAGTTTCGGTGGGAAGGTGCAATAAGCCTAAGCTAGAGGGTTAAGCCTGTATGTGCTATCGTTTGGACTTGTGAGATGTGCTTCATATTTGAGGCAAGCTTCGTTCCGTTGCTTGCATGGAGGTAGGCTTGGTGGAGGAGCCCTTTAGGGCGGTTGTTGTTAGTGCATCGATTGTCCAAACCAGTGATTTGAGCCAAGCTAGAGTTGAGTGGATTGGCATAGCTATGTAGTTTGTAGTTGTTGGGGCTTCCGAGATCGTAGCACTCACGTTGTTGGTTTGAAGGAGTTCGTGTGGAAGCTGGCAGTTGGTCGAGGTTGTTTTGTGAGTTCGGATTTTTGGTGGACTGGTTTCACGTAGCTAGAACTCGCACCTCGCCCGTGTGGAGATGTCATTCAATGGGAGTAGTGGCATGTCGGTTTGGTGGAGTTGTTGGCTCCAGTGTGGCAACAAAGATTTTTCTAGGTAGTGCGTGATGAACCGTGGTTCGGAGAGCGTTGTTAAGAGGCTTATGAGCCGGGAGGCGATTTACGTGGTGTTTTCACCCTCTGACCGATGGTCTTTTGGGAGGAGTGATCCAGAACCTTTGCAGCTTGTTGCGAGTTGGTGTTTCCGTGATTACGCAGCGGAAGACTAGAGTGGTTTTATGAGGTTGCCTTTGGTTGCAGTTCTCAGCGGTCAGTTCTTGTGGTTCCATTGAGGCATTGCAAGGTAAGTATTGCAGGATTCCAGTGTTCTGGGAAAAGGTTGGTGGCCATCAATTTTGTTTTGGGTCTGAGTTCTTTGCATTTGACCGAGAGTGATGTGCGGGAGTTTAGAGCTAGTGTTGTTAGCTCGGAGCAGGCAGAGAAGTTACGCCGATGTTTGGCGTCGAGTTTTAGAGTTTGAGGTTGGGCAATGCGTCGTTTTAAAGTTGTGCCGTTGTGAGTTGTGTTGAGGTTTGGTAAGCGGGAGAAGTGGAGCCTCCTGTTGTTGGACCATTTGAGATTCTCGAAAGGATTGGCAGAGTTGCATATTGGTTAGCTCTTTCTGTCATTGTCGGTAGTGTGCGCGTGTTCTCATGTATCGGTGTGAGGCGGTATGTGTCGGACCCATCGCTCATTGTGGGCTTTGAGCCTTTGCGGTGATTGAGGATTTGAGCTTGAGGGGAAGCTGTGAGTATTCTCAGTCTTTGAGGCGAAGACGTTGCATAATCGTGAGATCCGTTTGGTAAAAGTTCGGTGGAGGAGTCGAGTTCGTTCGGAGGAGTCGCTCGTGGCGCGCGGAAGACGGGATGAGATTTGATATCTGTCTTTGTTTGATCTCTTAAGGACTTTCGAGGACGAAAGTCATAAAAAGGAGGGAATATTGTAACGGCTCAGGTTTTCATCCAGGTCTTCCAGGTATGCCCAAGGGGTATTTTGGTAATTTGGTCGGGCCGTCAGGGCCGTTTATGTCTTTTCTAGTTGCTAAAAAATATTGGATGAATTTATGTAGGTTTGTGAGGCTTTGTGGAAGGGTTGAGCAAGGTTTGATGCAAAACTAAAAATAAAGGAATTCGTGTTGCAGCTGGGTTTTGAACCCGGTCTCCTAGAAAGCTTGTGGGGATGCGTGCGGATGAGCTAGTGAGAGCTCTTGTTGCTCCTTCCGGGTCATTTTATGGTTAGCCTTGGATTTTGGAGTTTTGTTGTATTTGGTTAAAAGAGAAAGGAAGCTAGGTTTGCATTTCTTCTCCAACACCTCACTTTGCCGCACAAGCCAGCCTCCCCAACCAGCAGATCCACCGTCGCCCAACCGGCCGAGCAGCACGCCCAACCCGCACCAGAACGGCCTGTCGCAGCCCTGCCTTGCCGCCGCAGACGCCCTCGACCAGCAGCTGCACCAGATCCGGCCGAGGATCGCAGATCGCATGTCGAAGCCCCTGCCTTGCCGCCGCAGACGCCCTCGACCAGCCATGCACGGATCCGGCCGAGATCGCCAGAATCGCTCGCCGTCGCCGCCCCAGTCCGTCGCCCGAGATCGCCGCCGTCGCACCAGCTTTGTCGTCACGCCAAAGTCGCGGCCGAGGGAAGCCATCGCCGAAGTCGCTCGCCGTCGCCGCGCCGCCAGCGAAGCTCGCCCATTGCACGCGATCGCCCCATCGCGACGCCCTCGCGCCGTGTCCGCGCGCCCTCGCCGTGTCCGCGCTCGCCGCGCCAGCGCCGTGCGCGCCCGTGCGCGCGTGCCGCTCGCTGCCGAGTCCCGTCTGTCCGTCGCGCGCATGCCAAGCGCCCAGCGCCCATCCATGCAGCAGAGCGCGCCAACGCCAGTGCAGCCAGTAGCAGCAGCCAGCGCCAGCTTCGGCCGGTGCGGCCGCCAGCAGCGCGCCTTTGCTTCGTGTCGCGGTGCCGTGTGAGTGCTCCTCCGAGCCGAGCTCTTTGTTTTATTATATTTTTAGGGATATGGTTGTGATTGTTACTATGTTTGTAGGTTCTCGTTAGCTAGCTCGGAAGTGTTCGCAGCTTAGGAATTTGTGTGTAGAAGTCTTCCGACCAAGGTAAGGATTTCTTACCGGAGTTGTGTGGACCCTGCGATGTTCTATGTGATTGTTGTTTGTATGTTTGTTTGTGATTATCAGCATGTATAGTTTAGGTGTCGTGTGTTGCAATTCCTGACTATCATGACTTCGTATGTTGTTCTCTCATGTTAGTCCATGCTAGGTTGTTCCGTTCTGGCATGCTCATATCTGTTCTTGCTTCGTAGTACCATGCTAGGTTCCTTGTATCTGTTGAGCACGTATTGGACTGCATTGATTGAATTGTTATTATTGCTATGGTTTAGAGTTCAGGTAGGTAGCATCATCCGGGCCGGATGCATAACGTAACTTGCATCCCCGACAGGGACGTACGAGATGGTACTCCGTCCCTGATCCCGTTAGGGTTTAGCTAACCCTAACGGCTGGCCCTGCAATCTTGGGTGAGGGTGGCAGACTGTTAAATGCCCCAACGGTCGGGATGATGACTTGGCATTGCCTCATCCCCGGCAGTCGACACGTCCTCAGCGTGTTCGGCCGTAGCCCTTGATTGCCACCTGATAGGGCAAGGACGGCTTCCTGGTGTAAGCCTACCACGACCGATTCCTTAGCCTCAGGTGCGGTGGTTCAGGCTGACATAGTTCACGTGTCCAGGTCTCACACCCCTATGTCAGTGACACCGATCCAGAGATTTAGTTAGGCGTGGTGG
The DNA here is from genome assembly GCA_036507275.1 of Sicyos edulis. Classification (NCBI taxonomy): domain Eukaryota; kingdom Viridiplantae; phylum Streptophyta; class Magnoliopsida; order Cucurbitales; family Cucurbitaceae; genus Sicyos; species Sicyos edulis. The sequence goes on along the minus strand of CM071855.1, from coordinate 22,342,107 downwards.
TCGGACATGGGCGACTTGCCACTAGACCGGCACCCCATAGTAGTGCAGTAGCACGCGATGCGCGCTTACGCTCATTCTGGCGCCCGGCCAGGAGAGCTCCTCGGGATCTTGAGCTAGTGCACCTTTCGTGTCGACGATGACGGTGTGAGGCCGGGACTCGTTTCTCGTATAGGGCGTATTGTGTGGTGGATTTATTTCGGGACTAAGACCACACGAGTTGGCATCCGAGGTCCAAGTGTGGACTTAAGCTATGTGCTCTATTCGTGTTTATACTCATAGCTTGCATACATTCTTCTAGATGATCATGTATATCGTATTGTACCCCGGTTGGGGATTCTTACTGAGTAATTCGTTACTCACCCTTATTCTGTGGTTTTCCACAGGTAACCAAGGCGCGAGACAGGATGGCTGAAGGAGGAGCTGTGATCATGGAATCCTGCTGTCATCTCTGATCATTTTATTATATCTTGACTCTTGACTTTTGTTATTTCCCCTGAATGCATGTAGACGGGCACGGAGCCCTAGGATGTTTTCTTACGTTTTATGGATTCCAGCATATTTGTACTTGTGGAATGTTTAAATGGTTTAAATAAATCTCTGATCAGAGTATGCTTTTAGAAATGTATGTTTTGATTGTTGAATGTTTCTGTTTTTACTTGGGATCCGAAACTTATTTTTCATAATGTCTTTTATTTTGAATACATGCATTGGGGTAAAGGCCCATTTAGAGCCCCTTTTTGGGTCGGGTCTTTACAGAACCCGACTCTAAATGGTCACAAATGGTCCTTATTAAATTCCAAGACTCATAATTTCAAAATAAGGACATAAAAGATTTAAGAAAACATGCACTTCATAAAATAATTCAATAACTCAAAACACCATAGATAAAACATAATCCTTTAAAAACCTTTAGCCTGTGGCCAGAGTATACAAAAGAATCGAAACCCAACAGAATAAAAGTCTTTCAGAAAGTAAAATGCAATGCAGAAAGTAAGATGCAACGGACTCGTCCCCATGATCAACCAACTCCTCCACTAGCCACCTCGATGCTGTGCCAAGTTACCTGGTGGAAGAAACCACAGAAAGAGTGAGTACAATTGCACTCAGTAAGAATTCCCTAACCGGGGTACATTATGCAAGACAAATCATTTAGCATCCTAGCATACAAGCAATAACATCACATATAGGCAATCTCAACAATAAAGGTTAACAAGTGACGAGCAGGGTCAGCACACCACTGGGCTGACTAAACCGGAGGGCAGCCTAAGGGTCCCCAGTCTCTGAATGTCTATCTCTAAGACAAAACTAGGTTAGCACTCAACTGGGCTAACTAGGGACAACATACAACTGGGCTTGTCCTAACTATACCGGCAGCACACAACTGGGCTCAACCCTGTCACTAACCGAGCTAGCACGCAACTCGACTGTCACTCGGGGCACAACGTGGCAGCACACAACTCGACTGTCACTCAGGACAAAATGAGCCAGCACGCAACTCGGCTATCACTCGAGGGTCAACCAAGCCAGCACGCAACTCGATTGTCACTTGGGTAAACAAGCCAGCACGCCACTCGACTGTCACTCTTGGGTCATCCAAGCCAGCACGTAACTCGACTGTCACTTGGGTAAACGAGCAATCATGGCACTCAACTGTCACTCGTGAGTCATAATCGAGCCAGCACTCAACTCGACTGTCACTCGGGTTCCCCTAGCAAGCACTATTACTATAGGCAACCTAGAGCCAATAGTGTCTAACAATCAATGAGTCTATAGTCAACAAGACATGTGCAGACATTCAAGACGCTTACTACACAAGGGAGTGCTACAATCAATCTCAGAAACTATATGCCAAGCCCTAGCAACAGAACGTGCATAAAACTGTAAACGGGAAATAGGGCATACAAGTCAGGCATACAAAACTGATCAAACAATCAGTCAACCTGCACAAACCTATCCACTAACAGTTTATAAATCTTGCGAGGCATTCAACTAGGAATCTATCAAGTCATGCGCAGGGTCCACACAACCCCGACAAGTAACCCTTACTTGATAAGTGGAAATAGCCAAAAAATGAGAAGTGTTCCTGGGTTGTAGGGACACACGAATCACCTAACAATAACATGGCACAACACAAAATTAAACCTAAGCAACAATTCAAAAAATGACTACAAACAGCCTCGGGAGAAGTGCCCTACCCAAAATCGAAGGCACAAGCTCGGTAGCTAGGCTCGGTGGCAAGGCGACAAAGTGCATGAAAGGGACGAAAGAACGTGCGTGTGTCTTCTTTGGGCGCGCGAGAGAAAGAGGCAGAGAGGCGTGAGCTTGGCCGGCGAAGCGGATCGGCAGCGAGCGTCGGTGCGGGCACGCGAAGCTTGCGGGGGAAAGCTACTGTGGGGGGCGATGCGAGCGAAGCGGGGACGAGTGAGGTTGGCGAAGCTCGGATGCTGCGTGGATGCAATGCTGGCGAGCGGCATGGCGACGCGATGGCTCGAGGGGCGAGCTGTTGGCGATGCAGGGCTGCTCACGAACGGTTGCGAGCTAGTGAGGGGTTCGACGACATGGCTGATCTCGGTGCTGGGCTGCTCTGTGATAGGCGATGGAAAGGCGGATCACGGTAAGGCAGGCCGCCTGGTCATGCGTGTGGCGCGCGGGGCTATGCGTGGAAGTCTGGTGAGCCGCTGCAATGGGGCGATGGAGCTTGGAGGTTCAGCTATGGAGTTTTGGGAGGTGGGAGCGCGATAAAGAAGAGTGTAAAGACCCGACCCGAATAGGGTCCTAAACCCGAAATCATGAATGCGGAAAAATATAGGAAACTTTAAAACATTAAACGTTAAGAGAAATTTCGTTATTTGGACTTGTCCCTGTTTCAAAACACCTGTCAAAAGTTTTACCAAAACCAACCCTGGCCAGAGTATCATTTATTTGCAAAAGAAAACCTCCAAACAAGATTAACACAAGAAACTGAAGCAAATAACTCAATGTTCAGAAATACAACAAAGTCCACCTAAGGGCTTCATGCCCTATCTACATGCAAAAGAATTAAGAACAGACGCAACACGACTCAGAGTACTCTGTCCATGATCATCCAGCAGCATCCTCCTAGCCACCCAGTCTAGGTCCCAAGTTACTTGGTGGAAAACCACAGAAAAATAAAGGTGAGCAACGAGTCGCTCAGTAAGAATCCCCAACCGGGGTACAATACGAAAACCAATCATCTAGCACATAGCTACATGCAACCAAATACGAGCACATAAGAAACAACCTGGCTCAGGCTAACTGCCATTCTAGAACTTGCCTATTCAAGGACTTACCACTACAACCTACATTCGGTTTACACTTGGATGCCCATCGGGGTCTTACACCAACTAGAACACGTGGATGCCCATCGGGGTCTTACACCAACTCAGCACACGGATGCCCACCGGGGTCTTATACCTAGTAAGGCCCATCGGGGACTTACTCACTTTTAAGCGTGTTGACGCCCAACAGGGTCTTACTCAAACTGCACTCAAGGTTGCCCATCGGGGACTTACACCAGCTTAAGCTCAAGGATGCCCATCGGGGACTTACTCCTCCTAGGTTCACAAGCTGCCCAACAGGGTCTTACACTCCGTGGCGGCACTAAGATGCCCATCGAGGACTTTCACATACCGCAACAGTGTGATGCCCATCGGGGACTTACACGCACTAACAACGCATTGGTGCCCATCGGGGTCTTACCCATGTGAGACCTAAGTTAGTAATTCCTAACAGTCTCCTAAGTACAGTAATACAAGCTAATAGATCGACCATGCAATATTCAATAGCAACACAATCCTAGCATGGATCTACATAAAATGAACAGAAAACATGGATATGCCAGAGTAAGAAAATCCCTAGCATGGAGCTAACATGAACAAGACAACAGACATGCCAGCAAGTCAGAAACAAGAATCCTATCCACTAGAATGCTCATAAACAATCACAAGATATCAATGTGCTATTAAAGTAATCGCAGGGTTCACACAACCCCGATAAGAAATCCTTACCTGGAAACAAGCAGTAACAAGTACAACGCTCCTTGAGCTGCAGAACACACAATCCTAGCAAAAACATACAACAAGCATCAACAATCTAATCTAATTACCCCTAACCTAAAACTCAGGGAAACAAGAATCGGGAAGTTACCCGGTGAGCTACACAAGCTCTCGGCCAACCCCTTGGGAAAGTCCAAGGGTGCTCTCGGCTAGGGGTTTGCTTCCGGTCTCCTCTCAACGACCTCCTGGAACAAACTCGGCTTCACCTCAACAGGAACGGAACACACGTTAGCTCGTCAGGAAAACAAACAACACACTCCAAACCTTGCAAGCATGTTCTCGGCTAGGGGTAGGAGTCTCACCTCGAAGTGTGCTCGGCTAAGCAGTTGCTCACGGCTGCTAGGGCTTGATGCGGGAACTCTCTCGGCTTCGATCGGAGCTTGCAAAACAAAAGGAACAAGGTTAGGGCACCCCCAACCAACAAGATAAAGGTTCTTTTCCAAGGGAAGAACTTACCACTCAAGTTCGGCTGCAAGAACTTCGAGACTTCTCCCTACAAGATGATGGTTTTAAGCTTGCGGCTAGACAAGAGGAAGAGCAAGGTGGTCTCCCGACTACTAGGGGTGGAGCTCCTCTCGCCCAAGCAAGGGGAAGGGAGTGGAGAGGTCTCAATTAGGGTTTGGTCAAGTCCAAGATCAAGATCAAGATCAAGAAGGGTGCTAGGGGTTTCGGTAATCACAAGGCTCACCAAGGCTCACGGCTTTACCTCTCAAGTCTTGGATTCTCTGTCACACATGGACTCACCAAGCTCTCAACTGCAAGAGAAGAGGAAGAAGAGATTTTGCTCGGTTAGGAAGAACTTACATCCAACACTAGAGGAACTCGGCTAGGGCTAAGAACTTACCTCTCAAATCTCGGTCTCGGCTTCTTGGGGAGTCAACAAAGAGGAGAGCAAAACGAATGGATGAAGAGGGAGAGTTGAAGTCGGCAAGATGGGAGGAAAAGGTGAAGAATAGGTGCGGCAAAGAGAGAAGGCCAAAAAGAATGCGATTCCTCCTTTACTTTTTAGTCGATTGAAATCCTGGGCATTCCCCCTTCGAGTCCCAGCTGGAGCAAGTATTTCTTTTGATTAAAACTCATTTATTCCAAGCCTACAAACCACTTGCAGGTCAAGGGTTCGAGACCCACAAGCAACATCCTTTTTTCCTCTTATTTTATTCTCTACAAAGCAAGCCTCCCAAAGCCTAGCTGGTCACAGGTTCGAATCCCAGCACAACACTTTTAATCTCGTATTTTATTTAAAACCAAACTCTCAAATCCAACACTCTTCGAGTCCCAACAAACACACCTTTAATTCTTATTATTCTCTTGTAACCGAAAAACCCCCAAAACCCCAACAAACAACATAACTCACGGGAACCTGCAACCAATAAACAACCGAGCCTCAGAAAAAGATAGAAACAACCCTGGAACCCTAAGATTCCACAAGGCCAGCCCTAAGAGCAAAATGACCAAAATGCCCCTTAGGGTTAAAAAGCCCTAACGGCCCAACCAAACAACTGAATACTGAACTGAACATACCTGGGAAACTAGAATGGAAAACTGGGCCGTTACAATACTCCCTCCTTTTAAGACTTTCGTCCCCGAAAGTCCTAAAACTGGAACAACTCCGGGCAATGAGTCTGCAACTCATCCTTTAGTTCCCAAGCCGCTTCCTCTGCCCTCTGATGTCTCCACTGAACCTTTACTAGGCTTATCTCCCGGTAAAACAAAACTTTGCGCTCACGAGCCTAAATCTGCACAGGCTTTTCCTCGAAGCTCAAATCTTTATTTGATAGGAAAGGCTCATGATCTACCACATGTGTCGGGTCCGCCACGTACTGCCTCAACATCGAGACGTGGAACGCACTATGGACTGCTACCAACAACGGAGGCAATTCCAACCTGGTAAGCCACTGATCCGATCCGCTCAAGGATCGGATCAGTGGCTTACCAGGTTGGATCCGCTCAAGGATCTCAAACTACAAACCCGAGGCTCAACTTACCTAGCTTACCAAACTCAGAATGCCTCACCACGGTGCTACTCTCGACAAACACGCCGACTGATCACAAACTCCAAAACTCTGAGCCGACATCTGCGTAACTTCCCTGAAAACTCATAGCTGTTAACAACAGTCTCAACCCTCCAGTGTTAGAGCCATGAGTTGGATGGCTGATCGGAGCATTTAGTGGGCACATTGGCTTGAGATATGTTAGCTTGGTGTGGATTTGCTCTTGTAGAGTGAGTTGGCCAATGTGGCTTTCCGTGGTGAGTCGACCCCGAGAGGGTTTGGACTCTTGTTGCTCCCTGGTTAGTAGTGGCTCTGTTTGGAGGCAAAGGTTGCCCTGTGTGAGAGCCTTGTTGGCATTGGATCTTAGGGTATCTGGTTGGAGCTGTACACCCCGGTGTACTTTTGTGTAGCTCGTTCCGTGGTTTATGTTGGGAGAACCACGAGAGGTTTGTGTTGAGGATGCCGTGCTCGTAGTCGGGTTGTTTTTTAAGCAAGTTTTGCTTGTTGGTCCTTAGCCTGGTCAGAGTTCAGTTGGATATGAACAAGAGCGGTGGTAGCAAAGCCGCGCAGTTTCTGATCGTTATGGCTAAGAGAGCTGTTCGGATCCTTGCCTTGGGCAGAAGGTTTGTTGAGGTTGAGCTTTGAGTAGGAAGTTGACGTATTCTGTAGCGTTTTCGGTCCTCTTGGTTTTCAAGTTGGAGTTTGCCAGCTTAGTTGAGATGCTGGAGAGGGTTGTGCCCGTGTAGCCGGTTGGCTGTTAGATCGTTTGTCGACCGTGTGTGTCGGAGGGTGATCGGAGGATCCCTAGGTTGTGGAGAGCCTCTCTAGAGCTAAGTCAGACCCAGGCAGTGTTCCTTGGGTGAGTTGCTTGCAGACTTGGTAGTCTAGCAAGCTAGTGCTTGTTTGGAGCAGAGTCCGGATTGGTTCCGATTTGGAGGCTAGTTGATGCTTGGTGTTGACCAAGTTTTGGTTCTCTTGTTGTATCAAGAGCTAGCTCGGTTCGAGTAGGAGGGCGTTGCCCTGAGGATTTGTTCCTAGTCAGGAAGTTTTGGGAGTTGACCCCTCCCTCGGCAGTTGAGTAAGTTCTGCTAGTTCTGGTTGGTGGTCCAATCAGTTGAGGTTTCCCTTGGGTGTGCTTCCAAGTTGAGTTGGTTGTTGTTGCCCTTGGGTTTGAGCTAGTCAGCGAGCATGTGTGTAGTTCGCTGCCCTTCCGAGTTGCTTGCTGGGAAATCGTTCCCGTTGAGGAGTCAGCGTAGCTCCTGAGTTGTGTAGTGGATCAGAGTAGCGCAGTGGTTAGCCCAGCGAGAGGGTCCCTGCATTGTGTTGTTTAGCAAGCGAAAGTTGTTTGTTCCCGCAAGGGCGGTGGCCAGCCGGTTTAAGAGTTGAGTTTTTGCTGGTAAGTTGTTGGTTCTTTGGGGATTGAAGTTTTTCTCCCCCTAGTTTCTATGGTGGTTGAGTTGCACCATGGATGCCAGCCTTGAGTGTTATCTTTGGAGATAGCCTCGTAAGTCCGTTTTCCTTGCGATGTTTCGAGTGTGGAGTTTCTAGTAGCAAGATGAGTTAGGTCTTGGCTAAAAGGAGGAAGTCCTTTGAGTAGCCTGTTGGACTTAAGAGTTGAGTGGTAGCTTGGAGGCGAGCTTTGCTCGCGATGAGCTTGAGTTGAGTTTCTGCTGAGCAAGCCTTTCTCAGGCTTTGCTTCTAGTTGTTGTGCTTTCGCAGTTGGCTTTAGCTGAGCCTCAGTTGAGAGAGTTGGCACAGTGGTGCCGTGGCTCTGGTTGGTTAGCCTTTGGGCTGTTCTCCTCAAGCTATTGTGTTGCTAGTAGCTGCGTGATGGTTTGGCCAGCTGCTAGTAGATTTTCATGGAAAAGTTTGTGTTCGGCAGTTGAGAGGCTCCAGTTTGTTGGCTAGGCCAAGTGGAGCCTGTGCCTGGTTTTGGCCATTTAGTGTAAGGACCCGACCCAAAAGAAGCGGTCTCTAACCTAGATCCTTACTTAGCATGCATGCCTAGGAATGTAAAACGTCATTCAGAGTTTGAAATTTAAATCCTTGAAGTAAGTACATTAAAAACAAGTAGAATATAATTCCATTTAAAATAAACAGGTAGATGACTGATCAGTACTTTCTTGAAAACAAATCAAGGGAAACGGTACGAGAAACACAAAATAGGTTTTTGAGTACTTTTCCTAGGGACTCAAGTCCCACTACATGCTAAATCATAAGAAAACAATAAAAGAACATGCATCCCAGTCGGCTATCCATGATCATCCAAAGACCTCCTCCTAGCCATCCTGCCGATGTCCCAAGTTACACGGTGGAAAACCACGAAAAATAAGGGTGAGCAACGAGTTACTCAAGAAGAATTCCCAACCGGGGTACAATACGAAAACATATCATTTAGCACACGGACATGCAACCATGCAAAGACTCGAGAGCAAGCAGATGGGTTAACAGAACGTCACTCTTGGGCTTGCCTACTCGAGGCTTACCCAACCTAGAACTCAGTCTTGTCCTTCTGGGACTTATACACCTAGGATGCCCTTCGGGTCTTACACCTCCAACTCGGTGATGCCCATCGGAGACTTATACACCTAGGATGCCCATCGGGTCTTACACCTCCAACTCGGTGATGCCCATCGGAGACTTATACACCTAGGATGCCCATCGGGTCTTACACCTCCAACTCGGTGATGCCCATCGGGGACTTATACACCTAGGATGCCCATCGGGTCTTACACCTCCAACTCGGTGATGCCCATCGGGACTTATACACCTAGGATGCCCATCGGGTCTTACACCTCCAACTCGGTGATGCCCATCGGGACATATACACCTAGGATGCCCATCGGGTCTTACACCTCCAACTCGGTGATGCCCATCGGGACTTATACACCTAGGATGCCCATCGGGGTCTTACACCTCCAACTCGGTGATGCCCATCGAGGACTTATACACCTAGGATGCCCTTCGGGTCTTACACCTCCGGATGTCCATCGGGGCTTTCCCCGGCGGGACGCGCTAGCTACCTCTACAATCTCTTACACTATACATCATCCGCCAATTCCTAGCATGGCACTAACAGATAACAAGGTCACGGTTATGCGAGACAATTTAACTCCTAGCATGATAACCTACAGGATATATCGGGAATCTCAAGCACGAGAATCACCGGAACAAGAAAGAGCAAGCAACCTATCCACTAGAAATTCCATACAAACACAACACATGGCATGCTATCAAAGTATTCGCGAGGTCCACACAACCCCGGTAAGAAATCCTTACCGGAAGTGAATAGAACCAACGATCAACGGATGACTCTCGAGCTTCTAAGCGTGCCCGACAACCTAGGCAAGTAATAAAATATCCTAATTAATAAACGAAGATCTAAAATCGGGAAGTCCATAGGGTGGAGGCTCGGGAATTTACCAACCGAGAAGGCACACGTCTCGGCGACCAGCGGCAGGGACGGCGGCGGTGGCGGCGCGCGCGCGCGCGAGAGCAAGTCGACACGTTAGGCGGGCGCGCTGCAAAGCGTCTGGATGGCGGCAGCGTCTGCGGGCGACTGGGCGGCGGGGCTGGCGCGCCGAACGAACGGCGACAGGGCAGTCGACGGTGGCGGCGAAGCGAGCGCGATCGACGCAGCTGGGTCTTTGTCGTCGCGGCCGCGGCGCGGGACAGAGCGATCTGGTGTGGTGGGCGCACGCGCCGCAGTCTTTGCGGCAAGCGCTGGGCGCACGCAGTGCGGGCGGCAGGCGGCGGGCCGCTCGGCCGACTATCTGGGGTTGGCGATGGCTCGGTCGCGGTCGCGGCGATGCGGCGGCGCGGCGTCGGCGGTGTTAGGTGGTGGCGCGGCTTGGTGCGGCGCGCAGCGGCGAGCGGCGGCGTGCGTGTGGGTGTTGGGCGAGAGGTTAGGGTTTTGCGAGAGAGAGAGTGTTTTTCCTTTTTTTTTTTTTTTCTTTTTCTTCCTCAAATTAAATAAGCTTGGAAATCTAAACTTCCCTTCCCAAGGCTTTCCTCCTTCAAACCCAAGTTAGCGCATTTATTTTCCTTAATTAATTCCAAACTCCCATCTCTCTTTGAGGCCGAGGGTTCGAGTCCTCCAAAATCATCTTTTAATCCTTATTTTAATTTAACTAAAATCCGGCCGTTACAATACTCCCTCCTTAGAAGACTTAGTCCCCTAAGTCATTCCTAAAACAACTCAGGTAACATCTCCTCATCTCCCCTTCCAACTCCCGGTAGCTTCCTCAACTCCTTGATTCCGCCACTTGCACTTTCACTAGGTCAATTGCCCGGTTCCTCAAAATCTTTTTCTCAAATGCTAAGATCTTTATGGGTTTTTCCTCAAAGCTCGAGTCATGGTTTAGCCGCAAAGGCTCGAAATCTATGACATGCGAAGGGTCTGCCACATCTTGGCGAGCATCGAAACATGGAACACACCATGCACTGCAGGCCAAAGGCCGGGCGGCAATGCTAACCGATAAGCTACGGCCCTCTGATCCTCTCGAGGATCTCGAATGGTCCGACAAACACGGGGCTCGGCTTCCCTTCCTACCAAACCTCGTAACTCCGCGCGCCGGAGCCACCTTAAGGAACACGTCTTTGGCCAATCTCAAACTCCAACCCTCTACGTCGACATCGGCGTAGCTCTTACGCTGCTGCATGCGATCAACATTCGAGCTCGATCTTACGGACAGCCTCATTGGTCAATCTGGAGCAACTCTGGACCCAATACCGCCGTGTCTCAACCTCTTCCTGAGATCTTGGGATCTGCGGCGCTTACCATACAATGCTTCAAACGGTGCCATCTCGAATGGTTGGTGGAAACTATTGTTGTAGGCGAACTCCATCAAATACAAGTCTTTGGTCCCAAGCGCCAGGGAAATCCAACACACAAAGCTCGCAACATATCCTCTAGGATCTGATTTACCCTTCGATCGGCCATCGGTGCTGTGGGTGGAAGGTCAGGTCAGAGCCGCACTCTGTGCCTGCACTGCCTGAAGGGCCTTCCAAAACCGTGATGTAAACCGGGAATCCCGGTCGGAGATAATTTTAACGGCACTCCGTGATACCTCACTATCTGCTCAAGGAACAATGTGCCTTTGCTCTCACGGTGTAGTTTATCCTGCCGGAATGAAGTGGGCACACTTAGTCAACCTATCAACGACCACCCAAATCTGTGCATATCCTCTAGGGTTCCGGGCAATCCCGAAATAAAATCCATGGTAATTTCCTCCCACTTCCACTGTGGCACTTCGAGCGATCGCAGCAACCTGCTGGTTTTACGCCTAGGCGCCTTCACTTGCGACAAGTGAGACACCGACCGACAAAGCGGGCAATCTCCTCTTCATTCCCATCCACCAAAAAGTCTCGCTTAAGATCTTGGTACATCTTGTTACCCCACAGGTGCCATGCAAAAGGCGAGGTGTGAGCCTCGGTCAACGATTCCGAACGAATCTGGCATCGGATTTGAGACACATAGCCGACCCTTATATCTCAAGCCACCATCTGCAAATATCTCAAAATCGAAGTCACCATCAGCCTGGACCCTCTCATACAACTTTTTCAACTTAGGATCATTCAATTGGCCGTCAATAATCCTTTGCCTTACCGAAGGCTGGATGGTCAATCGAGCTACCCCGCCGTAACATCCCCTAACAACACTCGCTATTTCTCGCCTCTCGAGGTCTTTCCTTATGATACCCTTGGGATTTGCCAACGTCGCTAGATGCGAGGTCTTCCTACTTAGTGCATCCGCCACAACATTTGCCTTCCCGTGGTGATACAATATCTCACAGTCATAATCCTTCACGAGCTCCAACCACCTCCTCTGCCTCATGTTCAGGTCCTTCTGAGTGAAGAAATACTTGAGGCTTTGGTGATCCGAGAAAATCTGAATCTTTTCCCCATACAAGTAGTGCCTCCAAATCTTAAGTGCAAAGACGATCGCGCCAACTCCATATCATGAGTCGGGTAGTGCGCTCAAATGCGGTTTCAAGCGCACAGAAGCGTATGCTATCACCTTACCGTGTTGCATCAAAACGCAACCCAAACCAAACTTGTTGGCATCACTTGTACACCACGAAACCCCAGTTCCTCGGGCGCGCCAACACCGGCGGCGACGTCAAAGCGCTCTTTAGCTTAGCAAAACTCTCATCGCACTTCCTATCCCAAACGAAATCAACACCCTTCCTCGTCAATCGAGTAAGCGGGCGGCTATAGCGGAAAAATTTTGAACGGCGTCGGTAATATCCACCCAAACCCGAAAGCTACGAATCTCCGACACGCGATCGTCGGTCCAGCCCACGAACTAACGGCCTCTACCTTGAAGGGTCCACACCACTCCTCCTTAGACACAACGTGTCCCGGAAAAACTACCTCCTCGAGCCAAAAGTCACACTTTGAGAACTTCGCATAGAGCTTGTTCTCGCGCAAGGTGCCAAAATCATCTTAGGTGCGAGGCATGGTCCTCCTTAGACTTGGAGTACACAAGAATGTCGTCTATGAATACGATGACAAAGCGGTCCAAGAACGCCTTGAACACTCATGTCCATCATGTCCATGAATGCGGTGGGGCGTTTGTCGATCCGAAAGACATGACTACGAACTCATAATGCCCATACCTTGACTCGAACGCTGTCTTGGGAATATCTCGCATCCCGAATCCTCAAGCGGTGGTAGCCCGACCTCAAGTCAATCTTTGAAAACACACGAGCTCCTGGAGCCGGTCAAACAGTCGTCGATACGAGGCGCGTGGTACTTGTTCTTAATGGTTACCTTGTTCGGTTCCACTGTAATCGATGCATAGACGCGCCGAGCCATCCTTTTTCTTAACAAACAAAGACGGGTGCTCCCCACGAGACACACTCGGCCTAATAAATCCTCTGTCAAGCATCTCCCGCACTGTTCTTTTAACTCTTTCGATTCTGCTGGCGCCATGCGATAAGGAGCTTTCGAGATAGGGCGAGTCCCCGGCTCAAGCTCTATTGAGAAGTCCACCTCCCTCTTGGCGGCGAGCCGTGCAACTCTTCGGGAAAAACATCCGCAAACTCTTGCACTATGGGCACTGCTTTCGCGATTATCCGGTCACGGTTCTCGCCGGTCAACTTAGCTAAGAAACCCCAAGCTCCTCGAGCTAACAAACGGTGAGCTTTAATCGCCGAAATCACCGCGGACACACCCCACTCTGGGTGCCCCGAAATTTAAAGCTAGGCCTACAGCGGCTCAGAACACCACCTCCTTACAATGACAATCAATCATAGCGTGGTTATCGGCTAACCAATCCATGCCGAGGATCACATCAAAACCGCTCATAGCTAACACTATGAGGGTAACTGCAGAGTCCAGTGGGACACCAGATCCGACCATCCCTTACCTTCAGCTGCTTGCCAAGATACTAGTTCCCGAGGAGTAGCGACAGATAACTCAAAACCTAGAGGCTCTAAATTCATGCAAGCACGCTCAAGAAAAAGCAATGAAACAAAAGAATGGGTGGAACCCGAATCAAACAACACAAAGGCGAGGTGATCAAGAACTAGGAGCGTACACCTTGCTCGCGGTCCGGCTCTCTCGACCTCTGGCGAGTCGTAACATATACCCTTCCTCGCTCTTTCTTTGAGCCTTGTGCCACCACCACCGCTACAGTTTTGCAATGTCGGGCCTGATGTCCTCCTTACCACGATTATAGCAAGCTCTAGGGTTACCACCACAAGGCCCCCAATCTTTGTTTACCACGGGGTCTACAATCACGGTGGCGGCCTCCCTACGCCTGTTGGCGAGGCTGATCGCGATTCTGATCCAGTCTTTGGTCTCGCCATGATAAGTACTCGACGGCGCCGACCGCCTCCATGTGCATTACCACTGCGTCAAACTTACGCTTCGACCCGAGTACATCTGGGGCCTTCGCACTACAAGACTAACAACAACTCGCTCGGAGGATACTTTCCATCATAAATAGTTGCCAATCGCACCGCCTTGGCAAAAGTCTCGGGGCTGTGCCTAACATCTGAGACACTCCACGCCTCGGACCCGCAATAAACTTCCCGATCTTGGCTCGGGAGTAGCAATCAATCTGCGGTGCGAAGTACCCATACTCAAAAACTTCCTCTCATACACCTCGATTGGATGGACCCTCGCTAAGGTTCGAAAATAGTTCAATCATCTTTTCTTGGGCTTCTTCACCGATAAATTTTGCCTTGAACTCACCTTGAAGAATTCCCGTGTGGCGGGGGAGACCAGGCCGGTCTCTCACTCAAGGTGGAATCCCACCACCACTTAGTCTTCCAGCTAACGCATGAGCTGCACATCGAGCTCATTGCACCTCGAGACAAGCCATTACCATAAAAGTATACTCTAGCTCGGCAATCCACAGGCCGCCACCGGTGGTTCTCTCGGGGGCACTAAACTTCTCCGCTTCCATTTGGACGAAATCTTTTAGCCACTTGCCCAAATCCTCGGCACCTTCCGCCACAACGGCCTCGTTCACAATTGGCTCTCACTGAAAGTGGCGATGCTGTGGCACGGCGGTCCTCTCTTTGAACTAACTCGGTCACCGCTCTATCTCGAATCCGAGACTCCTCCTCTGCATGCGCTAACGAGCTGCGTCTCGACCCTCTGCTCTCGCCCTCTCGGTCGACAAAGAACCCAACCATAAGAGCCCTCATGGACTCCACAAAAGCAACTCCGGTGCGACCTCCCGAGGCCGAGTTGCCTCCACGCCCTCACCGGGCAACACACGTGCCAGAAGGGCACGTGAGGCGGCCTAACATCGACATCGGCTTGGGACGACGTCCCTCCAAAGTGTCGGAATCAATACGAATGCCTGGGCCGGTCGGCCTCGAGCCTCTCGCCTCTACGAGTGATCGCATAACGACAATGCGGACTCAAACGAACAATGAGTCGAACTCGCTTTCCCTGCTCCTCAACAACAAGTCATATACATGCAAGGTGCAAATGGTATTGTAATTCTTAACCCTTAACCTTAAACTTTCGGACATACACGATGGTCAAGCGAGCTACCGATGATCATGGAAAACAACCTACAAGCTGCAGTCGATCTACGAACCTATAACTCGGGCTCGATACCAACCGTAAGGACCCGACCCAAAAGAAGCGGTCTCTAACCTAGATCCTTACTTAGCATGCATGCCTAGGAATGTAAAACGTCATTCAGAGTTTGAAATTTAAATCCTTGAAGTAAGTACATTAAAAACAAGTAGAATATAATTCCATTTAAAATAAACGGTAGATGATAGATCAAGACTTTCTTGAAAACAAATCAAGGGAAACGATGACGAGAAACACAAAATAGGTTTTGAGTACTTTTCCTAGGGACTCAAGTCCCACTACATGCTAAATCATAAGAAAACAATAAAAGAACATGCATCCCAGTCGGCTATCCATGATCATCCAAAGACCTCCTCCTAGCCATCCCGCCGATGTCCCAAGTTACACGTGGAAAACCACAGAGAAAATAAGGGTGAGCAACGAGTTACTCAAGAAGAATTCCCCAACCGGGGTACAATACTTAAACATATCATTTAGCACACGGACATGCAACCATGCAAAGACTCGGAGCAAACAGGATGGGTTAACAGAGCGTCACTCTTGGGCTTGCCTACCGAGGAGGCTTACCCAACCTAGAACTCAGTCTTGTCCTTCGGGGACTTATACACCTAGGATGCCCTTCTGGGTCTTACACCTCCAACTCGGTGATGCCCATCGAGGACTTATACACCTAGGATGCCCATCGGGTCTTACACCTCCAACTCGGTGATGCCCATCGAGACTTATACACCTAGGATGCCCATCGAGGTCTTACACCTCCAACTCGGTGATGCCCATCGGGACTTATACACCTAGGATGCCCATCGGGTCTTACACCTCCAACTCGGTGATGCCCATCGGGACTTATACACCTAGGATGCCCATCGGGTCTTACACCTCCAACTCGGTGATGCCCATCGGGACTTATACACCTAGGATGCCCATCGAGTCTTACACCTCCAACTCGGTGATGCCCATCGGGGACTTATACACCTAGGATGCCCATCGGGGTCTTACACCTCCAACTCGGTGATGCCCATCGGGACTTATACACCTAGGATGCCCTTCGGGTCTTACCACCTCCGGATGTCCATCGGGGCTTTCCCGAGCGGGGCGCGCTAGCTACCTCTACAATCTCTTACACTATACATCATCCGCCAATTCCTAGCATGGCACTAACGGATAACAAGGTCACGGTTATGCCGAGACAATTTAACTCCTAGCATGATAACCTAACAGATATATCAGAATCTCAAGCCACGTAATCACTGGAACAAGAAAGAGCAAGCAACCTATCCACTAGAAATTCCATACAAACACAACACATGGCATGCTATCAAAGTATTCGCGAGGTCCACACAACCCCTGTAAGAAATCCTTACGAAGTGAATAGAACCAACGATCAACGGATGACTCTCGAGCTTCTAAGCCGCGTGCCCGACAACCTAGGCAAGTAATAAAATATCCTAATTAATAAACAACATCTAAAATCGTGAAGTCCATAGGGTGGAGGCTCGGGAATTTACCAACCGAGAAGGCACACGTCTCGGCGACAAGCGAGCAAGGAGCGGCTCTTTGGCGCCAGGGCGGCGCGCTGGCGCTGGCGCGCGCGCGCGCCGCAAAGCGTCTGGATGGCGGCAGCTGCGGCGCGCGACTGGCGGCGAGGGCTGGCGCGCGAACGAGCGACTCTGGCCCAGGGCGGCGCGCGGCGAGCGCGAGGCGACGCAGCTCTGGCGCTGGGTGTCTTTGCGTCGCGGGCGCGCCGAGACGAGCGCGATCGCGGGTGGTGGATGGGCGCCGCAGTCTTTGCGACGGCGGCCCAGGGCGCCGCGGTGCGCGGCGGGCGGGCTGGCTGCTCGACGCGGTCTAGGTTGGCGATGGCTCGGTCGGTGCGGTCGCGGCGATGGCGCGAGCGTGCGCGCGCGGTGTGGGCTGGTGGCCGCGGCTTGGTGCGGCGCGGCAGTGGCGAGCAGGGCGTGCGGCGTGGGTGTTGGGCGAGAGGGTTAGGGTTTTGTGAGAGAGAGAGTGTTTTTCCTTTTTTTTTTTTTTTTTCTTTTTCTTTCTTCCTCAAATTAAATAAGCTTGGAAATCTAAACTTCCCTTCCCAAGGCTTTCCTCCTTCAAACCCAAGTTGGCGCATTTATTTTCCTTAATTAATTCCAAACTCCCATCTCTCTTTGAGGCCGAGGGTTCGAGTCCTCCAAAATCATCTTTTAATCCTTATTTTAATTTAACTAAAATCCGGGCTGTTACATTTAGTGTTGGCCGTAGCTGAAGCTTCAGCTTGTGCTTGTTGGAAAAGTTTGCCTTTTGGATCGATCGCCAGTTGATGGATCGATTGGATTTCGTTAAGGCTTTAGGCAAGCTTTGTGGTTCGCCGGTCTCTTGTGAAGCAAGAGTAGGCCGTTTAGTTTCTGGAACCTGAGAGGTTCAGTTGTTTGGCCAGCATGGTGTAGAGCTGAGGCTGTTGGTTAGCAGCTGTGGGCATCCCGAGAAGTTACGCCAGTGCGTGGCGTTGAGTTTTGGAGCTTGTGCCCAGTCTGCGAGTTTGCTGAGAGTAACACCTTAGAGAGGTGTTCAATGTTGGATTAGCAGGGTTTTGATTGGCCCCTGGTTTGTAAGGCCTTCTGAGATCCTTGAGCGGATCGGAGCAGTGGCCTTTCGGTTAGCCTTGCCCAGTCTTTGTTGAGATAGTTTGTGGCAGACTGGTTAGCTTCGTGGCTTTGAGCCTTTGAGAACCCAAGAGGGTTTGGTTCTCGAAGAAGGGCTAGTGTTGTCTTAGCCGAGAAGTTCAGTTGGTTAGGAATCAGTGGAGTATTCCTAGAGCCGTTTTGTCTTAGGACTTTTGAGGACGAAAGTCTTATAAGGAGGGAGTATTGTAACGGCCCAGTTTGCTATCCCGGTTCTCGAGGAGCTTCCGGTTCAGATTCAGTGGTTCGGATGGGCCGTTAGAGCTATATTGACCCTTAGGGGTATTTTGGTCTTTTTGCTCCCCGGGCAGGATTTGTGGTTTTTCGGGGCTTGAGGCGACTTTCTCGCTTTGTTGAGGCTTGTTTGTTGTGGGATCATGCGAGTCCCGAGATGTTTGGGCTATTCGTTTGGAAGTTCGGTTGTGATTTGGGTTTTGGGCAAAGTTATGGTTGTTTGGGTGTTTCCTTTGGGATTCGAGCCCGGGCCTTCAGTGTTGATTTGGGAGGTTGATTTAAGTGAGATTTGTTGTTTGGAAAGGTTGCTTCAGTCGGGTCTCGAAGGAGGAAGCCGGGAAATGGGATTTAAGGATTTTAAGGATTTTTAGAAAGTTGGATTTAAATGAATAAGTTTGAAAATGAGGATAAAATCCCATTTTCCTTTATTTTTCCCATTTTTCCCCAAAATTCCATTTTTTCCCCTTTCTCTCTCCTCCAGCCCGACCCCAGCCCCTGCCCATGCCCGAACCAGCCCCTAGTCGCCCACCCACCTCCTTACCTGCCCAGCTAGCCCGAGCCACCAAGACAGTGTCGTGCCAGTCGTCGCTGTGTCCGCCCAGACTCGCCCTACTGCCCGATCGCGTCGCACAGTGTCGCCCAGGCCGCCCGAAGTCGCGTCGCCTGACCTCTCCCAGCCGTGTCGCCCTCGCCTGGTGCAGGCGCCAGTAGCTCGCCGTCTTTGTGCTATCCCGAGCTCCCCAAGCCATCGCGTCGCGTCGCCCCGCGGGCGCGTCCCTGTAGCGCCTCGTGTCGTTCGCGCCCGTGCGCGCCGTCCCCTGTGCTTGCCGAGCTCACGCCCGCGGGCCGTCCCCGAGTCCGAGCCGCGCCGCGCCTCCTCCTCCCGCTCGCGCGCCCGGCTCTGCGCCCAGCGCGCCAGCTCCGCCTGCGCCCAGCCCGGCCCAACCCGCGCCCACTGCCTCTGTTGTGTCTTTGGTTGGCCCGAGCCTTGTGGCTTCTCGGATGGTATTTCCCGAGTCTTTTCTTCGTTGGGCCCGGATTTATTGGCTGCTGTTTATGGATTTATTGGGCTGTTTTATTGTATTTATTTGGGTTCTTTGTTTGATGTTCAAGCTGTTCGGGATCGATTGGAGGCTCGAGGGTCGTTCGTTGATTTGTGATTATTATTATTGTTTTTCTGCTTGTTCCAGGTAAGGATTTCTTACCGTGGTTGTGTGGACCCTGCGATATATCTCGATTGTGCCTTGTATGCATGTTTACTGTTATGAGCATGTTAGAGATAGAGCAGTTGATTGATTTCTTGCTAGCATGTTTGCCTGATTTTACATGTTAGTGTCATGCTAGGTTTGTTTTGCCAGCATGCTTATGATTCCTGCTTAAGTTGTAGTATCATGCTAGGTAATGTGATTTATGTCGGTCATTGCTTGCTAGCCAGGAATCATTGATTTTACTCTGTACTCTTAGATAGAGTTGTAGAGTTTGTCATCATCCAGAGGCTGAGCGAACATAACGTACTTTGTCCCCACTGATTGGGAGTAAAGTGTGCGCAGCATAACGTATCTTGCTTCCCCCCCGGTCGCTAAGGTGGATTTAGCTCAGGTCGGGAGTAAAGTGTGCGAAGCATAACGTATCTTGCTACCCACCCCGACCCGCCGGTTGTGGACTTAGCTACCCACTTCGGCATAGCCTAGTTTGTAGCCTGCTAGAGCGGAACCCTGCCAACGGTGTAAGCCTACCTTGGCCGGTTCTTAGCTTCAGGTCGGTGGATCAGTCTGCACAGATGAGCGCCGAGGGCCTCGCGCTACTGTGATCAGTGACACCGCTTCCGAGTCATAGACATGTGCATCTGGCCCGTGTAGTTTGCCCTTAGGCCCCAGCATTTACGCCGGTTGCAGAGGAGCATGCGGTGTGCGCGCACACGCGTTAGTTGCCGGTTCAGAGAGCTCCCCCAGGCTAATGTCATGAGTACACCATTCTTTCCGTTAGAGCCTGACTTCGGGTACTCTCCCGTAAGTCCAGATTAGTGCAAGGGCAAGGAGGCCCTTGAGGACATTCTTGGGATCAGTGTATTCCCCCCGAGTGACAGATACCTCGGTGATGTCCAGGATTGGTCAGTGTATCCAATCCCAGTTAGGCTGGAAGTAAGAGACTTCCGATGGCTCCAGATCTTGTTTTATGAGCTCGTTGAGCCATGATCTGTGTTGGTAGCTGTTTGCTTGCATGCTTTGGTACTAGATGACTGATTATATCGTATTGTACCCCGGTTGGGGATTCTTACTGAGTAATTCGTTACTCACCCTTATTTCTGTGGTTTTTCCACAGGTAACCATGGTGCGAGACAGGATGGCTGGAGGAGGAGCTATGATCATGGAAACCCGTTGTTCAACTCTGAGTTTTATGTTTATGTTTTAAATGTTCTCTGAATGCATGTAGTTGGGCACGAAGCCCTAGGGTGTTTTTCTGAATGTATTTCCAGATTCTAGCATTGTTGTAAAGTTTGTATGATTTAAATAAATCTCTTATCAGAGTAAGTTTTGTAAATGTATTTGTCTTGGAACAGGTGCTTGGAAACAGGGACAGGTTTCTGGAAATTAAATGGATGTTTTATGTTTTAGTTTTTACTTAGAATCCGAACACCATCTTGCAAATTTTCTGTAGATTTGTATGCATGCATTGAGGTAACGACCTATTTAGAACCCCATTCGGGTCGGGTCGTTACATTAACCCTTAGGGGTATTTTGGTCTTTTGCTCTCCGGTGTCGGGTTTATAGATTTTCAGGACTTCGGGGGTTCTTCCTGCCTTCGTCGAGACTTGATTGTTGTTGGTTGCAAGACCCAAGGTGTTTCGGCTAGTTGTTTAGAAGTTTGGATGCATTTTGGATAATGGCAAAAATTATTTATAATTTAAGTGTTTCTTTCGGGTTTTGAACCCTTGCCCTGGATGGTGAAGTGGAAGCTTGGATTAAATGAGTTTTATTTAGGAGGAAAGTTGTTTCAGCCGGGTCTCGAAGGAGGAAGCCTTGGGAAGGGATTTTAGGCCTATTTAAAATAGGAAAAGGAAAGAAAATCAAGAAAATCCCATTCTCCTTGTTTTTGCAAGTCTCTCTCTCTCTCTCTCTCTCCAAACCCTAGCCTCACCAAGCCTTGGAACCGAGCCAAGGAGCCCAGCCAAGCCACCACACTCCAGCTGCACCAGACCGCCCAGGCTGCCCAGCCGCTCCGCACCAGACCACCCAGGCTGCCCAGCCGCGCCGCACCACCCAGCCCAGACACCCAGCCGTCGCACGCCCACAATAGGGCCGTCGCCTGCAGCGCGACACCCCCAGCAGACCAGACGCCACGCCCGTCGCACGACGCCCGCATCGCCGACGCTTCAGCTGCCGCCCGCCGTCGCTCGCGCCGAGCCGGGCGCTGCCCGTAGCCCAAGCTCGTCGCCCGCACGCTGCCCTGCAGCCTAGAAGCATCGTCCCCGCGCGCCTGCTCCAGCTCGTCTGCTCGCCTTGCCGCGCGCCCGCTCCAGCACGTCCGCACGCGTTGCCTTTCCTTGCCCGGCGCCAGCGCTCTGCACACTTGCAGCGGCGCCCATCCCGCTTCGCTGCCGAGACCGCATGTCTTCTCGGTTGGTATTTCCGAGTCTTTCCTCTTTTGGGCCCTAAGCTGTTGGTTGCTGTCTATTTAATTAGGATGTTTTATTAAATGCTTAGGTTGTTCGGGTTCGCTTAGGAGCTCGAGAGTTGCTTCTTGACTTGTGATAGCTATTTTCCCACTTGTTCCCAGGTAAGGATTTCTTACCGTGGTTGTGTGGACCCTGCGATATTATCATGTTGTGCTTTGTATGCTTGTTGACTTTTATGAGCATGATAGTGATAGGAAAACTATGTTTGATCTCTTGCTAGCATGTTTGCCTGATTGTACATGTTAGTGCCATGCTAGGTTTGTTCTTTCAGCATGCTTATGATTCCTGCTTTAAGTTCGTAGTATCATGCTAGGTTATGTGTGAATGATGTTGATATGTACGTATAGCCAGGAATCAGTGATTTCATACTCTTAGCTAGTGTAGTAGGGTTTGTCATCATCCAGAGGCTGAGAGCGGACATAAGCCTAGTTTGTAGCCTGCTAGAGCGGAACCCTGCCAATGGTGCAAGCCTGCCTTGGCCGGTTCTTAGCTTTAGGTCGGTGGTACAGGCTGCACAGATGAGTGCCGAGGGCCTCACACTACTGTGTTCAGTGACACCGATTCCGAGTCTTTAGGCATTCGTACCTGGCCCGCGTAGTTTGTACCTAGGCCTCACATTTACGCCTGTTGCAGCAGCATGCGGTGTGCGCGCACACGCGTTAGGCGCCGGTTCGGAGAACTCCCCCGGGCTAATGTTCGTGAGTACACCAGTTCCTTCCAGTTTAGAGCCAGACTTCGGGTACTCTCCCGATAGTCCAGATTTATTAGCGAGGGTAAAAGGCCCTTGAGGACACCCATTGGGATTGGTTTTTGAGCTAATCATATGGCCGAGGGAGAGAGACCCTCGAGGGTGTCGGACATCTTTTGGGATCGGATTTTGAGCTGATCATGTTTCCGAGGGAGAAAGACTCTCGGAGATGTCCCGGGATTGGTTATAAGAACCAATCTAGGAGACTTCCGAGGATTCCAGATTCTGTCTTGAAAGCTCGTTGAGCTATGATCTGTGTTGGTAACTGTTTGCATGTATACTTGGGTGCTAGATGACTGATGTATCGTATTGTACCCCGGTTGGGGATTCTTACTGAGTATGTTTATACTCACCCTTATTTCTGTGGTTTTTTCACCAGGTAACTTGTGACAGCACCGGGACGGCTAGCGGAGGGAGCTGATTGATCATGGGAGCCGCTGACACTCTGTCTTTTATTGTTTGCATAATTTGTTCAGCATGTAGACGAACATGAGTCCTAGGGGGACGTTTTTGAAAGTTGTTTAAACTGTATTGTATGTTTTTATAAACACTAGCTAGGCTTGTTTTACTTTGTTGGTTTTGCTTAAATGAAGGTTGTTGTTTATGTTTTAAGTGTTCCCCGTTCTCAAATATTTTGAAAGATTTTAAATATGAGCACTAAACCGCTTGATGAAGTATTTAACTTGCATGCTGAGTGAGAGCCTAGGTTTAGGACCGTATTTTGGGTCGGGTTCTTACATCCCATCTGCCCGAGAAGTCTAACACGCAAGCTCTTAACATATCCTCAAGAATCTTGTTCACCTTCTCAGTCTGACCATTTGTGTGAGGGTGAAAAGACGTGCTGAAACTGCACTCGGTGCCTAAGCCTTTCTAGAGCGCTCTCCAGAAACGAGAAGTGAACCGTTATTCTCGGTCCGACACAATCCTCACCGGCACACCATGGTAATGGATAATCTGCTCAAAAAACAACTGCGCCCACTGTTCCATGGTATAAGTGTCTCTACCGGGAATGAAGTGTGCGCTCTTAGTCAAGCGGTCTACAATCACCCAGATCTGAGAAAACTTCCTCGGAGTCCTCGGCAAACCAGAAATAAAGTCCATGGAGATCTCTTCCCATTTCCAGTGAGGCACACTCGGCCGTGCGCAACAAACCGGGCCGGCCTCTGCACAGGTGCCTTCACTTGCTGACAAGTGATGCACTGACTAACAAACTCTGCAACGTCTCTCTTCATGCTCATCCACCAGAACGTCTGCTTAAGATCCTGATACATCTTGGTACCCTCGGGGTGCCAAGCAAACGGTGAACTGTGGGCCTCTAAAAGTAACTCTACTCGTAATCATGCAACCTCCGGAACACACAATCGGCCTCTGTAAGTCAACCCACTGTCTGGTGAATAAACGAAGTCAAAGTCTCCGTCAGCACTAACTCTGTCAATCAACCTCTTAAGTGCGAGATCACTCAGTTGGCTATCAATAATCCGCTGTCTGATCGAAGGCTGAACTGTCAACTGAGCTACTCTGGCTGAAACCTCACCCAACAACACTGCAACCTCGGCCCGCTCAAACTCTTTCTGCAATCTGTGCTGGGAACTCAACAACGCTGCGAAGTGCGACGTCTTTCTGCTCAAAGCATCAGCCACAACATTGGCTTTACCAGGACGGTACAAAATCTCGCAGTCATAATCCTTCACTAACTCTAACCACCTCCTTTGTCTCATATTCAACTCTTTTTGAGTAAACAGTAACTTGAGACTCTAGTGATCAGTAAACATCTGAATCAGCTCTCCGTACAAGTAATGCCTCCAAACCTTCAATGCGAACACTACTGCTGCCAACTCCATATCATGAGTCGGGTAGTTCTGCTCATACGGTTTCAACTGACGAGAAGCGTAAGCAATTACCTTCCCGTGCTGCATCAACACACAACCTAACCCAAACTTAGAAGCATCGCTATAGACTACGAAACCACCTGTCCCCTCCGGGACCGCTAACACCAGTGCTGAAGTCAAACTGCGCTTGAGCCTGGCAAAGCTTTCATCACACTTACTATCCCAAAAAAACTCGACACCCTTCCTCGTCAGATGAGTGAGGGGAGAGGCTATGGCGGAAAAGTCCTTGACGAATCGACGGTAGTAACCTGCCAAACCTAGAAAGCTGCGAATCTCTACAACTGAAGTTGGCTTGGCCTATGAACTCACGGCCTCAATCTTAGCGGGGTCCACGACTATACCATCTCTCGATACTATGTGACCTAGGAAGGCCACCTGCTCCAACCAGAAATCACATTTGGAAAACTTCGCATAGAGCTGGTTTTCCCTCAAAGCTGACAACACTCGCCTCAAATTCTCTGCATGATCCTCCTTAGTCCTCGAATAGATTAGAATGTCGTCAATGAACACGATGACGAAGCTGTCCAAAAATGATTTGAACACCCTATCCATCATGTCCATGAACGCTGCTGGGGCGTTAGTCAATCCGAACGACATGACCACAAACTCGTAGTGACCATATCTAGACTCGAAGGTCGCCTTAGGAATGTTGGCATCCTCGATCGACAAGAATCGATGGTAACCGGATCTCAAATCTATCTTGGAGAACACGGAAGCTCCCTGAAGCTGATCAAACAAATCATCAATACGAGGCAATGGGTACTTATTCTTCACGGTAACCTTATTAAGCTCACGATAATCTATACACAAGCGCATCAAACCATCCTTCTTCTTTACAAACAGAACTGGTGCTCCCCAAGGGGACACACTCGGACGGATGAACCCTCGATCTAACATCTTCTGCAACTGAACCTTAAGTTCTTTTAACTCTGCTGGCGCCATACGATACAGAGCCTTCGAGATAGGGAGGGTCCTTGGCTCGAGCTCAATTGTGAAGTCAACCTCTCTCTTCGGGGGCAAACCCGGTAACTCCTCAGGAAACACATCCGTAAACTCCATGACTGGCACTGATCACAATCAACGATCGGCGGGCGCTCTCCGCAGACAACTTGGCTAGGTAGCCCCAAGCTCCACGAGCTAACAGACGACGAGCTTTCACAGTTGAAACTATCGGCGGGCAAACTCCACCCTGGACTCCACGAAACTTAAAGCTGGGCCGACCCGGCGGCCTGAACACTACTTCTTTCCGGTGGCAGTCGATCAACGCGTGGTTAACAGCTAACCACTCAATACCAAGAATCACATCAAAGCCGTTCATAGGCAGGACTATGAGCGTAGCTACAAGCAACTCTCTGGATATCTCGATTCGGCCATCCTTAACCATATCTCTAGCTAACATACTGACTCCCGAAGGAGTTGCAACTAACAACTCAAATCCTACAGGCTCTAATCTCAAACTAGCATGCTCAGCAAACATAACAGATACAAAGGAATGCGTAGAACTAGAATCAAACATAACAGATGCGCAATGATCTAAAACAAGTAGCGTACCTGCCACGGCGGCATCTGTACGCTCGACCTCCTGTCGGGTTGTAGCAAACACACCACCTACTTCTTTCTTTGCTGCTTCGGCCGAGCCGCCATAGCCGGGCCGATTACAAAATGGGCCAGATGCCCCTCCTTACCACAACGATAACAAAGTCTGGTCTGTAACGGCCCAGTTTTCCGTTCAGTTTCCTGGTACTTTCGATTCAGTATTGAGGCAATCGGTTGGGCCGTTAGAGCTTTTTAACCCTTAGAGGTATTTTGGTCTTTTTGATCCCCGGTCAGGATTTTTGGATTTTCTTGATTCCAGGACCATTCTTGCCTTTGCGACTTAACTGTTGTTGGTTGCGAGACCCGAGAAGTATGGGCTATTTGTTTGGAAGTTTGGAAGTGGTTTGGTTATTGGCGAAATTAATAGTAATTTAAGTGTTTTCGTTGGGATTTGAACCCTTGCCCTAAATGGTGATTTGGGAGTTTGTAGAAAATGAGTTTTAATTATTAGAAAAGGTTTCTTCAACCGAGACTTGAAGGAGGAAGCCTTGGGAAGGGATTTTAGGTCACCAAGACCTATTTAAAATAGGAAAAGGAAGGAAAAGTAAAGAAAATCTCATTCCCCCTTGTTTTGCCTCACGCATCTCTCTCTCTCTCTCTCTCTCTCTCTCTCTCTCTCTCTCTCTCTCCTTGTCAACCCCACCAAGCCCTAGCCGCACCAAGCCCTAGCCACACCAAGATCAAGATCAAGACTGTGCCACTCCACTTTCACCCAGTAATGGCCTGTGTTTCTATTCGGGTTTTTCAGGTGCTTTCGGTTGAAGGTTCGGTTGTTCGGTTGGGCCGTTAGAGCTATTTTAACCTTAAGGGGTATTTTGGTCTTTTGCTTCCCGGGCAGGATTTGTGAATTTTCAGGATATCAGGGTAGCTCTTGCCTTTGCCGAGGCTTGATTGTTGTTGGTTGCAAGACCCAAGATGTTTGGGCTAGTCGGTTGGAAGTTTGGAGGTGGTTTGGGTTTTGGCAAAGTTATTATTAAGTTTAGTGCTTCCTTTGGGGATTTGAGCCCTTGCCCTTAATGTTGATTTGGGAGTTTGAATTGCGTGAGTTTTATTTAGGAGAAAAGTTGTTTCTGCCGGGTCTAGAATGAGGAAGCTTTGGGATGGGATTTTAGACCCATTTAAATTAGGAAAAGGAAAGAAAATAAAGAAAATCCCATTCCCCTTGTTTTGCAAGACTCTCTCTCTCTCTCTCTCTCTCCCCAAACCCTAGCAACACCAAGCCTTGGAACCGAGCCAAGGAGCCCAGCCGAGCCACCTCACTCCAGTACCAAGACTGCAGATCGCCTGTGCCGCTTAGCCAATCCGCACTGCACCACCCAGTGCCGCCCAGCCGCTCGCCCGCACGCCGCCCCACGCGTCGCCGTCGCGCCGACCCAGCCTCCCAGATGCATCCCCCATGCGTCGCCCAGCCGTCGCACGCCCTGCATCACCTGATGACGCTCGCCTGCACTGCACGTCGTCCCCGTCGCAGACCAAACTCCTCACTGTGCCGCTCATCCGCTCGCCCGTTCTAGCGCGATCGCTCGCCTGCACCAGCCCGTGTCTGCATGCGTCGCCTCGTGCCATACCCGCGCGAAGCCGTGCCTGCTCGCCCAGCGCCCTGCCTGCCTCCTTGCTGCCGACAGCCTGCCCTGCTGTGTTGGTGTGGCCCGAGCCTTGTGGCTTCTAGGATGGTAATTCCCGAGTCTTTTCTCCCTTGGGTCCTAAGCTGTTGGCTGCTGTTTATTTAATTAGGTTGTTTTTATTAAATGCTTAGGTTGCTCGCGTTCTCTTAGAAGCTCGAGGGTCGCTTGGTTGATTTATGATAGCTATTTCTGCTTAATTCCAGGTAAGGATTCCTTACTGTGGTTGTGTGGACCCTGCGATATTATCATGATGTGCCTTGTATGTATGTTTGCTGTTATGAGCATGATAGTGATAGGGCAGCTATGATTGATCTCTTGCTAGCATGTTTGTCTGATTGTACATGTTAGTGCCATGCTAGGTTTGTTCTTCCAGCATGCTTATGATTCCTGTTTTAAGTTCGTAGTATCATGCTAGGTTAAATGTGATTGATGTTGATATGTACGTATAGCCAGGAATCAGTGATTTCATACTCTTAGCTAGTGTAGTAGGGTTTGTCATCATCCAGAGGCTGAGAGCGGACATAACGTACTTTGTCCCCACGGGTCGGGTGTGAGTGCGAAGCATAACGTACATTGCTTCCCCCCGGCCGCCGATGTGGATGTAGCTACCACATCGGCATAAGCCTAGTTTGTAGCCTGCTAGAGCGGAACCCTGCCAACGGTGCAAGCCTGCCTTGGCCGGTTCTTAGCTTCAGGTCGGTGGTACAGGCTGCACAGATGAGTGTCGAGGTGTAAGAACCCGACCCAAAACATGGTCCTAAACCTGGGTTCTCACTCTGCATGCAAGTTAAATATGATAACAAGCGGTTTAGTGCTCATATTTAAAAACCTTTCAAAACATATGAGAAGGGGGAACCCTTAAAACATAACCAACAATTACTTTTAAACAAACCAACAAAGTAAAACAACCTGGTCAGTGTTTATTGTAACGACCCGACCCGAAAGGGTTCTAACTAGGCCTTTACCTCAATGCATGCATTACAAATCTACAGAAAATTTGCAAGATGGTGTTCGGATTCTAAGTAAAAACTAAAACATAAAACATCCATTTAAAATCAACATAATTTCCTGAAACCTGTCCCTGTTTCCAAGCACCTGTTCCAAGTCAAATACATTTACAAAACTTACTCTGATAAGAGATTCATTTAAAACATACAAACTTTACAACAATGCTAGAATCCGGAAATACATTCAGAAAACACCCTAGGGCTCCGTGCCCAACTACATGCATTTAGAGAACATTTAAATCATAACATAAACATAAGACTCAGAGTTGAACAACAGGTTTCCATGATCACAGCTCCTCCTCCAGCCATCCTGTCTCGCACCATGGTTACCTGTGGAAAAACCACAGAAATAAGGGTGAGTAACGAATTACTCAGGAAGAATCCCCAACCGGGGTACAATACGATATAATCAGTCATCTAGTACCAAAGCATGCAAGCAAACAGCTACCAACACAGATCATGGCTCAACGAGCTCATAAAACAAGATCTGGAGTCATCGGAAGTCTCCTACTTCCGGCCTAACTGGGATTAGATACACTGTCCAATCCTGGACATCACCGAGGTATCTGTCACTCGGGGGGAAAACACTGATCCCTAGAATGTCCTCAAGGGCCTCCTTGCTCTTGCACTTATATGGACTTACGGGAGAGTACCCGAAGTCAGGCTCTAACGGAAAGAATGGTGTACTCACGAACATTAGCCCGGGGGAGCTCTCCGAACCGGCAACTAACGCGTGTGCGCGCACACCGCATGCTCTTCTGCAACCGGCGTAAATGCGGGGGCTTAAGGGCAAACTACGCGGGCCAGGTACGCATGCCTATGACTCGGAAGCGGTGTCACGATCACGATGCGCGAGGCCCTCGGCGCTCATCATGCGGCAAAGATGGTCCACCGACTGAAGCTAAGAACCGCCCAGGCAGGCTTACTTACACGGCGGCGGGTTCCGCTCTAGCAGGCTACAAACTAGGCTATGCCGAAGTGGGTAGCTAATTCCAAACCGGCTGGTCGGGGTGGGGGGGGGTAGCAAGATACGTTATGCTGCGCACACTTTATTCCCGACCTGAGCTAAATCCACCTTAGTGATCGGGGGGGGAAGCAAGATACGTTATGCTTCGCACAGTACTCCCGATCAGTGGGGACAAAGTACGTTATGTCCGCTCAGCCTCTGGATGATGACAAACCCTACAACTCTATCTAAGAGTACAGAGCAAAAAGCAATGATTCCTGGCTAGCAAACAAAGACCGACATCAATCACACTACCTAGCATGATACTACGAACTTAAGCAGGAATCACAAGCATGCTGGCAGAACAAACCTAGCATGGCACTAACATGTAATATCAAGCAAACATGCTAGCAAGAAATCAATCAAAGCTGCTCTATTATTATCATGCTCATAACAGTCAGCAAACAAGCAAGGCATATCATGAAAATATCGCAGGGCCCACACAACTCCGGTAAGAAATCCTTACCTAGTCTGAAGGCAACAACACACAATACAATTAACTGCGATCGAACCCGAGCAACCTATAACGAGCCAAGCAAACACATCAATAATCATAAAATAGCCCTAAATACACTAAAATAAATAGGGCTCAGCTCAAAAGCAACTCACAAGGCGCGGCTGACACGCTAAAGAGTCGGCTGCACGGGCTAGGCAGCTGAGGGGCGCTGGCTCGGCGCTGGAGCACGGGCTGCACGCAGAGGGGCGCTAGGCTGCGCGCGGACGGCACGCGAGCGACACATGGCGCGGGTGCTGGCTCGGCGGGGCGACGGCGCGCGGAGCGTCTCGGCACAGGGGACGGCGCGCGGACGCGAGCGACACGACGCGAGGGCGCGCGATCTGGCGTTGGGACGGGCGACTCGAGCGCGGACGACACGCGATCGTCGGCCCGAGCTCGGCCGCGACGCGACGCGACGCGACACAGACACCGTGGCGAGGCAGGGGCTTGGGTGACACAAGCTGGGCGACGCGAACCAGGGCAGGGCGAGCTCGGGCTGGCGACGCGAAGGCCTGGGCGAGGGCGAGGGCACGAGGGCTAGGCGATGGCACTGTGCGACGCTCGGGCTGGGGCTGGAGACGCTGGGCTCGGGCTGGCTGGGCTTGGGGAGCCAAGGGCTGGGCTAGGGGCTAGGTCGGGGAGAGAGAGAGAGAGAGACAGAGAGAGAGAGAGAGAGAGAGAGAGAGAGAGAGAGAGAAAAAAATTGATTTTGGGGAAAAAAAAAAAAAGAAAATGGGAAATAAAAAGGAAAAATGGGAAAAAGGGAAAAAATGGGATTTTAATTCCATTTCCATCCTTATCCACTTAACAACCTCAAAAATCCCATTTCCTGGCTTCCTCCTTCGAGACCCGACCGAAGAAATCTTTTCCAATAAATAAAACTCACTTAAATCCAACTTCCAAAGCAACACTAAGGGCTCGGGCTCGAATCCCAAAGGAAACACACAACCAACCAACACTTTGCCAAAGCCCAAACCACAACCGAGCATCCAACCGACTAGCCCAAACACCTTGGGACTCGCAGCCACCAACAAACAAGTCTCGACAAAGGCAGGAGCTACCTCGAAGCCCTGAAAACCACAAATCCTGCCCAGAGAGCCAAAAGACCAAAATACCCCCAAGCAACCGAATCTTGACCCGACGGCACCTCGAAAACTGGAATAGGAAACTGGGCTGTTACATTTATAAAAACATACAATACAATTTAAACAACTTTTTAAACAATGTTCCCCTAGGACTCCTGTCCATCTACATGCTGAATAAACAATGCAATAATAAATGACAGAGTGCCGACAGCTCCCATGATCAATCAGCTCCGTCCGCTAGCCATCCTGGTGTTGTCCCAAGTTACCTGAAAGATAAATAAGGGTGAGTATAAACATACTCAGTAAGAATCCCCAACCGAGGTACAATACGATACATCAGTCATCTAGCACCTCAACATGCAAGCAAACAACTATCAACACAGATCATAGCTCAACGAGCTCACAAGGCAAGATCTGGAGTCATCGGAAGTCTCCTACTTCCAGCCTAATGATTGGTTCTCATAACCAATCCTGGGACATCACCGAGGTATCTTTCACTCGGGGGATTGATCAGCTCAAAAGCTGATCCCAAGGATGTCCTCAAGGGCCTCTTGCCCTTGCTACTAATCTGACTTACGGGAGAGTACCCAAGTCCGGCTCTAAATCGAAGGAATGGTGTACTCACGACATTAGCCCGGGAGCTCTCCGAACTCGCAACTAACGCTGCAGGTGCGCGCACACCGCATGCTGCTGCAACCGGCGTAAATGTGGGGGCCTAAAGACAAACTACGCGGGCCAGGTATGCATGCCTAAGACTCGGAAGCGGTGTCACCGATCACGATGAGCGAGGCCCTCGGCGCCATCATCGTGCGGCTGAACCACCGACTGAAGCTAAGAACCGCAAAGGTAGGCTTACACCGCTGGCGGGGTTTCTGCTCTAGCAGCTACAAACTAGGCTTATGCCGATGTGGGCAGCTAAATCCACATCGGCGGTCGGGGGGGGGGAAGCAATATACGTTATGCTGCGCACACTTTACTCCCGACCAGAGCTAAATCCACATTGGCGATCGGGGGGCGGGGGGAAGCAAGATACGTTATGCTGCGCACACTTTACTCCCGACCTATGGGGACAAAGTACGTTATGTCCGCTCTCAGCCTCTGGAATGATGAAAAACCCTACAACTCTATCTAAGAGTACAAAGCAAAATGATTCCTGGCTAGCAAACAATGACCAACATCAAACACGCTTACCTACCATGATACTACGAACGTAAAGCAGGAATCATAAGCATGGTGGAAGAACAAACCTAGCATGACACTAACATGTAAAATCAAGCAAACATGCTAGCAAGAGATCAAACATAGCTGCCTATCACTATCATGCTCATAACAATCAGCAAACATACAAGGCACATCGTGATAATATCGCAGGGTCCACACAACCACGGTAAGAAATCCTTACCTGGAACAAGCAGAAAACAATAATAATCACAATCAACCAAGCGATCCTCAAGCCTCTAATCGAACCCGAACAACCTAAACATTCAATAAAACACCCCAATTAAATCAATAACCAGCAGCCAACAAATCAGGGCCCAACGAAGAAAAGACTCGGGAAATACCATCCGAGAAGCCACAAGGCTCGGGCCAACCAACACACAACAGGCAGGCTGTCGGCAGCACAGAAGCTGGCTGGGCGCAGGCGCAGGGGCGAGGCAAGGGCGCGGGCTCGACTCAACTGGGCGACGGCGTACGGCGCGGCTCGGCACAGGGGACGGCGTGCGGGCGCAAGCTCGGCAAGCAACAGAGACGCGCGCGGGCGACGAGACGCGACGGGCTCAAGGTGCTCGGGCCGCACGGCGATCGCGGCAGAGGCCGGGCGACGTGGCACCGCATGCGCGCTTCTCGGCACAATCTTGGCACTGGGCGACACGGACCTGGGCAAGGTCCGACGACGCGGGCCTGGGCGAGGGGTGAGCGACGCTGGGACGGCCTGAGTGACGCGGCACAGGGCAGGGCGAGCTGGGGCTGGGCTCGGCGCGACCGAGGCAGCTAGGGCTCAGGCTAGCGAGCTGGGCGCTGGGGTTGGGCGAGCTAGGGCTGGCTCGGGCTGGGGGGTGAGGGCTTGGGGAGAGAGAGAGAGAGAGAGAGAGAGAGAGAGAGAGAGAAAAGGGAAAAATGGGGATATAGAAAAATAAAAGGGAAAATGGGAAATAAAAAGGAAAAATGGGATTTTATTCCTTAAAATCCCATTTCCCGGCTTCCTCCTTCGAGACCCGACTCAAGCAACCTTCTTCCAATGAATAAACTCACTTAAATCAACCTCCCAAATCAACTCTAAGGGCCCGGGCTCGAATCCCAAAGGAAACACCCAAACAACCATAACTTTGCCCAAAACCCAAATCACAACCGAACTTCCAAACGAATAGTCCAAACAGCGAGTCCACCAACAAACAAACCTCGACAAAGGCAGGAGCTGCCTCGAAGCCCCGAAAATCCACAAATCCTGCCCAGGGAGCAAAAAGACCAAAATACCCCTAAGGGTCATAACAGCTCTAACGGCCCAACCGAACAACTGAATCTGAACCGGAAGCACCTGGAGAACCGGAAAAGAAAACTGGGCTGTTACACGAGGGCCTCGCACTACTGTATTCAGTGACACCGCTTCTGAGTCTTTAGGCATGCGTACCTGGCCCGCGTAGTTTGTACTTAGGCCCCCACATTTACGCCGGTTCCAGCAGCATGCGGTGTGCGCGCACACGCGTTAATCGCCGGTTCGGAGAGCTCCCCCGGGCTAATGTTCGTGAGTACACCAGTTCCTTCGAGTTTAGAGCCAGACTTCGGGTACTCTCCCGATAGTCCAGATTTATTAGCGAGGGTAAGAGGCCCTTGAGGACACCCATTGGGATTGGTTTTTGAGCTAATCATATGGTCGAGGGAGAGAGACCCTCGAGGGTGTCGGACATCTTTTGGGATCGGTTTTTGAGCTGAGCAATTGGCCGAGGGAGAAAGACCCTAGGAGATGTCCCAGGATTGGTTATGAGAACCAATCATTAGGCCGGAAGTAGGAAACTTCCGAGGATTCCGGATCTTGCCTTGTAAGCTCGTTGAGCTATGATCTGTGTTGGTAACTGTTTGCATGTATACTAGGGTGCTAAATGACTGATGTATCGTATTGTACCCCGGTTGGGGATTCTTACTGAGTATGT
The DNA here is from genome assembly GCA_036507275.1 of Sicyos edulis. NCBI lineage: Eukaryota > Viridiplantae > Streptophyta > Magnoliopsida > Cucurbitales > Cucurbitaceae > Sicyos > Sicyos edulis. Next base: position 22,307,797 of record CM071855.1, on the reverse strand, counting down.
TTATACTCACCCTTATTTCTGTGGTTTTTCCACCAGGTAACTTGGGACAACACCGGGACGGCTAGCGGAGGGAGCTGATTGATCATGGGAGCCGCCGGCACTCTGTCATTTATTGTTTGCATAATTTGTTCAGCATGTAGACGAACAGGAGTCCTAGGGGGACGTTTTTAAATGTTGATTAAACTGTTTTGTATGTTTTATAAACACTGGCCAGGCTTGCTTTACTTTGTTGGTTTTGCTTAAATGAGGATTGTTGTTTATTTTTTAAAGTGTTCCCCGCTCTCAAATGTTTTGAAAGATTTTAAATATGAGGACTAAACCGCTTGATGAAGTATTTAACTTGCATGCTGAGTGAGAACCTAGGTTTAGGACCGTATTTTGGGTCGGGTTCTTACACCAGCGCCGCACCGCTCCGCACCAGGTCGCCCAACCCAGCGCTGTCCCGCACCGCACGCTGCCACCCAGCCCAGCACTGTGCCGAGCCTCCCCGCACCGCTCGACACCGCTCACTGCCGCCCAGTTCCATCGCCTGCGCCTCTCTCCGTCCCCCGCAGCCCAGACGCTAAGACCGCGCTCCCGTTCCAGCGCGTCTGCACGCCTCGCCCAGCGCCCCTGCCGCACAGGCAGCGGCCTTGCTGCCCCCTTGTTGCCAAGACCTTGTGTCTTCGCGGTTGCTAATTCTCGAGCCTTTTCTTCTTTAGGCCCTAAGTTGTTTCCTGCTATCTATTTATTTAGGATGTTTTTATTGAATGCCTAGGTGGCTCGGGTTCGCTTAAAAGCTCGAGCGTCTTTTATTGATTCGTGGTAGTTATTTTCCACTTATTTTCAGGTAAGGAATTCTTACCGTGGTTGTGTGGACCCTGTGATGCTTTCTTAATTGTGACTTGTATGCCTGTTTACTTTTATGAACACGTTAGTGTATAGGACAGCTTGTGTTTGAATTCCTGCTAGCATGTTTGCCTGTTTGTACATGTTAGTGCCATGCTAGGTTTGTTCTTCCAGCATGCTTATGATTCCTACTTTAAGTTCGTAGTATCATGCTAGGGTAAGTGTGATTGATGTTGATATGTATGTCTAGCCAGGAATCAGTTATTTCATACTCATAGTTAGACTTATAGGGTTTGTCATCATCTAGACGCTGAGAGTGGACATAACGTACATTATCCCCATCGATCGGGAGTAGAGCGAAGCATAACGTACATTGCTTTCCCCCGGTAGCCGATGTGGATTAGCTACCACATCGGCACAAGCCTAGTTTGTAGCCTGCTAGAGCGGAACCCTGCCAACGGTGCAAGCCTGCCTTGGCCAGTTCTTAGCTTCAGGTCGGTGGTACAGGCTGCACAGATGACTGCCGAGGGCCTCACACTACTGTGTTCAGTGACACCGCTTCCGAGTCTTTAGGTAGGCGTACCTGGCCCGCGTAGTTTGTACTTAGACCCCCACATTTACGCCGGTTGCAACAGCATGCGGTGTGCGCGCACACGCGTTAGTCGCCGGTTCGGAGAGCTCCCCCGGGCTAATGTTCGTGAGTACACCAGTTCCTTCCAGTTTAGAGCCAGACTTCGGGTACTCTCCTGATAGTCCAGAGTTATTAGCGAGGGCAAGAGGCCCTTGAGGACACCCGTTGGGATTGATTTTTGAGCTAATCATTTGGTCGAGGGAGAAAGACCCTCGAGGGTGTCGGACATCTTTGGGATCGGTTTTTGAGCTGATCAATTGGCCGAGGGAGAAAGACCCTTGGAGATGTCCCGGGATTGGTTATGAGAACCAATCATTAGGCCGGAAGTAGGAGACTTCTGAGGGCTCCAATTTTACCTTGTGAGCTCGTTGAGCTGAGATCCGTGTTGATATCTGTTTGCATGTGTACTAGGTTGCTAGATGATTGATTGCATCATATCGTACCCCGGTCGGGGATTCTTACTGAGTATGTTTATACTCACCCTTATTGTGGTTTTTCCACCAGGTAACTTGGATAGCACCGGGGCGGCTAGCGGAGGGAGCTGAGAGATCATGGATGCTACTGACACTCTGTTGTGTCTTTACTTTTATGTTTGATTTCAGCATGTAGTTGGACATTAGTCCGTAGGGAAAACTTATTCATTGTTGTTTGAACTATTTTTATGTTTTTAAGAAAAGTACTGATCAGTCACTGTTTTAACTTGAATGGTTTTGCTTAATGAATGTTTAGTTTGTTTTTAATGTTTTTCACTCTTATGTTTGAAAAGTTTTTCAATTCGACCCCTAATTGGGTCATTTATGCTTTTCACTTGCATGTTGAGTAAAGACCTAGGTTTAGCACCATTTTTCGGGTCGGGTCTTTACATGGTCTCTGCCTGACAAACTCCAGTGTGGGCTCTCCCACAAGTAGCACATAAGGGAATCTGTCTAGGACCGCCCTGCTGGCGAGGCTGGAAGCGAACCGGAGCTCTACGTTGATCCCAATTCTGATACTGCCCTTGGCGGCGCTGGCTGCCACTTCTGAAGTCAAAGTTCCTCTTTTGTCCCGATGTGGCTGGGACAGGACGCTGAACCGGGGCGGCGACAACCTGATCGACTGGGTACTTCTCATTATAAATGGTCGCCAACTGCACTACCTTAGCATAAGTGTCAGGGGCCTGTTCCCTGACATCCTGGGATACACCCTGCCTCATACCAGAAATAAACTTCCTTATCTTTAACTTAGGAGTAGCTATCAATTGCGGAGCAAAATATCCATACTCCGAGAATTTCCTCTCATACTCCTCTATCCAGTCAGATCCCTGCTTCAGGTTCTGGAACAGCTCTACCATCTTTTCGTGGGCCTCATCACTGATATACTTGGCTTTAAACTCTGACTTAAAGAAATCCCAAGTGGCAGGTGGAGACCCAGCTGGTCTCTCACTCAGAGTGGACTCCCACCACTATCTAGCTGTGCCTCCTAGCACATGAGCTGCACAACGCAACCTCTGAACATCAGGACACACCATAATCAGAAAGGTGTACTCCAGATGGGCAATCCATCTGGCTGCTGCTAATGGATCTCCTAGGGTGTCGAACTTCTCTGGCTTCCACTTCACAAAGTCTTTCAGCCATCTGCCAAGTTCCTCAGCACCCTCTGCCCCAACTGCCTCTGTGGCTGCTTGCTTCTGTGGAGCTGGTGGTGCTGCAGTACCCTGCTGGAACATTCGAGTCAACTGCTCAATCTGGGACCGGGACTCTTCCCGCTGCGCGGCCAACAAAGCCTTGGTCTCTGCCCTCTGGTCACTCAACAAACTGACCATCATGGCCCTCATAGAATCTGCAAACTCTGCTCCAAGAGTAGTCTCTCGGCGCTCGGTCTCCTCAACGCCTTATCTAGGCAAAAGAGGAGGAGCTATTGGTGGCACACCATCTGTCTCAGCTTGAGACGATGTCCCTACGGTATCAGAACCAATCCTAATACTCTGACCTGCTCTCGAACCTCCTCTTCCTGCACGGGTAATTGGCATATTGTCGATCTACACCCAAACCAACAACGAGTGAGAACCTGCTCGTCCCCGCTCTACACCACTAAACAAGGCATACACTAAATGAAAAGTATTGTAAATTTTAACCCTTTTCTAAAACAGTAAACTTAAGCGTACCTGATGACTGTCAGAGTGTTGATGATCATGGCAGAACGACCTACAACAAAAGGTCAGTCTACAGAATCTATGACTCTAAGCTCTGATACAAACTGTAAAGACCCGACCCAAAAGAGGTCCTAAACTAAGCCTTTACCTCAATGCATGCTTTTAAAACTTAAAATGTAATATGCAAAATTGTTATTCAGATTCTGAGAAAACTAAAAACTTGTAAACATTCATTTTAACAACAATCTTTAAGCGTCCTGAAACCTGTCCCTGTTTCCAAGCACCCGTTCCAAGCTAGATACAATTTAAAACATACTCTGATCAGAGATTTATTCAAAACATTTAAAACCCAAACAGTTTACAACAGTGCCAGTGTAACAGCCCGGATTTTAGTTAAATTAAAATAAGGATTAAAGGATGATTTTGGAGGACTCGAACCCTCGGCCTCAAAGAGAGATGGGAGTTTGGAATTAATTAAGGAAAATAAATGCGTCAACTTGGGTTTGAAGGAGGAAAGCCTTGGGAAGGGAATTTTAGATTTCCAAGCTTATTTAATTTGAGGAAGAAAGAAAAAAAAAAGAAAAGGAAAAACACTCTCTCTCGCAAAACCCTAACCCTCTCGCCCAACACCCACGCCGCGCCATCATCGCGCCGCACTGCCGCCGGCCAACCAACCCACCGCGCCACACGCCGCTCGCCACTGCCGCACCGCGCACCGAGCCATCGCCAGCCTGCATCATGCGTCGAGCAACCAGCCCGCCGCCGCCGCCAGATCAGGCGCGCCAGCGCCGCCGCCGCACTGCGCGCGCCCCAGCCCGCGCCGCCGCCGCACGCGCCGCCGCGCGCCACGCTGCGCAAAGACTCGGCGCCCTGCCCCAGCACACCCCGCATCGCTCCGCCCGGCCATGCCGCACGACAAAGACCCAGCCCAGATCGCGCGTCGCTCACACGCGCCGCCGACGACACCCAGCGCCCCCAGCTGCGTCGCTCTCGCTCGCCGCCGCGCCGTCCCGCCAGTGTCGCTGCGTTCGCGCGCCCGCCGCGCCAGTGTCGCCCGCAGACGCCGCCATCTTGACGCTTTGATAAACGCGCGCGCCACCGCGTCGTCAGCCTGCCACTACTGCGCGCGCGCGCGCGCCAGCGCCAGCTGCGCTGCAAAGAAGCGCCGCCTGCTACTACTTGCCGCGAGACGTGTGCCTTCTCGGTTGGTAAATTCCCGAGCCTCCACCCTATGGACTTCCCGATTTTAGATGCTGTTTATTAATTAGGATATTTTATTACTTGCCTAGGTTGTCGGCACGCTTAGAAGCTCGAGAGTCATCCGTTGATCGTTGGATCTATTCACTTCGTGTAAGGACTTCTTACCGGGGTTGTGTGGACCTCGCGAACATTTTGATAGCATGCTATGTGTTGTGTATGTATGAAATCGCTAGTGGATAGGTTGCTTGTTCTTTCTTGTTTTCTCGATGGTTTTGCGCTTGTGATTCCCGATATATCCTGTTAGTTTCATGCTAGGAATTGGTATAGTGTAAGAAATTGTAGGGGTAATCAGTGCGCGCCCCGCTCGGTAAGACCAGATGGACATCCGGAGGTGTAAGACCCGATGGGCATCCTAGGTGTATAAGACCGATGGGCATCACCGAGTTGGAGGTGTAAGACCCCGATGGGCATCCTAGGTGTATAAGACCCCGGCGGGGCATCACCGATCCGGAGGTGTAAGACCGATGGGCATCCTAGGTGTATAAGACCCCGATGGGCATCACCGATCCGAGGTGTAAGACCCGATGGGCATCCTAGGTGTATAAGACCCGATGGGCATCACCGAGTTGGAGGTGTAAGACCCGATGGGCATCCTAGGTGTATAAGACCCCGATGGGCATCACCGAGTTGGAGGTGTAAGACCCGATGGGCATCCTAGGTGTATAAGACCCAGATGGGCATCACTGATCTGGAGGTGTAAGACCCCGATGGGCATCCTAGGTGTATAAGTCCCCGATGGGCATCACCGAGTTGGAGGTGTAAGACCACGATGGGCATCCTAGGTGTATAAGTCCCCAGATGGGCAACACCGAGTCCTAGGTTGTGAAAGGCTCAAGGACACCCGGTGTGGAACCTAGGGTAGCCGGTGGTAGTTGTAAGCCTCGAATAGGCAAGCCCCAAGAGTGACGCTCATAACCCATCTGTTTGCTCTCGAGTCTTTGCATGGTTGCATGTCCGTGTGCTAAATGATATGTCTTCGTATTGTACCCCGGTTGGGGATTCTTACTTGAGTAACTCGTTGCTCACCCTTATTTTCTGTGGTTTTCCACCAGTAACTTGGGACATCGGCAGGATGGCTAGGAGGAGGCTCACTGGATGATCATGGATAGCCGCTCTCTGGGATGCATGTTCTTTTATTGTTTTCTTATGATTTAGCATGTAGTGGGACTTGAGTCCCTAGGAAAAGTACTTAAAAACCTATTTGTGTTTCTCGTCACTGTTTCCCTTGGTTTGTTTTTAAGAATGTACTGATCTACCATCTACCTGCTTATTTTAAATGGAATTATATTTTACTTGTTTTTAATGTACTTACTTCAAGGATTTAAATTTCAAACTCTGAATGACGTTTTACATTCCTAGGCATGCATGCTAAGTAAGGATCTAGGTTAGAGACCGCTTCTTTTGGGTCGGGTCCTTACAGTTGGTATCAGAGCCCAGAGTTATAGGTTCTGTAGACTGACCTGCAGTTGTAGGTTGTTTTCCATGATCATCAGCGCTCCAAAAGTTTAAGGTGAAGGGTTAAGAATTACAATACCATTTGCACCTTGCATGTATATGACTTGTTGTTGAGGAGCAGGGAAAACAGGTTCTGACTCATTGTTCGTTTGAGTGTAGATTGTCGTTATGCCAGTCACTCGTAGAGGGCAGGGAGGCTCGAGGCCGACCAGCCAGGGCATTCGTATTGATTCCGACACGGGAGGGACGTCGTCCCAAGCTGATGCTGATGTTAGGCCGCCTACAGGCCCTTCTGCTGTGTTGCCCGGTGAGGGCGTGGAGGCAACTCAGCCTCGGGAGGCTGCACCGGGAGTTGCTTTTGTGGAGTCCATGAGGGCTCTTATGGTTGGGTTGTTGTCTGACCAGAGGGCCGAGCAGAGGGCGGAGACGCAGCTCGTTAGTAGCCGCACGCAGGAGGAGTCTCGATTCGAGATAGAGCAAATGACCGAGTTAGTTCAAAGAGAGGACCGCCGTGCCACCAGTACCGCCAGCTCAGCAAGAGCCAATTGTGAACGAGGCCGTTGTGGCGGAAGGTGCTGAGGATTTGGGCAAGTGGCTAAAAGATTTCGTCAAATGGAAGCCGGAGAAGTTTAGTGCCCCTGGAGAACCACTGGTGGCAGCCAGGTGGATTGCCGAGCTAGAGTATACTTTTATGGTAATGGCTTGTCCTGAGGTGCAACGAGCTCGATGTGCAGCTCATGCGTTAGCTGGAACAGCTAAGTGGTGGTGGGATTCCACCTTGAGTGAGAGACCGGCTGGGTCTCCCCCTGCCACCTGGGAATTCTTCAAGGCGGAGTTCAAGGCAAAATTTATCAGTGAAGAAGCCCAAGAAAAGATGATTGAGCTATTTTCGAACCTTAAGCAGGGGTCTGACCCAATCGAGGTGTATGAGAGGAAGTTTTCGGAGTATGGGTACTTCGCACCGCAGCTTGATCGCTACCCCCGAGTCAAGATCGTGAAGTTTATTGCGGTCCGAGGCGCGGAGTGTCTCAGATGTTAGGCACAGGCCCTGAGACTTTTGCCAAGGCGGTGCAATTGGCAACTATTTATGATGGGAAGTATCCTCCGGCGCGTTGTTGTTAGTACTGTGGTGCGAAAGCCCCAGTGTACTCGGGTCGGCGTAAGTTTGACGCAGTGGTAATGGACATGGAGGCGGTCGGCGCCGTCGAGAATACTTATCATGGCGAGAGACCAAAGACCGGATCGTAATCGCGATCACCTCGCCAACAGGGCGTAGGAGGCCGCCACCGTATTGTAGACCCCGTGGTAAACAAAGATTGGGGGCCTTGTGGTGGTAACCCTAGAGCTTGCTATAATCGTGGTAAGGAGGGACATCGGGCCCGACATTGCAACCTGTAGAAGCGGTGGTGGCACAACCAAATTCAAAGAACAGGGAAGAGTATATGCTACGACTCGCCAGAGGAGGCGAGAGAGCCGGACCAGCAGCGGGGTGAGTGCGCTCCTAGTTCTTGATCACCTCGCCTTTGTGTTGTTTGATTCGGGTTCCACCCATTCTTTTGTTTCTCTTGCTTTTGCCTTTGAGCGTGCTTGCATGAATTTAGAGCCTCTAGGTTTTGAGTTATCTGTCGCTACTCCCTCGGGAACTAGTATGTTTGGCTAGCTGGAGAGGTAAGGGATGGTCGGATACAGTGTGTCCGACCAGGACTCTGCAGTTGCCCTCATAGTGTTAGCTATGAGCGGTTTTGATGTGATCCTCGGCATGGATTGGTTAGGCGATAACCACGCTATGATTGACTGTCGTTGTAAGGAGGTGGTGTTCGGGCCGCCGTGTAGGCCTAGCTTTAAATTTCGGGGCACCCGCAGTGGGGTGTGTCCGCCGGTGATTTCGCAGCTTAAAGCTCACCGCTTGTTAGCTCGAGGAGCTTGGGGTTTCTTAGCTAAGTTGACCGGCGAGAACCGTGACCAGCTTATCTCTGTCGGCGCAGTGCCCATGGTGCAAGAGTTTGCGATGTTTTTCCGAAGAGTTGCTGCCTCGCCACAAGAGAGAGGTGGATTTCTCAATAGAGCTTGAGCCGGGGACTCGCCCTATCTCGAAAGCTCCTTATCGTATGGCGCCGCAGAAATCGAAAGAGTTAAAAGAACAGCTGCAGGAGTTGCTGGACAGAGGATTTATTCGGCCAAGTGTGTCCTCGTGGGGAGCACCCGTGCTGTTTGTTAAGAAAAAGGATGGCTCGATGCGTCTATGCATCGATTACAGGGAACTGAACAAGGTAACCATTAAGAACAAGTATCCGCTGCCTCGTATCGATGACCTGTTTGACCAGCTCCAGGGAGCTTGTGTGTTTTCGAAGATTGACTTGAGGTCGGGCTACCACCAGTTGAGAATTCGGGATGCAGATATTCCCAAGACAAATGTTCGTGTCGAGGTATGGGCATTATGAGTTCGTAGTCATGTCTTTCGGACTGACGAACGCCCCAGCTGCATTCATGGACATGATGGACAGAGTGTTCAAGGCGTTCTTGGACCGCTTTGTCATCGTGTTCATAGACGACATTCTTGTGTACTCCAAGTCTAAGGAGGACCATGCCTCGCACCTAAGACAGATTTTGGCAGCCTTGCGCGAGAACAAGCTCTATGCGAAGTTCTCAAAGTGTGACTTTGGCTCGAGGAGGTAGCTTTTTCGGGACACGCTTGTGTCTAAGGAGGAGTGGTCTGTGGACCCTTCAAAGGTAGAGGCCGTTAGTTCGTGGGCGGGCCTGACGATCGTGTCGGAGATTCGTAGCTTTACGGTCCGGCCCGATATTACCGACGCTTTGTTCAAAATTTTTCCGCTATAGCCGCCCGCTTACTCGATTGACGAGGAAAGGTGTTGATTTCGTTTGGGATAGGAAGTGCGATGAGAGTTTTGCTAAGCTAAAGAGCGCTTTGACGTCTGCCGGTGTTGGCGATTCGAGGGAAGCGGGGTTTCGTGGTGTCTGATGATGCCAAAGAAGTTTGGTTTGGGTTGCGTTTTGATGCAACACGGTAAGGTGATAGCATACGCTTCTGTGCGATTGAAACCGCACGAGCGCATTACCCGACTCATGATATGGAGTTGGCGTGATGTCGTCTTTGCACTTAAGATTTGGAGGCACTACTTGTATGGGGAAAAGATTCAGATTTTCTCGGATCACCAAAGCCTCAAGTATTTCTTCACTCAGAAGGACCTGAACATGAGGCAGAGGAGGTGGTTGGAGCTGGTAAAGGATTACGATCGTGAGATATTGTATCACCCCGAAAGGCAAATGTTGTGGCAGATGCACTAAGTAGGAAGACCTCGCATCTAGCAACGTTGGCAAATCCCAAAAGTATCATAAGGAAAGACCTCGAGAGAGCGGAAATAGCGGTGATGTTAGGGATGTTACCGCTGTGTAGCTCGATTGACCATCCAGCCTTGGTAAGGCAAAGGATTATTGACGGCCAATTGAATGATCCTAGGTTGAAAAAGTTGTACGAGAGGTCCAGCCGATGGTGACTTTGATTTTGAGATATTTGCGGATGGTGGCTTGAGATATAAGGGTCGGCTATGTGTCCCAAACCGATGCCGGTATTCGTTCGAATTGTTGGATGAGGCTCACACCTCGCCTTTTGCGTGGCACCTGTGGGGTAACAAGATGTACCAAGATCTTAAGCGAGACTTTTTGGTGGATGGGGATGAAGAGAGAGATTGCCCAGTTTGTCAGTCGGTGTCTCACTTGTCAGCAAGTGAAGGCGCCTAGGCAGAAACCAGCAGGGTTGCTACAGTCGCTCGGGGTGCCACAGTGGAAGTGGGAGGAAATTACCATGGATTTTATTTCAGGATTGCCCAGGACCCCTAGAGGATATGCACAGATTTGGGTGGTCGTTGATAGGTTGACTAAGTGTGCCCACTTCATTCCGGCAGGATAAACTACACCGTGGAGCAAAGGGCACACCGTTCTTTGAGCAGATAGTAGTGCGTACCACGGAGTGCCGCTTAAAATTATCTCCGACCGGGATTCCCGCCACATCACGGTTTTGGAAGGCCTGCAGGTGTGTCTGGCCACAGAGTGCAACAAAGACAAAGACACCTTCCACCCACAGCATCGATGGCCGATCGAGCGGTAAATCGATCTTAGAGGATATGTTGCGAGCTTGCGTGTTTGATTTCCACGCGCTTGGGACCAAGATTTGTATTTGATGGAGTTCGCCTACAACAATAGTTTTCAGTCAACCATTCAGATGGCACCGTTTGAAGCATTGTATGGTAAGCGCTGCAGATCCCCAGTATTCTGGGAAGAGGTTGGAGACAGGCAGATATTGGGTCCAGAGTTGCTCCAGTTGACCAATGAGGCTGTCCAGAAGATCAGAGCTCGAATGTTGACGCATGCAGCAGTGCGAGAAGAGCTACGCCGATGTCGACGCGAGGGTTGGAGTTTGAGATTGGCCAAAGACGTGTTCCTTAAGGTGGCTCCGGCGCGGAGTTCTCGAGGTTTGGTAGGAAGGGGAAGCCGAGCCCCGGTTTGTCGGACCATTCGAGATCCTCGAGAGGATCGGGGCGTAGCTTATCGGTTAGCATTGCCGCCACCTTGGCTGCAGCAGCATGGTGTGTTCCATGTTTCGATGCTCCGCCAAGATGTGGCGCACTTTCGCATGTCATAGATTTCGAGCCTTTGCAAATAAACCATGACTGAGCTTTGAGGAAAAGCCCATAAAGATCTTAGCATTTGAGAAGAAAGTCTTGAGGAACCGAGCTATTGATTTAGTGAAAGTGCAGTGGCGCGGAATCAGAGAGTCGAGGAAGCTACTTGGGAGTTGGAAGGGAGATGAGGAGTAACTACCCGGGGTTGTTTTAGTGCAAAGACTTCCTGGGACGGAAGTCCTCCAAGGAGGGAGTATTGTAACACTGGATTTTAGTTAAATTAAAATAAGGATTAAAGGATGATTTTGGAGGACTCGAACCCTCGGCCTCAAAGAGAGATGGGAGTTTGGAATTAATTAAGGAAAATAAATGCGTCAACTTGGGTTTGAAGGAGGAAAGCCTTGGGAAGGGAATTTTAGATTTCCAAGCTTATTTAATTTGAGGAAGAAAGAAAAAAAAAAAGGAAAAACACTCTCTCTCTCGCAAAAACCCTAACCCTCTCGCCCAACACCCACGCCGCACGCCATCGCCAAGCAAGACTAAGCCGCCGGCCACCAAATTTCACACCGCCACGCGCCTCGCCGCCATCTGCCGCACCGCGACCGAGCCATCGCCACCGGCCAGCATCGCGTCGAGCAGCCAGCCGCCGCCGCCGCCTTATGCGCCCAGCGCCGCCGCCTTGCCGCCGCACGTGCGGCGCCCCTGCGCCGCCAGTAGCCGCACCGTCGCCCAGCGCCCGCCGTCGCGACCGTGCGCGCCAGCGCGCACCACCCGCATCGCCTGTCCGCCGCGCCAGACGACAAAGACCAGCCAGCGCAGATCAGCGCGTCGCTCGCGCGCGCCGACGCAAAGACTTCAACACGCCCAGACTGCGTCGCTCGCCCGCTTCGCCCGCGCGCGCCGTCAGCCAGTGTCGCTCGTTCGCGCGCCAGCCCTACGCCGCCAGTGTCGCCCGCAGACGCTGCCGCCATCCAGACGCCTTTGATAACATACGCGCCCAGCGTGTCGGCGCTTGCCACAAGCCGCGCGCGCGCCAGCGCCAGCGCCCCTGGCGCCCGCCCAAGGCCCAGTCCTGTCTGCTACTTGCTGCCGAGACGTGTGCCTTCTCGGTTGGTAAATTCCCGAGCCTCCACCCTATGGACATCCTGATTTTAGATGCTGTTTATTAATTAGGATATTTTATTACTTGCCTAGGTTGTCGGGTACGCTGTAAAGACCCGACCCAAAAAGGGGCTCTAAATGGGCCTTTACCCCAATGCATGTAGTGAAAATAAAAGATATTATGAAAAATACATTTCGGATCCCAAGTAAAAACAGAAACATTCAACAACCAAAACATACATTTCTAAAAGCATACTCGATCGTGAGATTTATTTAAACCATTAAAACAAACCACAAGTACAAATATGCTGGAATCCATAAAACGTAAGAAAACATCCTGGGGGCTCTGTGCCCGTCTACATGCATTCAGGGGAAATAACCAAAAGTCAAGAGTCATGATAAATAAAATAGAATAAGCGAGAGATGACAGGCGAGATTCCATGATCACAGCTCCTCCATCACCCATCCTGTCTCCCGCTTGATTACCCGTGGAAAACCACGTAAAAGGGGGTGAGTAACGAATTACCCAAGAAGAATCCCCAACCGGGGTACAATACGATATACATGATCATCTAGAAGAATGTATGCAAGCTATGAGTACAAACACGAGCGGAGCACATAGCTAAGTCCACACTTGGACCTCGGATGCCAACTCGGGGTCTTAGTCCGGAAATACCACAACACACTAAACGCACTATACGGGAACAAGTCCCGGCCTCGGCTGCCTCTCATCGCCGATACGAAAGGTGCACTGGCTCAAGATCCCGAGGAGCTCTCCACCTCGGCGCCAGAATGAGCGTAAGGATGCACCGCGTGCTTCTACAGACTATGGGGTGCCGGTCCAGTGGCAAGCCGCCCATATCCGGATACCACGCCTAACTAAATCTCGGATCGGTGTCACCGACATAGGGGTGTGAGACTCGACACGTGAACTATGTCACCTGTACCACCGCACTGAGGCTAAGGAACGGGTCATGGTAGGCTTACACCAGAAGCCGCCCTTACCTTAACAGTGGCAATCAAGGGCTATCTTTGCCGAACACGCCGAGGACGTGCCGGCCGCCGGGACTAGGCATTGCCAAGTCATCATCCCGACCATTGGGGCATCGCTTAGACTACCACCCTCACCCAAGATTGCGGGGCCTCTGGGTTGGGATAGCTAATCCCTCACGGGGTCCAAGGACGGAGAATCTGTCTCAATCGTCCTTGCCATAGATGCAAGATACTTTATGCATCGGGCCCGGATGATGCTATCTACCCGAATTCTAAACCTTAACAATAATAACGATCCAATCAATGCACCAATACGTGCTCAACATATACAAGGAACCTAGCATGGTACTACGAAGCAAGACAGATATCGAACATGCGAGAATGGAACAACCTAGCATGGGCTAACATGAGAAACAATACAAGAGTTCATGCCATCGGAATACGAATGCAGCACCTAGGGCTAATCATGCTAGTAATCATACACGTGCATACAAAACAACAATCACAAATATACCGCAGGCCCACACAACTCCGGTAAGAAATCCTTACCTTGGTGGGAGGCTTCTACACACAAATCCTAAGTCATGAACAATCCCGAGCTAGCGGCGGGAACCTAGCAAACCAACAATAATCGGCATCTAAAATATCTAAACAACAATAGAACAGCAAGCTCGGCTCGGGAACTCACGCGCGCGACGATATACGAGCTTGGGATCTGCCGGGCGAAGCCGGCACGCAGCAGGACGCTGCCTGGCTGCGCGCTACCGCACGCACAGCGGCAGGACGCAGCAGCCGCGCGGCGCGCAAGCGCTCGCGGGCGCGCGCGCGCGCGATGCGGCGAACCGCGGACACGGCGAGCGCTTCGAGGAGGAGGACGGGCGCGGGCGAACGTCGCGCGGCGCGCGGCGAGCAGCAGCAGCGAGCAGCGAGCGCGCGGCGAACGTCGGGCGAAGGCGCGCGGGCGAGCAGCTCGGCAAGCGGACACGGCGCGAGGGCGGCGAAAGCCGGCGAGGACCTCTGGCGCGAGCGATCGGCGATCCGTCTTTGCCGGGCGAACAGCAAGGCCGGCCGACTGATTCGGGCGTCTGAAGCGATCGGTTGGACGTGGCGGCGACGAGGAGCGCGACTGTCTTCTGGGCGGCGAACGGCAAGGCCAGCTGACAGATCAGATCTGGCGTCTGCGATCGGCTGGGACGTCGAGCGATCGGGCGATGGGCGATCAGGTCTTCTTTGGCTCGCTCGGCTACACTCGGTGGCCGCAATCAACACAACACACACAACACACCTCTTTTCACTTGGCCAAACGCACACCAAACGGATGAGAAGAAGAAGAAGTAGAAGATCAATACCTACCCTAATGATGATGATCGAACCCAAGGAGATGCAAGGATGAAGAATCGGCAAGGCTATGGAGATGGAGAGCTTGGGCGGCCAAGAGATGTTTTGGAGAAGAAGATGAAACAACCTAATTCTATTTCATTTAACCAAATGCACCAAAACTCCAAAATCCAAGGTTAACTAAGATGTGATGCGAGAAAGAGTAACAAGAGCACCTAATGGCTCAATTGGCACACATCTCTACAAGCTTCCCAGAGACCCGGTTCAAACCCAGTGCAAAGACAATTTCCTTTATTTTTACTTTTGCATCAAACCGTGCTCAAACCAAACCACAAACCCCTCCAAAAACCTACATAAAACCATCCAATAATTTTAGTAATCGAAAGGACACAAACGACCACGACGGCCCGACCAAATTACCAAATTACCCCTAGGGCATACACGGAAGACCGGGAAGAAAAACCTCGGTCGTTACAATATTCCTCCTTTTTATGACTTTCGTCCTCGAAAGTCCTTAAGACAAAATGTACTTCAGGGTAATGCAATCTCATCTCGTCTTCCCGCTCCCAAGTGGCTTCCTCGTAACCCCCGACTCTTCCATCAACCTTTACTAAACGAATCTCGCGATTACGCAACGCCTTGGTCTCAAAGGCAAGGATCCTCACCGCTTCTCCTCGAAGTTCAAATCCTCATTCACCGCAAAGGCTCAAAGTCCACAATGTGCGACGGTCCGGCACATCTTGCCTCAACATCGATACATGAAAAACACTATGCACCGATAGTGACGGAGGTAGGGCTAACCGGTAAGCAACTCTGCCAATCCTCTCTAGGATCTCAAATGGACCAACAAAACGGGGACTCAACTTCCCACGCTTACCAAACCTCGAACACCTCGCATCGGAGCAACCTTAAGGAACACATGCCGACCAACCTCAAACTCCAAATCTCGACGCCGAACATCGGCGTAGAATCTTCTCGCTCTCGCTCCGAGTCACAACATACGAGCTCTAATCTTCTCAGATCGCACCATTGGTCCACTGCAGTAACTTCGGGACCCAAAACTCCTGTCTATCACCGACCTCTTCCCGAACACGGGGACCGATAACGCTTACCATACAATGCCTCGAATGGAGCCATCTCAATCGCCGATCGTAATCGTTGTTATAGGCAAACTCCATCAAGTACAGAATCTCGGTCCCAACCGCTCGGGAAATCCAACACACAAGCCCTCAACATATCCTCGAGAATCGATTCACTCTCTCGACCGACCATCCGTCCGAGGGTGAAAAGTCATGTCTGAAACGCACTCGTGCCCAAACCCTTCGGAGCGCTCTCGAAACGAGAAGTGAACCGCGAGTCACGATCGGACACAATCCTCACCGGTACACCATGATAACGGATGATCTGCTCCAAAAGCAATTGCGCCCACTTTGCTCCACGGTATAAGTGTCTCTACCGGAATGAAGTGTGCGCTCTTGGTCAAACGGTCGACTATCACCCAAATCGAGAGAACTTCCTCGAGTCCTTGGCAAACCAGGATATAAAGTCCATAGAGATCTCTTCCCATTTCCACTCGGGTACACTCGGTGGTCAACAAACCACTGGCCTCTGCTGGGTGCCTTCACTTGGCGACAAGTGAGACACCTACCAACAAACTCGCCACATCTCTCTTCATCCCCATCCACCGAAAAGTCCGCTTAAGGTCTCGATACATCTTGGTACCCCCGGTGCCAAGCAAAAGGGGAACATGGGCCTCAGAGAGCAACTCGGCTCATAACTCGCAATGTCCGGAACACACAACCGGGCCTCTATAAGTCAACCCACCGTCTCGTGAATACACAAAGTCAAAGTCACCACAAGATCGACTCACAACCAATCTCTTAAGTGCGGGGTCACCCAACCTGGCTGTCTATAATCCATTGCCGAATCGATCTTTGAGCAGTCCAATCGAGCTACCCCGCAAGCGATAACCTCTCCCAACAACATCGCAACCTCGGCCCGCTCGAACTCTCTCTCAAAACTGGGCTGAACTCAACAACGCCGCAGAGTGCGACGTCTTTTCTCGCTCAAAGCATCGGCCACTACATTGGCTTTACCGGATGGTACAAAATCTCGCATCCATAATCCTTTACCAGCTCTAACCATCTCCTCTGCCTCATATTCAACTCCTTACGAGTAAACAGATACTTGAGGCTCGTGATCGGTAAACATCTCAATCCGCCACCGTCATGTAATGCCTCCAAATCTTGATTGCAAACACCACTGCTTTGCCAACTCCATATCATGAGTCGGGTAGTTCTCGCTCATACGGCTTGGTGACGGGAAGCATAGGCAATGACCTTCCCGTCTTTGCATCAACACACAACCTAATCCAAACTTGGAAGCATCATCAGAGACCACGAAACCACTGTCCCCTCCGGATCGCCAACACTGTGTCTTGAAGTCAAATCGCGCTTGAGCTCGGCAAAGCTCTCATCACACTCTTTGTCCCAAACAAACTCGACACCCTTCCTCGTCGGACGAGTGAGGGGCGAGGCTAAAGCAGAGAAGTCCTTGACGAACCGACGGTAGTAACTGCCAAACCCGAGAAAGTCGCGAATCTCGGCAAATCAAGTCGGCTTGGCCCAAGAACTCACGGCCTCAATCTTCGCGGGGTCCACGGCTATACCATCTCTCGAAACTACGTGGCCTAGGAAGGCCACCGCTCCAACCAGAAATCACATTTGGAAAACTTCGCATAAAGTGGTTTTCCCTCAAAGCCGCCAATACTCGCCTCAAATGCTCTGCATGGTCTTCTTTAGACCTCGAATAAATCGAGAATATCGTCAATGAACACGATGACGAAAACCGTCCAAAAATGATTTGAACACCCTATCCATCATGTCCATGAACGCTTGGTGGGGCATTGGTCAATCCAAACGACATGACCACAAACTCATAGTGACCATATCTAGACTCGAAAGCTTGTCTTAGGAATGTCGGCATCCCCGATCACGCAATCGATGGTAACCGGATCTCGATCTATCTTGGAGAACACCGAAGCTCCACTGAAGCCGATCGAACAAATCATCGATACGGGGCAACGCGGATACTTATTCTTCACTTTGTCACCTTATTAAGCTCGCGGTAATCAATACATAAGCGCATAGAACCATCCTTCTTTTCACAAACAGAATCGGTGCTCCCCACGGGGACACACTCGGACGGATGAACCCTCGATCTAACATCTCCTGCAAATCGAATCTTCGCCTTTAACTCACTGGCGCCATACGATCACGGAGCCTTCGAGATAGGGAGGGTCCACGGCTCTCGAGCTCAATTGTGAAGTCAACCTCTCTCTCTGGGGCAACCGTAACTCCTCGAAACACGTCCGCAAACTCCCGCGCACGCCGGTGCACTGATCAACAGAGCAGCGAGGCGGCTCTTCCCGCACAACTTGGCTAAATAGCCCCAAGCTCCATGAGCTAGCAAACGACGAGCTTTCACGGTGACACCATCGGCGGGCAAACTCCACCACTGACTCCACGAAACTTAAAGTCAATCCGACTCAGCGCCTCGAACACTACTTCTTTCCGTGGCGGTCAATCAACGCGTGGTTAGCAACTAACCACTCCATACCAAGAATCACATCAAAACCACTCATAGGCGTAACTATGAGTGTGGCTACAAGCAACTCTCCTGATATCTCGATCCGCCATCCTTAATTTTATCTCTAGCTAACATACTAACTCCCGAAGGAGTTGCAACAGATAACTCAAAACCTAGAGGCTCTAGCCTCAACTTAGCATGCTCAAAGAAACAACACAGATACAAATGAATGCGTAGAACCAGAATCAAACAAGACAAATGCGCATGATCTAAAACAAGAAGCGTACCGCCACGGCATCCGTGCGCTCGGCCTCTGACGGTCGTAGCAAACACTCGACCTGCTGCTTTGCTGCTGGCCGAGCCGCCATAGCCGGGCCGAGGACGAAAACGGATCATATGTCCCTCTTTACCACAACGAAAACACACTCTGGGCCCCGTCGTCAAGCTCCAGTGTGGGTCCTCCCGCAAGAAGCACAAGCGAGAACTCGCTGGGACCGCCTGGCCGCGAGGTCGAAACGGATCGGGGCCTATGCCGATCCCGGCTTTGGAATCGCCCTTGGCGACGCCGCCGCCACCCCGAAAGTCAAACTTTCTCTTACGCCCCACGATTCTTTGGGACAGACGCCGAACGAGGCGGCAACAACCCGCTCAAGCAGATACTTCCCATTATAGATCGTGGCTAATCGGGCACCCTAGCATAAGTGTCGGGGGCCCGAGCCCGACATCCTCGGAAACACCACGCCTCAAACCAGATATGAACTTCCGAATTCTTGACTCTGGGGTGGCAATCAATCGAGGAGCAAAATATCCATACTCGAGAACTTGCGCTCATATTCCTCAATGGAATCGTAACCACTTGGTGTTCCGGAAGAGCTCCACCATCTTCTCCCGAGCCTCATCACCGATGAACTTTACCTTGAACTCGGCCTTGAAGAACTCCCAAGTAGCGGGTGGAGACCCAGTGGTCTCTCGCTCAAGGTGGACTCCCACCACCATCTCGCCGTGCCTCCTAGCACATGAGCCGCACATCTCGGCCTCTCGAATATCGGGGCACACCATGATCGGGAAGGTGTACTCCAAATGGGCAATCCACACGGCCGCCGATAACGCATCACCGGTGGCATCAAACTTCTCGGGCTTCCACTTCACAAAATCCTTCACCACCTACCCAATTCCTCGGCACCCTCTCCATATACGCCTCTGGGCTACTTGCTCTGTGGAGCCGGAGGTGCTCGAAGCTCTCTTTGAACCAATCGAGTCACCGCTCGATCTGGGCTCGGGACTCTTCCCGCTGCTTGCCGCCAACAAGGCTCGGGTCTCGCGCCTCTGGTCACTCAACATGCGACCATAAAAGCCCTCATAGACTCGGCAAACTCGCTCCGGGGAGCGATCTCCACGGCGCTCGATCGCCTCAACGCCCGCTCTAGGCGTAACAGGAGGAGCTGCTGTGGAATGCCATCGATGTCGGCTTGGGGCGATGTCCTCGCGATGACGAGATCCGATCCCGATACCTCGACCGCTCTCGAACCTCCTCTCCGATGCGGACGTGATGCATGTTTGGCGATCTACATCCAAACCAACAACGAATCAAAACTCGCTGTCACCATTCCACAACACCAAACAAGGCATACACTAGATGATAGGTATTGTAAATTCTTAACCCTTTTCCTTTCTAAAACAATAAATCTAGGCGTGCACTGATGACCGTCGGAGTCTTGATGATCATGGAAAACGACCTACAACAAAGGTCGAGTCTCAGAATCTATGACTCGAGCTTTGATACCAATCAGTAAAGACCCGACCCAAAAGGGGGCTCTAAATGGGCCTTTACCCCAATGCATGTAGTGAAAATAAAAGATATTATGAAAAATACATTTCGGATCCCAAGTAAAAACAGAAACATTCAACAACCAAAACATACATTTCTAAAAGCATACTCGATCGTAGATTTATTTAAACCATTAAAACAAACCACAAGTACAAATATGCTTTGGAATCCATAAAACGTAAGAAAACATCCTGGGGGCTCTCTGTGCCCGTCTACATGCATTCGGGGAAATAACCAAAAGTCAAGAGTCATGATAAATAAAATAGAATAAGCGAGAGATGACAAAGCAGGATTCCATGATCACGGCTCCTCCATCGACCATCCTGTCTCCCGCCTTGATTACCTGTGGAAAACCACGAGAATAAGGGTGAGTAACGAATTACCCAGAAGAATCCCCAACCGGGGTACAATACGATATACATGATCATCTAGAAGAATGTATGCAAGCTATGAGTACAAACACAGAGCGGAGCACATAGCTAAGTCCACACTTGGACCTCGGATGCCAACTCGGGGTCTTAGTCCGGAAATACCACAACACACTAAACGCACTATCACGGGAACAAGTCCCGCCTCACTGCTCTCTCACGTCGATCTGAAAGGTGCACCGCTCAAGATCCCGAGGAGCTCTCCGATCGTGCGCTGTAATGAGCGTAAGGATGCACCGCGTGCTTCTACAGACTATGGGGTGCCGGGTCTAGTGGCAAGCCCCATATCCGGATACCACGCCTAACTAAATCTCGGATCGGTGTCACCGACATAGGGGTGTGAGACCGACACGTGAACTATGTCGGCTGTACCACCGCACTGAGGCTAAGGCGGGTCATGGTAGGCTTACACCGAGAAGCCGCCTTACCTTAACAGTGGCAATCAAGGGCTCTTGCCGAACACGCCGAGGACGTGCGTTTACCGCCGGGGACTAGGCATTGCCAAGTCATCATCCCGACCATTGGGGCATCGCTTAGACTACCACCCTCACCCAAGATTGCGGGGCCCCTCACCGGTTGGGATAGCTAATCCCCTCACGGGGTCCAAGGACGGAGAACTGTCTCAATCGTCCTTGCCATAGATGCAAGATACTTTATGCATCGGGCCCTGATGATGCTATCTACACGAATTCTAAACCTTAACAATAATAACGATCCAATCAATGCGGTCCAATACGTGCTCAACAGATACAAGGAACCTAGCATGGTACTACGAAGCAAGACAGATATCGAACATGCGAGAATGGAACAACCTAGCATGGGCTAACATGAGAAACAATACAAGAGTTCATGCCATCAGGAATACGAATGCGAGCACCTAGGGCTAATCATGCTAGTAATCATACACAGCATACAAAACAACAATCACAAATATACCGCAGAGGCCCACACAACTCCGGTAAGAAATCCTTACCTTGGTGGGAGGCTTCTACACACAAATCTAAGTGCATGGAACAATCCCGAGCTAGCGAGCGAAACCTAGCAAACCAACAATAATCAGCATCTAAAATATCTAAACAACAATAGAAACGACAAGCTCGGCTCGGGAACTCACGCGGCGCGCGACGATACGAGCTTGGGATCTAGCTGGCGAGCCGCACGGCAAGGAGCCTTGTGGCTGCCGCGCTACCGCACGCAGACGCAGGACGCCAGCGCGCAGCGAAGCGTCGGGCGGCGCGCGCGGCGCGCGCGTGCGATCGCGGACCGGCAGCGCGCTTCGGCAGAGGACGCGCGCGCGCGAACGTCGCGGCGGCGCGCGGCGAGCGGCTCAGCGAGGACGCGCGCGCGCGAAACGTCTGGCGGCGCGCGCGGCGGCGGCTTCGGCAAGCGGACACGGCGAGGGCGCGAGAGCGCTGGCGAGGACCTCCTGGCGCGAGCGATCGGGCGATCCGTGCTGCTGGGCGAACGGCAAGGCCGCTGGGACAGATCTGGGCGTCGAAAGCGTCGGTGTTGACGCGTCGCGACGCACGGGAGCGATCCAGGCTTCTTTGGGCGAACGGCAAGGCTGCTGGGACAGATCTGGGCGTGCGAGCGATCGGCTGGACGTGCGAGCGATCGGGCGATGGGCGATCTGTGCTGCTGGCTCGGCTACACTCGGCTGGCTGCAATCAACACAACACACACAACACACCTCTTTTCACTTGGCCAAACGCACACCAAACGGATGAGAAGAAGAAGAAGAAGAAGATCAATACCTACCCGGAATGATGATGATCGAACCCAAGGAGATGCAAGGATGAAGAATCGGCAAGGCTATGGAGATGGAGAGCTTGGGCGGCCAAGAGATGTTTTGGAGAAGAAGATGAAACAACCTAATTCTATTTCATTTAACCAAATGCACCAAAACTCCAAAATCCAAGGTTAACTAAGATGTGATGCGAGAAAGAGTAACAAGAGCACCTAATGGCTCAATTGGCACACATCTCTACAAGCTTCCCAGAGACCCGGTTCAAACCCCAAACAAGAAGACAATTTCCTTTATTTTTACTTTTGCATCAAACCGTGCTCAAACCAAACCACAAACCCCTCCAAAACCTACATAAAACCATCCAATAATTTTAGTAATCGAAAGGACACAAACGACTCACGGCCCGACCAAATTACCAAATTACCCCTAGGGCATACCTGGAAGACCGGGAAGAAAAACCTGGGTCGTTACATACGCTTAGAAGCTCGAGAGTCATCCGTTGATCGTTGGATCTATTCACTTCCAGGTAAGGACTTCTTACCGGGGTTGTGTGGACCTCTGAACATTTTGATAGCATGCTATGTGTTGTGTATGTATGAAATCGCTAGTGGATAGGTTGCTTGTTCTTTCTTGTTTTCTCGATGGTTTTGCGCTTGTGATTCCTAATATATCCTCGTTAGTTTCATGCTAGGAATTGGTATAGTGTAAGAAATTGTAGGGGTAATCTGGTGCGTCCCGCGGGTAAGACCCCGATGGACATCCGGAGGTGTAAGACCCGATGGGCATCCTAGGTGTATAAGACTCGATGGGCATCACCGAGTTGGAGGTGTAAGACCCGATGGGCATCCTAGGTGTATAAGACCCCGATGGGCATCACCGATCCGGAGGTGTAAGACCCGATGGGCATCCTAGGTGTATAAGACCCCGATGGGCATCACCGATGCCGAGGTGTAAGACCCGATGGGCATCCTAGGTGTATAAGACCCTCGATGGGCATCACCGAGTTGGAGGTGTAAGACCCGATGGGCATCCTAGGTGTATAAGACCCGATGGGCATCACTGAGTTGGAGGTGTAAGACCCCGATGGGCATCCTAGGTGTATAAGACCCCGATGGGCATCACTGATCTGGAGGTGTAAGACCCCGATGGGCATCCTAGGTGTATAAGTCCCCGATGGGCATCACTGAGTTGGAGGTGTAAGACCTCGATGGGCATCCTAGGTGTATAAGTCCCCGATGGGCAACACTTGAGTCCTAGGTTGTGAAAGGCTCGAAGGACACCTGTGTGTGGAACCTAGGGTAGCCGGTAGTTGTAAGCCTCGAATAGGCAAGCCCCAAGAGTGACGTTCTGTTAACCCATCCGCTTGCTCTGAGTCTTTGCATGGTTGCATGTCCGTGTGCTAAATGATATGTCTTCGTGATTGTACCCCGGTTGGGGATTCTTACTTGAGTAACTCGTTGCTCACCCTTATTTTCTCTGTGGTTTTCCACCGGTAACTTGGGACATCGGCGGGATGGCTAGGAGGAGGCTCTTTGGATGATCATGGATAGCCGCTCTGGGATGCATGTTCTTTTATTGTTTTCTTATGATTTAGCATGTAGTGGGACTTGAGTCCCTAGGAAAAGTACTTAAAACCTATTTGTGTTTCTCGTCTGTTTCCCTTGGTTTGTTTTTAAGAATGTCTTGATCAGTCATCTACTGTTTATTTTAAATGGAATTATATTTTACTTGTTTTTAATGTACTTACTTCAAGGATTTAAATTTCAAACTCTGAATGACCTTTTACATTCCTAGGCATGCATGCTAAGTAAGGATCTAGGTTAGAGACCGCTTCTTTTGGGTCGGGTCCTTACAGCCAGAATCCAGAAACAATAAGAAAACATCCTAAGGGCTCCGTTACCATCTACATGCATTCAGAGGACAAAACCAAAACATAAACATAGACTTAGAGTTAAGGACAGCAGGTTTCCATGATCAGCAGCTCCTCCTTCAGCCATCCTGTCTCGTGCCTGATTACCTGTGGAAAACCACAAAATAAGGGTGAGTAACGAATTACTCAGTAAGAATCCCCAACCGGGGTACAATACGATATAATTGATCATCTAGCAGAAAGTATGCAAGCTATGAATACAACATTGAAGAGAGCACATCACTTTAATCCATACATATATACCACGAATGCCATCTTACGGTCTTGCTCCAGAAACTACAACGCATCTCGATACTCTACGAGAAACTAATCTCGACCTCAGCTTTCCTACTACTGTCGATATGAAAGGTGCACTAAACTCAAGATCCCGAGGAGCTCTCCAGTAGTCTTTGTAATGAGCGTGTCTGCGCACCGCATCTTCGCCGCAAACCGTGGAGGTGTTTGGGTCTAGGGCATGCTGCCCTAGTCCAGTACGCATGCCTAAAAGAATCTCTGGATCGGTGTCACTGAACATAGTTGTCTGAGACCAGGACACTATGACTATATCAGCCTGTACCACCGCACCTGAGGCTAAGAAATCGGTCGTGGTAGGCATACACCAGGAACTGGTCCTTGCCCTATCAGGTGGCAATCAAGGGCTACTGCTGACACGCTGAGGTCGTGTCGACTGTCGGGGACAAGGTAATGCCTCGTCCTTCCCCCGACCGTTGGGGCATTTAACAGTCTGCCACCCTCACCCAAGATTGCACTGGGCTGCCGTTAAGGTTAGCTAAACCCTAACGACGGATCAGGGACGGAGTACTGCCTCGTACGTCCCAGCCACGGATGCAAGTTACGTTATGCGTCCTCGCCCGGATGGTGCTACCTATTAGAACTGTAAGCTATAATCAGCTAACAACAAACATACTAACACGTGCTCAACAGAAACAATGAACCTAGCATGATACTAAGAAGAAAGAACATATAACGAACATGTCAAAAAAGAACAACCTAGCATGGAACTAACATGAGAAATAACACGAGAATCATGCCAGTCGAAATTCAGAACAGAGCACCTATCCACTAACATGCTGATAAACATAAACAAACATACAATCAATAGTCACAGAAATTATCGCAGGGCCCACACAACTCCGATAAGAAATCCTTACCTGGTGTCGGAAGGCAAACAACACACAAGAAGATCCTAAGCTACAACCGAACCCGAGCTAGCTATCGAGAACCTAACAAACAATCAACTAACATTACAACCTATAAGCCTTAGATAAAATACAAACAGAACTCGGCTCGGTCGGAAGCAACTCACAAGGCACGGGGCTGGCACGTGGACGGATAGGCTGCAAGTCACACAGCTTGGTGACGGTATGCGGACAGGCTGCTCGACGTGCTCACAGGCAGAGGTTGCAACGGGCGTTGGGGGGTGGAGGGTGCATGTAACGACCCAGGTTTTTCATCCCGGTCTTCCAGGTATGCCCTAAGGGTAATTTGGTAATTTGGTCTGGCCGTCAGGGCCGTTTGTGTCTTTTCCAGTTACTAAAATTATTGGATGGATTTATGTAGGTTTTTGGAAGGATTTGTGGTTTGGTTGGAGCAAGGTTTGATGCAAAAGTAAAAATAAAGGAAATTGTGCTGCAGCTGGGGTTTGAACCCGAGTCTCCTAGAAAGCTTGTGGGGATGTGTGCCAATTGAGCCATTAGGTGCTCTTGTTGCTCTTTCTGCATCACATCTTAGTTAACCTTGGATCTTTGGTGTTTGGTGCATTTGGTTAAATGAAATAGAAATTAGGTTTGTTCCATCTTCTTCTCCAAAGTGTGTGGCCGCCCAAGCTTTTCTCTCCATTGCCTTGCCGAATTCTTCATCCTTGCAGCTCCCTTGGATCGTTCATCATCATTCCGGGTAGGTATCGATCTTCCTCTTCTTCTTCTCATCCGTTTGGTGTGCTATTTGGCCAAGTGAATAGAAGAGTGTTGTGTGTGTTTGTGTTGATTGCAGCCAGGTGAGAGAAGCCCCACCCAGCAACCATCGTCGCCGCGTCGGTCGGCCACTCGCCGCGCCGGATCGCGCCAAAGAAGCGGCCAGAATCGCCCCTGCCGTCGCACGGATCGCCTTTGCCGTCCGCCCCCTGTCGCGCCCGGATCTCGCCGCGGCAACCCGCCCGGCCCACTGCTCGGCCATCGCCCGGCCCGGCGTCACGCGCCGATCGCGCGGCGGCGAGCGCTGACGCCGCGCCGCGCCGCGCGCGCGTCGCTTGCGAGCCGCGCTTCGCACGCCGCGCCCGACGTTCGCGCGCGCGCGTCCTGCCGAGCGGCTCGCCGTGTCCGCATCGCACGCCAGCGCCCGTCGCCCGTCTTGCGTCGCGCTTCGCTGCTTGAAATCCGTCTGTCCGTCACGCCGCAGCCGCGCCCAGCGCCCAGCGCCCGTGCCGCGCCGGCGGCAAGCGCCCAGCCCTACCGTGCCCGGCTGCCGGCAACTCCAAGTTCGTGTCGCCGTGCGCGTGAGTGCCCTTGCCGAGCTTGTTTTTCTATTGTTTTTAGACGTTTTAGATGTTGATTATTATTGGTTTGCTAGGTTCCTTACGCTAGCTCGGGATTGTTCCACAAACTTAGGATTTGTGTGTAGAAGCCTCCCGACCAAGGTAAGGATTTCTTACCGGAGTTGTGTGGGCCTACTGCGGTATATTTGTGATTGTTGTTTTGTATGCACATGTATGATTATTAGCATGTTTAGCCCTAGGTGCTCTGTTGCAATTCTGGATGGCATGAACTCTTGTATTGTTTCTCATGTTAGCCCATGCTAGGTTGTTCCATTACGGCATGTTCGATATCTGTTCTTGCTTCGTAGTATCATGCTAGGTTCCTTGTATCTGTTGAGCACGTATTGGGTGCATTGAATGAATTGTTATTATTGCTATGGTTTAGAGTTCGGTAGGTAGCATCATCCGGGCGGATGCATAACGTGACTTGCATCCCGATGGGGGCGTGCGAGATGGTACTCGTCCACGATCCCGTTAGGGTTTAGCTAACCCTAACGGTGGCCCTACAATCTTGGGTGAGGGTGGCGGTGTTAAATGCCCCAGCGGTCGGGATGATGACTTGGCAATGCCTCGTCCCGACGATCGGCACGTCCTCGGCGTGTTCGGCCGTAGCCCTTGATTGCCACTGTTAGGGCAAGGACCGCTTCTGGTGTAAGCCTACCACGGCCGGTTCCTTAGCCTCGGTGCGGTGATGCGAGATGACATAGTTCACGTGTCGGTGTCTCACACCCTATGTCGGTGACACCGATCCGGAGATTTAGTTAGGCATGGTGGTGAAACACAGGCGGCTTGCCACTGGACCGGCACCCCGAGTTTGCGGTAGCATGCGGTGCGCGCTTACGCTCATTACTGCGCGCGGCCCGAGAGCTCCTCGGGATCTTGAGCGATGCACCTTTCGTGTCGGCGATGAAGCGGTGGGCGGGACTTGTTTCCGTATAGGGCGTATAGTGTGTTGTGGTATTTACGGACTAAGACCACGAGTTGGCATCCGAGGTCCAAGTGTGGACTTAGCTATGTGCTCCGCTCTGTGTTTATATTCATAGCCTTGCATACATTCTTCTAGATGATCATGTATATCGTATTGTACCCGGTTGAGGATTCTTCTTGAGTAATTCGTTACTCACCCTTATTTTGTGGTTTTCCACGAGGTAACCAAGGCGCGAGGCAGGATGGTGAAGGAGGAGGCGTGATCATGGAATCCTGCTTGTCATCTCCGACCATTTTATTATATCATGACTCTTGACTTTTGTTATTTCCCTGAATGCATGTAGGCGGACACGGAGCCCTAGGATGTTTTCTTATGTTTTATGGATTCCAGCATATTTGTCTTGGTGGAATGTTTAAATGGTTTAAATAAATCTCTGATCGAGTATGCTTTTAGAAATGTATTTATCACAGAAAGCAGTGCTTGGAAACAGGGGCAGAGTTTTAGAGTAAATTGTTTTGATTGTTGAATGTTTCTTTTTTACTTGGGATCAGAAACATTATTTTTCATAATGTCTTTTATTTTGAATTCATGCATTGGGGTAAAGCCCATTTAGAGCCCCTTTTGGGTCGGGTCTTTACATTGGTATCGAGCTCGAGTCATAGATTCTGTAGACCGACTTTTGTTGTAGGTCGTCCTTCCATGATTACCAAACACTCAAGACGATCATCATCAGTACGCCTAGGTTTATTGTTTTAGAAAGGAAAAAGGGTTAAGAATTTACAATACCTTTCATCTAGTGTATGCCTTGTTTGGTGTTGTGGAGTGGTGACAGAGCGAGTTTTGATTCGTTGTTGGTTTGGATGTAGATCGCCAAAGATGCGATCCACCCGTCATCGGAGAGAAGGTTCGAGAGCGGTCGAGGTATCGGGATCGGATCGATCTGCTGCGGGGACATCGTCCCAAAGCTGCGGCGATGGCATCCCACCAGCGGCTCCTCTGTTACGCCTAGAGCGGGCGTTGAGGCGACCGGAGCGCCGTGAGATCGCGCTCCCGAGCGAGAATTTCTTTGAGTCTATGAGGGCTTTTATGGTCGACATGTTGAGTGACCGAGGCGAGAGACCAGAGCCTTGTTGGCGTATGGCGGGGGAAGAGTCCCGAGCCCAGTTGAGCGGTGACTCGATTGGTTCAAAGAGAGCATAGTAGCACCTCCAGGCTCCACATGAGCAAGTAGCCCCGGAGGCGGATATGGCGGAGGTGCCGAGGAGTTGGGTAGGTGGTGAAGGATTTTGTGAAGTGGAAGCTGAGAAGTTTGATGCCACCGGTGATGCGTTAGCGGCGGCCGGTGGATTGCCCATTTGGAGTACACCTTCACGATCATGGTGTGCCCCGATATTCGAGAGGCCGAGGTGTGCGGCTCATGTGCTAGGAGGCACGGCGAGATGGTGGTGGGAGTCCACCTTGAGCGAGAGACCAGGTGGGTCTCCACCCGCTACTTGGGAGTTCTTCAAGGCCGAGTTCAAGGTAAGGTTCATCGGTGATGAGGCTCAAGAGAAGATGGTGGAGCTCTTCCAAACTGAAGCGGGGTTACGATTCCATTGAGGAATATGAGAGGAAGTTCTCGGAGTATGGATATTTTGCTCCTCGGTTGATAGCCACCCAGTGAAGATTCGGAAGTTCATATCTGGATTGAGCGGGTGTGTTTCTTAGGATGTCGGGCTCTCGGGCCCACGACACTTATGCTAGGGTACATCCAGATTAGCCACGATCTATAATGGGAAGTATCCTGCTGGCGGGTTGTTGCCGCTCTGTTCGGCGTCTGTCCCAGATGGCGTGTGGGCGAGAAGAGGAAGTTTGATTTTTCGGGCGGGCGCGCGCGCGCCAAGGCGATTCGGTCGAGAGATCGTGGAGAGCTCTAGTCCGTTTCCACCCGGCGGTAGGGAGGACCCGGCGAGTTCCTCTTGTGCTACTTGTGGGAAAGTCCACAGCTGGAGCTTGTCGGTGGACCTAGATTGTGCTTTCGTTGTGGTAGAGAGGGCACATGGCCCGTTTTGTGATCGGCCCGGCTATGGCGGCTCGGCCAGCCAGCAGCCGGCGAGTCGAGTGTTTGCTACGACCCGTCGGGAGGCCGAGCGTCACGGATGCCGCCGTGGCGAGTGCGCTTCTTGTTTTAGATCACTGCGCATTTGTCTTGTTTGATTCTAGTTCTCACGCATTCTTTTGTATCTGTGTTGTTTCTTTGAGCATGCTAAGTTAAGATTAGAGCCTCTAGGTTTTGAGTTGGTTGTTCCAACTCCTTCGGGAGTTAATATGTTGGCTAGAGATAAGATTAGGGATGACCGGATCGAGATATCCGGAGAGTTGCTTGTGGCTACGCTCATAGTTATGCCTATGGCGGTTTTGATGTGATTCTTGGTATGGAGTGGTTAGCTGCTAACCACGCGTTGATTGATCGCCACCGGAAAGAAGTAGTGTTCGGGCGCCCGTCGTCGCCCACTTTTAAGTTTCGTGGAGTCGGGGTGGAGTTTGCCCGCCGATGGTGTCACCGTGAAAGCTCGTCGTTTGCTAGCTCATGGAGCTTGGGGCTATCTAGCCAAGTTGTGCAGGGAGAGCCGCCCCTCATTGTCTGTTGATCAGTACCGTCGTGCGAGTTTGCGGACGTGTTTCTGAGAGAGTTCTGGGGTTGCCCCCGAAGAGAGAGTTGACTTCACAATTGAGCTCGAGCCGGGACCCTTCCTATCTCGAAGGCTCCGTATTGTATGGCGCCGGTGAGCTAAAGGAATTGAAGATTCGATTCACGGGAGATGCTTGATCGAGGGTTCATCCGTCCGAGTGTGTCCCCGTGGGAGAGCACGATTCTGTTTGTGAAGAAGAAGGATGGTTCGATGCGCTTATGCATTGATTACCGCGAGCTTAATAAGGTGACGATGAAGAATAAGTATCCGTTGCCCGTATTGACGATTTGTTCGATCGGCTTGGGAGCTTCCGTGTTCTCCAAGATAGATCTCGAGATCCGGTTACCATCGATTGCGGATCGGGGATGCCGACATTCCTAAGACGACTTTCGAGTCTAGATATGGTCACTATGAGTTTGTGGTCATGTCGTTTGGATTGACCAATGCCCAGTGCGTTCATGGACATGATGGATAGGGTGTTCAAATCATTTTTGGACAACCGTCATCGTGTTCATTGGCGATATTCTGATTTATTCGAGGTCTAAAGAAGACCATGCGAGCATTTGAGGCGAGTATTGGCGGCTTTGAGGAAAACCAGCTTTATGCGAAGTTTTCCAAATGTGATTTCTGGTTGGAGCGGTGGCCTTCCTAGGCCACGTGGTTTCGAGAGATGGTATAGCCGTGGACCCCGCGAAGATTGAGGCCGTGAGTTCGTGGGCCAAGCCGACTTGATTCTTGCCGAGATTCGCGACTTTACAGGTTTGGCGAGTTACTACCGTCGGTTCGTCAAGGAATTTTCTGCTATATCCTCTCCCCTCACTCGTCGGCGAGGAAGGGTGTCGAGTTTGTTTGGGGCAAAGAGTGTGATGAGAGCTTTGCGAGCTCAAGCGCGCTTTGACTTCACACCGATGTTGGCGATCCGGAGAGGACAGTGGTTTCGTGGTCTGATGATGCTTCCAAGTTTGGATTAGGTTGTGTGTTGATGCGGCCGCGGGAAGGTCATTGCCTATGCTTCCCGTCACCAAGCCGTATGAGCGAGAACTACCCGACTCATGATATGGAGTTGGCGCGATGGTGTTTGCAATCAAGATTTGGAGGCATTACATGCGGTGGCGGATTCGGATGTTTACCGATCACGAGCCTCAAGTATCTATTTACTCAAAAGGAGTTGAATATGAGGCGAGAGGAGATGGTTGGAGTTGGTAAAGGATTATGATCATGCGAGATTTTGTACCATCGAGTAAAGCCAATGTAGTGGCCGATGCTTTGAGTAGAAAGACGTCGCACTCCGCGGCGTTGTTGAGTTCCCAGCCAGTTTGCGTAGAGAGTTCGAGCGGGCGAGGTTGCGATGTTGTTGGGTGAGGTTACCGCTTGTAGCTAGCTCGATTATTCATTCGCCGATTAGGCAAGCGGGATTATAGAACGGCCAGTTAGGTGATCCCGCACTTAAGAGATTGGTTGACGAGAGTTAGTCTTGCCGATGAGACTTTGACTTTGTATATTCACGAGCATAAGGTTGACCTATAGAGGACGGTGTGTGTTTCGGACATTGCGAGATTGCGGCGAGTTGCTCTCGAGGGCCACATTACCCATTTGCTTGGCACCCCGGGGTACCAAGATGTATCGAGACCTTAAGCGGACCTTACGGTGGATGGGAATGAAGAGAGATGTGGCAAAGTTTGTCGGTAGGTGTCTCACATGTCGACAAGTGAAGGCACCCAGCGAGCAGGCCACCGTTTGTTGCGACCATTGAGTGTGCCCCGATGGAAATGGGAAGAGATCTCCATGGACTTTATCTCTGGTTTGCCAAGGACTCAGAGGAAGTTCTCTCGATTTGGGTGATAGTCGATCGTTTGACCAAGAGCGCACACTTCATTCCCGGTAGAGACACTTATACCGTGGGAGCAGTGGGCGCGATTGTTTTTTGAGCAGATCATCCGATATCATGGTGTGCGGTGAGGATTGTGTCCGATCGTGACTCGCGGTTCACTTCTCGTTTACGAGAGCTCCGAAGGGTTTGGGCACAGAGTGCGATTTCAAAGCCTGACTTTTCACCCTCGGGCGGATGGTCGATCGGAGAGTGAATCGATTCTCGAGGATATGTTGAGGGCTTGTGTGTTGGATTTCCCGCGCGATTGGGACCATGATCTGTTTCTTGATGGAGTTTGCCTATAACAACAGATTATCGATCGGCGATTCGTGATGGCTCCATTCGAGGCTTTGTATGTAAGCGTTATCGGTCCCATGTGTTTTGGGAAGAGGTTGGTGATAGAGCGAGTTTTGGGTCCCGAGTTCTGCGGTTGACCAATGGTGCGGTCTGAGAAGATTAGAGCTCGTATGTTGGCATTTCGGGCGGGCGAGAAGAGTTACTGTAGATGTGTTCGGCGTCGGGATTGGAGTTTGAGGTTGGTCGGCATGTGTTCCTTAAGGTTGCTCCGATGCGAGGTGTTTTGAGGTTTGGTAAGCGTGGGAAGTTGAGTCCCCGTTTTGTTGGTCCATTTGAGATCCTAGAGAGGATTGGCAGAGTTGCTTACCGGTTAGCCCTACCTCCGTCACTATCAGCGGTGCATAGTGTTTTTCATGTATCGATGTTGAGGTAGTATGTGCCGGACCCGTCGCACATTGTGGACTTTGAGCCTTTGCAGCTGAAGGAGGATTTGAGATTCGAGGAGAAGCCAGTGAGGATCCTTGCCTTTGAGACCAAGGCGTTGCGTGTCGCGAGATTCGTTTAGTAAAGGTTCGATGGAAGAGTCGGGGTTACGAGGAAGCCACTTGGGAGCGGGAAGACGAGATGAGATTGCATTATCTGAGTGTTTGATCTTAAGGACTTTCAAGGACGAAAGTCATAAAAAGGAGGGAATATTGTAACGACCCAGGTTTTTCATCCCGGTCTTCCAGGTATGCCCTAGGGGTAATTTGGTAATTTGGTTGGGCCGTTTGTGTCTTTTCCAGTTACTAAAATTATTGGATGGATTTATGTAGGTTTTTGGAAGGATTTGTGGTTTGGTTTGAGCAAGGTTTGATGCAAAAGTAAAAATAAAGGAAATTGTGCTACAGCTGGGGTTTGAACCCGGGTCTCTTGGAAAGCTTGTGGGGATGTGTGCCAATTGAGCCATTAGGTGCTCTTGTTGCTCTTTCTGCATCACATCTTAGTTAACCTTGGATCTTTGGTGTTTGGTGCATTTGGTTAAATGAAATAGAAATTAGGTTTGTTCCATCTTCTTCTCCAAAGTGTGTGGCCGCCCAAGCTTTTCTCTCCATTGCCTTGCCGAATTCTTCATCCTTGCAGCTCCCTTGGATCGTTCATCATCATTCCGGGTAGGTATCGATCTTCCTCTTCTTCTTCTCATCCGTTTGGTGTCTTTGTTTGGCCAAGTGAATAGAAGAGTGTTGTGTGTGTTTGTGTTGATTGCGGCCCCGAGAGAAGCCCGGCCAGCCACCATCGTCGCGCGCGTCCACCGCCGCCACCTCGCATGCCGGATCGCGCCAAAGAGCGGCCCAGATCGCCCTGCCGTCGCACGGTCGCCCTTGCCGTCCACGGCCTGTCGCGCCCGAGATCTCGCCACGGCAACCGCCCGGCCCACCGCTCGGCCATCGCCCGGCCGGCGTCACGCCCGATCGCGCGCGCGAGACGCTGACGCCTGCGCGCGCCTTCGCGCGTGTCGCTTGCCGAAAGCGCTCGCGCCGCGCTCAGACGTTCGCCGCGCGCGCGTCCCTGCCGGCGGCTCGCCGTGTATCCGCGCTCGCCGCGCCAGCGCCCGTCTGCCCGTCACCGTCTTGCGCTCGCATGCCGAAGTCCGTCTCGTCGTGCGCGCATACCGCCCCTAGCGCCATCCATCCGCGCGAGACGCGCCTTGCGCCAGGTGCCAGCGCCGGCCCCACCCTGCTGCTGCCCGTGCGGCCAAAGAACTCCAAGTTCGTGTCGCCGTGCCGCGTGAGTGCCCCTAGCCGAGCTTTTGTTCTTCTATTGTTTTTAGACGTTTTAGATGCTGATTATTATTGGTTTGCTAGGTTCCCGCTCGCTAGCTCGGGATTGTTCCGCGACTTAGGATTTGTGTGTAGAAGCCTCCCGACCAAGGTAAGGATTTCTTACCGGAGTTGTGTGGGCCTGCGGTATATTTGTGATTGTTGTTTTGTATGCTGTGTATGATTATTAGCATGTTTAGCCCTAGGTGCTCTGTTACAATTCTGATGGCATGAACTCTTGTATTGTTTCTCATGTTAGCCCATGCTAGGTTGTTCCATTCGCGGCATGTTCGATATCTGTTCTTGCTTCGTAGTATCATGCTAGGTTCCTTGTATCTGTTGAGCACGTATTGGGTGCATTGAATGAATTGTTATTATTGCTATGGTTTAGAGTTCGTAGGTAGGTAGCATCATCCGGGCGGATGCATAACGTGACTTGCATCCCCGACGGGAGGTACGAGATGGTACTCGTCCCGATCCCGTTAGGGTTTAGCTAACCCTAACGGTGGCCCGCAATCTTGGGTGAGGGTGGCGGTCGTTAAATGCCCCAACGGTCGGGATGATGACTTGGCATTGCCTCGTCCTCGGCGATCGGCACGTCCTCGGCGTGTTCGGCCGTAGCCCTTGATTGCCACCTCCTTCGGGACCGCTTCTGGTGTAAGCCTACCACGGCCGGTTCCTTAGCCTCAAAGCGGTGGTGCAGTGACATAGTTCACGTGTCGAGTCTCTCACACCCTATGTCGGTGACACCGATCCGGAGATTTAGTTAGGCATGGTGGATCAACACAGGCGACTTGCCACTAGACCGGCACCCCGAGTTTGCGGTGAGCATGCGGTGCGCGCTTACGCTCATTACAACGCCGGCCGGAGAGCTCCTCGGGATCTTGAGCCGAGTGCACCTTTCGTGATCGGCAGTAGACAGCGGTGAGGCCGGACTTGTTTCCGTATAGGGCGTATAGTGTGTTGTGGTATTTCGGACTAAGACCACGAGTTGGCATCCGAGGTCCAAGTGTGGACTTAGCTATGTGCTCCGCTCTGTGTTTATATTCATAGCTTGCATACATTCTTCTAGATGATCATGTATATCGTATTGTACCGGTTGGGGATTCTTCTTGAGTAATTCGTTACTCACCCTTATTTTGTGGTTTTCCACAGGTAACCAAGGCGCGAGACAGGATGGCTGAAGGAGGAGCTGTGATCATGGAATCCTGCTGTCATCTCTGACCATTTTATTATATCATGACTCTTGACTTTTGTTATTTCCCACAGAATGCATGTAGACGGGCACGGAGCCTAGGATGTTTTCTTATGTTTTATGGATTCCAAATATTTGTACTTGGTGGAATGTTTAAATGGTTTAAATAAATCTCTGATCGAGTATGCTTTTAGAAATGTATTTATCCTGAAACAGTGCTTGGAAACAGGGGGAGTTTTAGAGTAAATTGTTTTGATTGTTGAATGTTTCTGTTTTTACTTGGGATCCGAAACATTATTTTTTCATAATGTCTTTTATTTTGAATACATGCATTGGGGTAAAGGCCCATTTAGAGCCCCTTTTGGGTCGGGTCTTTCTGATCAAAGCAGCAGAGAGGTGCGCAACGGCTTGCGGTGTGCGGCGGCGGGCGAGCGTACCTTGCCTTGCCCGCACGCCCCACCGCTCAGCGCGATCCTCGCCGCGCGCCAACCTGGCCGAGCCGCTTCGCTCGCGCGCTCGCCTTGCGACCAGCACACCGCAAGATCGCCTGCGCGCGCGTCGCCGACGTCTGCGCGCGCCACCAGCACTGGCGCCAGCGCGCGTGCCCCCAGCCGCACCAAGCGGCGCCCAAGCCACCCTCCTTGCTGCTGCAGAGGCCCGTGTCTTCTCGGTGGTAATTCCCAAACCAATCCCTTTGTGTTTTCTAAGCTTACAGGCTGTATGTATTTACTTAGGATGCTTTATTTATGCCTAGGTTGCTCGAGTTCATATTAAGCTCGAGGGTCTTTTTGTTGTGATAGCTATTCTCCACTTGTTTCCAGTGTAAGGACTTCCTACCGTGGTTGTGTGGACCTCGCTATGCTTTCTTAATTGTGCCTTGTATGCTTGTTTACCTTTATGAGCATGTTAGTGGATAGGATAGCTAGTGATTGAATTCTTGCTAGCATGTTTTGCCTTTTGTACATGTTAGTGCCATGCTAGGTTTGTTCTTCCAAAGATGCTTGAGATTCCTCCTTTAAGCTCGTAGTATCATGCTAGGCTATGTATGACAGATGTGTCTTTGTGAATGTTAGCCGAATCACGTGCTTGGTAGTCTAAGCTAGTATGATAGGGTTTGTCATCATCTAGAGGTGAGCGGACATAACGTACCTTGTCCCCACCGGTCGGGAGTAGAGCGAAGCATAACGTACCTTGCTTTCCCCGGCGGCCGGTGAGGATTAGCTACCTCATTGGCATAAGCCTAGTTTGTAGCTGCTAGAGCGGAACCACGCCAGCGGTGCAAGCCTACCTTGGCGGTTCTTAGCTTCAGTCGGTGGTGCAGTTTGCACAGATGAGTCTTGAGGGCCTCGCACTCACCGTGTTCGGTGACACCGCTTCCGAGTCTTAGGCATGCGTGCTGCCCGCGTAGTTTGCCCTTAGGCCCCCGCATTTACGCCCGGTTGCGAGAAGAGCATGCGGTGTGCGCGCACACGCGCGTTAGTAGCTTGGGTTCGGAGAGCTCCCGGGCTAATGTTCGTGAGTACACCAATTCCTTCCGTTTAGAGCGGACTTGGGTACTCTCCGATAGTCCGTTTATAGCGAGGGTAAGAGGCCCTTGAGGACACCCATTGGGATTGACTTTAGAGTTAATCAATTGGTCGAGGAGAAAGACCCTCGAGGGTGTCGGACATCTTGGGATCGGTTTTAGAGTGATCAAGTGGCCAAGGAGAAAGACCCTTGGAGATGTCCCGGGATTGGTTTGAGAGCCAATCATTAGGCCTAAGTAGGAGACTTCCGAGGATTCCGGATTGCCTTGTGAGCTCGTTGAGCTAAGATCCGTGTTGATATTTGTGGCATGTGTACTAGGTTGCTAGATGATAGATTGCATCGTATCGTACCCCTCGGTCGGGGTTCTTCTTGAGTATGTTTATACTCACCCTTATCGTGGTTTTTTCCACGGGTAACTTGGGACAAAGACCGAGGTGGCTAGCGGAGAGAGCCGGGAGATCATGGATCTTCTTGACACTGGCCGTGTCTTATTTTACTTCGTTTTTGGATTTCACATGTAGTTGGACTTAGGTCCGTAGGGAAAACTATGATTTGAACTATTTTATGTTTTAAGGAAAGTACTGATCAGTCACTGTTTTAAATTTGAATGGTTTGTTTCTGCTTAATGAATGTTTACTTTGTTTTTAATGTTTTCCACTCTTATATTTGAAAAGTTTTACAAACCGACCCCAGCCGGGTCCTTTTAAGCTTTTCACTTGCATGCTGAGTAAAGATCTAGATTTAGTCCCATCTTCGGGTTGGGTCTTTACAATCCCACACTCGGATGATATACTAGATCCTGGCCAACCACTTCGCTGCTACCAGCAGGTTCTCTGCAACATCAAGCTCTACAGACTTCCTCTTGCCAAAGACCTTGAGCCACTTGCTGTTCTCGGCGGCTCCATCCACATCATCTGCCACAACAATAGGCTCTTGTTGATCCTGTCCTCCTGGGGAACCTCCTGGGCTACTTGAGCTACTAGGGGTACCTGCTAAACAAGCTGGGTCAGCTGGGCTATTGGTGCCCAAGACTCCTCTCTTGCGCTTCTAACTGTGCCTCGGTCTCCTCTATCAGATCGGCTAGAAGACCTGCCATCACCTCTCTCATGGCTAGAGCAACTCTAGTCCTAGAGTCTCACTCTAAGGCCTGGTGGCCTCCACCCCACTCCTTTGGCAACACAACTGCCAGGGCCAAAGGTGGCCTACGGGTCTAGTCAACCTTGGACATGGTCTCAACATCATGCTCACTCCAACTCTTCGGTTGGGAATACCAAACGTCCAAGCTCCTCTATGTGCAATCATCATACTGGCCATCTGAGCCTAAACCAACAACGACTCAGAACCTGCTCGTCTCTGCTCTACAAACAACAAGCCATGAACATGCTAGATGCAAAACAATATTGTAATTCTTAACCCTTAAACATTAAAATTACGGACGTACCTGATGGCTGTTGGAGCGCTGATGATGATGGAAAAAAACCTACGATTGTAGGTCAGTCTACAGAATCTATGACTCTGAGCTCTGATACCAACTGTAAAAACCCGACCCGAATAGGTCCTAAACCTAGACCTTTCGGCTCTTATGCATGTAAGTAAACCCGAAATCATGAATGCGGAAAAATATAGGAGACTTTAAAACATAAAACGTTCAGAGAAATTCCGTTATTTGGACTTGTCCCTGTTTCAAAACACCTGTCAAAATTTTTACCAAAACCAACCCTGCCTCGAGTATCGTTTATTTGCAAAAGAAAATGTAACGGCCCAGGTTTTTATCCCGGTCTTCCAGGTATGCCCTAGAGGTATTTTGGTAATTTGGTCGGGCCGTCAGGGCCGTTTCTGTCTTTTTCAGTTGCTAAAATTATTGGATGGTCGTATGTAGGGTTTTGTTGCTTTGTGGAAGTGTTTGGGCTTGAAGAGATGTAAAATTAAATTAGGGAATTAAAAGTGTGGTTGTTGGGTTTCGAACCCGGGTTTCCTGGGTGATTAGAGGAGTGGTGTTGCCGGTTGTGCCACTAGTTGATTTTGATGCTCATTCCGCGGTTTGTCTTGGTTAGCTATGGGTTTTTGGGATTTTGGGTGTGTTTTGATTAAATGTAGAGAAAATAGGTTTTCTTCTTGTTTGCTCCTCCAAATCCCCTAGTCGCCCAACCCTTCCTCTCTAGATCCTTGCCGTGCATCCCCTTGCCAAGCTCCATCGTTCATCATCCCGGGTAAGTGTCTAGCTCTCTTCTTCTCTTTCGTTTGGTGTCTTCTTGCTGGCCGAGAGAGGTGTGCTGAGTGTTGGTTTTGTTGTAGCATGCCGAGAAGACCAACAACCCATCGCCCTGCCCATCGCCAGTAGCAGTGCCGAGCAGCCCCTGCATCACCCAACTCGTCGCACGCCAGCAGCGGATCCGTCGCCTGCATCACCCCCAACCCGTCGCTCGCCAGCAGCCCAGACACCCATCGCCAGCCCCTGCAGCACCATCGCCCACCGTCGCAAGCCCAGACACCCATCGCCAGCCCTGCAGCGCCATCGCCGCGCGCCTCGCTGACGACGCCATCGCCCGGCCCAAAGCCCTACGCCGCGCGCGCCGTCCCGCCCACATCTCAACTCCCAGTGCCCCGCATCACTCCGCTCGTCAGCGCGCATCGCCAACGCCCGTGTCGCGTTGCCCAGCTCCAACGCAAGCCATCCGCGCGCTCGCATTCCCCTGCCGCGCCAGCGAGCCTAGCGGCACCCAGTGCCGTGCAGCCCGTGCCGTGTGAGTGCTCCTGAGGCGAGCTCTGTTTGTTTTATTATATTTAGGCCTATAGATTGTGATAATTTTTGTTGTTTGTTAGGTTCCCGTTAGCTAGCTCGGGGTCGATCGCAGCATAGGATCTTTGTGTGTAGTTGCCTTCCGACCAAGGTAAGGATTTCTTCTGCAGATTGTGTGGGCCTGCGCGATATATTCTCATGTGATTTACGCTTGTGTAACGGCCCGATTTTCTATTTCTGGTTACCCAGGTGATTTGGGTCATTATTCGGATGTTCGGATCGGCCGTTAGAGAGCTATTTTAACCCTTAGGGGTATTTTGGTCTTTTGCCCCTGGTCGAGTTTTGAGGATTTTCAAGATTTCAGGGCCATTCCTGCCTTTGTCGAAAGCTTAATGGTTGTTGGTTGCAAGACCCGAGGTTTGGGCAAGTTGTTTGGAAGTTTGGAGGTGTTTTAGAAAATGGCAAAATTAATTGTAATTTTGGTGCTTCCATTGGGTTTTGAACCCTTGCCTAAATGGTCTTGGGGAGTTCGTAGGAAAAGAGAGTTTTATTTTAAAATAAGTTTGCTTCGTAGGGTTTGGAAAGAGGAAGCTTTGGGAAGGGATTTTAGACCTATTTAATTAGGGAAAAGGAAAGAAAATCAAGAAAACCCCTTTTCCCCTTGTTTTGCAAAATCCTCTCTCTCTTTCTCTCTCTCTCTCTCTCTCTCTCTAGCCAACCTCACCAAGAAACCCTAGCCGCCAAACCGCACCAAACCAGCCAGACCACTTCCCTAGCGCACCCACTTCGGCCACCAGCAAAGCCAGCGCGCACAGCACAAATTTGCCAGATACCAGCGCGCAGCGCACAGCCAATGCCAGCCAGCGCACGAACAACCCAGCCGCTCCGCACACTAGTCGCCCAGACGCCCAAGGCCGTCCCACACTAGGCCGCCACACCGCCGCGCGCCGCGTCGCCGACCGCCATACGCGCGCCAACAAAGATCGCGTCGAGTGGCCGTGGACTGCGTCGTCGCGTCGCGCCCGCCAGCCAGCTGCTGCGCCAAGCGCGATCCTTGCGCGACCAGCGCCGATGCCGTCCCCTACCTCGCTCTCGCAGCAAGGCCAGCCAGCGCGCCCGGCAATACCCACTGCTCGCCCAGTACCGCACGTCCCGCCGCCCACTTGCCGCCGAGAGCCTGTTTTGCCAAGATTGTTGGGGCCGAGACCTAGTACCCTCTCGTTTGGTAATTCCCGAGCCTCCACTCTTTTAGACCCTAAGTCGTTGGCTCATTGCTTATTTAATTAGGTTGTTTTTATTAAAATGCTTAGGTTGCTCGGTTTAGCTTTAAAGCTCGAGGGTCATTATCCGATTGTGAAAGTTATTTCGCTCGCTTTCGTAAGGATTCCTTACCGTGGTTGTGTGGACCTGCGATGCTTTCTTGATTGTGCCATATATGCATGTTTACTTGTATGAACATGATTCTTTGGGATAGACAAACTTGTGATTGCACTCTTGCTAGCATGTTTGCTGTTTTGTACATGTTAGTGCCATGCTAGGATTGTTCTTCCAGCATGCTTGAGATTCCTGCTTTAAGTTCGTAGTATCATGCTAGGTTATGTGTGAATGATGATGATATGTATGTCTAGCCAGAATCGGTTATTTTATACTTCTAGCTAGTATAGTAGAGTTTGTCATCATCCGGGCCGAGCGGACATAACGTACTTTGTCCCCACCGGTCGGGAGTAGAGCGAAGCATAACGTACATTGCTTCCCCGGCGGCCGATGTGTGGATTTAGCTACCACATCGGCATAAGCCTAGTTTGTAGCTGCTAGAGCGGAACCACGCCAATGGTGCAAGCTGCCTTGGCGGGTTCTTAGCTTCGTGTCGGTGGTGCAGTTGCCGCACGATGAGTCTTGAGGGCCTCGCACTCACTGTGTTCGGTGACACCGCCTCCGAGTCTTTAGGCATGCGTGCACGCCCGCGTAGTTTGTACTTAGGCCCCCACAATTACGCCGGTTGCGGCATGCGCGGTGTCTTGCGCACACTCGTTAGTCGCCATTCGGAGAGCTCCCGGGCTAATGTTCGTGAGTACACCAGTTCCTTCTGTTTAGAGCCGGACTTGGGTACTCTCCCAATAGTCCAGTTTATAGCGAGGTAAGAGGCCCTTGAGGACACCCATTGGGATTGGCTTTTGAGCTGATCATATGGTCGAGGAGAAAGACCCTCGAGGGTGTCGGACATCTTTGGGATCGGTTTTGAGTGATCAATTGGCCGAGGAGAAAGACCCTCGGAGATGTCCCGGATTGGTTATGAGAGCCAATCATTAGGCCGAAAGAAGGAGACTTCCGAGGATTCCAGTTCTCGCCTTGTAAGCTCGTTGAGCTATGATCCATGTTGGTAATGTTTGCATGTATACTAGGGTGCGGATGATTGATGTATTGTATTGTACCCCGGTTGGGGATTCTTCTCTGAGTATGTTTATACTCACCCTTATTTCTGTGGTTTTCCACGGTAACTTTTGACAGCACCGGGACGGCTAGCGGAGGGAGCTGATTGATCATGGGAGCTGCCGACACTCTGTCTTTATTGTTTGCATATTTGTTCAAAGATGTAGATGGACAGAGTCCTAGGGAAACATTATTAAAAGTTGTTTGAACTGCTTTTGAATGTTTTTAGATCTTGCGAGCTTGTTTTACTTCGTTGGTTTTTCTTAAACAAAATTGTTGATTATGTTTTAAGCATTCCCCGTTCTAAATGTTTTGGAAGGTTTTAAATATGAGCACTAAACCGCTTGATGAAGTATTTAACTTGCATGCTGAGTGAGAACCTAGGTTTAGGACCGTGTTTTGGGTCGGGTTCTTACAGTTTGTGTGCTTGTTTATATTTATTAGCAAGTTTAGTGGATATGTACACTGTTCTGAATTCCGACTGGCATGATTCTTGTAAGAACCCGACCCAAAACATGGTCCTAAACCTGGGATCTTACTCAGCATGCAAGTTAAATATGATCACAAGCGGTTTAGAGCTTATATTTAAAGACCTTTCAAAACATATGAGAAGGGGGAGCCCTTAAAACAGAACCAACAATTTTCGATTTAAACAATCCAACAAAGTAAAACAACTTTGGCCGATGTTTAATAAAATGTACAATACAATTTAAGCAACGTTTTAAACAAGGTTCCCCTAGGACTCTGTCCCATCTACATGCTGAATAAACAATGCAATAATAAAAGACAGAGTGCCATGGTTCCCATGATCAATCGGCTCCTCCGCTAGCCCTCCCGGTGTTGTCCCAAGTTACCCGAAAGATAAATAAGGGTGAGTATAAACATACTCGATGAAGAATCCCAACCGGGTACAATACGATACATCGATCATCTAGCACCTCAACATGCAAGCAAACAACTATCAACACGCAGATCATAGCTCAACGAGCTCATAACACAAGATCTGCAACATCGGAAGTCTCTTACTCGGAATCATCGGAAGTCTCCTACTTCCGCCTAATGATTGGTTCTCATAACCAATCCCGGACATCTCCGAGGTCTTTCTCCTCGGCCAATTGATCGACTCAAAACCGATCCCAAGATGTCCGACACCCTCGAGGGTCTTTCTCCCCGACCAATTGATTAGCTCAAAAGCCAATCCCAATGGGTGTCCTCAAGGGCCTCTTACCCTCGCTAAAAATCTGGACTATCGAGAGAGTACCCGCATCTGGCTCTAAACTGAAAGGAACTGGTGTACTCTCGAACATTAGCCCGGGAGCTCTCCAACGACTATTAACGCGTGTGCGCGCGCACACGCATGCTCTTCTTCGCAACCGGCGTAAATGCGGGGCCTGAAGGGCAAACTACGCGCGGCAGTGCGCATGCCTAAGACTCGGAAACGGTGTCACCGAACACGATGAGTGCGAGGCCTCGGCACTCATCCGCGCGCACTGCACCACACCGACTGGCTAAGAACCGCCAAGGCGAAGCTTGCACCGCTGGCGGGTTCCGCTCTAGCAGCTGCTACAACTAGGCTTATGCCGATGTGGTAGCTACATCCACATCGGCGCCGGGGAAGCAATGTACGTTATGCTTCGCTCTACTCCCACCGGTGGGGACAAAGTACGTTATGTCCTCTCGACCTGCGGATGATGATGACAAACCCTACTACTCTATCCAAGAATACCGAGTAAATCAATGATTCTGGCTAGCAAGCAATGACCGACATCAATCACGTTTCACGAGCATGATACTACAACTTAAACAGGAATCACAAGCATCTGCCGGAAGAACAAACCTAGCATGGCACTAACATGTAAAATCAACAAACATGCTAGCAAGAGATCAAACAAAGTCGCCTATCACTATCATGCTCATAACAATCAAAGAAACATACAAGGCACAATCGAGACATATCGCGGTCCACACAACCACGGTAAGAAATCCTTACACTGGATAAGCGTAAAATAATCACAAATCAACCAAGCAATCCTCGAGCCTCTAATCGAACCCAAACAACCTAAACATAAAATAAAGCGACCCAAATCAATACATAAAACAGCCCCCAAATAAATCCCTAAACAAAGACCAACAAAATCGGGGCCCAACGAAGAAGAGACTCGGAAATACCATCCGAGAAGCCACAAGGCTCGGGCCAACCAAAGACACAACAGCAGGTGGGCGCGAAGAGCAGTGGCCGGGCGCTGGGCACAGTGGGCGCAGGCGTGGCGCCGGCGCAGTACCACGCGCTGGGCGGGCGCGGCAAAGCGCGCGCAGCGCGGGCTCGAGCTTCGGTGGGCGACGACACACGGCGCGGCAGAGAGGATTTGCGCAGGCCGCGCGCGGCGAGGCGGCCGCGCGACGCGACGGGCTCGGGGCGCTTCGGGAAGGCACGACGACCTACAGGGGCGAGCGACTCGGCATAGAGACGGCCTGGGCGATGCCGATCTGGGCTCGGCGCGACCAAGGCGAGGGCGATGCTATCTGGACTCGGCGAGACCAAGGCGACACGAAGATGGCACAGGCGATGCAGATCTGGGCTCGGCGCGACTAGGGCGCGAGGGCGACGCGATCGGCGCTGGGTGGCTTTCAGCGCGCGCGCATGGGTGAGCTGGGCGGCTCGAGCGAGGGCGCAGCTAGGGCCGGGGCGATGCAACGCATCTGGGCGCACTGG
Source organism: Sicyos edulis (assembly GCA_036507275.1). Taxonomy (NCBI): domain Eukaryota; kingdom Viridiplantae; phylum Streptophyta; class Magnoliopsida; order Cucurbitales; family Cucurbitaceae; genus Sicyos; species Sicyos edulis. The sequence goes on along the minus strand of CM071855.1, from coordinate 22,263,195 downwards.
TGAGGCGATCACGGGCGTCCGTGCGCGTGGTCGGGCGGTGGCTATCTTTGGTGAGCGGTCTGATGCGCGGCCAGGAGTGGTGCGGCTAGGGCATGGCTGGGTGGCTAGGGCATGGTGGGTTTTCTTGGTGAGGTCGGCTAGGAGAGAGAGAGAGAGAGAGAGAGAGAGAGAGAGAGAGAGAGAGAGAGAGAGAGAGAGAGATTGCAAAACAAGGGGAAAGGGACTTTCTTGATTTTTCTTCCCTTTTTCATAATTTAAACAAGCCTTAAAGTCCTTAAATCCCATTTCCGGCTTCCTCCTTCGAGACCCATTGAAGCAATCTTTTCCAAACAATAACTCTCACTTAAACAAACTCCCAAATCATCTCTAAGGGCACAGGCTCGAATCCCAAAGGAAACACCCAACAACGATCACTTTGCCCAAAACCCAAATCACAACCGAACTCCCAAACGAATACCCCAAACATCTCGGGACTCGCAGCCACCAACATACAAGCCTCAACAAAGGCAGGAGCTGCCTCGAAGCCCTGAAAAACCACAAATCCTGCCCGGGGAGCAAAAGACCAAAATACCCCTAAGGGTCAAAATAAACTCTAACGGCCCAACCGAACCATCAATCAAACCGGAAGCACCTCGAGAACTGGAATAGAAAATCGGGCCGTTACAATACTCCCTCCTTTTAAGACTTTCGTCCTCGAAAGTCCTAAAACGAAACAAATTTCTATAAATACTCCACTTGATTCTTAGCCAATCGAACTTCTCGGCTAAAACAACACTAGCCCTCCTCGATAACCAAACCCTCTTGGGTTCTCAAAGGCTCAAAGCCACAAAGCTCTCGATGCGCTTACATACTATCTCAACAAAGAGACGAGGAACACAAAACTTGCACTTTGCTTTGAAAGGACGGGCAAAGCTAACCATTGCTCCAATCCGCTCAAGGATCTCAAAAGCCCTACAAACTTGGGGCTCAAACCAAAACCCCACTAAACCAACACGGAACACCTCTCAACGGTGTTACTCTCAAAGAAAGCGCAGCGATCGGGCACAAGCTCCAAAACTCAACGCCACGCCTTTGGCGTAACTTCTCTGAATGCCCACAATCGATAACAAATCGCCTCAACACAACGCCAAGTCGGCCAAACAATCGAACCTCTAAGGTTCCGTAAACCAAACGGCCTACTCTTTCTTCACAAGAGACCAAAAACCACAAGGCTTGCCTAAAGCCTTAACGAAAAACAATCGAACCACCAATCGGCGATTGATCCAAAAGGCAAACTTTTCCCACTAGCACAAGCCGAAACTTAGACTCGGCCAACCCTAAATGGCCAAAAAAAAGCAGGCCTGAGCTCCACTCGGCCAAGCCAACAACTGGAGCCTCACAACGGCCGAACACAAACTTTTCCATGCAAACCTACTAGCAATCGGCCAAAAAGAACATTGCTGAGCAAGGAAATCTATAATGACCAGTTTTTCACTAAATGTAAAATAAGGTTTCCTTTTATATTTTTAAGTTTGGGAGGAATCATTGGAAGGACTCGAACCCTTGGCCTAAAAGGGGTTGGGAAGCTTGGGTTTAAATAAGGAAAATAAACGCGTCACACCGGGCTCGAAGGGAATCTTGGGAGGTCATAAGAGATTCCCAAGTCTATTTAAATTAAGGAAGGGAATTATATTTAAAGAGAAAGAAAAGAGAAAACAAGGAAAAAAGAAAGAACCCCAAAACCCTAGACTTCTCCTTCACTCTCGCCCAAGCGCCCCACACCGCCGTGTGTCGCCTAAGCCGCCCCACACCGCCGCCGTGTCTCGCCTAACGCCCCTGCTGCTTCGCCCCGACGACATCGCACGCTCACGACCATCGCCAGACCGCACCGAGCCACCGCCCGCCCAGATCGCGTCGGCGGCCAGCTCGCCCACCGCGCATAAATTTCCCATCCTCCACTCCGCACCAGTCGCCCAACAGACCGCCATGTAGCCGCCTCCGCGCGCGCGCGACGACACCACCCAGCGCGCGCCACGCCCAGCGCAAGACCGGTCGTGTAGCCCGCCTCCGCGCCGCCGACAAAGACTCCAGCGCCCAAACGCGCGTCGCTCCACTCGCCGCGCGCCGCCCGTCAGTGCCGCTCGTTGTTCGCGCGCCGCCGGCCTCGCGGCCAGTCGTCGCGACGCCGCTGCCGCCCGTCGAGCTTTTGATACAGCGCGCCCGCCCAGTGTGTCGGCTCGCCTGCGCCGCGGCTTAAGCCAGCGCCCTGGCATCGGCGAAGCCCGTTCTTCTTTGCTGCTTTGCCGAGAGCGTGTGCCTTCTCGGTTGGTAAATTCCCGAACCTCCACCCTTTGGGCGTCCCGATTTTCGATCTCGTTTATTAATTAGGATAATTTATTGCTTGCTTAGGTTGCTCGAGTTCACTTAAAAGCTCGAGGGTCGTTATTCGATTCGGGATAATCAACCTCCACTTATTTCCGGTAAGGATTCTTACCCGGGTTGTGTGGACCTGCGAATAGTTGATAGCACGATGATTCAGTAATTATATGAATTTCTAGTGATAGGTTTCATGTTTTCTTTTGATTCATGTTCGTGACATGTTTACATCCCGTTAGTTCCATGCTAGGCATTCCTATCTTGATAGACCCATGCCGCCTATTGTATCTTTGCTAGATCCAAGTTACGGTTAGATGTGTGATGTAAAGTTTAGAGGGCCGTAGAGGTAACTAGTTTGGGGTCCCGCTCGGGCATCCTAGGTGTGTAAGGCCCACCGGGCATCACTGATTCTGAAGGTGTAAGGCCCTATGGGCATCCTAGGTGTGTAAGGCCCACCGGGGCATCACTAGTGCGGAGGTGTAAGGCCCTATGGGCATCCTAGGTGTGTAAGGCCCCCGGGCATCACCGAAATCGGCGAAGGTGTAAGGCCCGATGGGCATCCTAAGTGTGTAAGGCCCCACTGGGCATCACCGAGTCCTAGATTGTGTAAGGCCGAAGGGCATCCAAGCGTAGGACCTAGGAGGGATCATTGATGGGAGCCCTTGAATAGGCTCGCCCTAGAAATAGCCCATAGCCTAACCAACCGTTTCGCTCTAAGTCTTTGTATGGTTGCTTGCCCATGTGCTAAATGAGATGATTTCGTATTGTACCCCGATTGGGGATTCTTCTTGAGTAACTTGTTGCTCACCCTTATTTTCTCAGGCCTTCCACGGTGTAACTTGGGACAGAGGTGGATGGCTAGGAGGAAGCGGCTCGATGATCATGGACGGTGACTGGATCGCACGCTTCTTTAAATGTTTTCCTTAATGATTTAGCATGTAGTGGGACTTGGGTCCCTAGGAAAAAGCACTCAAACTATTTTATGTTCTCGTCTGCTTTCCTTTGAATTGTTTTAAGAAAGTATCTTGATCAGATCATTTACCTATTTTATTTAATTGAAATCATGGTTTTGTTTTAAAATGTTTATTGCAAAGTTTTAAACTTCCGACTACGAATGATGTTTATATTCTTAATCATGCATGCTAAGTATGGACCTTAGGTTAGAGACCGTTTCTTGGGTGGGTCCTTACGGTTGGTATCGAGCCCGAGTTATAGGTTACGTAGACCCGACTGCGATTGTAGGTTGTTTTCCATGATCATCAGCCCCACAACCCATCGGTATGTCCGTAAGTTTAAAGTTAAGGGTTAAGAAATTACAATACCGGTTGCACCTTGCATGTACATGACTTGTTGTTGTAGAGAAGGAAAGACGAGTTCGACCCATTGTTGGTTTGGTGTAGATTTTCGGTATGCGATCACTCGTAGAGAGCGCGGGAGGGCTCGAGGCCGACCACCCAGGGCATTCGTGATCGATTCTCGACACCGGGGACCTCGTCCCAAGCCGATCTTGAGGTTAGGCCACCATCGCCCCTTCAACCGTGTGTTGCCGGAGAGGGTGTAGGGGCAAGCGAGTCTCGAGAGGCCGCACCGGAGCCGCTTTTGTGGAGTCTATGAGGGCTCTTGTGGTTGGGTTGCTAGCCGACTGCAGGGCCGAGCAGAGAGCTGAAACGCAAGCTTTGTTAGGCTGCTTGCGCAGAGGAGGAGTCCTGCGTTCAGATCACGGCACCGACAGAGTTGGTTCAAAGAGAGGATCAGCAGCGCCACCAAGACCGCCACTCCACGAGCCAATTGTGAATGAGGCCGTTCGCGTAAGGTCGAGGATCTAGGCAAGTGGTGAGGATTTTGTGAAATGGAAGCCGAGAAGTTTAGCGCCCACTGGGAACCATTGGTAGCCGCCACGTGGATTCTTTGAGTTAGAATATACGTTTATGGTAATGGAGTGTCACGAGGTGCAATGAGCTCGATGTGCGACTCACGTATTAGCCGGATACTGGCTAAGTGGTGGTGGATTCCACCTTAAGTGAGAGACCGGCCGGATCTCCACCGCCACACGGGAGTTCTTCAAGGCCGAGTTCAAGGCAAAATTTATCGTGAAGAAGCCCAAGAGAAGATGATTGAGTGTTTTCAAACCTTAAGCGAGGATCGACTCGATCGAGGTGTACGAGAAGAAGTTCTTAGAGTATGGATACTTCGCGCCACGCTTGATTTCTACCCCGAATCAAGATCGTGAAGTTTATCGCGGGTTTGAGGCAGGGTGTCTCGGGATGTTAGGGCACGAGCCCCGAAACTTTTGCCAAGGCGAAGATACCGCAACGATTTATGATGGGAAGTATCCTCCGGCAGCGTTGTTAGTACCGTAGTGTCTAAGGCCCCAGTGTACTCGGGCCCAAGCGCAAGTTTGACTCGAGGAGCAATGTCCGGGGCGGCGGCGGCGTCCCTGTGGTTCTTATCATGGCGAGAGACCAATCACGAGATCAGAATCGTGATCACCTCGCCAACAGGCGTAGGAGGCTGCCACCGTGTTGTAGATCCCGCGGGAAGCGGCATTGGGGACCACGTGGTGGTAACCCTAGAGCTTGTTTCAAGCTGTGGAAAGGAAGGGCATCGGGCCCGACATCGCACCTGCATGCGATGGTGGCACAACCAAATTCAAAGAGCGAGGGAAGAGTATATGCTACGACTCGCCAGAGGTCGAGAGAGCCGGACCGCGCAGCGGCGTGTGCGCTCCTAGTTCTTGATCACCTCGCCTTTGTGTTGTTTGATTCGGGTTCCACCCATTCGTTTGTCTCTCTTTGTTTTTTTGCCGAGCTTGCTTGCATGAATTTAGAGCCTCTAGGTTTTGAGTTGTGCATCGCTACTCCCTCGGGAGCTAGTATCTTTGGCTAGCTTGAGGAAGGTAAGGGACGGTCGGGTGCAGTATCCGACCGGACCTGCAGAGTTACCCTCATTGTGCTAGCTATGAGCGGTTTTGATGTGATCCTCGACATGGATTGGTTAGTCGATAACCACGCTATGATTGGTATGTCATTTGTAAGGAGGTGGTGTTCAGCCGCCGGTAGGCCTACCTTTAAATTTCGGGGCCCAGAGTGGGGTGTGTCACCGGTGATTTCGGCGATTAAAGCTCACCGTTTGTTAGCTCGAGGAGCTTGGGGTTTCTTAGCTAAGTTGGTAGGGGAGAACCGTGACCCACTATCTCGCCGAGCAGTGCCCATAGTGCAAGAGTTTGCGGATGTTTTTCCCGAAGAGTTGCCCGGCCTACTGCCAAGAGGGAGGTGGACTTCTCAATAGAGCTTGAGCCGGGACTCGCCCTATCTCGAAAGCTCCTTATCGCATGGCGCCAAAGCAGAGCCGAAAGAGTTAAAAGAACAAACATGGAGATGCTTGACAGAGGATTTATTAGGCCGAGTGTGTCCTCGTGGGGAGCACCCGTCTTTGTTTGTTAAGAAAAAGGATGGCTCGATGCGTCTATGCATCGATTACGAGGAACCAACAAGGTAACCATTAAGAACAAGTACCCGCTGCCTCGATCGACGACTGTTTGACCACTCCGGGGAGCTCGTGTGTTTTCAAAGATTGACTTGAGGTCGGGCTACCACCGCTTGAGGATTTGGGATGCGAGATATTCCCAAGACAGCGTTCGAGTCAAGGTATGGGCATTATGAGTTCGTAGTCATGTCTTTCGGATGACAAACGCCCACCGCATTCATGGACATGATGGACAGAGTGTTCAAGGCATTCTTGGACCGCTTTGTCATCGTGTTCATAGATGACATTCTTGTGTACTCTAAGTCTAAGGAGGACCATGCCTCGCACCTAAGGCGATTTTGGCAGACCTTGCGCGAGAACAAGCTCTCACGCCAAGTTCTCAAAGTGTGACTTTGGCTCGAGGAGGTAGCATTTCTCGGGACACGCTTGTGTCTAAGGAGGAGTGGTCAGAGACCCTTCAAGGTAGAGGCCGTTAGTTCGTGGGCGGACCGACGATCGTGGACGGAGATTCGTAGCTTCACGGGTGCGGCCGATATTACCGACGCCGTTCAAAATTTTTCAGCTATAGCGCCCGCTTACTCGATTGACGAGGAAGGGTGTTGATTTCGTTTGGGATAGGAAGTGCGATGAGAGTTTTGCTAAGCTAAAGAGCGCTTTGACGTCTGCCCTGTTGGCGGTCCCGAGGGAACGGGGTTTCGTGGTGTACGATGATGCCGGCAAGTTTGGTTTGGGATGCGTTACGATGCAACACGGTAAGGTGATAGCGTGCGCTTCGAGCAGCTTGAAACCGCACGAGCGAATTACCCGACTCATGATATGGAGTTGGCGTGATCGTCTTTGCACTTAAGATTTGGAGGCACTACTTGTATGGGGAGAAGATTCAGATTTTCTCGGATCACCAAAGCCTCAAGTATTTCTTCACTCGTAAGGACTCGAACATGAGGCGAGAGGAGGTGGTTGGAGCTCGTGAAGGATTACGATCGTGAGATCTTGTATCACCACAGGAAAAGCAAATGTTGTGGCTGATGCACTAAGTAGAAAGACCTCGATCTCGGCAACATTGGCAAACCCCAAGAGTATCATCGGGAAGGATCTCGAGAATGCGGAAATATAGCGGTGTTGTTAGGGGATGTTACCGCCGAGGTAGCTCGATTAACCATCCACCTTCGATAAGGCAAAGGATTATCGACGGCCAAATTGAAAGATCCTAAGTTAAAAAGTTTGTATGAGAGGGTTCAGCCGACGGTGACTTCGACTTCGTGATACTTGCGGATGGGGGTCCGAGATATAAAGGTCGGTGTGTGTTCCAAACGATGCCGTTGTTCGCACAGAGTTATTGACCGAGGCTCACACCTCGCCTTTTCTTGGCACCTGGGGGTAACAAGATGTACCAAGATCTTAAACAGACTTTTTGGTGGATGGGGATGAAGAGGAGATTGCCCGGTTCGTTAGTCGGTGTCTCACACACAACAGTGAAGGCGCCCAGCAGAAAGCTTGCAGGTTTGTTGCAACCGCTCGGGTGCCACAATGGAAGTGGGAGGAGATCACCATGGATTTTATCTCGGGTTTGCCCAGACTCCTAGAGGATATGCACAGATTTGGGTGATCGTTGATAGGTTGACTAAGTGTGCCCATTTCATTCCGGCGGGATAAACTACACCGTGGAGCAAAGGGCACAACTGCTCCTTGAGCAAATAGTGAGGTACCACGGAGTGCCGCTTAAAATTATCTCCGACCGGGATCCCGTTTTACATCACGGTTTTGGAAGGCCCTTCAGTGAGTTTGGGCACAGTGCGGCTACAAAGATGACCTTCCACCCACAGACCGATGGCGGAGATCGAGCGGGTAAATCGGATCTTAGAGGATATGTTGCGAGCTGCGTGTTGGATTTCCACGTAGTTGGGACCAATGCTTGTACTTGATGGAGTTTGCCTACAATAACGCTTTTGATCGACCATTCGGATGGCGCCGTTTGAGCGTTGTATGGTAGTGCGCCAGATCCCCGACCTTCGGGAAGAAGTTGGTGGCCGGCAGTGTTAGGTCCGAGTTGCTCCAAATGACCAATGAGGCCGTCCCGAAAAATCAAAGCTCGTATCTTGACCGCCCAAAGCAGCAGAAGAGCTACGCCGATGTTAGGCGTAGGGAGTTGGAGTTTGAGGTTGGCGGCATGTTTTCCTCAAGGTAGCTCCGTCGCGAGGGGTCCCGAGGTTCGGTAAAAAGGGCAAAGCGAGCCCTGGTTTGTTGGACCTTTCGAGGTCCTTGAAAGGATTGGGATTGTGGCCTATCGGCTAGCACCGCCGCCGCCCTTGGTCATGCAGCAGCATAGTGTGTTCCACGTTTCGATGCTCCGCCGGTATGTGGCGAGATCCTTCGCACGTCATAGATTTTGAGCCTTTACGGTTGAACCATGACTGAGCTTTGAGGAGAAACCCATAAGGGTCCGGCATTTGAGAAAAAGGTTTTGAGGAGCGGGCCATTGACCTAGTGAAAGTGCGTTAGGCGGAATCGGGGAGTTGAGGAAGCTACTTGGGAGTTGGAAGGGAGATGAGGAGGAGTTACCCAGTTGTTTTAAGAGCAACGACTTCCGAGACGGAAGTCTTCTAAGGAGGGAGTATTGTAACAGCCTGTTTTTCACTAAATGTAAAATAAGGTTTCCTTTTATATTTTTAAGTTTGGGAGGAATGTTGGAAGGACTCAACCCTTGGCCTAAAAAGGGGTTGGGAAGCTTGGGTTTAAATAAGGAAAATAAACGCGTCACCGGGGCTCGAAGGGGAATCTTGGGAGGTCATAAGAGATTCCCAAGTCTATTTAAGTTAAGGAAGGGAATTATATTTAAAGAGAAAGAAAAGAGAAAACAAGGAAAAAAGAAAGAACCCCAAAACCCTAGACTTCTCCTTCACTCTACTTAAGCCGCCCCACACCACACCGCCAGTGTCTCGCTTAAGCCGCCCCACGCCGCCGCCGTGTCTCGCCCAACGCTCTCTGCTGCCGCCCCACGACATCGCATACGCTGCGACCATCGCTGCACCGCACCGCACCGAGCCACCGCCACCGCAGGCCGATCGCATCGGCGGCCCGGCTCGCCCACCGCCGCAATGGCCCATCCTCCACTCCGACACCAGTCGCCCGGCCAGACCGGCCGTGTAGCCGCCTCGCGCCCAAGACGACACCACTCCAGCGCCGCTCGAGCCCCACGCGACGTGTAGCCCGCCTCCGCCCGCCGCGACAAGACTTCCAGCGCCCAAAAACCGCGTCGCTCCACTTCGCCGCGCGCGCCGCCCCCAGCGTGTCGCTCGTTCGCGCGCCCGCCCTCGCGGCCAGTCGTCGCGACGCACGCCGCGCCGTCGACGCCTTGATAATAGCGCGCCGCCAGCGTGTGTCGGCGCCGCTGCCGCGCTGAGCTAGCGCGCCTGGCCCATCGGCGATGCGGTCCCTTGCGCTTAACTGCGAGACGAGTGCCTTCTCGGTGGGTAAATTCCCGAGCCTCCACCCTTTGGACCTTCGCTTTTAGATGCCGTTTATTAATTAGGATATTTTATTACTTGTTTAGGTTGCTCGAGTTCACTTAAAAGCTCGAGGGTCGTTATTCGATTCGGGATAATCAACCTCCACTTATTTCCGTAAGGATTCTTACCCGGGTTGTGTGGACCTCGCGAATAGTTGATAGCACGCTGATTCTCAGAATTATATGAATTTCTAGTGATAGGTTTCATGTTTTCTTTTGATTCATGTTCGTGACATGTTTACATCCCGTTAGTTCCATGCTAGGCATTCCTATCTTGATAGACCCATGCTGCCTATTGTATGCTGCTAGATCCAAGTTACGGTTAGATGTGTGATGTAAAGTTTAGAGGGCCGTAGAGGTAACTAGTTTGGGGTCCCGCTCGGGCATCCTAGGTGTGTAAGGCCCACCGGGCATCACTGATTCTGAAGGTGTAAGGCCCTATGGGCATCCTAGGTGTGTAAGGCCCACTGGGCATCACTAATTCTGGAGGTGTAAGGCCCTATGGGCATCCTAGGTGTGTAAGGCCCCCTGGGCATCACCGAAACTGAAGGTGTAAGGCCCGATGGGCATCCTAAGTGTGTAAGGCCCCACTGGGCATCACTGAGTCCTAGATTGTGTAAGGCCGAAGGGCATCCAAGCGTAGGACCTAGGAGGGACTGTTGATGGGAGCCCTTGAATAGGCTCGCCCTAGAAATAGCCCATAGCCTAACCAACCGTTTCTGCTCTAAGTCTTTGTATGGTTGCTTGCCCATGTGCTAAATGAGATGATTTCGTATTGTACCCCGATTGGGGATTCTTACTGAGTAACTTGTTGCTCACCCTTATTTTCTGTGCCTTCCACAGGTAACTTGGGACAGAGGCTGGATGGCTAGGAGGAAGCGGCTCGATGATCATGGACGGTGACTGGGATCGCACGCTTTCTTTAAATGTTTTCCTTAATGATTTAGCATGTAGTGGGACTTGGGTCCCTAGGAAAAAGCACTCAAACTATTTTATGTTCTCGCATCTGCTTTCCTTTGAATTGTTTTAAGAAAGTCTTGATCAGATCATTTACCTATTTTATTTAATTGAAATCATGGTTTTGTTTTAAAATGTTTATTGCAAAGTTTTAAACTTCCGACTCTGAATGATGTTTATATTCTTAATCATGCATGCTAAGTATGGACCTTAGGTTAGAGACCGTTTCTTGGGTCGGGTCCTTACATATACATGCAAACAAATACGAACTCAGAAACCTCAGGTTGGCTCAGACTAACTGCCGAACTAGAAATTGTCTATTCAAGGCATACATCTACAGCCTATCCTAGGTTCTACACTTGGATGCCCTTCGGGGTCTTACACAACCTAGGACTCAGTGATGCCCATCGGGGACTTACACACCTAGGATGCCCGTCAGGGTCTTACACCTCCAGACTCAGTGGTGCCCATCGGGGACTTTAACGGCCCAGTTTTCTTTTCTGGTTCTCGAGGTGCTTCCGGTTCAGATTCAGTGGTTCGGTTGGGCCGTTAGAGCTATTTTGACCCTTAGGGGTATTTTGGTCTTTTTGCTCCCCGAGCAGGATTTGTGGATTTTCAGGGCTTCGAGGCAGCTCCTGCCTTTGTTGAGGCTTGTTTGTTGTGGGCTGCGAGTCCCGAGATGTTTGGGCTATTCGTTTGGGAGTTCGGTTGTGGTTTGGGTTTTGGGCAAAGTGATGGTTGTTTGGGTGTTTCCTTTGGGATTCGAGCCCAGGCCTTTAGTGTTGATTTGGGAGGCTGATTTCAGTGAGATTTATTCAGTGGAAAAGGTTGCTTCAGTCGGGTCTCGAAGGAGGAAGTCGGGAAATGGGATTTTAAAGATTTTAAGGCTTATTTTAGAAATTGGAAAATTGGATTTATTTGGATAAGGATGGAAAGTAATAAAAGAGAAAAAAAAGAAATAAAAATCCCATTTTCCTTTATTTTTCCCATTTTCCCCAAAATCCCCATTTTTCCCATTTTTCTCCTTTTCCCATTTCTCTCTCCGCCAACTCGACCCCAGCCCTTGGCCACCTCCCTGCCCGAGCCAGCTCGCCTACCCCAGCGCCCAAGTCGCATCGCCCGACCCCAGCGCCCAGCTCGCCAGCCCGAGTCGCCCAGCTCCCAGGTCGCCCAAGCCCGCGACGCCCAGGCCCCGCGTCACCTAGCTCGCCCTCGCCCAGGTCGCGCCGAGCCCAGCCCCTGCTTGCCCAAGCCCGCGTCGCCCTGGTCCGAGTCGCACGCCCCTATAGCTTGTCGTGCCAGCCCGAGCGCCCCGAGCCCGTCGCGTCGCGTCTCCCCGCGCGCGCGTCCCTGTTGCTTGCCGAGCTCGTGCCCGTGCGCCGTCCCCTATGCCGAAGCCGCGCGCGCCAAGACGCAACCACCGCTCTTACAGGTGCCGCCGCGCTGTCGCCTCGCCCGGCCGCGCCACGCGCGCTGACTCTGCGCCCCAGCGCCCAGCCGAGCCCTCAAGCGCTCCCGATTACTGCGCCCGGCCAGCCCACCCACACCGCCGGCGACTTTGCTTGTGGTGTGTTGGTTGGCTCGAGCCTTGTGGCTTCTCGGATGGTATTTCCCGAGTCTTTTCTTCGTTGGGCCCTGATTTATTGGCTGCTGTTTATGGATTTATTGTGCTGTTTATGTATTTGATTTGGATGCTTTATTTGAATGTTTAGGCTGTTTGGGTTCGATAGAGGCTCGAGGATTGCTTGGTTGATTGCAATTGTTTGCTGCTTGTTCCAGGTAAGGATTTCTTACCGTGGTTGTGTGGACCCTGCGATATATCATGATTGTGCTTTGTATGCTTGCTGATTGTTATGAGCATGATATTGATAGGGCAGCTTTGATTGACCTCTTGCTAGCATGTTTGCCTGATTTTACATGTTAGTGCCATGCTAGGTTTGTTCTGCCAGCATGCTAATGATTCCTGCTTAAGTTTGTAGTATCATGCTAGGTAAATGTGATTGATGTCGGTCATTGCTTGCTAGCCAGGAATCATTTATTTGCTATGTACTCTTAGATAGAGTTGTAGGGTTTGTCATCATCCAGAGGCTGAGCGGACATAACGTACTCTGTCCCCACTGATCGGGAGTAAAGGGTGCGCAGCATAACGTATCTTGCTTCCTCCCCGGTCGCCAAGGTGGATTTAGCTCAGGTCGGGAGTAAAGTGTGCGCAACATAACGTATCTTGCTTCCCCCCCCCAACCCGCCGGTTGTGGACTTAGCTACCCACTTCGGCATAAGCCTAGTATGTAGCCTGCTAGAGAGGAACCCTGCCATCGCTGTAAGCTCGCCTGGCCGGTTCTTAGCTTCGTGTCGGTGGATCATCTTTGCCGCACATGATGAGCGCGAGGCCTCGCGCTCATCGTGATCGGTGACACCGCTTCGAGTCATAGGCATGCGTGCGCCCGCGCGTAGTTTGCCTTTAGGCCCCATTTTACGCCGGTTGCGGCGGCATGCGGTGTGCGCGCGCACACGCGTTAGTTGCGAGTTCGGAGAGCTCCCGGGCTAATGTCGTGAGTACACCATTCTTTCCGTTAGAGCGACTTCGGTACTCTCCGTAAGTCCAGATAATAGCGAGGGCAAGAAGCCCTTGAGGACATTCTTGGGATCGATGTATTCCCCACGAGTGAAAGATACCTCGGTGATGTCCCGTGATTGGTCGATTATATCCAATCCTTAGGCCGAAGTAGGAGACTTCCGATGACTCTAGATCTTGTTTTATGAGCTCGTTGAGCTATGATCTGTGTTGATAGCTGTTTGGTTGCATGTTGAGGTGCTAGATGACTGATGTATCGTATTATACCCCGGTTGGGGATTCTTACTGAGTATGTTTATACTCACCCTTATTTATCTTTCAGGTAACTTGGGACAACACCAGGATGGCTAGCGGAGGGAGCTGATTGATCATGGGGAGCCGCCGGCACTCTGTCATTTATTATTGCATTGTTTATTCAGCATGTAGATTGACAGGAGTCCTAGGGGAACATTGTTTAAGCAGTTGTTTTAAATTGTATTGTATGTTTTATAAATACTGGCCAGGTTGTTTTACTTCGTTGGATTGTTTAAATGAAAACTGTTGGTTATGTTTTTAAGGGTTCCCCCTTCTCATATGTTTTGAAAGGTTTTTAAATATGAGCACTAAACCGCTTGATATCATATTTAACTTGCATGCTGAGTGAGAACCCCGGTTTAGGGCCATGTTTTGGGACGAGTTCGTCACAGTTGGTATCAGAGCACAGAGTCATAGATTCTGTAGACTAAACTGCTTTGTAGGTTGTTGCTCCCATGATCATCAACACTCCACGGCCGCCAGGTTTGTATAAATTCAATTAAGCTAAGGGTTAAGAATTTACAATACTTTTCATCTAGCTTTTATGCCTTGTGTAGAGTTGTGGAGCAGAGACGAGCAGGTTCTGACTCGTTGTTGGTTTGGGCTTAGAGAGCCATCATGCCAACTTTCACATGCAGGCGATTTGATGAGCAAAGGAGAGCCACAGTGTGGGCGGCTTTTATGCTTTGTGCGGATCGCCAAAGATGTTGATCGCACTCGAGGAAGGCGAGTTCAGACTCCGTAGGCCATTTGTGGCCCAGTTGTTGTTTTTCCCCTAGTGAGAGGGTGGAGGTGCTTTGTGCAGATCGCCAGTATGTTGATCGCACTCAGAGGAGCAGGACGCTTGGCATGTCCGACCCAGGAGTTGGACTGATTGTGTTGATGTTGAGGCCGCGTCCCAGGGTCGTTTAGACCCGTTGGCCAGAGTTGGCCCTGGCAGTTGAGTTGCCAAGTGGAGGGGTAGAGGCTAGTATGCCTCAGAGTGAGACACCTTGAGCAAAGTGTGCTCCAGCCATGTGAGATTTGATGGCAGGTCTTTAGCTATCAGAGAGCGAAGACCCAAGCGCAGTTTGTAGCGTGTAGTGAGGAGTCCCGGGCACAAATAGCCCAGCTGACAGAGTTTGGTTCAGCATTTTGCCCCTAGTAGGTCTTGTAGCCCCCGGAGGTTCCCGGGAGGGCATGATCAGCAGGTTTTTTTGCCGTCGAGTTCGTTGGCGTTGTTGGAGCCGCCCAGTTTGACAAGTGGATGCCTGTAGAGCTCGATGTTTAGAAAGTCCTGCTGCTAGTAGTAAGCGGTTGGCCAGGTTTGAGCTTTAGCATACGTGTGTTGGGATGCCCTGCTGTTCAGAGGCCGAGATGTGTCGTTCCTGTGCTGTTTGGTACAGCAGTTGGTGGTGGAAGTCCGTTGAGAGAGGTGGACTAGTAGAGTCTCCACCAGTCGCCCGATTGATTGGCAAGTTGCCGTGTTAGTGGCTTGAGGCAGATGTAGAGACATCTTTGCCCCCTTGCAAGCCTGCTGTTGTTTTGCAGCCAGTTCTTTTAGTACCCTCATAGCCAGGGTGTAGTATGGAGTTTGCTTGTCAGGGCTTGATTCGTTTGTGGATTTCAGCGGGCTAGTAGAGTGGAGCACTCTTTTGTTTTGATGTTCCCAGTGTGGAACTAGTTGTTGCCACCCGAGGAGTTGGCCTGAGCTTTTGTTGAGCATCGAGTGGGATGCAGGAGTAGGCCGTGGCATGTCGGTTGGTCGAAATGCCAGAGATTAGGCTGCTTGAGTGTTTGGACTCTAGTGTTGAGTGCCATTGCCCCGTCACTTGGAGTGTGACCTTTCCTCAGAGGGGCATAAAGCTCGTTTAAGGCTGATTTGTGTTGTAAAGGATGTAGTGCCTGTTGGCACCAAGCTTTGAGAGGAGGCCTAGATTCAGGCCAGTTGGCACTTTTGTGCAGGTGGTTCCATGGCCGCCCAGAGTATAGCATCCCCGCTAGTCTTGTACCCATTTCCTGAGGTTGCACCTGTTTGGTTGCATAGGAGATCTAGCTCGGTGGTAGTCAGAGGACTACAAGTTTGAGGTTTTCGAGGGAAAGTAGGAGCTTTTCAGGGTCTCCGAGAGTTGGGTACCAAAGGATGTTGTAGGCTGTCAAGAGCTAGCGCGTTCGAGTTCTCGCGCCTGTGTTGTGAGCCAGTTTGTTGGTAGCATGATTCAACTACCCTTTGAGTTACCCTAGTATGGGTAGTGTTGTCATCGATGGATGCGTGGTTGATCCAGTGTTAGTGCCATGAGTTGGATGGCTGATCGGAGCGCGTTTAGTGAGCACATTGGCTTGAGGTATGATTGCTTGGTGTGGATTTGCTCTTGTAAGAGTGAGTTGGCCAATGTGGCTTTTCGTGGTGAGTTGGCCCGAGAGGGTTTGAACTCTTGTTGCTCTCTGGTTAGTAGTGGCTCTGTTGGAGGCAAAAGTTGCCCTGTGTGAAAGCCCTTGTTGGCATTGGATCAAGTTGGAGCTGTACACGCCAGTGTACTTTTGTGTAGCTCATTCCGTGGTTTATGTTTGGAAACCACGAGAGGTTCGTGTTGAGGAGCCAGTGCTCAGTCTTTGAGGTGTCAAGGCTTTAGTTCTTGGCAAGTGCCCTAGCTTTGGTTGTAAGGATGTCGTGCTCGTAGCTGGGTTGTTGTTTAAGCAAGTTTTGCTTGTTGGTCCTTAGCCTGGTCAGAGTTCAGTTGGAACTGAACAAGAGCGGTGGTAGCAAAGCCGCGTAGTTTCTGATCGTTATGGCTAAGAGAGCTGTTCGGATCCTTACCTTGGGCAGAAGGTATGTTGTGGCTGATGCTTGAGTAGGAGGATGACGCATTCTGTAGCGTTTCCGGTCCTCTTGGTTTTCAAGTTGGAGTTGGCCAGCTCAGTTGAGATGCTGGAGAGGGTTGTGCCCGTGTAGCCGGTTGTCTGTTAGATCGTTTGACGACCGTGTGTGTCGGAGGGTGATCGGAGGATCCCTAGGTTGTGGAGAGCCTCTCCAGAGCTCAGTCAGACCCATGCAGTGTTCCTTGGGTGAGTTGCTTGCAGACTTGGTAGTCTAGCAAACTAGTGCTTGATTGGAGCAGAGTCCGGATTGGTTCCGGTTTGGAGGCTAGTTGGAGCTTGGTGTTGACCAAGATTTGGTTCTCTTGATTGTTTCAAGAGCTAGCTCGGTTCGAGCAAGAGGGCGTTGCCCTGAGGACTTGTTTCTAGTCAGGAGGTTTTGAGAGTTGACCCCTCCCTCGGTGGTTGAGTAAGTTCTGCTAGTTCTGGATTGGTGGTCCAATCAGTTGAGTTTTCCCTTGGGTGTTGCTTCCAAGAGAGTTGGTTGTTGTTGCCCTTGGGTTTGAGCTAGTCAGCGAGCGTGTGTGATGTTCGCTGCCCTTCTGAGTTTGCTTGCTGGGAAATCGTTTCCCGTTGAGAAGGAGTCAGCGTAGCTCCTGAGTTGTGTAGTGGATCAGAGTAGCTTTGTGGTTAACCCAGCGAGAGGGTCCCTGCATGGTGTTGTTAGCAAGCGAAAAGTTGTTTGTCCCCGCAAGGGCGGAGGCCAGCCAGTTTAAGAGTTGAGTTTTGCTAGAAAGTTGTTGGTTCTTTGGGGTTTGAGGAACCCCTAGTTTCCTTGGTAGTTGAGTTGCTCCATGGATGCCAGCCTCGAGTATTAGTTTTGGAGATAGCCTCGTCAGTCTGTTTTCCTTGCGATGTTCCGAGTGTGGAGTTTCTAGTCGCAAGATGAGTTAGGTCTTGGCTAAAAGGAGGAATTCCTTTGAGTAGCCAGTTGGACCTAAGTGTTGAGTGGTAGCTTGGAGGCGAGCTTTGCTCGTTATGAGCTTGAGTTGAGTTCTGCTGAGCAAGCCTTTCTCGGGCTTTGTTCTTTGTTGTTGTGCTTTCGTAGTTGGCGATTAGCTGAGCCACATTTGAGAGAGTTGGCACAGAGGTGCCGTGGCATTGGTTGGTTAAACCCTTGAGTTGCTATCCTCAAGGTGTTGTGTTGCTAGTGGTTGCGTGATGGTTTGGTCCTTGCTGCCCGAGATTTTCCATGAGAGGAACGTTGGTTGTTTCCTTGTCTGGAAATGTTCTCTTTGGCCAGTTGCTGGTAGGTTTGCATGGAAAAGTTTGTGTTCGGCCGTTGAGAGGCTCCAGTTTTTTGTCTTGGCCGAGTGGAGCCTGTGCCTGGTTTTAGGCCATTTAGGGTTGGCCGTAGCTGAAGTTTCAGCTCGTGCTAGTGGGAAAAGTTTGCCTTTCGGATCAATCGCCAGTTGGTGGTTCGATTGCTTTTCGTTAAGGCTGTACGCAAGCTTGTGGTTCGCTGGTCTCATGTGATGTAAGAGTAGGCCGTTTGGTTTCTGGAACCTGAGAGGTTCAGTTGTTTGGCCAACATGGTGTAGTGTTGAGGCTGTTTGTTAACAGCTGTGAGCATTCAGAGAAGTTACGCCAGTGCGTGGCGTTGAGTTTTGGAGCTTGTGCCCAGTCTGCGAGTTTGTTGAGAGTAACACCGTAGAGAGGTGTTCGTTGTTGGATTAGCGCAGGTTTAGATTGAGCCCCGGTTTTGTAGGGCCTTTTGAGATCCTTGAGCGGATCGTAGCAGCGGTGGCCTTCGGTTAGCTTTGCGGTCTTTGTTGAGATAGTTGTAAGCGCATGGATAGCATTGTGGCTTTGAGCCTTTGAGAACCCAAGAGGGTTTGGTTCTCAAAGAGGGCTAGTGTTGTCTTAGCCGAGAAGTTCAGTTGGCTAGGAATCAGTGGAGTATTCCTAGAGCCATTTCGTCTTAGGACTTTCGAGGACGAAAGTCTTAAAAGGAGGGAGTATTGTAACGGCCCAGTTTTCTTTTCCGGTTCTCGAGGTGCTTCCGATTCAGATTCAGTGGTTCGGTTGGGCCGTTAGAGCTATTTTGACCCTTAGGGGTATTTTGGTCTTTTTGCTCCCCGGGCAGGATTTGTGGATTTTCAGGGCTTCGAGGTAGCTCCTGCCTTTGTTGAGGCTTGTTTGTTGTGGGCTGCGAGTCCCGAGATGTTTGGGCTATTCGTTTGGGAGTTCGGTTGTGTTTTGGGTTTTGGGCAAAGTGATGGTTGTTAGGGTGTTTCCTTTGGGATTCGAGCCCAGGCCTTTAGTGTTGATTTGGGAGGCTGATTTCAGTGAGATTTATTCAGTGGAAAAGGTTGCTTCAGTCGGGTCTCGAAGGAGGAAGCCGGGAAATGGGATTTTAAGGATTTTAAGGCTTATTAGAAATTGGAAAATTGGATTTATTTGGATAAGGATGGAAAGTAATTTTAACGGCCCAGTTTTCTATTTCGGTTACCCAGGTGATTTCGGGTCATTATTCGGATGTTCAGATGGGCCGTTAGAGCTGTTTTAACCCTTAGGGGTATTTTGGTCTTTTGCCCCTGGGCCGTGGTTTTGAGGATTTTCAAGATTTTAGGGCCTTTCCTGCCTTCGTCGAAGTTTGGTGGTTGTTGGTTGCAAGACCCAAGAGGTTTGGGCAAGTTGTTTGGGAGTTTGGAGGTATTTTAGTTATTGGCAAAGTTAATGGGTTTTGAGTGCCACCTTTGGGGTTTGAACCCTTGCCCTAAATGGTTTTGGGAGTTTGTAGGAAAAAGAGTTTTTCTAGAAAGAAAAGTTTGTTTTGGCCGGGTTTTGAAAGAGGAAGCTTTGGGAAGGGATTTTAGACCCATTTAAATTAGGAAAAGGGAAGAAAAATCAAGAAAGTCCCTTTCCCCTTGTTTTGCAATCTCTCTCTCTCTCTCTCTCTCTCTCTCTCCTAGCCGACCTCACCAAGAAAACCCAACCCTAGCCACCCACATGCCCTAGCCGCACCACACCACGCCACATCGATCGCTCACCCCAAAGACTACCGCCCTTGACCACGCCGCACAGACGCGCCACAGATCGCCCGGCCAGTGCGCCCAGACGCACAGATCGCGCCCGGCCAGTGCGCCCGGCCGTTACATCGCCCAAATTTATACGCGCCCGACGCGCCACGCCATTTCGCACCAGCGCCCGAGCGCGCGCGCGCTCCGCTTCCTGCTGCTCGACACAGCGCGTTGCCCGATGCGCTTCAGCCGCCGCCCGACACGTTGCCCGAGTCTGCGCGCGAGACGCGTCGCCCTCGCGCGCGCCCTTGCAGACCCGACGCCTCGCCGCGCGCGCCGACCAGCTTGTTCGCTCGCTGCGACACCCGCGTCTGCCGTCCCTCCCTGCCTCGCGCTAGCGCCAAATACGCCACCTTGTCCTTGCTGACGGACAGCCTGCCCTACCGTGCGGGTTGGGGCATGACCTTGTATCTTCTCAGTCGGTAATTCCTGAGTCTTTTCTCCTTTTGGCACTAGGCTGTTGGCTGCTGTTTTATTGAATTAGGTTGTGTTTACTAAAATGCTTAGGTTGCTCGGTTTCGCTTTAAAGCTCGAGGGTCATTATTTGATTGTGAAAGTTATTTCTGCTCGTTTCCAGGTAAGGATTTCTTACCGTGGTTGTGTGGACCCTGCGATGCTTTCTTGATTGCATTATATGCATGTTTACTTCTATGAACATGATTAGTGGATAGGACAGCTTGTGATTGCATTCTTGCTAGCATGTTTGCTGTTTGTACATGTTAGTTCCATGCTAGGATTGTTCTTCCAAAGATGCTTGAGATTCTGCTTTAAGTTCGTAGTATCATGCTAGGTTATGTGTGATTGATGTTGATATGTATGTCTAGCCAGGAATCAGTTATTTTGTACTCCTAGCTAGTATAGTAGGGTTTGTCATCATCCAGAGGCTGAGAGCGCACATAACGTACTTTGTCCCCACCGGTCGGGTGTAGAGCGAAACATAACGTCATTGCTTCCCCCCGGCAGCCGATGTGGATTTAGTTACCACATCGACATAAGCCTAGTTTGTAGCCTGCTAGAGCGGAACCCTGCCAGCGGTGGAAGCTCGCCATGGCCGGTTCTTAGCTTCGTGTCGTTGGTACAGCCGCACGGATGAGTGTCGAGGGCCTCGCACTCACCGTGTTCGATGACACCGCTTTCGAGTCTTTAGGCATGCGTGCACGCCCGCGTAGTTTGTACTTAGGCCCCCACATTTACGCCGGTTGCGGCGGCATGCGGTGTGCGCGCGCACACGCAGCGTTAGTCGGCCCAGTTCGGAGAGCTCCCTGGCTAATGTTCGTGAGTACACCCGTTCTTTCCGATTTAGAGCCGGACTTGGGTACTCTCCGATAGTCCAGTTTGTTAGCGAGGGTAAGAGGCCCTTGAGGACACCCATTGGGATTGGCTTTTGAGCCGATCATATGGTCGAGGAGAAAGACCGTCGAGGGTGTCGGACATCTTTGGGATCGGTTTTTAGGTGATCAATTGGCCGAGGAGAAAGACCCTCGAGATGTCCCGGATTGGTTATGAGAGCCAATCATTAGGCGGAAGTAGGAGACTTCCGAGGATTCCAGATTCTGCCTTGTAAGCTCTTTGAGCTATGATCTGTGTTGGTAACTGTTTGCATGTATACTAGGGTGCCAGATGATTGATGTATCGTATTGTACCCCGGTTGGGGATTCTTACTGAGTATGTTTATACTCACCTTTATTTCTGTGGTTTTCCACCAGGTAACTTGGGACAAAGACCGGACGGCTAGCGCGAGAGGAGCTGATTGATCATGGGAGCCGCCGGCACTCTGTCTTTTATTGTTTGCATAATTTGTTCAACATGTAGACGGGCAGGAGTCCTAGGGGGATGTTTTTAACAGTTGTTTAAATTGTATTGTATGATTTCATAAACACTGGCCAGGCTTGTTTTACTTTGTTGGTTTGCTTAAATGAAGGTTGTTGTTTATGTTTTAAGTGTCCCCGCTTTTAAATGTTTTGAAAGGTTTTAAATATGAGCACTAAACCGCTTGATGAAGTATTTAACTTGCATGCTGAGTGAGAACCAAGGTTTAGGACCGTGTTTTGGGTCGGGTTCTTACAGTAATAAAAGAGAAAAAAAAAGAAATAAAAATCCCATTTTCCTTTATTTTTCCCATTTTCCCAAAAATCCCCATTTTTCCCATTTTTCACTTTTTCCCCTTTCTCTCTCCTCCAACCCGACCCCAACCCTTGGCCACCTCCCTGCCCAAGCCAGCCTGAGTCGCCCAGCTCCCAGGTCGCCCAAGCCCGCGACACCTAGCTCGCCCTCGCCCAGGTCGCGGCGAGCCCAGCCCCTGCTCGCCCAAGCCCGCGTCGCCCTGGTCCGAGTCGCACGCCCCTCTAGCTCGCCATGCTAGCCCGATCGCCCCGAGCCCATCGCGTCGTGTCGGCCCACGCGTGCGTCCCTGTTGCTTGCCGAGCTCGCGCCCGCGTGTCGTCCCCTGTGTCGAGCCGTGCCGCGCGCCAGCGCCCAACTAGCTGCTCTCCTGCGCCCACGCACCCTCGCCTCGCCCCAGCCCGCGCCCGCGCGCAGCTCTGCTCCCCTAGCGCCCTAGAGTGCCCCTCGCGCCGTGTCAGAGCCCTGCGCGCCCGATTGCTGCGCCCGGCCACCAAACCCTGCTCGCCGACGACTGACTGCTTGTGGTGTGTTGTGGCTTCTCGGATGGTATTTCTCGAGTCTTTTCTTCGTTGGACCCTGATTTATTGGCTGCTGTTCATGGATTTATTGTGTTGTTTATGTATTTGATTTGGGCGCTTTATTTGAATTTTTATGCTGTTTGGGTTCGATAGAGGCTCGAGGATTGCTTGGCTGATTGTAATTGTTTGCTGCTTGTTCCAGGTAAGGATTTCTTACCGTGGTTGTGTGGACCTTGCGATATATCATGATTGTGCTTTGTATGCTTGCTGATTGTTATGAGCATGATATTGATAGGGCAGCTTTGATTGACCTCTTGTTAGCATGTTTGCCTGATTTTACATGTTAGTGCCATGCTAGGTTTGTTCTGCCAGCATGCTAATGATTCCTTCTTAAGTTTGTAGTATCATGCTAGGTAAATGTGATTGATGTCGGTCATTGCTTGCTAGCCAGGAATCATTTATTTGCTCTCTACTCTTAGATAGAGTTGTAGGGTTTGTCATCATCCAGAGGCTGAGCGGATATAACGTACTTTGTCCCCACTGATCGGGAGTAAAGTGTGCGCATCATAACGTATCTTGCTTCCCCCCCCCCGGTCGCCAAGGTGGATTTAGCTCAGGTCGGGAGTAAAGTGTGCGCAGCATAACGTATCTTGCTGTAACGGCCCAGTTTTCTATTTCGGTTACCCAGGTGATTTCGGGTCATTATTCGGATGTTCGGATGGGCCGTTAGAGCTATTTTAACCCTTAGGGGTATTTTGGTCTTTTGCCCCGGTCCGTGGTTTTGAGGATTTTCAAGATTTCAGGGGCCATTCCTGCCTTTGTCGAAGCTTAATGGTTGTTGGTTGCAAGACCCGAGAGGTTTGGGCAAGTTGTTTGGAAGTTTGGAGGTGTTTTAGAAAATGGCAAAATTAATTGTAATTTTGGTGCTTCCATTGAGTTTTGAGCCCTTGCCCTAAATGGTCTTGGGGAGTTCGTAGGAAAAGAGAGTTTTATTTTTAAAATAAGGTTGCTTCGTAGGGTTTGGAAAGAGGAAGCTTTGGGAAGGGATTTTAGACCTATTTAATTAGGGAAATAGGAAAGAAAATCAAGAAAATCCCTTTTCCCTTGTTTTGCAATCTCTCTCTCTCTCTCTCTCTCTCTCTCTCTCTAGCCGACCTCACCAAGAAACCCTAGCCTCCCTAGCCGCACTCCCGCTCACCCCGCTCACCCAGCGCACGAGGCACTGTAGTTTGCCAGACAACCCAGCGCACTAGGCAACCTCAAATTGGCCCAAATCCTGCGCGCACTCAGACAAATTTCTTCAGCTGGCGCAGCGCGACCACGCGCTGCACGCGCGCTACGACTGACCAGATCGGTCGCCGAGACGCGCCACACAGACGCTTGCCGCCCGCCTAAGCGCCAGCGCCCAAAGACCGTCCTCGTCTGCGTGCCGTGCCGCTTCGTCGCGTCGCTCCCGCCGCACAAGCGCTGCGCCATCGCCGCGCGTCGAAGCGAAGACCAGACTACGCCGCCGTCCACTGCGCGCCAAGACACCCAGCGCGCCGTTAGCGCCAGCGCCAGCGCGGCAACCCGCACTCAAAGAGCCGCCAAAATCGCTTCTTGCTGCGAGACCCGTGCCTTCTCGGTTGGTAATTCCCGAACCTATCCCTTTTAGATTTTTAAGTCTGTGGGCTCAGATATTTATTTAGGATGCTTTTAAAATGCTTAGGTTGCTCGGTTTCGCTTTAAAGCTCGAGGGTCACTATTTGATTGTGAAAGTTATTTCTACTCGTTTCCGTGTAAGGATTTCTTACCGTGGTTGTGTGGACCTGCGATGCTATCATGATTGTGCCTTGTATGCTTGGTTGTTGTTATGAGTATGTTAGCTATTGAACGACTTGTGTTTGAAATCTTGCTAGCATGTTGCTTGTTGTTCATGTTAGTGCCATGCTAGGTTTGTTCTTCCAAAGATGCCATGTCGTGTGATTGTATGAAATTTCCAGTGGGTAGGTTACATGTTTTCTCTTGCTTCCATATCGTGTTGCTCTTGTGCCCCGATATATTCTGTTAGTTCCATGCAAGGGGTTTAATTATCTTCGCATACCTTGTTCTATTTTATCCTGTTAGTTCCGTGCCGTGCATAGGCGTGATGTATAGTGTAGAAGACTCAGAGGGGTAACTAGTTTAGGTCCCGCTGGGTAAGACCCCCGATGGACATTCGGAGGTGTAAGACCGATGGGCATCCTAGGTGTGTAAGTCCCCGATGGGCGTCACCGAGTTGGAGGTGTAAGACCACGATGGGCATCCTAGGTGTGTAAGTCCCGATGGGCATCACCGAGTTGGAGGTGTAAGACCCGATGGGCATCCTAGGTGTGTAAGTCCTCGATGGGCATCACCGAGTTGGAGGTGTAAGACCCCGATGGGCATCCTAGGTGTGTAAGTCTCCATGGGCATCACCGAGTTGGAGGTGTAAGACCCGATGGGCATCCTAGGTGTGTAAGACCTCGATGGGCATCACCGAGTTGGAGGTGTAAGACCGATGGGCATCCTAGGTGTGTAAGTCCCGATGGGGATCACCGAGTTGGAGGTGTAAGACCGATGGGCATCCTAGGTGTGTAAGTCCTCGATGGGCATCACCGAGTTGGAGGTGTAAGACCGATGGGAATCCTAGGTGTGTGTAAAGTCCCCAGATGGGCATCACCGAGTTGGAGGTGTAAGACCCCGATGGGCATCCTAGGTGTGTAAGACCCCACTGGGCATCACTGATTCTGGAGGTGTAAGGCCCCGATAGGCATCCTAGGTGTGTAAGGCCCCACTGGGCATCACTGAGTCCTAGGTTGTGTAAGGCCCGAAGGGCATCCAAGTGTAGAACCTAGGATAGGCGTGATGAAAGCCCTTGAACAGGCTCGCTCTAGAAGTAGCTCATAGCCTAATTCAACCGCTTTTGCTCTAAGTCATTGTTTTATTTGCATGTATACTAGGGTGCTAGATGACTGATGTATCGTATTGTACCCCGGTTGGGGATTCTTACTGAGTATGTTTATACTCACCCTTATTTCTGTGATTTTTCCACCAGGTAACTTGGGACAACACCAAGATGGCTAGCGGAGGGAGCTGTTTGATCATGGGAAGCTACCGACACTCTGTTGTTTATTGCTTGCATTTATTTATTCAGCATGTAGATGGACATGAGTCCTAGGGGAATGATGTTAAAGTTGTTTAAACTGTTTTGAATGTTCTTTTATAAATACTGGCCAGGCTTATTTTACCTTGATTGGATTTGCTTATGAAAATTGTTGGTTATGTTTTAAGTGTTCCCCGTTTCCAAATGTTTTGAAAAAGTTTTAAATATGAGCACTAAACCGCTTGTTGAAATATTTAACTTGCATGCTGAGTGAGGACCTAGGTTTAGGACCGTATTCCAGGTCGGGTCATTACACTTGCTTCCCCCCCGACCTGCCGGTTGTGGACTTAGCTACCCACTTCGGCATAAGCCTAGTTTGTAGCCTGCTAGAGCGGAACCCTGCCATCGGTGTCACCGCCTGGCCGGTTCTTAGCTTCGTGCGGTGGATCATGCCGCCGCAGATGAGCGCCGAGGGCCTCGCGCATCGCGTGATCGATGACACCGCTTCCGAGTCATAGGCATGCGTACCTGGCCCGCGTAGTTTGCCCTTAGGCCCCCACATTTACGCCGGTTGCAGCAGCATGTGGTGTGCGCGCACAAGCGTTAGTTGCCGGTTCAGAGAGCTCCCCCGGGCTAATGTCGTGACTACACCATTCCTTCCTTTAGAGCCTGACTTCGGGTACTCTCCCGTAAGTCCAGATTAGTAGCGAGGGCAAGAGGCCCTTGAGGACATTCTTGGGATCAGTTTATTCCCCCCGAGTGAAAGATACCTTGGTGATGTCCCAGGATTGGTCAGTGTATCCAATCCTTAGGCCGGAGGTAGGAGTGTAAAGACCCGACCCGAGAAACGGTCTCTAACCTAGATCCTTACTTAGCATGCATGATTAAGAATGGAAAACATCATTCAGAGTTCCCAATTTATAACCTTGTAATCAACAATTTAAAACAAAAACCATAGTTCCAATAAATAAAGCCAATAATAAATAAGTGACTAATCAGTACTTTCTTAAAACAAATCAAAGGGAACAGTTTGAGAAACATAAAATAGTTTTTGAGTGCTTTTCCTAGGGACCCAAGTCCCACTACATGCTAAATCATAAAAACAATAAAAGGAACATGCAACTCAGAGTCAGCTATCCATGATCATCCAAAGACCTCCTCCTAGCCATCCAAATTGGCTGTCCCAAGTTACCTGGTGGAAGACCACAGAAAATAAGGGTGAGCAACGAGTTACTCAGTAAGAATCCCCAACCGGGGTACAATACGAAAACATCTCATCTAGCACAAGGACTTGCAACCATACAATGACTTAGAGCAGAAACGGTTGAATTAGGCTATGAGCAACTTCTAGAGCGAGCCTATTCGAGGGCTTTCATCTATAGCCTATCCTAGGTTCTATACTTGGATGCCCTTCAGGCCTTACACAACCTAGGACTCAGTGATGCCCAGTGAGGCCTTACACACCTAGGATGCCCATCGGGGCCTTACACCTCCAGAATCAGTGATGCCCAGTGGGGCCTTACACACCTAGGATGCCCGTCAGGGTCTTACACCTCCAGACTCAGTGATGCCCAGTGGGGCCTTACACACCTACAGTCTTCTACACTATACTTCACATGTCTAACTTAACATGGATCTAACAACATACAACGGAAAACACGGATATGTCAGGATGGAAGAATCTAGCATGGAACTAATAGAATACAACATGAAGCATGGATATGTCAGGATAGGAAAACCCTAACATGGAACTAACGAAACGCAAACATAACACGAACACGAAATCAAAAGCAAGCATGAATCCTATCCACGAGAAACTCGTACAGTCACAATAATCAACATGCTATCAAAGTATTCGCAGGGTCCACACAACCCCGGGTAAGGAATCCTTACCTGGATACGAGTGGAAAGTAACTATCACGAACCAACTAACAACCCTCGAGCTTTAAGGCGAACCCGAGCGACCAACCGAGAAGACACAGATCTCGGCAGCAAGGAGCAGGAATGGCGCTGCTTGTGCGGCAGGGCCGGTGGCGCTGGCTCGGGAACTGGCGCTGGCTCGGGCGCGGTAAGGCTAGCAGACACGCTGGAGCGGGCGTGCAGACGCGACGGCGCTGGGGCGCTGTCGTGCGGGCACGGAGATGGGCGGCGCTGGACTGGCTGGGGCGCACGGTGGCTCCGTGCGGTGCGGCGTTGGGCGGTAGGGGCGATGCAGGGCTGGTGTGGTGCGGCTTGGTGCGGCGACGGGCTGGCTGGGAAACGGCGGCGGCGAGCGACGAGGGTGAGGGTGCTGGGCGTCGGCGACGTGGGTGAGGGGAAGAGTGAGGGTTTTCGAGAGAGAGTGGGGTTTTTTCCTTTTTTTTTTCTTTTCTTTTTCTTTCCTTCCCTAAGTTAAATAGGCTTTGGGAATCTCAAATGCCCTTCCCAAGGCTTCCCCCCTTCGAGCCCTTGCCAACACATTTATTTTTTCCTTAATTAATTCCAAACTCCCTTCCCTCTTTGAGGCTAAGGGTTCTAGCCCTCCTATTCTCTTTTTTTTTTTAAACTAATTTCCATTTAACTGAAATCCGGGCTGTTACAAGGAGACTTCCGATGACTCCAGATCTTGTTTTATGAGCTCGTTGAGCTATGATCTGTGTTGATAGCTGTTTGCTTGCATGTTGAGGTGCTAGATTACTGATGTATTGTATTGTACCCCGGTTGGGGATTCTTACTGAGTATCTTTATACTCACCCTTATTTATCTTTGAGGTAACTTGGGACAGCACCAGGATGGCTAGCGGAGAAAGCTGATTGATCATGGGGAGCCGCCGGCACTCTGTCATTTATTATTGCATTGTTTATTGAGCATGTAGATGGACAGGAGTCCTAGGGGAACATTGTTTAAAACGTTGTTTAAATTGTATTGTATGTTTTATAAATACTGGCCAGGTTGTTTTACTTCGTTGGATTGTTTAAATGAAAACTGTTGGTTATGTTTTTAAGGGTTCCCCCTTCTCATATGTTTTGAAAGGTTTTTAAATATGAGCACTAAACCGCTTGATATCATATTTAACTTGCATTCTGAGTGAGAACCCCGGTTTAGGGCCATGTTTTGGGTCGGGTTCGTCACAGGGACTTACACACCTAGGATGCCCATCAGGGTCTTACACCTCCAACTCAGTGATGCCCATCGGGGACTTACACACCTAGGATGCCCATCGGGGTCTTACACCTCCAACTCAGTGATGCCCATCGGGGGCTTACAGACCTAGGATGCCCATCGGGGTCTTACACCTCCAACTCTGTGATGCCCATCGGGGACTTACACACCTAGGATGCCCATCGGGGTCTTACACCTCCAACTCAATGATGCCCATCAGGTACTTACACACCTAGGATGCCCATCAGGGTCTTACACCTCCAACTCAGTGTGCCCATCGGGGACTTACACACCTAGGATGCCCATCAAGGTCTTACACCTCCAACTCAGTGATGCCCATCGGGGACTTACACACCTAGGATGCCCATCAGGGTCTTACACCTCCAACTCAGTGATGCCCATCAGGGTTTTACACCTCCAACTCAGTGATGCCCATCGGGGACTTACACACCTAGGATGCCCCTACCATCTTCTACACTATACAACACTTGTCTATCTCTAGCATGGAACTAATCAGGAGGAAATAGGACTAGGTTATGCCAAGATAAGGATACCTCTAGCATGCACCTAATGGAATATAACAGGGATACATGAACAACACGATCTAGAAGCAAGAGAAAAAATGTAACCTAACCACTGTAAATTTCATACAATCACAAGACATGGCATGCTGGAAGAACAAACCTAGCATGGCACTAACATGAACAACAAGCAACGTGCTAGCAAGATTTCAAACACAAGCTGTTCAATAGCTAACATACTCATAACAACAACCAAGCATACAAGGCACAATCATGATAGCATTGCAGGGTCCACACAACCACGGTAAGAAATCCTTACCTGGGAACAAGTGGAAAAATAGCTATCACAAGTCAAGAAGCAACTCTCGAGCTCCTGAGCGAACCCGGACAACCTAAGCATTTAATAAAACATCTTAATTAAATAAACAGCATCCAGCAGCTTAGGGTCCAAAAGAGAAAAGACTCGGGAATACCAACCACAAAGACACGTGGTCTCGGCAGCCAGGGGGCAGGATGGGCACTGCTGGTGCGGCAGGGGCGTTGGCTCGGGCTCACGGCAAGGCGAGTAGATGCGCTGGAGCGGGCACATGGGAACGACGCGTCTGGGCTGCGAGGCAGCGCGCGAAGCGTCTGGGATGCAGAACGGCGCGCGGCGCGAGCGACGGGGCTGGGCGGCAGCGAGCGACGGCTGGGCCACGCACGGGGGATGCATCTGGGCGGCTGGTTCGACGCACGGGAGACGCTGGGCGGCAGCGTGCGGAGCGGTGCAGGGCAGCGCGTTTGGGCGGCTCGGTGCGGCGCGTCTGGGCGGCTGGGTCTGAGCGGGCTGAGCTTGGGCGACCTGGGGCTGGGTTTCTTGGTGAGGTCGGCAAGGAGAGAGAGGGAGAAAGAGAGAGAGAGAGAGAAGGGGAAAGAATAAGGGTTTTTTTCTCTTTTCTTTTCTTTTTTCCTAAATTAAATAGGCTTTGGGTGGTCCAGAATCCTTTCCCAAGGCTTTCCTCCTTCGAGTCTTAGCTGGCGCATTCTTTTCCATTTAAAAAAACCCATTTAAATCAAGCCTCCTAATCACTGTTAGGTCAAGGGTTCAATTCCTAAAGGAAGCACTCTAATTAACAATATTTTTGCTAATTACCAAAACTCCTCCAAACTTTCAAACAACTAGCCCGAACTTCTTGGGTCCTGCAACCAATAACAATCAAGCCTCGACAAAGGCAGGAGTTACCCTGGAGTCCTCAAAATCCACAAAACCCCAACCGGGGGCAAAAAGACCAAAATGCCCCTAAGGGTTAAAATAGCACTAGCGACCCATCCGAACATCCGAATATTGAACCGGAAACACCTAGGAAACCGAAATAGAAAACTGGGTCGTTACAAATGATGCTTCCAAGTTTGGGTTAAGATGTGTGTTGATGCAGCACGGGAAGTTAATTGCTTACGCTTCTCGTTAGTTGAAACCGTATGAGCAGAACTACCCGACTCATGATATGGAGTTGGCAGCTGTAGTGTTTGCGTTAAAGATTTGGAGGCATTACTTGTACGGAGAGCGGATTCATATGTTTACTGATCACCAGAGTTTCAAGTTTCTGTTTACTCAGAAGGAGTTGAATATGAGACAAAGGAGATGGTTAGAGTTAGTGAAGGATTATGATTGCGAGATTTTATACCATTCGGGTAAAGCCAATGTTGTGGCTGATGCATTGAGGAGGAAGACGTCGCACTCCGCGGCGTTGTTGAGTTCCCAATATAGATTGCGGAAAGAGTTTAAGCGGGCCGAGGTTGTAGTGTTATTGGGTGAGGTTACCGCTAGGGTAGCCCAGTTGTCAGTTCAGCCTTCGATCAGGCAGCGGATTATTGATAGCCAGCTGAGTGACCTCGCACTTAAGAGACTGATTGACAAAGTTAGTGTTAACAGAGAGTTTAACTTCGTGTATTCACCAGACAGTGGGTTGACTTATAGAGGTCGTTTGTGTGTCCCAGATGTTGCAGGACTACGAGCAGAGTTGCTTTTAGAGGCTCACAGTTCACCGTTTGCTTGGCAGCTGGGGGTACCAAGATGTATCAGGATCTTAAGCAAACGTTCTGGTGGATGGGCATGAAGAGAGACGTTGAAGAGTTTGTTAGCCGGTGTTTCACTTGTCAGCAAGTGAAGGCACCCAGGTAGAAGCCAGTCGGCTTGCTGCAGCCGCTGAGCGTACCTCAGTGGAAATGGGAAGAGATCTCCATGGACTTTATTTCTGGATTGCCGAGGACTCTGAGGAAGTTTACTCAGATCTGGGTGATTGTTGACCGCTTGACTAAGAGGGCACACTTCATTCCCGGTAGAGACACTTATACCGTGGAACAGTGGGTGCAGTTGTTTTTGGACAAGATTATTCGTTACCATGGTGTGCTTGTGAGGATTGTGTCAGACCGTGATTTGTGGTTCACTTCCCATTTCTGGAAAGCACTCTAGAAAGGCTTAGGCACCGAGTGCAGTTTCAGTACGACTTTTCACACTCAGACAGATGGACAGACTAAGAGGGCGAACTAGATTCTTGAGGATATGTTGAGAGCCTGCGTGTTGGACTTCCCTGGCAGTTGGGACTAGTACCTGTATCTGATGGAGTTCGCGTACAATAACAGTTATCAATGGTCGATCCAGATGGCTCCATTTAAGGCTTTGTATGGTAAGCGTTGTCGGTCTCCTATATTCTGGGAATAGGTTGGAGATAGACAGGTTTTGGGTCCTGAGTTGCTTCAGGTGACTAATGCTGTAGTGCAGAAGATCAGGGCTCGTGTCTTGACAGCTCATAGCAAACAGAAAAGTTACACCGTTGTGCGGCGTCGAGACTTGGAGGTTGAGGTTTGACAACACGTGTTCTTGAAAGTGGCACCAATGCGTGGTGTGTTGAGGTTTGGTAAGTGAGGGAAGTTGAGTCCCAGATTTGTTGGTCCGTTTGAGATTCTTGAGTGGATTGGCAGAGTTGCGTATCGGTTAGCCTTACCTCCGTCGTTGTCACCAGTGCACAGTGTTTTTCACGTATCGATGTTGAGGCAGTATGTGTCGGACCCGTTGCACATTGTAGACTTTGAGCTTTTGCAGCTTAATGAGGAGTTGAGCTTCGAGGAAAAGCCTGTGATGATTCTAGCATTTGAGACTAAGACGTTGCGTAACCGAGAAATTCGTTTGGTAATGGTTTAGTGGAGGAGTCAGAGTACTGAGGAGGCTACGTGGGAGCGGGAGGACGAGATGAGATTGCACTATCCTGAGTTGTTTCAGTCTTAAGGACTTTCGGGGGCGAAAGTCATAAAAAGAGGGAATACTGTTACGGCTCAGGTTTTCATTCTGGTCTTCCAGGTATGTTCTAAGGGAATTTTGGTAATTTGGTTGGGTCGTTGAGGCTGTTTGAGTCCTTTGCTGAGGTTGGGGATTTACTGTGTCTGCAGGTGTAACGGCCCAGGCTTTAATCCCGGTCTTCCAGGTATGCCCTAGGGGTATTTTAGTAATTTGGTCGGGCCGTCAGGGCCGTTTATGTTTTTTTCAGTTGTTTAAATTATTGGTTGGACTTAAGTAGGATTTTGATGCTTTGTGGATGTGTTTGGGCATGGTGAGATGCAAAAGAAAAATTGAGGAATAAATGTGTGTTTGTTGGGATTCGAACCCAGGGTGCTAGGAAGTCAGGTGGGTGGTGTGGCCAGTTGAGCCACCAGGTGATCTTATTACTCTTTCCACGACATATCTTGGTTAGCCTTGAGTCCTTTGGGTTTTGGTGTATTTGATTAAATGAAAGGAAATTAGGTTTTTTGGGTTTCTCCTCCAAGCTCCATTGCCGCCCCAAGCTTCTTCTCCCAAGCCCCTGGCGTGTGCCTTCTCCCGAGAGTCACACCGACCTTCGTCTTGGCCAGCCAAGCAACCCAGCCGAGCAGCCCAGTCGAGCAGCCCAGCCAGATCGCACTAGCAGCCTCATCGTCGCCGCCAGCAGAGCGCCCAACCCAAAGAAAGAGTGCATCGCGGCCAAGAAATTTCAGCGCCCAGCGCTTAGCAAATACGTTGCTCAAAGCTTGTCGCCGCGCCTAGCAGCGTCGCACGCCCATCGTTGCAGCCCAGCAGCGCCGCACGCCCGCGTTCGCCAAGTTCGCGTGCCGTCGCGCGCACTAGACGCCATCGCCCAGCCGAGCTCACTTCCGCAAGCCCGCGTTTGCCCGTCTGCGTCTGTGCCCGCGCCCGCGCACCCTTGTCTCGCCTGCAGCTCGTCCGCGCCAGCGCACCCGCGCGTAGCTCCGTGCCCCAGCGCCGTGCCAGCACCCTCAGCCATGCAGCCCAGCGCCCGTGCTAGCACGCCTAGCGCGCAGCCCCTACCGCCCATCAGCGCCCAGCAGCAGCCACGCCCGTGCAGCCTGTCCGTCTGCTCGTCAGCCGTGCCGCATGAGTTGCTCCCGAGCTGAGCCCTATTTATTTTATTATATTTAGGCCTATGGATTGTCATTATTGTTGTGTTTGTTAGGTTCTCGTTAGCTAGCTCGGGATCGATCGCAGCTTAGGATTCTTGTGTGTAAGCCTTCCGACCAGGTAAGGATTTCTTTTTGGAGTTGTGTGGGCCCTGCGATATATTATGTGATTGCTGATTGTATGCTTGTTTGTGTTTATCAACATGTTTAGTGATAGGTGCTCTGTTCTGAATTCCCGACTGGCATGATTTCTTACGTTGTTTCTCATGTTAGTCCATGCTAGGTTGTTCTGTTCTGGCATGCTCGTTATCTGTTCTTGCTTCGTAGTATGATGCTAGGTTCATTGTATCTATTGAGCACGTATTGGATTTTTTGCTGTTGATGTTATAGTTTAGAGTTCAGATAGGTAGCATCATCCGGGCCAGGATGCATAAAGTACCTTGCATCCACGGAAGGGACGTACGAGGCAGTACTCCGTCCCTGGACCCCGTTAGGGTTTAGCTAACCCTACCGATAGGCCCTGCAATCTTGGGTGAAGGTGGCAGACTGTTAAATGCCCCAACAGTCGGGATGATGACATGGCATTGCCTTGTCCCCGTCAGTCGGTAGGTCCTCAGCGTGTTCGGCAGTAGCCCTTGATTGCCACCTGATAGGGAAAGGACGGCTTCCTGGTGTAAGCCTACCACGACCGGTTCCTTAGCCTCAGTTGCGGTGGTTCAGGCTGACATAGTTCACGTGTCCAGGTCTCACACCTCTATGTCAGTGACACCTATCCCGAGATTTAGTTAGGCATGGTGACTAGACCTGGGCAAGCTTGCCACTAAACCCGGAACCCCCCATGATTTGCAGTAGCATGCGGTGCGCGCATACGCTCATTATAGCCTGTTTTCTTGATTGTGACATGGATGCCTGTTTACTTTTATGAGCATGATTAGTGGATAGGACAGCTTGTGTTTGAATTCCTGCTAGCATGTTTGCCCGATGTACATGTTAGTGCCATGCTAGGTTTGTTCTTCCAGCATGCCTATGATTTCTGCTTTAATTTCGTAGTATCATGCTAGGTTATGTATGATTGGTGTTGATATGTATGTTTAGCCAGGAATCAGTTATTTTGTACTCGTAGTTAGACTTGTAGGGTTTGTCATCATCTAGAGGCTGAGAGCGGACATAACGTACCTTGTCCCCACCGGTCGGGAGTTAGAGCGAAGCATAATGTACATTGGTTCCCCCCGACAGCCGATGTGGATTTAGCTACCACATCGGCATAAGCCTAGTTTGTAGCCTATTAGAGCGGAACCCTGCCAAAGGTGTAAGCCTACCTTGGCCGGTTCTCAGCTTCAGGTCGGTGGTACAAGCTGTTACAGATGAGTGCCGAGGGCCTCGCACTACTGTGTTCAGTGACACCGCTTTCGAGTCATTAGGCATGTGTACCTAGCCCGCGTAGTTTGTACTTAGGCCCCCACATTTACGCTGGTTGCAGCAGCATGAGGTGTGCGCGCACACGCGTTAGTCGCCGTTTCGGAGAGCTCCCCCGGGCTGATGTTCATGAGTACACCAGTTCCTTCCAGTTTAGAGCCAGACTTAGACTGCTCGAGTTTGGGACTCTTGTACTGAGTTCCATTGCCCCGTCACTTGGAGTGTGACCTTCCCTACCCTTAGAGGGGCATAAAGCTCGTTCTAGGCTGATTTGTGTTGTAAAGGATGTAGTGCCTGTGGGCACCTAGCTTTGAGAGAAGGCCTAGATTCAGGCCAGTTGGCACTTTTGGTGCAGGTGGTTCCATGGCCGCCCAGAGTATAGTCTTGTACCCAATTCCTGAGGTTGCACCTGTTTGGGTTGCATAAGAGATCTAGCTAGGTGGTAGTCAGAGGACTACAAGTATGAGGTTTTCGAGAGAAAGTAGGAGCTTTTCAAGGTCACCGAGAGTTGGGTGCAAAGGATGTTGTAGGCTGTTAAGAGCTACCGCGTTCGAGTTCTCGCGCCTGTGTTGTGAGCTTGTGAGCCAGTTTGATGGTAGCATGATTCGGCTACCCTTTGAGTTACCCTAGTATGGGTAGCGTTGGCATCGAGGATGCGTGGTTGATCCAGTGTTAGTGCCATGAGCTGGATGGTTGATCGGAGCGCGTTTAGTGGGCACATTGGCTTGAGGTATGGCAGCTTGGTGTGGATACGCTCTTGTAGAGTGAGTTGGCCAATGTGGCTTTTCGTGGTGAGTTGGCCCCGAGAGGGTTTGAACTCTGGTTGCTCCCTTGTTAGTAGTGGCTCTGTTGGAGGAAAAAGTTGCCATGTGTGAGAGTCCTTGTTGGCATTGGATCTTAAGGAATCAAGTTGGAGATGTACACGCCGGTGTACTTTTGTGTAGCTCGTTCCATGGTGTATGTTTGGAGAACCACGAGAGGTTCGTGTTGAGGAGCCAGTGCTCAGTCTTTGAGGTGTCAAGGCTTTAGTTCTTGGCAAATGCCCTAGCTTTGGTGGTAAGGATGCCATGCTCGTTGCCGGGCTGTTGTTTAAGCAAGTTTTGCTAGTTGGTCCTTGCCCTGGTCAGAGTTCAGTTGGAACTGAAAAAGAGCGGTTGTAGCAAAGCCGGGTAGTTTCTGATCGTCATGGCGAAGAGAGCTGTTCGGATCCTTACCTTGGGCAGAAGGTATGTTGTGGCTGATGCTTGAGTAGGAGGATGACGCATTCTGTAGCGTTTCCGGTCCTCTTGGTTTTCAAGTTGGAGTTGGCCGCGTAGTTGAGATCTTTGGAGAGGGTTGTGCCTGTGTAGCCGGTTGTCTGTTAGATCGTTTGACGACCGTGTGTGTCGGAGGGTGATCGAAGGATCCCTAGGTTGTGGAGAGCCTCTCCAGAGCTCAGTCAGACCCAGGCAGTGTTCCTTGGGTGAGTTGCTTGCAGATTTGGTAGTCTAGCAAGCTAGTGCTTGTTTGGAATAGAGTCCGGATTGGTTCTGGTGAGTTGGCTAGTTGGAACTTGGTGTTGACCAAGATTTGGGTCTCTTGTTGTTTCAAGAGCTAGCTCGGTTCGAGCAAGAGGGCGTTGCCCTGAGGACTTGTTTCTAGTCAGGAAGTTTTGGGAGTTGACCCATCCCTCAGCGGTTGAGTAAGTTCTGTCTGGGTTAGTGGTCCAATCAGTTGAGTTTCCCTTGGGTGTTGCTTCCAAGAGAGTTGGTTGTTGTTTCCCTTGGGTTTGTGCTAGTCAGCGAGCGTGTGTGAAGTTCGATGCCCTTCAGAAGTTCGCTTGCTGGGGAATCGTTTCCTGTTAGAAGGAGTCAGCTTAGCTCCTGAGTTGTGTAGTGGATCAGAGTAGCGCAGTGGTTAGCCCAGCGAGAGGGTCCCTGCATTGTGTTGTTAGCAAGCGAAAAGTTGTTTGTCCTCGCAAGGGCGGAGGCCAGCCAGTTTAAGAGTTGAGCTTTTGCCTTAAAGTTGTTGGTTCTTTGGGGTTTGAGGAACCCCTAGTTTCTATGGTGGTTGAGTTGCACCATGGATGCCAGCCTCGAGTATTATCTTTGGAGGTAGCCTTGTCAGTCCGTATTCCTTGCGATGTTCCGAGTGTGGAGTTTCTAGTCGCAAGATGAGTTAGGCCTAGGCTTAAAGGAGTAAGTCCTTTGAGTAGCCAGTTGGACTTAAGAGTTGAGTGGTAGCTTAGAGGCGAGTTTTGCTCGTTATAAGCTTGAGTTGAGTTTCTGCTGAGCAAGCCTTTCTCGGGCTTTGTTGTTGTGCATTCGCAGTTGGCATTTTAGCTGAGCCACATTTGAGTGAGTTGGCACAGAGGTGCCGTGGCATTGGTTGGTTAGACCCTTGAGTTGCTATCCTCAAGGTGTTGTGTTGCTAGTGGCTGCGTGATGGTTTGGTCCTTGCTACCTGAGATTTTTCCATGAGAGGAATGTTGGTTGTTTCCTTGCCTGGAAATGTTCTCGTAGGCCAGTTGCTGGTAGGTTTGCATGGAAAAGTTTGCGTTCGGCTGATGAGAGGCTCCAGTTTGTTGGCTTGGCCGAGTGAAGCCTGTGCCTGGATTTTGCCTTTAGGATCAATCGCCAGTTGGTGGTTCGATTGTTTTTCGTTAAGGCTGTAGGCAAGCTTTGTGGTTCGCTGGCCTCATGTGAAGT
Organism: Sicyos edulis; assembly: GCA_036507275.1. Taxonomy (NCBI): domain Eukaryota; kingdom Viridiplantae; phylum Streptophyta; class Magnoliopsida; order Cucurbitales; family Cucurbitaceae; genus Sicyos; species Sicyos edulis. The sequence continues at coordinate 22,226,206 of CM071855.1, read as the reverse complement.
AAGAGTAGACCATTTGGTTTCTGGAACCTGAGAGGTTCAGTTGTTTGGCCAGCATGGTGTAGAGTTTAGGCTGTTTGTTAACAGGTGTGAGCATTCAGAGATGTTTCGCCAGTGCGTGGCGTTGAGTTTTGGAGCTTGTGCCCAGTCTGCGAGTTTGCTGAGAGTAACACCGTAGAGAGGTGTTTCGTGTTGGGTTAGCAGGGTTTAGATTGAGCCCTTGGTTTGTAGGGCCTTTTGAGATCCTTGAGCGGATCGGAGCAGTGGCCTTTCGGTCAGCTTTGCCCGTCTATGGCAGCAGTGCTTTTTGTGTTCCTCGTCTCGATGTTGAGATAGTCTGTGGCAGACTGGATAGCATTGTGGCTTTGAGCCTTTGAGAACCCAAGAGGGTTTGGTTTTCGAAGAAGGGCTAGTGTTGTCTTAGCCGAGAAGTTCAGTTGGCTAGGAATCAGTGGAGATTTCCTAGAGCTGTTTCGTCTTAGGACTTTCGAGGACGAAAGTCTTAAAAGGACGGAGTATTGTAACGGCCCAGTTTTCTATTCCGGTTCTCGAGGAGCTTCTGGTTCAGATTCAGTTGTTTGGGTGGGCCGTTATAGCTATTTTGACCCTTAGGGGTATTTTGGTCTTTTGGCTCCCTGGGCAGGATTTGTGGATTTTCAGGGCTTCGAGGCAGCTCCTGCCTTTGTCGAGGCTTGTTTGTTGTGTGGGCTGCGAGTCCCGAGATGTTTGGGCTATTCGTTTGGAGGTTCGGTTGTGATTTGGGTTTCTGGCAAAATCATGGTTGTTTGGGTGTTTCCTTTGGGATTCGAGCCCGGGCCCTTAGTGTTGATTTCGGAGGTTGATTTAAGTGAGTTTTATTTATTGGAAAAGGTTGCTTCAGTCGGGTCTCGAAGGAGGATGCCGGGAAATGGGATTTTAAGGATTTTAAGGCTTATTTAAATTTGGATAAAATGGATACGTTTGGATAAAATTGGATAAGGATGGAAAATAATTAAATAAGGAATAAAATCTCATTTTTCCTTTTTATTTCCCATTTTCCCTTTTTTTTTCTAAATCCCCATTTTTCCCTTTTCTCCCTCTCTCTCTCTCTCTCTCTCTCTCTCTCCCCGAGCCCTCACCCCCCAGCCCGAGCCAGCCCCCATGGTCGCCCAGCCTGGCCGCCCAGCCCCCAGGCCGCCTGCACTGTGCCGAGTCGCCTCGCCCAGGCCGCGTCGCCCAGCTCCGTGTTGCGTCGCCCGAGCCCTGGCCGCACAGTGTCGCGTAGCCCAGCCCTCGCCCAGGCCGTCCCCACACCAGATCGAGCTCCCCTGTAGCCCGTCGCGTCACCCGCGCGCGTCCTGTAGCTCGTGTCGCTCGCGCCCACGCGCCGTCCCCTGTGCCGAGCCGCGCCGCGCGCCGTAGCATAGATGAGTCGAGCCCGCACCCGCTCGCCCTTGTCTCGCCCCAGTTCGCCCGCGCGCAGCCTCCGCTCCCCAGCGCCCCTGCGCGTACGCCCAGCCAGCTTCTGTGCTGCCAACAGACTGCTTGTTGTGTGTTGGTTGGCCCGAGCCTTGTGGCTTCTCGGATGGTATTTCCCGAGTCTTTTCTTCGTTGGGCCCTGATTTGTTGGCTGCTGGTTATTGATTTAATTGGGGTGTTTTATTTGAATGTTTAGGCTGTTCGGGTTCGATTAGAGGCTCGAGGGTTGCTTGTTGATTTGTGATTATTTCTGCTTGTTCCAGGTAAGGATTTCTTACCGTGGTTGTGTGGACCCTGCGATATATCATGAATGTGCCTTGTATGCTTGCTGACTGTTATGAGCATGATAGTAATAGAGCAGCTTTGTTTGATCTCTTGCTAGCATGTTTACCTGATTGTACATGTTAGTGCCATGGTAGGTTTGTTCTTCCAACATGCTTATGATTCCTGCTTAAGTTTGTAGTATCATGTTAGGTAAGCGTGTTTGATGTCGATTATTGTTTGCTAGCCAGGAATCATTTTACTTTGTACTCTTAGATAGAGTTATAGGGTTTGTCATCATCCAGAGGCTGAGAGCGGACATAACGTACTTTGTCCCCACCTGTAACGACCCGACCCGAATGGGGTTCTAAATAGGCCATTACCTCAATGCATGCATACAAATCTACAGAAAATTTGCAAGGTGGTGTTTGGATTCTAAGTAAAAACTAAAACATGAAAACATCCATTTAAAAATCAACATAAATTCGTGAAACCTGTCCCTGTTTCCAAGCACCTGTTTCAAGGCAAATACATTTCCAAAACTTACCCTGATCAGAGATTTATTTAAAACATACAAGCTTTACAACAATGCTAGAATCCGGAAATTCATTCAGAAAACACCCTAGGGCTCCGTGCCCAACTACATGCATTCAGAGGACATTTAAATCATAAACATAAACATAAGACTCAGAGTTGAACAACGGGTTTCCATGATCACGGCTCCTCCTCCACCATCATCCTCGCACCATGGATACACGTGGAAAACCACATAATAAGGGTGAGTAACGAATTACTCAAGAAGAATCCCCAACCGGGGTACAATACGATATACATGGTCATCTAGCGAGAAAGATATGCAAGCTATGAATATAAACACGAATATAGCACATAGCTTAGCCCACACTTGGGCCTCGGATGCCAACTCGGGGTCTTAGTCCGGAAATAACCACCACATCCACACAATACACAAGTCGCCTATACGAGAAACAAGTCCCGCCTCGGCTGTCATCTGTCGTCGACGAAAGGTGCACTAGCTCAAGATCCCGAGGAGCTCTCCGTCGTACCAGTAATGAGCGTAAGCATACACCGCGTGCTCTGCGCAGACTATGGGGGTGCTGGTCTAGTGGCAAGCCGCCCATGTCCAGATCCACCACGCCTAACTAAATCTCGGATCGGTGTCACCGACATAGGGGTGTGAGACTGGACACGTGAACTATGTCGGCTGAACCACCGCACTTTGAGGCTAAGGAACGGGTCGTGGTAGGCTTACACCAGAAGCCATCCTTACCTTAACAGTGGCAATCAAGGGCTACGGCCGAACACGCCGAGGACGTGCCGATCGCCGGGCGAGGCAATGCCAAGTCATCATCCCGACCGTTGGGGCATTTAACGATCGCCACCCTCACCCAAGATTGAAGGGCCACCGTTAGGTTAGCTATTCCCTAACGGGATCGGGCGAGCTCCATCTCATACGTCCTGTCGGGGGTGCAAGGTGCGTTATGCACCGGCCCGGATGATGCTATCTACCTACAACTCTAACTTTGCCTTAGCAATCGGCAAACAAGCAATATCATCCAATACGTTCTCAATAAGAATACAACGAACCTAGCATGATACTACGAAGCAAGGATGAATACGAGCATGCCGAAAAGAAACAACCTAGCATGGACTAACATGAGAAACAACACGAGAAATCATGCGATCGAATTCGAGATAGAGAGCACTTATCACCAAACATGTCAATAAACACAAACAAGCATACAATTAGCAATCACATATAATATCGCAGGGTCCACACAACTCCGGTAAGAGATCCTTACCTGGCCGAAAGACCTCTAAACACAAGAAACCTAAGCTGCGATCGAACCCGAGCTAGCTAGCGAGAACCTAACAAAAACAACAATAATTACAATCAAAAGGCCCAAATATAATAAAACAAACAGGGCTCGGCTCAAAGGAGCAACTCACGAGGCGCGACGGACACGAGAACGAGCCGATCGCGGCGAGGCAGTTACTTTGAGGATGGCTGGCGCGCGGCGGCTGGCGCGCGATTGCGCATGGACACGTCTTTGAGAACACGGCTAGGGCGCACGGGCGCTGAGCGTGCGGCGCGAACACGGCGAGCGGCATGGGCGGCGTCGTCTGGGTTCTGCCGCCGCGACGCGCGCGTGTCTTGCGCGGCGGTTCCGCGCGCGTAGGCGTCGCGACGACATCTTTGGGGCGTCGCGGCGGCGTCTGCTCGGCCGATCTGGTGCGACAGCGACGACGGCGTCTTTGGGCGTCGACGAGCGTCCCGCTTGGCGGATCTGCGCGCGACGACGACAACGGCGTCTTTGGGCGTCGACGAGCGTCGCGCTCAGCGGATCTGGCGCGACGACAGCACGACGGCAGCGTCTTTGGCGGTGGTCTGACAGCGACAAAGTCGGCCGGCGTTGAAATGGCCATTTGCTCGGGCTAGGGTACTCGGGGGAGAGAGAGAGAGAGAGAGAGAGAGAGAGAGAGAGAGAGAGAGAGAGGAGAGAGAAAGTGAATTTGGGGGAAAAAATAAAAGAAAAGAAAATGAATTTGGAAAAGAAAAGGAAAATGGGAAATAAAAGGAAAAATAAGGATTTTATCCAAAATCCATCCTTATCCACTTTTATCCTTAAAAATCCCATTTCCCGGCTTCCTCCTTCGAGACCCGACTGAAGCAACCTCTCCCAATAAATAAAACTCACTAAAATCCAACTCCCAAATCAACACCAAGGGCCCGGGCTCGAATCCCAAAGGAAGCACACAACCAACCAACACCTTGCCCAAAAACCCAAATCACAACCGAACTCCCGAACGACTAGCCCAAACATCTCGGGACTCGCAAGCAATAACAAACCAGCCTTGACAAAGGCAGGAGCTACCTCGAAGCCTGAAAAACCACAAATCCTGCATGGAGAGCCAAAAGACCAAAATACCCCTAAGGGTCAAAACAGCTCTAACGGCCCAACCGAACCACTGAATCTGGACCGAAAGCACCTCGAGAACCGGAATAGAAAACTGGGCCGTTACACCACCGGTCGGGAGTAAAGCGAAGCATAACGTACATTGCTTCAGGCGTACTTTGTCCCCACTGGTCAGAAATAGAGCAAATCATAACGTACATTGCTTTTTCTCCCACCTCCCGGCAACCAATGAGAATTAGCTACCTCATTGGCGTATGCCTAGTTTGTAGCCTGCTAGAGCGGAACCCTGCCAACTGTGTAAGCCTACCTTGGCCGGTTCTTAGGTTCGTGTCGGTGGCTCAGTGCGCACAGATGAGTGCCGAGGGCCTCGCACTCATCGTGATCGATGACACCGCTTCGAGTCATAGGCATGCGTGCACGCCCGCGTAGTTTGTCCTTGGGCCCCCACATTTACGCCGGTTGCAGCAGCATGCGGTGTGCGCGCACACGCGTTAGTCGCCGGTTCGGAGAGCTCCCCCGGGCTAATGTTCGTGAGTACACCATTCCTTCTAGTTTAGGGCCAGACTTCGGGTACTCTCCCGTAAGTCCAGATTACTAGCAAGGGCAAAGAGGCCCTTGAGGACATCCTTGGGATCAGCTTTTGAGCTGATCAATCCCCCGAGTGAAAGATACCTCGGTGATGTCCCAGAGTTGGTTAGGATTACCAATCATTAGGCCGGAAGTATGAGACTTCCGATGGCTCCAAATCTTGCATTATGAGCTCGTTGAGCTATGATCTGTGTTGATAGCTGTTTGCTTGCATGTTGAGGTGCTAGATGACTGATGTATCGTATTGTACCCCGGTTGAGGATTCTTACTGAGTATGTTTATACTCACCCTTATTTATCTTTCAGGTAACTTGGGACAACACCAGGAGGGCTAGCGGAGGGAGCTGATTGATCATGGGAGCTGCCGGCACTCTGTCATTTATTATTGCATTGTTTATTCAGCATGTAGATGGACAGCAGTCCTAGGGGAACATTGTTTAAAAAGTTGTTAAAATTGTATTGTATGTTTTTATAAACACTGGCCAGACTTGTTTTACTTCGTTGGTTTGTTTAAATGTAAATTGTTGGTTATGTTTTAAGGGTTCCCCCTTCTCATATGTTTTGAAAGGTTTTTAAATATGAGCACTAAACCGCTTGTTATCATATTTAACTTGCATGCTGAGTGGGAACCCCTGTTTAGGGCCGTGTTTTGGGTCTGGTCGTCACAATACGTTATGTCTGCTCTCAGCCTTTGGATGATGACAAACCCTACTATACTAGCTAAGAGTACAGAGTAAATGATTCCTGGCTAACAAACAATAATCCACATCAATCACACTTAACCTAGCATGATACGACGACCAAACAATAATCCAACTCCCAAACCAACAATAAGGGCCCGAGCTCGAATCCCAAAAGAAGCACACAACCAACCATCACTTTACCAAAGCCCAAACCACAACCGAGCATCCAACCAACTAGCCCAAACATCTCGGGACTCGCAACCCACAACAAACAAGCCTCGACAAAGGCAGGAGCTTCCTCGAAGCCCTGAAAACCACAAATCCTACTCGGGGAGCCAAAAGACCAAAATACCCCTAAGGGTCACAACGGCTCTAGTACCCAACCAAACAACCGAATCTTGACCCGAAGGCACCTCGAAAACTGGAATAGGAAACTGGGCTGTTACAAAGGCAAACCAAGATAACCTTCGGAATAAGTATAAAAAATTGCCTGAAACTAATCTGGCAAGGCCCCTATGCTATCTTCCCAGCCACCCTGGTTCAAGCCTTAGCTACTGCATCAATTTTCTGCCAAACACCCTTATTTTATTTTTGCAACTCACAACACCCAAACTCAACCAGAATGCATCCAAACCCCAATTTTGAACATCCAAGAACATAAACAGCTGAGAAGACAGAAACAGCCCTAACAGCCCGACCAAATTTCCAAAATACCCTTAGTTCATATCTGGAAGACTGGGATGAAAACCTAGTCCGTTACAGAGCTATTCGTGGATAAGCTTGGGCAGCACACACTGGGCTAACCCTAGATCAGCTCACACTTGGCTAATCTTGGACAGCACACACTGGGCCAGTCCTAAACAAACTTGGGCAGCACACACTAGGCTAACCTTGGATGAGCTCGCACATGGCTAATCATGGACAACACAAACTGGGCTAGTCCTAAGCAAACTCGATCAGCACACACTGGGCCAACCTTGGACAGCACACATTGGGCTAGTCCTGAGTAAACCGTGTCAGCACATATTGGGCCAACTAGAGACAATCCTAATAGGATCTATCAATACGGAATGTCCTAGGGCTAATAGAGTTCAACACCTAACACTACACTTTAAGGCAGGATCACATTATCATACTTGTAGCCAATGTAAATAAGAAGTATAACCAACAAGGGAAATTTAATAAATGTCAAGTCCTAACAAGTAGAACATACACTCCCTATCCACTAACATGCGTTACAGTATACATTTTAAAAAAATAGGGCATAGTCATTATGAACACATCATTCAGACAACCTGCACGAGCCTATCCCCTAACATTCATTCCAGCCAGAAATAACAATTAAAACTTATCCACTAGATATGCAATTTAACAAGACAAGTGTGACGAACCCGACCCAAAACATGGTCCTAAACCGGGGTTCTCACTCAGCATGCAAGTTAAATATGATAACAAGCGGTTTAGTGCTCATATTTAAAAACCTTTCAAAACATATGAGAAGGGGGAACCCTTAAAACATAAACAACAGTTTTCATTTAAACATACCTACAGTAGTAAAACATCCTGGCCAGTATTTATAAAATATACAATACAATTTAAACAACGTTTTAAACAATGTTCCCCTAGGAATACTGTCCATCTACATGCTGAATAACAATGCAATAATAAATGACAGAGTGTTGGCGGCTCCCCATGATCAATTAGCTCCCTCCGCTAGCCATCCTGGTGTTGTCCCAAGTTACCTGAAAGATAAATACGGGTGAGTATAAAGATACTCAGTAAGAATCCCCAACCGGGGTACAATACGATACATTAGTCATCTAGCACCTCAACATGCAAGCAAACAACTATCAACACAGATCATAGCTCAACGAGCTCATAAAACAAGATCTGGAGCCATCGAAAGTCTCTTTCTTCCGGCCTAACTGGGATTGGATACACTGACCAATTCTGGGACATCACCGAGGTATCTGTCACTCGGGGGGAATACACTGATCCCTAGAATGTCCTCAAGGGCCTCCTTGCCCTTGCACTAATCTGGACTTACGGGAGAGTACCCGAAGTCAGGCTCTAACGAAAAGAATGGTGTACTCACGACATTAGCCCGGGGGAGCTCTCTGAACCGGCAACTAACGCGTGTGCGCGCACACCGCATGCTCTCTGCAACCGGCGTAAATGCGGGGGCCTAAGGGCAAACTACGCGGGCCAGATACGCATGCCTATGACTCGGAAGCGGTGTCACCGATCACGATGCGCGAGGCCCTCGGTGCTCATCTCATGCGGCTGATCCACCGACGAAGCTAAAGCGGCCAAGGTAGGCTTACACCGCTGGCGGGGTTCCGCTCTAGCGGAGCTACAAACTAGGCTATTGCCGGTGGGTAGCTAAGTCCACAACCGGCGGGTCGGGGTAGTAGCAAGATACGTTATCTTTGCGCACACTTTACTCTCGACACGAGCTAAATCCACCTTGGCGGCCGGGGAAGCAAGATACGTTATACTTCGCACACTTTACTCCCGATCAGTGGGGACAAAGTACGTTATGTCCGCTCAGCCTCTGGATGATGACAAACCCTACAACTCTATCTAAGAGTACAGAGTAAAATCAATGATTCTGGCTAGCTAGCAAGCAATGACCGACATAAATCACATTACCTAGCATGATACTACAACTTAGCGGAATCATAAGCATGCTTTGTGAACAAACCTAGCATGGCACTAACATGTAAAATCAGGCAAACATGCTAGCAAGAAATCAATCAACTGCTCTATCTCTAACATGCTCATAACAATCAGCAAACAAGCAAGGCATATCGAGATATATCACAGGGTCCACACAACCACGGTAAGAAATCCTTACCTGGGACAAGCAGAAAAACAATAATAATAATCACAAATCAACGAACGATCCTCGAGCCTCTAATCGAACCCGAACAGCCTATACATCAAATAAAGCACCCAAATAAATACATAAAACAACCCAATAAATCCAATAACCAGCAGCCAACAAATCCGGGCCCTACGAAGAAAAGATTCGGGAAATACCATACGAGAAGCCACAAGGCTCGGGCCAACCAACACACCACAAGCAGTGGCGGGCGCAGGGCTAGGCCGGGTGGGCACACAGCATCGGGCGCGAGCCGCAAGCGGGCGCGGCGGCTGGCGTGTGGCGCGGCTCGGCCTGATGGACGGCGCGCGCGCGCGAGCTTCGCAAGCAGTTACGGGCGCGGCGCCTGCGCGCGCGCGCACGCGACGCGCGACGGGCTCGGGACGCTTCGATGGCACGGCGAGCAACAGGGCGCACGGGCTCGGCACAGTGCGAGGCGGCACAGACCAGGGTGAGGACGACGCGGGGCTTGGGCGAGGGCTGAGCGACGCGACTCGGGCTTCCTGGGCGACACTGAGCGACGCGAGCGGGCAGGCTGGGCGAGATGGGGCGGACCTGGGCGACGCTGGCACGGCACTGTGCGGCTTGGATCATTCTGGCTCGGGCGTGGGCGAGCTGGGTGGGCGACCAGGGGGGCTCGGGTGACAATTGGGGGCATGGAGGGTGAGCTCGGGTTGGAGGAGAGAGAAAGGGAAAAAAAAAGAGAAAAAGGGAATTTTGGGAAAAATAAAAAGGAAAATGGGATTTTAAATAAAAAAAAGAAATTTCCTTTTTCTTTTTATCCTTATCCAAAAACATTTTATCCAAATTTTCCAATTTTTAAAAATCCTTAAAAATCCTTAAATCCCATTTCCCGGCTTCCTCCTTCGAGACCCGACTGAAGCAACCTTTCCAAACAATAAATCTCACTCAAATCAACCTCCCAAATCAACACTGAGGGCCCGGGCTCGAATACCAAAGGAAAACACCCAAACAACCATGACTTTGCCCAAAACCCAAAATACAACCGAATTCCCAAACGAATAGCCCAAACACCTCGGGACTCGCAGCCACCAGCAAACAAGCCTCAACAAAGGCAGGAGCTGCCTCGAAGCCCTGAAAATCCACAAATCCTGCCCAGGGAGCAAAAAGGCCAAAATACCCCTAAGGGTCAAAACAACTCTAACGGCCCAACCGAACCATTGAATCTGAACTAGAAGCTCCTCGAGAACCGGAATAGAAACCTGGGCCGTTACAATACTCCCTCCTTATAAGACTTTCATCCTCGAAAGTCCTAAGACGAAACGGCTCTAGGAATACTCCACTGATTCCTAGCCAACTGAGCTTCTCAGCTAAAACAACACTAGCCCACTTCGAGAACCAAACCCTTTTGGGTTCTCAAAGGCTCAAAGCCACAAAGCTAACCAATCTGCCATAACTATCTCCACAAAGACTGAGCATGCAAAAAGCACTGCTGCCAAAGATGGGGCAAGGCTAACCGAAAGGCCACTGCTCCGATCCGCTCAAGGATCTCTAAAGGCCCTACAAACCAGGGGCTCAAACAAAACTCTGCTAATCCAACACGGAACACCTCTCTACGGTGTTACTCTTAGCAAACTCGCAGACTGGGCACAAGCTCCAAAACTCAACGCCACGCACTGGCGTAACTTGTAACGGCCCAGTTTTCCATTCTGGTTTCCCAGTTACTCTCGGTTCAGTATTGGGGCAATCGGTTGGGCCGTTAGAGCTTTATAACCTTTAAGGGTATTTTGGTCTTTCTGCTCCCCGGTAAGAGGTCGAGGATTTTCAGGATTTCAGGGTCATTCCGGCCTTCGTTGTGGCTTGTTGATGTGATTGCAAAACCCACGGAGTTTGGGTTAGTTGTTTAGAAGTTTGGTAGCATTTAGTTTAATGGGAAAATTAATTGAAAATTAATTGGTTCCATCGGGATTTGAACCCTTGCCCTAAATGGTGAATTTGGAGTTTTAGAAAAGAGTCTTATTAAAAGGAAAAAAAAAGGTTGCTTTAGCCGGGACCCGCAAGAGGAAGCCTGGGCCCAACGAAGAAAAGACTCAAGAAATACCATCCGAGAAGCCACAAGGCTCAGGCCAACCAACACACCACAAGCGGTGGCCCGGGCGCTGGGCGACGCTGGGCGCGGCCGGGCGAGGCGGCGGGCGCGGAGAGCGCTTGGTCAAGGCGCCAGCGTGTGGCGCGCTCGGCATTGGCCTTGACGGCGCGGGGCGGAGCTCGGCAAGCAAGCACAGTAGGCGCAAAGCGCAAGCGACGACGACGCGACGGGCTCGGGGACTGTAAGAACCCGACCCAAAACATGGTCCTAAACCTGGGATCTCACTCAGCATGCAAGTTAAATATGATAACAAGCGGTTTAGAGCTCATATTTAAAAACCTTTCAAAACATATGAGAAGGGGGAGCCCTTAAAACATAACCAACAATTTTCATTTTAAACAATCCAACAAAGTAAAACAACCTGGCCAGTGTTTAATAAAATGTACAATACAATTTAAGCAACGTTTTAAACAATGTTCCCCTAGGACTCCTGTCCATCTACATGCTGAATAAACAATGCAATAATAAAAGACAGAGTGCCGGCGGTTCCCCATGATCAATCAACTCCCTCCGCTAGCCCTCCTGGTGTTGTCCCAAGTTACCTAAAAGATAAATAAGGGTGAGTATAAACATACTCAGTAAGAATCCCCAACCGGGGTACAATACGATACATCAGTCATCTAGCACCTCAACATGCAAGCAAGCGACTATCAACACAGATCATAACTCAACGAGCTCATAAAACAAGATCTCGAAACATCTAAGTCTCTTACTTCCGGAATCATCGGAAGTCTTCTACTTCCGGCCTAATGATTGGTTCTCATAACCAATCCCGGGGCATCTCCGAGGGTCTTCCTCCCTCGGCCAATTGATCAGCTCAAAAACCGATCCCAAAGATGCCCGACACCCTCGAGGGTCTTTCTCCCTCGACCATATGATCAGCTCAAAAGCCAATCCCAATGGGTGTCCTCAAGGGCCTCTTACCCTCGCTAACAATCTGGACTATCGGAGAGTACCCGCATCGCTCTAAAGCGAAGGAACTGGTGTACTCACGAACATTAGCCCGGGAGCTCTCCGAACCGGCGACTAACGCGCGCAGTGTTGCGCCCACCGCATGCTCATCTGCAACCGGCGTAAATGCGGGGGCCTAAGGGCAAACTACGCGGGTCGTGCACGCATGCCTAAAGACTCGGAGCGGTGTCACCAACACGAGTGGTCACGAGGCCCTCGGCACTCATCCAGCGGCACTGTACCACCGACCTAAAGCTAAGAACCGGCCAAGGCGGGCTTGCACCGTTGGCGGGGTTCCGCTCTAGCAGAGCTACAAACTAGGCTTATGCCGATGTGGTAGCTACATCCACATCATTTGCCCGGGGAAGCAATGTACGTTATGCTTCGCTCTACTCCCGACCGGTGGGGACAAAGTGCGTTATGTCCGCTCTCGGCCTCCGGATGATGACAAACCCTACTACGCTATCTAAGAATACCGAGTAAATCAATGATTCCCGGCTAGCAAGCAATGACCGACATCAATCACGTTTACCTAGCATGATACTACAACTTAAACAGAATCACAAGCATGCTTTGGAAGAACAAACCTAGCATGGCACTAACATGTAAAATCAACAAACATGCTAGCAAGAGATCAAACAAAGTCGCCTATCACTATCATGCTCATAACAATCAAAGAAACATACAAGGCACAATCGAGATATATCGCAGGTCCACACAACCACGGTAAGAAATCCTTACAGGACAAGCGAAAATAATCACAAATCAACCAAGCAATCCTCGAGCCTCTAATCGAACCCAAACAACCTAAACATAAAATAAAGCAACCCAAATCAAATACATAAAATGACCCAAATAAATCCCTAAGCAAAGACCAACAAATTGGGGCCCAACGAAGAAAAGACTCGGAAATACCATCCGAGAAGCCACAAGGCTCAGACCAACCAAAGACACAATGGTGGTGGGCGCAGAGAGCAAATGGTGGGGCCGCTGAGCACCGGGCGCAGGGGCGGGCGGCGAGCACGGCACCAGGCGGGGCGAGCAAGGCGCGCAGGCGCGGGCTCGAGCTCGGTCTACGGCGACGACATAGGGCGCGGCTTGGCGAGGATTTGCGCGCGCGGGCGCGCACGGCGGCGGCGCGACGCGACGGGCTCGGGGCGCTCGGGAAGGCACGACGACCTCGAGGGCGAAGGCGACTTCGGTGCGGCGAGGGCTCGGCGACTCGACACGGACTGGGCGACGACGAGACGGCACGGCGATGCCGATCTGGGCTCGGCGCGACCAAGGCGACACGGAGATGGCTTTGGGCGATCTGAGATCTGGGCTCGGCGCGACCAAGGTGACACGAAGATGGCACGGCGATCAGATCTGGGCTCAGCGCGACCAAGGCGACACGAAGATGGCTTCGGGCGATCAGATCTGGGCTCGGCGCGACCAAGGCGACACGAAGATGGCTCGGGCGATCACGAGATCTGGGCTCGGCGCGACTAGGGCGAGGCGCGATCGGGCGGCTGGGGTGGCTCGGCCGCAGCGGCGCGGGCATGGGCGAGTAGGCGGCTGGAGCGAGGCGCGCTCATACCGGACATGGTGCGACTAGGGTGGGCATGGTGCGGCTAGGGTTTGGACATGGGCGACCAAAGGGGCTGCTCGGGGTGGAGGAGAGAAAGGGAGAGAAAAAGGAATTTTGGGGATTTTGGAAAATAAAAGGGAAAAATAAAAGGAAAAAGGGAATTAAAAGGAAAAATGGGATTTTATCCTCCTTTCCATCCTTAACCAATTTTCTACCAAATTTAAATAAGTCTTAAAGTCCTTAAATCCCATTTCCGCTTCCTCCTTCGAGACTGGTGAAGCAACCTTTTCAAACAATAACTCTCACTTAAACAAACTCCCAAATCATCTCTAAGGGCACAGGCTCGAATCCCAAAGGAAACACCCAAACAACGATCACTTTGCCCAAAACCCAAATCACAACCGAACTCCCAAACGAATACCCCAAACATCTCGGGACTCATGAGACACCAACATACAAGCCTCAACAAAGCGGGAGCTGCCTCGAAGCCCCGAAAATCCACAAATCCCGCCCCGGGAGCAAAAAGACCAAAATACCCTAAGGGTCAAAAGCAGCTCTAACGGCCCAACCAACCATCGAATCAACCGGAAGCACCTCGAGGCGGAATAGAAAATCGGGCCGTTATGGGGACGCTTCGGGATGGCACGGCGAGCTACGAGGGCACACGGGCTCGGCCACGATCTGGCGAGGCGGACGGACCAGGGCAAGAGGCGATCACGAAGGCGGCGATCTACGGCGCGACGTGGATCGGCGGCTGGCGACACTGCGGCGCACGCGAAGCGGCAGGCGGCGGTAGGGCGGACACAGGCGACTGGCGACACGGGACGGATCGTGCGGCTGGGCTCGGGCTGGCTCGGGTGTGGGACAGCTGGGTGGGCGACCAGGGGGGCTCGGGCGACCAAGGGGGGCTGGGAGGGTGAGCTCGGGTTGGAGGAGAGAGAAAGGAAAAAAAAAGAGAAAAAGGGTATTTTGGGAAAAATAAAAAGGAAAATGGGATTTTAAATAAAAAAAAGAAATTTCCTTTTTCTTTTTATCCTTATCCAAAACCATTTTATCCAAATTTTCCAATTTCTAAAAATCCTTAAAAATCCTTAAATCCCATTTCCCGGCTTCCTCCTTCGAGACCCGACTGAAGCAACCTTTCCAAACAATAAATCTCACTCAAATCAACCTCCCAAATCAACACTGAGGGCCCGGGCTCGAATCCCAAAGGAAAACACCCAAACAACCATGACTTTGCCCAAAACCCAAAATACAACCGAATTCCCAAACGAATAGCCCAAACACCTCGGGACTCGCAGCCACCAGCAAACAAGCCTCAACAAAGCAGGAGCTGCCTCGTAGCCATGAAAATCCACAAATCCTGCCCAGGGAGCAAAAAGACCAGAATACCCCTAAGGGTCAAAACAGCTCTAATGGCCCAACCGAACAACTGAATCTGAATCGGAAGCTCCTCGAGAACTCGAATAGAAACCTGGGCCGTTACAACAAGGAACTAGGAGCTATCAAACCAAGCGCAGGGTCCACACAACCCCGACAAGGAACCCTTACCTATAAAATAGAGAAAGACAACAGTTGAATAATGCTCCCCGAGCTGCAGAATTAATAGAGACGACCTAGCAACATATAGTTAGGGTTTAGGGTTTAGGGCACACAGCGTCGGTGCAAAGAAAGAAAGGTAGGGGCGTCGCGAGGGCGAGCCGAGGGTGTGTGCGGCGAGCGATCGCGGCTATGCGAACAGTGCATGCGAGCGATCGTACTCTGACCCAAGTTTTCCTTCCAGTTCTCCAAGTATGGTTGGTTGCTTTCCAACTTTGCTTGGGCTGTTAGGGCTTCTTGAGCCTTCAAGGGCATTTTGGTCATTTTACCCTCCAGGGGTATTTTGGTCATTTTGTCCTCCGAGTTGTTCTCACAATTACTCAAGGTTTCAGGAATGTCTGTGTTGGTTTTGGACTTCATTTTTCCTCCAGTTTTGGTTTCCAGGGCAAGAGTTCCATTTTAGGAAAGTTTGGTGGTCTCCCGGGTGAATGGAGAAAATTAAAAATAATTTGTGTTTGAGCTAGGATTTGATCCTTGGTGTGTGGTGGTCGAAATTGGAGGATTGTAGAGAGGAAAATAAATTGTTTTAAAAAGATGTTGGAGTTGGGACTCGAAGGGGGGATTTTTTTAGGAATTTTAATTAAACAAAAATAGGAGAATTTGGACTAGGGTTCCATCTCTTTCTCCTCTCCTCCTCTTGGCCAATTTCCTCATGCTCTCTTCCCCTCTCCTTGGCCGAACATGCAAGTTCTCAAATTCTCTCCATTTCGATTGCTTCCAACTTCAAGGTTTTCAAGTGTAGTTCATCTCCTTCTCCATTGTTTCTCCAAGGTAATTTTTTCTTTTCAAAATCCAATTCTCCTCTCTTCCCTTTGCCATGGCCGAAACTAGCTTCTCATGGGGAGATGGTGATTTTTCTTCTTATCTTCTTGTAGATCCGAGAGGCTTGTTTGGGATAGAGGAAAATCGTGCTTGTCCTTGCTTGTTGGAAATCCGAACTCAACTTCCTTCTTCAACCTCCATAGCCGAGAGCTTCAAGGTAAGAATAATGGTGTTTTTGTTGCGTTTGACTTATGGTTTGGATAAATCTAACTTGCTTCTCTTCCTTGTGCAAATCCAAACCCTAGCCGAATTGCCCCTTGTTTGTGCTTGTTTTGGCCGAGACACCTAGTCCTTTGGGAAGGCTTGCCAAAAATCTATCTAGGTGAGTTGGTAAGTTGTTCTGCTTGGTTGTTTATTGGGTGTAGTGGCCGAGAGCCCATGGTGTTGAGGATGCCGAGAGCCATGTTGTTGTGTGTGTGTGTGTGTTTTCTTCTAGCCGAGGCTTAACTCATGTGGTGTGGTGTTGTGTTGTGTTGCTTGTTGCCCTAGCTGAGAGTGTAGAGGAAGGAGCTTGGAGATTCTCTTGGTTTTGTTTTGCCCTAGCTTGGCCGAGACTACCATTGGAGGTTGAAGTCTTGCTCGGGTTCCGGTAAAGCCCTAATCATTGTTTGTTTGGTTGCATAGTTTGTTGTAGTTGGATTTGTGACTTGATGGTTCTGTTGTTAGGTTAACTCTGTGGTGTGCTTCAGCTTGTGATTCATTTCGGGATTTGAGATTCTACTGTGGACAAGTAAGGGTTTCTTGCTAGGGTTGTGTGGGCCCTGCGCACCTCAATGATAACTCCTAGTTGTGTGTTTGTATTGAACTGTTAGTGGGTAGGTTTTTATGCAGGTTGTTTGGACTTTATAACTGTTAGTGGATTAGGCTTCTATGCAGGTTGTTTGGAAAATATAAATTGTTAGTGGATAGGCTTTTGCAGGTACCCTGGAAGAGTTTGTGCTTGCAGATGCTTAGCTCTGTTTATTCTCTCTTGTGTGTAAAATGGAATTGTATGCTCTATATGTTCTGTGGTGAGGTATGCTTTAGCATGTTGTAGCTAGGTTCTTCTTGGATTATTGTTAGGGTTGGAATGTATAATATATCCTGTGTATGTGCTTCTCTACTTATTGACTATTTATCTGTTCGCTTTACATTTTGTATCTTGAACTTAGTAATTATTATACCATGACTGTAATAGTGTGTTAGAGTCATTAGGGAGTCCCGAGTGTCAGTCGAGTTGTGTGCTGGGTCAATTTGCTTAAGACTGCCTAGTGTGTTGCAGTCCAGGACTAGCCCAGTGTGTTGCAGTTCAGGGCTGCCCAGTGTGTTGCAGCCAGGACTAGCCTAGTGTGAGCTGTCCCTTGTTGGCCCAGGGTGTGCTGACCAGTTGCTAGGATTGGCCCAGTGTGTTGCCAATCCCGGGTTAGCCTAGTGTGTTGCTACCCATGTTGCTCCAGAACTAGCCCAGTGTGTGCTGTCCCCTGCTAGCCCAGGGTGTTGCTAATCAGGTAGAGCAGAACTGCCCAGTGTGTTGTAGCCAGGACTAGCCTTGTGTGTTGTTGTCCTTAGTTAGCCCAGGGTGTGCTAATCTTGTTTACTGTGCTGTTATAGCTTGAGAATTACTTGAATTGTACTCTTGTTAGTTAGCTAGTGTGTGCTAACCTTGTACGGCTGTGAGCTTAGACCATGTTGATGATTATCCTCCTGTACTGTTTAAGACTGCCATGTTATGTTCTATTGTTTGTATGCTAGGGTGTTAGGTGATTTGTTGTGCGTATTGTACCCCGGTTGGGGGATCCTTACTGAGTGAAATTTGTACTCACCCTTTCTGTGGTTTTCTCCACCAGGTAACTTGGCACAGCATCGAGGTGGCTAGAGGAGGGAGCTGATGGATAATGGGCAGGCCGATGCATAGTCTGAGTCTTTATAATGCATCTTGAAAGTGTTTTGGGAAATTTGTACTGTTGAACTTGGATTTATGTTATTGTTATTTGTAATGTTTTGTAAACTCTGGCCAGAGAGTGTTTATTGTTTTCCTTTGAAGAATTTCCAAACAGATTTTATGTTTCCAATGTTTTAATAAAGATGTTCTTTTCCAGCCCTTGAATGATTTTCACTGAATTTTACATGTTGAGTAAGGGCCATTAGGGCTGTTTAGTGTCAGGTCCTTACAGACTATATCAGAGAGCAAGCGGGCGTGTGCAGATCTGCTCGGCTGGACGGCTCGGCAGTTGGGTGTGAGGGGCTTCAGTGATGGTGCCTCTTGCTACGAGGTCATGTGTGGGGCTGCTCAGCGACAAGGGCTGCGAAGGTGATGCTTGCGGTGTGAATTGGCTTGGCAGTTAGTGATCGCCAAAATAGCCCTAATGAAGATGATGATGAACAAACCGCCAACATTTATTCCTAATACAAAGATCAGTAATTTGGTAGCTAAAGTAATGTATGAGATTTTCCCCTCAATTGAGAGTGAGGCAAGTTCATAAAGCTCATCAACAAAGTTTGTTTCATTAGTCCAAGCATGTTCAGAAACTTAGCTTGCCATGCAACACAATTTCCAAGCAAAACAAACCTTTTCCAAATCATTTTTTCTTTCTTATGTTTTTGGGAATTTGCGCTGTATAGCAACTTTTTTACCACAGTTTACAATTATAACACATTTTTAAAAATAATTGTTTTATAGCAAATTCTCCCATTTAAAAAAAAAATTATTTACCTTTATGATAGAAGACTTTGATAGAATCTATCATTCTCTAGTAATGGAAGTCTATCAATTTTATCAGTGTTTGATTCTATCGGTTCTTATTGATAGACTCTTGATAGAATCTGATGGAAGTCTATCAATTTACTTTATTTATTAGTAATTTATTCTATCACCATTTATCGATAGAATCTATCAATATGAAGTCTATCAATTTACAATTTTTGCTATATGTGCAAATATTTTCATTATTGTGCTATTCATGTAATATTTTATCCATTTTGTAATATACATGCAAAAGCCCCTATGTTTTTTTCTATTTTAATTTATTTGACCAATTTGTAATGGGTAGTTAAATCCAACAAAGAAAGTCCTATTCTTTAGGGTGGTGGAACTACCTTCCTAAGTATTATTTATTTATTTATTTATTTATTTTTAGTGGTTCCTAATTAGTAGGAAACTAGTTTGGTTGTTGTTATTTTTATTTTTAGACTTGAGAAACCCTATTTAAGGGTCTTGTATTCTTGAGAAAAAATATTAAAGTTTTATGCAATACATTCCTACTTTGTTTATCGCTTGCTTTTAGAGAAAACTAAGAATTTCCTTTGCTATTTCAACTTTGGCCTGTTGAATGGTGTTCTAAGGTCCCTAATTCAAGCTAAGTGGTGAAATCTTTATCTTAGATTGAATTTGGTTTTCCCTAGGAATCCAATTTGCGTGGTGTAATCTGTATCGCAAGTTTTCCTAGTTCTATCTTCTTTTTATTTCCAATTCGATCCCGATTTGTGTGATTGCTTATTTAGGCAATTATACAACATTTGGTATCAAAGCTTAGGTGTTATTGTGCCAAAAATTCACATTAAAAAAAAGCTATTCCTCTAACATGAGAAGTGGAAGCAACACAGAACTAGAAAGTTTGATTGCATCATTGTGACAAGAAAAGAAAGAAATGGTGCAAGAAAAAGAGGAGATGGAGCAGCGAATGAAATATATGCAAGAAGAAATCAAGCTTCTTGGGTTGCAAATGACATCAAAGTTGATATTCTAGAGTATGATGGTAGACTTGATCCAGATGAATTTGTAGAATGGGTAAGAACTATAGAACGAATGTTTGATTACAAACAAACATCAGAAGATAAAGAGGTAAAGATTGTGGCTTTAAAGTTGAGAAAATATGCATTTACTTGGTGGGCTAATGTTTGTTCAAAGAGAGAACGAATGGGGAAAGAAAAGGTCCGAACATGGCCTAAAATGAAGAAACTGCTCAAATAGAAGTTCATGTCATCTTATTGCATCCAAGAAAGTTTCTCAAAACTTCATTCTCTTAAGCAAGGATCAAAATCTGTAGAGGAGTATTCTAGGGAGTTTGAATACTTCCTTATGAAGTGTGATTTGAATGAAGATGATCCCCAAACTCTTGTGCGATTCTTAGGAGGATTGGAGCCTAGGATTGCAAACATAGTTGAATTACATCCTTATTCCACTTTGGAAGAGTTAACCATGCTAGCCATAAAGTTGAGAACCAACAAAAGGCTAAAGGTAAATTTGAAGCTTCTCGCTCATTTACCAAAACAACCCCTTACACAAAAAGTCTTCCCACACAAAAAACCAACCCTCTTTACACCCCAAAACTTGTTGTGAAGCCAGAAACAGATGCCCCACCTTCGAGAGCTCCACGTAGGTGTTTACGATGTCAAGGCTTAGGGCACATTGCCTCAGAATGTCCTAACGAGAAAATCATTACTCTCACTGACTTTGAAGTATTTGAAAACCAGTGCTTTGAGGAAGAAAAAGAAGGAGAAAAATCTTATGATCAAGAAGAAGAAGAAGAAGAAGACGTGATTGGGCCAGATGAAGGAGAATGTTTGGTCGTGAGAAAAACTCTTAGTGGAACTGCTGCTCAAGAGGAGAGTTTGCAAAGGGAAGCTATCTTTCACACAAGGTGTACCATTGAGAAAAAAGTATGTTCATTGATCATTGATGGAGGAAGTTGTACCTACGTAGCATCTCAAACATTGATTTCAAAGCTCAAACTGCCAATTGTACCACATCCCTCACCATATGTAATACAATGGCTTAATCAAGGAAAAGGTATTCACGTAACTCATCGAGTCTTACCTCCATTTAGTATTGGCACGAAGTATGAAGATGAAATCCGGTGTTATATTATATCTATGGATGCATGTCATGTGTTGTTAGGTAGGCCTAGGTTGTTTGATAGAAGAGTCATGCATGATGGATTCAAAAACACTTACTCCTTCACCAAAAATAATCGCAAGATTGTTTTAACCCCTATTATGCCATCAAAAACCAATCCCAAACTAAACACTCCTTTAACCACCCTTCTAAAATATGAAATGCATGAGTTTGAGTCATTTAAGGAAGTAATATTGATGAGTTTGGATGAGGAACAATCGCCAAATGAAGCTGAAATACATCCCCAAGCTAAACCCTTGCTAGAAACCTATTCTCATGTCTTTCCAAATGAAATACCGCCTGGTTTGCCCCCTTTAAGATATATCCAACACAAAATTGACCTAATTCCAGGATCCATACTCCCAAATAAACCAGCCTATATGTAAAGACCCGACTCGAAAGAGGTCCTAACCTCGGCTTTTACCTCAATGCATGCTTTTAAAACTTAAATATGTTATGCAAGATTGTCATCCAGATTCTGAATAAAATGTAAAACTTGAAACCATTCATTTAACAAACAATTATAAAACATCCTGAAACCTATCCCTGTTTCCAATCACATGTTCCAAACTAAAAACAGTTCAAACATACTCTGATCAGAGATTTTATTTCAAAAATTCAGTTCCAAATCAGTTCAATAAAGGACAGAATCCAGATACAATCCAAAAACATCCTAAGGGCTCCGTGCCCAACTACATGCATTCAGAGATAAAAAACATAAAGCATAAACTCAGAGTTTGTAAAACAGCAGGATTCCATGATCAGCAGCTCCTTCTTCAGCCATCTTGTCTGGTGCCCTGGTTACGTGTGGAAACCACAAAAATAAGGGTGAGTAACGAAATACTCAGTAAGAATCCCCAACCAGGGTACAATACGATACAACTGGTCATCTAGCAGAATGTACGCAAGCTATCAATACGAGCATAGAAGAGGAGCACATCACTTTAATCCATACATAAATACAACGCATGCCATCTTACGGTCTTACTCCGGAAACTACATCGAAACTCAGTACTCTACGAGAAAACTAGACTCGGCCTCAACTTTACTACTACTGCGATACGAAAGGTGCACTGAACTTAAGATCCCGAGGAGCTCTCCAGTCGGCACTGTAATGAGCGTGCGCGCGCACCTCATGCTCTTGCAAACCAAGGAGGTGCTGGGTCTAAGGCAGGCTGCCCTGGTGTAACAGCCCGGTTTTCAGCTAAATGTAAAATAAGGTTTCCTTTTATATTTTTAAGTTTGGGAGGAACTGTTGGAAGGACTCGAACCCTCAGCCTAAAAAGGGGTTGGGAAGCTTGG
This sequence comes from Sicyos edulis, assembly GCA_036507275.1. Taxonomy (NCBI): domain Eukaryota; kingdom Viridiplantae; phylum Streptophyta; class Magnoliopsida; order Cucurbitales; family Cucurbitaceae; genus Sicyos; species Sicyos edulis. Next base: position 22,204,173 of record CM071855.1, on the reverse strand, counting down.
GTTTAAATAAGGAAAAATAAACGCGTCAGCCGGGGCTCGAAGGGGAATCTTGGGGAGGTCATAAGAGATTCCCAAGTCTATTTAAGTTAAGGAAGGGAATTATATTTAAAGAGAAAGAAAAGAGAAAACAAGGAAAAAAAGAAAGAACCCCAAAACCCTAGACCTCTCCTTCACTCTCGCCCAAGCCGCCCCACACCGCCGCCATGTCTCGCCCAAGCCGCCCCACACCGCCGCCGTGTCTCGCCCAAACGCCCTGTTGCTTCGCCCCACGACATCGCACGCCTGCTGACCACTGCCGCACCTGCACCGAGCCACCGCCACCCAGATCGCGTCGCGCGGCCAGCCTCGCCCACCGCCGCAACAGCCCATCCTCCACTCCGCACCAGTCGCCCAGCCGCGGCCGTGCCGCCCGCCTCGCGCGCCGCCGACGACACCACCCAGCGCGCCGCTCGCGCCCAGCCTGCAAGACGGTGGTGCCCCGCCTCCGCGCCGTCAGCGGCACCCAGCGCCCAAACGCGTCGCTCCACTCGCCCGATCTCCGTCCCAGCGTGTCGCTCGTTCGCGCGCCCGGCCTCGCGGCCAGTCGTCGCCGCGCGCGCGCGCCCGTCGAGACGCCTTGATAGCAGCGCGCCCGCCCGAGTGTCGGCTCGCCACGCCCGCAGCGCTCGAGCAGCGCCCTGCATCGGCGGTGCCCGTCCTTCTTTGCTAGCTGCCGAGGCGTGTGCCTTCTCGGTTAGTAAATTCCCGAGCCTCCACCCTTTGGGCGTCCCGATTTTAGATGTTGTTTATTAATTAGGATATTTTATTGCTTGCTTAGGTTGCTCGAGTTCACTTAAAAGCTCGAGGGTCGTTATTCGATTCGGGATAATCAACCTCCACTTATTTCCGTAAGGATTCTTACCCGGGTTGTGTGGACCTGCGAATAGTTGATAGCACGCGATTCTTTGTAATTATATAAATTTCTAGTGATAGGTTTCATGTTTTCTTTTGATTCATGTTAGTGACATGTTTACATCCCGTTAGTTCCATGCTAGGCATTCCTATCTTGATAGACCCATGCGCCTATTGTATCTTTGCTAGATCCAAGTTACGGTTAGATGTGTGATGTAAAGTTTAGAGGGCCGTAGAGGTAACTAGTTTGGGGTCCCGCTCAAGACAAGACCCGATGGACATCCGGAGGTGTAAGGCCCTATGGGCATCCTCGGTGTGTAAGGCCCACTTTGGGCATCACCGATTTTGGAGGTGTAAGGCCCTATGGGCATCCTAGGTGTGTAAGGCCCACTTTGGGCATCACCGATTACGGAGGTGTAAGGCCCTATGGGCATCCTAGGTGTGTAAGGCCCACTTTGGGCATCACCGATCTTGAAGGTGTAAGGCCCGATGGGCATCCTAAGTGTGTAAGGCCCCACTGGGCATCACTTTGTGTCCTAAGTGTGTAAGGCCCCACTGGGCATCACTGTGTCCTAAGTGTGTAAGGCCCCACTGGGCATCACTGAGTCCTAGATTGTGTAAGGCCGAAGGGCATCCAAGCGTAGGACCTAGGAGAGACTGTGATGGGAGCCCTTGAATAGGCTCGCCCTAGAAATAGCCCATAGCCTAACCAACCGTTTCTGCTCTAAGTCTTTGTATGGTTGCTTGTCCATGTGCTAAATGAGATGATTTCGTATTGTACCCCGATTGGGGATTCTTACTGAGTAACTTGTTGCTCACCCTTATTTTCTGTGGTTTTCCACCAGGTAACTTGGGACAGAGGCTGGATGGCTAGGAGGAAGCTGCTCGATGATCATGGATAGCTGACTCTGGGTCGCACGTTTCTTTAAATGTTTTCCTTAATGATTTAGCATGTAGCGGGACTTGGGTCCCTAGGAAAAAGTACTCAAACTATTTTATGTTCTCATACCGCTTTCCTTTGAATTGTTTTAAGAAAGTACTGATCAGTCATTTACCTGCTTTATTTAATTGAAATCATGGTTTTGTTTTAAAAAATGTTTATTGCAAAGTTTTAAACTTCCGACTCTGAATGATGTTTATATTCTTATTCATGCATGCTAAGTATGGACCTTAGGTTAGAGACCGTTTCTTGGGTGGGTCCTTACGATTTAGTATCGAGCCCGAGTTATAGGTTACGTAGATCCGACTGCGATTTGTAGGTTGTTTTCCATGATCATCAGCGCTCACCCGACCATCGGTATGTCCGTAAGTTTAAAGTTAAGGGTTAAGAAATTACAATACCGGTTGCACCTTGCATGTACATGACTTGTTGTTGTAGAGCGAGAACAGCGAGTTACGACCCATTGTTGGTTTGGTGTAGATTTTCGGTATGCGATCACTCGTAGAGGGCGAGGAGGCTCGAGGCCGACCACCCAGGCATTCGTGTCGATTCGACACCGGGGACCTCGTCCCAAGCCGATCTTGAGGTTAGGCCACCATCGAGCCCTTCAACCGTGTTGCCGGAGAGGGTGTAGGGGCAAGCGAGTCTCGAGAGGCTGCACCGGCTGCTTTTGTGGAGTCTATGAGGGCTCTTGTGGTTGGGTTGCTAGCCGACCGGAGGGCCGCGAGAGAGCTGAAACACAAGCTTTGTTAGGCTGCGCAGAGAGGAGAGTCCCGCGTTCGAGATCTGGCGGTGGCCGAGTTGGTTCAAAGAGAGGATGCAGATGCCACCAGACCGCCCGACTCCACAGAGCCAATTGTGAATGAGGCCGTTACGCGAGAAGGTGCTTTGAGGATCTGGCAAGTGGTTGAGGATTTTGTGAAATGGAAGCCGGAGAAGTTTAGCGCCCACAGGGAACCATTGGTAGCCGCCACGTGGATTCTTTGAGTTAGAATATACGTTTATGGTAATGGAGTGTCTCGAGGTGCAATGAGCTCGATGTGCGACTCACGTATTAGCTGGTATGCACTAAGTGGTGGTGGGATTCCACCTTAAGTGAGAGACCGGCGGATCTCCACACGCCACACAGGAGTTCTTCAAGAAATTGAGTTCAAGGCAAAATTTATCAAGAAGAAGCCCAAGAGAAGATGATTGAGCTGTTTTCAAACCTTAGCGAGGGATCCGACTCGATCGAGGTGTACGAGAAGAAGTTCTCGAGTATGGATACTTCGCGCCCGCGATTGATTTCTACCCCGCCCGAAGATCATGAAGTTTATCGCGGGTTTGAGGCAGAGGTGTCTCGGATGTTAGGGCACAGGCCCGAAACTTTTGCCAAGGCGATGCAGTGGCAACGATTTATGATGGGAAATATCCTCGGAGCGAGTTGTTAGTACCGTAGTGTCTAAGGCCCCGTGTACTCGGGCGAAGCGCAAGTTTGACTCGAGGAGCAATGTCCGGGGCGGTCAGCGTCCCGGGGTTCTTATCATGGCGAGAGACCGATCACAGAGGCCGTAACAGTGATCAGCCTCGCCAGCGAGGCGTAGGGAGGCCACCACCGTATTCTAGATCCTGCGGGAAGCGGCATTGGGGACCCAGTGGTGGTAACCCTAGAGCTTGTTTCAAGCTGTGGAAAGGAAGGGCATCGGGCCCGACACTTTGCACCCGAGAAAGCGATGGTGGCACAGCCAGCTTCAGGCCAGGCGAGGAAGAGTATATGCTACGACTCGCCAGAGGGCCGAGAGAGCCGGACCACAGATGGCGAGTGCGCTCCTAGTTCTTGATCACCTCGCCTTTGTCTTTGTTTGATTCGGGTTCCACCCATTCGTTTGTCTCTGCTGCTTTTTCTTGAGCTTGCTTGCATGAATTTAGAGCCTCTAGGTTTTGAGTTGTGCATCGCTACTCCTCGGGAACTAGTATCTTTGGCTAGCTGAGAGGTAAGGGGCCAGGTCAGATGCAGTATCCGACCGGACCTGCAGTTACCCTCATTGTGCTAGCTATGAGCGGTTTTGATGTGATCCTCGGCATGGATTGGTTAGGCGATAACCACGCTATGATTGACTGTCATTTGTAAGGAGGTGGTGTTCAGGCCTCCAGGTAGGCCTACCTTTAAATTTCGGGGTACCCAGAGTGGGGTGTGTCCGCCGGTGATTTCGGCAGTTAAAGCTCACCGTTTGTTAGCTCGAGGAGCTTGGGGTTTCTTAGCTAAGTTGACTGGGGAGAACCGTGACCCACTATCTCGTCGAGGTGCCCATAGTGCAAGAGTTTGCGGATGTTTTCCCGAAGAATTGCACGGCTGCCCGCCGAAGAGGAGGTGGACTTCTCAATAGAGCTTGAGCCGGGGACTCGCCCTATCTCGAAAGCTCCCTATCGCATGGCGCCAGCAGAGCTGAAAGAGTTAAAAGAACAGCTGCGGGAGATGCTTGCTTGAGAGAGGATTTATTAGGCCGAGTGTGTCCTCGTGGGGAGCACCCGTACTGTTTGTTAAGAAAAAGGATGGCTCGATGCGTCTATGCATCGATTACAGGGAACTGAACAAGGTAACCATTAAGAACAAGTACCCGCTGCCTCGTATCGATGACCTGTTTGACCAGCTCCAGGGAGCTCGTGTGTTTTCAAAGATTGACTTGAGGTCGGGCTACCACCAGTTGAGGATTCGGGATGCAGATATTCCCAAGACAGCGTTCAGGTCAAGGTATGGGCATTATGAGTTCGTAGTCATGTCTTTCGATCGACAAACGCCCCACTGCATTCATGGACATGATGGGCCAGTGTTCAAGGCGTTCTTGGACCGCTTTGTCATCGTGTTCATAGATGACATTCTTGTGTACTCTAAGTCTAAGGAGGACCATGCCTCGCACCTAAGGCAGATTTTGGCAGCCTTGCGCGAGAACAAGCTCTACGCGAAGTTCTCAAAGTGTGACTTTTGGCTCGAGGAGGTAGCATTTGCGGGACACGTTGTGTCTAAGGAGGAGTGGTCATGGACCCTTGAAGGTAGAGGCCGTTAGTTCGTGGGCGGACCGACGATCGTGACGGAGATTCGTAGCTTCACGGGTGCGGCCGGATATTACCGACGCCGTTCAAAATTTTTCAGCTATAGCCGCCCGCTTACTCGATTGACGAGGAAGGGTGTTGATTTCGTTTGGGATAGGAAGTGCGATGAGAGTTTTGCTAAGCTAAAGAGCGGTTTGACGTCCTGCCCGGTGTTGGCGGTCCCGGGGGAACTGGGGTTTCGTGGTGTCAGATGATGCGGCAAGTTTGGTTTGGGATGCGTTACGATGCAACACGGTAAGGTGATAGCGTGCGCTTCCGCAGCGATTGAAACCGCCTGCAGCGAATTACCCGACTCATGATATGAGTTGGCGTGATCAAATCTTTGCACTTAAGATTTGGAGGCACTACTTGTATGGGGAGAAGATTCAGATTTTCTCGGATCACCAAAGCCTCAAGTATTTCTTCACTCAGAAGGACCTGAACATGAGGCAGAGGAGGTGGTTGGAGCTCGTGAAGGATTACGACTGTGAGATCTTGTATCACCCTGGAAAAGCAAATGTTGTGGCTGATGCACTAAGTAGAAAGACCTCGCATCTGGCAACATTGGCAAACCCCAAGAGTATCATCAGGAAGGATCTCGAGAGGGCGGAAATAGCAGTGTTGTTAGGGGATGTTACCGCCAGGGTAGCTCAGTTAACCATCCAGCCTTCGATAAGGCAAAGGATTATCGACAGCCAGCTGAAAGATCCTAAGTTAAAAAGTTTGTATGAGAGGGTTCAGGCTGACGGTGACTTCGACTTCGTGATACTTGCAGATGGGGGTCTGAGATATAAAGGTCGGCTGTGTGTTCCAGCCGATGCCGGTGTTCGCACAGAGTTATTGACCGAGGCTCACACCTCGCCTTTTTCTTGGCACCCAGGGGGTAACAAGATGTACCAAGATCTTAAACAGACTTTTTGGTGGATGGGAATGAAGAGGGAGATTGCCCAATTCGTTAGTCGGTGTCTCACTGTCAACAGTGAAGGCGCCAGCGAAGCTTGCGAGTTTGTTGCAACCGCTCGGTGCCACAGTGGAAGTGGGAGGAGATCACCATGGATTTTATCTCGGGTTTGCCCAGGACTCCTAGAGGATATGCACAGATTTGGGTGGTCGTTGATAGGTTGACTAAGTGTGCCCATTTCATTCCGGGCAGGATAAACTACACCGTGGAGCAGTGGGCACAACTGTTCCTTGAGCAGATAGTGAGGTACCACGGAGTGCCAGTTAAAATTATCTCCGACCGGGATTCCCGTTTTACATCACGGTTTTGGAAGGCCCTTCAGGCAGGTTTGGGCACAGAGTGCAGCTACAAAGACAGACCTTCCACCCACGGACCGATGGCGGTGGCGAGCGGGTAAATCGGATCTTAGAGGATATGTTGCGAGCTGCGTGTTGGATTTCCACAGTAGTTGGGACCAATGATTGTACTTGATGGAGTTTGCCTACAATAACGATTTTGATCGACCATTCGGATGGCGCCGTTTGAGGCGTTGTATGGTAGTAGCGCCGCAGATCCCGGCCTTACGGGAAGAAGTTGGTGACCGGCAGAGTGTTAGGTCCGAGTTGCTCCAAATGACCAATGAGGCCGTCCGTAAAATCAAAGCTCAGTATCTTTGCCGACCGCCCAGCGAGCGGAAGAGCTACGCCGATGTTAGGCGTAGGGAGTTGGAGTTTGAGGTTGGCCAAAGATGTTTTCCTCAAGGTAGCTCCGATGCGAGGGGTCCCGAGGTTCGTAAAAAGGGCAAATCTGAGCCCCAGTTTGTTGGACCTTTCGAGGTCCTTGAGAGGATTGGGATTGTGGCCTATCGGTTAGCACCGCCGCCCGTCCTTGGCTGCGAGTGCATAGTGTGTTCCACGTTTGATGCTCCGCCGGTATGTGGCGAGATCCTTCGCACGTCATAGATTTTGAGCCTTTACTGAGTTGAACCATGACTGAGCTTTGAGGAGAAACCCATAAGGGTCCGGCATTTGAGAAAAAGGTTTTGAGGAACCGGGCCATTGACCTAGTGAAAGTGCGATGGCGGAATCGGGGAGTTGAGGAAGCTACTTGGGAGTTGGAAAGGGAGATGAGGAGGAGTTACCCAGAGTTGTTTTAAGAGCGACTTAGGGGACGGAAGTCTTCTAAGGAGGGAGTATTGTAACAGCCGGGTTTCAGCTCAATGTAAAATAAGGTTTCCTTTTATATTTTTAAGTTTGGAAGGAATGTTGGAAGGACTCAAACCCTCGGCCTAAAAGGGGTTGGGAAGCTTGGGTTTAAATAAGGAAAAATAAACGCGTCACCGGGGCTCGAAGGGGGAATCTTGGGAGGTCATAAGAGATTCCCAAGTCTATTTAAGTTAAGGAAGGGAATTATATTTAAAGAGAAAGAAAAGAGAAAACAAGGAAAAAAGAAAGAACCCCAAAACCCTAGACCTCTCCTTCACTCTGCTTAAGCCGCCCCACACCGCCGTGTGTCTCGCCCAAACGCCTGTTGCTTCGCCCCACGACATCGCACGCTGCGACTGACCACCGCCGCACCGCACCGAGCCACCACCGCAGCCCGGATCGCGTCGGCGGCCAGGCTCGCCCACCGCCGCAACAGCCCATCCTCCACTCCGCACCAGTCGCCCAGCAGACCGGCGTGTAACCGCCTCGCGCCAAGACGACACCACCCCAGCGCCGCTCGCGCCCAGCGCAGACCGGTGGTGTAGCCCGCCTCGCGCCGCCGCAAAGACACCCAGCGCCCAAACCGCGTCGCTCCACTCGCCCGATCTCCGTCCCAGTGTCGCTCGCTCGTTCGCGCGCGCCCGCCCTCGCGGCCAGTCGTCTCAGCCGCCGCGCGCTGCCGCCCGTCAGACGCTTTGACAGCGCGCCCCCCAGAGTGTCGGCTTCGCCGCGCCACGCTCGAGCGAGCCCTCGCTGCCCAAAGAAGCCGCCTTCTGCGCTATCTGCGAGAGGCGTGTGCCTTCTCGGTTGGTAAATTCCCGAGCCTCCACCCTTTGGACGTCCTGATTTTAGATGTTGTTTATTAATTAGGATATTTTATTGCTTGCTTAGGTTGCTCGAGTTCACTTAAAAGCTCGAGGGTCGTTATTCGATTCGGGATAATCAACCTCCACTTATTTCCAGGTAAGGATTCTTACCCGGGGTTGTGTGGACCCTGCGAATAGTTGATAGCACGCTGATTACTGTAATTATATAAATTTCTAGTGATAGGTTTCATGTTTTCTTTTGATTCATGTTCGTGACATGTTTACATCCCGTTAGTTCCATGCTAGGCATTCCTATCTTGATAGACCCATGCTGCCTATTGTATGCTGCTAGATCCAAGTTACGGTTAGATGTGTGATGTAAAGTTTAGAGGGCCGTAGAGGTAACTAGTTTGGGGTCCCGCTCGGGCAAGACCCGATGGACATCTGGAGGTGTAAGGCCCTATGGGCATCCTAGGTGTGTAAGGCCCACTGGGCATCACTGATTTTGGAGGTGTAAGGCCCTATGGGCATCCTAGGTGTGTAAGGCCCACTGGGCATCACTGATTCTGGAGGTGTAAGGCCCTATGGGCATCCTAGGTGTGTAAGGCCCCACCGGGCATCACCGATCTTGAAGGTGTAAGGCCCGATGGGCATCCTAAGTGTGTAAGGCCCCACTGGGCATCACTGTGTCCTAAGTGTGTAAGGCCCCACTGGGCATCACTGTGTCCTAAGTGTGTAAGGCCCCACTGGGCATCACTGAGTCCTAGATTGTGTAAGGCCGAAGGGCATCCAAGCGTAGGACCTAGGAGAGAGATCGTGATGGGAGCCCTTGAATAGGCTCGCCTAGAAATAGCCCATAGCCTAACCAACCGTTTCGCTCTAAGTTTTTGTATGGTTGCTTGTCCATGTGCTAAATGAGATGATTTCGTATTGTACCCCGATTGGGGATTCTTACTGAGTAACTTGTTGCTCACCCTTATTTTCTGTGGTTTTCCACCAGGTAACTTGGGACAGAGGCTGGATGGCTAGGAGGAAGCTGCTCGATGATCATGGATAGCTGACTCTGGGTCGCACGTTTCTTTAAATGTTTTCCTTAATGATTTAGCATGTAGCGGGACTTGGGTCCCTAGGAAAAAGTACTCAAACTATTTTATGTTCTCATACCGCTTTCCTTTGAATTGTTTTAAGAAAGTACTGATCAGTCATTTACCTGCTTTATTTAATTGAAATCATGGTTTTGTTTTAAAAAATGTTTATTGCAAAGTTTTAAACTTCCGACTCTGAATGATGTTTATATTCTTATTCATGCATGCTAAGTATGGACCTTAGGTTAGAGACCGTTTCTTGGGTCGGGTCCTTACACCTGGTCCAGTACGCATGCCTAAAAGAATCTCTGGATCGGTGTCACTAAACATATTGGTGTGAGACCAGGACACTATGACTATGTCAGCCTGTACCACCGCACTTGAGGCTAAGTAACCGTCCATGGTAGGCTTACACCAGGAACCGGTCCTTGCCCTATAAGGTGGTAATCAAGGGCTACTGCCAACACGCTGAGGTCGTGTTGACTGCTGGGGACAAGGCAAGGCCTCGTCATTCCCCCGACCGTTGGGGCATTTAACAGTCTGCCACCCTCACCCAAGATTACAACTGGGCTGCCGTTAGGGTTAGCTAAACCCTAATGACGGATCGAGGACGGAGTACTGTCTCGCAAGTCCTTGCCACGGATGCAAGTTACGTTATGCATCCTCGCCCGGATGATGCTACCTATCAGAATATTATGCTATAACAGCTAACAGCAAAACATACCATGTAACAGCCCAGACTTTCGTTCCGGTTTCCCAGGTATGTTCGATTCAGTATTTGGTTGATTGGTTGGGCCGTTAGGATTTTTTAACCCTGAAGGGCATTTTGGTCAATATTCTCTTAGGGTTGGCCTCATGGGATCTTAGAGAATCCGAGATTATTCCTGACTTTGCTAAGTTGGTTAGGTTGTTGGTGCAGGTTACCAAGAGTTGCTGAGATTGTTTGGAGTTTCGGGAAGCTTCCAGTTAATTGTAAAATAAGGTTTTAAAAGTGTTTCCGGGAGGATTTAAACCCCTAGCCTTAAAGGAGGTTTGAAAGCTCAAATTTAATTATGAAAATAAGGCGTGTCAGCTGGGACTTGAAGGAGGAAAAGTCCTGGGAAGGGACTTTAGGTCACCAAAGCCTGATTAAATTAGGAAAAAAGGAAAAGAAATAAAGAAACCCTATTTTTCCCTCCCTTGCCGAATTCACACCATCACTCACCCCCCTTGCCGAATTCATCCTTTTCCTCTCTCACCCTTGCCGAATCCTCCAAGAACAAGAACCAAGCTCAAGATTCATGTAAGTTCTCTCTTCTCCTTCTTCCCTTCATGGCCGAATGTGTTTTTCCTTGGAGTTTGGCCAAACCCTAATCGAAACTTGTATGTTGCTTGGTAGCCGAGAATCTTCTTGATCTTTCTTGGAGTGTGCCGAACCTCTTCCTCTTAACATCCTTTGAGTAGCCGCAAGTTTAATCCAAGAAGATTGCTCGGAAAGTGTTCTCGCAAGCCTAGTTGGGTGTTTTGCTTGCCGAAATCTCCAACGAAGTGAAGCCTAGTAGCCGCATCTCTCTCTCAATCTTTTCTTGGAGCCGAATCTTGATTGAGCTGAGTTTTTCCTTCCTTGGCCGAGAACATGCCCTTGCTGGTTGGTTGAGTTCTAAGCCTTTCTCCTTTGTTTTGCAAGCTCCGATCGAAGCCGGAAGAGTTCCCGCATCCAACCCTTGAAGTCGAGAGCAATAGCCAAGAAAAATTCAATCCCGAGGTAAAATTCCCCATCCTAGCCGAGAGCTTGATGGTGTGTTTAGGAGTGTGAGATTTGTTTCCCCGGTTAGCTAACTTGTGTTCTTTCCTGTTGAGGTGAAGCCGAACAAGTTCGGGGAAGTTGTTGTTTGTGAAGGCCAAAAAGCCAAGCTTGGCCGAGAGCTTGTGGGACTAGCTAGGTAGTTTCCCAGCTCTTGTTTCTCTTGGTTGTAACTAGGGTTAGCTTGTTTAGATGTTAATGTATTTTGGTTGTTTTTCTAGGTTGTGTGTTTCTGCAGCTCAAGGAGCATTATAATTATTTTCTGCTTGTTTCAGGTAAGGATTCCTTACCGGGGTTGTGTGGACCCTACGATGTTTTCATGATTGTACCTTGTATGCCTGTTTACTTTTATGAGCATGATAGTGGATAGGACAGCTTGTGTTTGATATCCTGCTAGCATGTTTGCCTTATGATTCCTGCTTTAAGTTCGCAGTATCATGCTAGGTTATGTGTGATTGGTGTTGTATATGTATGTTTAGTCAGGAATGAATTATTCTGTACTCGTAGTTAGAATAGTATGGTTTGTCATCATCTAGAGGCTGAGAGTGGACATAACTTACGTTGTCCCCACGGGTCGGGTGCTAGAGCGAAGCATAACGTACATTACTTCCCCCCGACAGCCGATGTGGATTTAGCTACCACATCGGCATAAGCCTAGTTTGTAGCCTGCTAGAGCAAAACCCTGCCAATGGTTCAAGCCTACCTTGGCCGGTTCTTAGCTTCAGGTCGGTGGTACAGGCTGTTACAGATGAGTGCCGAGGGCCTCGCACTACTGTATTCAGTGACACTGCTTCCGAGTATTTAGGCATGCGTACCTGGTCGCGTAGTTTGTCCCTAGGCCCACATTTACGCCGGTTGCAGCAGCATGCGGTGTGCGCGCACACGCGTTAGTTTCCGGTTCGGAGAGCTCCCCCGGGCTAATGTTCGTGAGTACACCAGTTCCTTCCAGTTTAGAGCCAGACTTCGGGTACTCTCCCGATAGTCCAAATTTGTTAGCGAGGGTAAGAGACCCTTGAGGACACCCATTGGGATTGGTTTTTGAGCTGATCATTTGGTCGAGGGAGAAAGACCCTCGGAGATGTCCCAGGATTGGTTATGAGAACCAATCATTAGTCCGGAAGTAGGAGACTTCCGAGGACTCCGGATTTTGCCTTGTAAGCTCATTGGGCTAAGATCTGTGTTGATATCTGTTTACCTGTGTACTAGGGTGCTAGATGATTGATTGAATTGTATCGTACCCCAGTCGGGGATTCTTATTGAGTATGTTTATACTCACCCTTACTGTGGTTTTTCACCAGGTAACTTGGGACAGCACCAAGGCGGCTAATGGAGTGAGTTGGGAGATCATGGATGCTGCTGACACTCTGTCGTGTCTTTATTTACTTTTGGATTCAGCATGTAGTTGGACATGAGTCCATAGGGAAAAATTTATTTATTATTGCTCGAACTATCTTTTATGTTTTTAAGAAAGGTACTGATCAGTCACTGTTTTTAAGTTGCATGGATTTACTTAAGAAATATTTGGTTTGATTTAAATGTTGTCCAACCTTTATGTTTGAAAAGTTTTTAAATTCAACTGCTGGTTTGTATCATTTATGCTTTTCACTTGCATGCTGAGTAAAGACCTAGGTTTAGGACCGTATTTTGGGTCGGGTCATTACATACCAACACATGCTCAGAAGAATCAACGAACCTAGCATGGTACTACGAACAGAATAGAATACGAACATGCGAGAACAGAACAACCTAGCATGGAACTAACATGAGAATAAACACGAGAATCATGCCAGTCGGAATTCAGAACAAAGCACCTAACAACTAAACATGCTGGTATTCATAAACAAACATACAACAACAATCACAGAAATATCGCAGGGCCCACACAACTCCGGTAAGAAATCCTTACCTGAATCGTAAGACAAACAAACACACAAGTGGCTCCCGAGCTACAAACGAACACGAGATAGCTAACAGAACCCTAACAAACAACAGTAATTACATCACTAACAATAGGCCTCAAATAAAATACAATAGAAGCTCAGCCCGGTCGGAAGCAACTCACACAACTCGGCCAAGCACCAGGGGTGTCTCGACTGCAAGGCACACGGCAAGGAGTTGGCGTGCGGACTGGCTTTTGCGGGCGTGAGCGGCAGGGCTCGAAAAGGGTATGCGGTACAGTGCGAGCTACGGGCTGCTGTTGCGCGGCTGGGTAGGGTGCAGGCGTGCGTGCGCCTGCTGCTGCGCAGCTGGGCAGGGCTCGGGCGTGCTTGCGGCTGCGATGGGCGAGCGACAACGTGAGATCGGGCGGCTGGGCTCGCGTGCAAATGGGATGTGACTCGGTCGTGCGGGCGATCTCGTGCGAGGCTTCAGGCTGCGATGTGCGACTGCTGTTCCGGCTGCGATCGGCGATAGGGCGTGCGGCTGCGATCGACGATGGGCAGGCTGCGGACGAGCGATCAAGCGGCTGGGCGGCAAGGGCTGTTCTCGGATGGCAAATCACACACACACACAAATCCACCGGTCAAGAAATCGACAACACACGAGAAGGGAGAAACGCACAAGAAGAACCACTTACCTGGAACGGACGATCTGCGAGAACTCTCAGGAGATGTAGGAATCGCCAAGCACAAGAGGGAGAGGGAGAGAAGCCAAACTCCAATTTCCTGTAACAAATGAGACAATCCCCAAACCCTTAGCTTCTAATTTTACTCCAACTCTCAAACAACTACAGGATAAGCAAAACACCAAAGAAACAAGAGCACAAATTGCTTACCCGGCTCAACTGGAAAAGCCTCCTTTTGCTAACTGCCACAACCAAGACAACCCGGGTTCTATCCTTGTCTCGAACACCTTTTTCTTTTTTATTTTTGTTTTGCAAACCAAGGCCACAAACCTCTCCAAACACTCCCGGGGCATAGAACCTGCACACACAGTAAATCCCCAACCTCAGCAAAGGGCTCAAACAGCCTCAACGGCCCAACCAAATTACCAAAATACCCCTAAAACATACCTGGAAGACCGGGATGAAAACCTGGGCCGTACACTATAGAACCAATCCAAAAGAAACTATTGAAATTAGGCATCAAGTGGAGGAGTTGTTGTCTAAGGGATTAATAAGGGAGTCCTTGAGCCCTTGTGCTGTTCCAACACTTTTAGTCCCTAAGAAGAATGGTGAATAGCGTATGTGTGTGGATAGTAGGGCAATAAACAAAATCACCATCAAATATTGCTTTCCAATTCCTAGATTGAGTGATTTGCTGGATGAATTACATGGAGCAACTCTATTTTCCAAGATAGATCTAAGGGTTGGGTATCATCAAATTCACATTTGTGAAGGAGATGAGTGGAAAACAACATTCAATACTAAAGAGGGCTTATATGAGTGGCTTGTTATGCCATTCGGGTTATCAAACGCACGAAGCACATTCATGAGACTAATGAACCAGACATTGAAACCATTCTTAGGCAGGTTTGTTGTGGTTTATTTTGATGACATTTTGGTGTATAGTATAAAGGAAATGGAGCATGTTGATCATCTGAAGCAAGTCTTTGAAGTTCTTGCTCGTGAGAAGTTGTATGGGAATATAGAGAAGTGTCACTTTTTTACCAATCAAGTTACATTTCTTGGATATATAGTCTCAGCTCATGGAATTGAAGTAGATGAGAAGAAAGTACAAGCAATTAGGGAATGGCCAATTCCTAGTTCAATCCAACATATTAGAAGCTTTCATGGCCTTGCATCTTTTTATCGAATGTTTGTGAAGAATTTCAGTTCAATAATGGCTCCCATGACTGAACTAACCAAATTGAAACACTTTGAGTGGAATACACAAGCATAAGCAGCCTTTGATGAGATTGAGAAGCAATTAAATTGTAACGGCCCAGGTTTTCATCCCAGCCTTCCAGGTATGCCCTAGGGGTATTTTGGTAATTTGGTCGGGTCGTCAGGGTCGTTTATGTCTTTTCCAGTTGTTAAAAATTATGGGATGGACTTAAGTATGATTTTGATGCTTTGTGGATGTGTTTGGGCATGGTGAGATGCAAAAGAAAAATTAAGAATTAAAAGTGGTGTTGTTGGGTTTCGAACCCGAGTCTCTAGGAAGCTTGTTGGGTTGCGTGCCAGTTGAGCTATTGGGAGCTCTTGTTACTCTTTCTGCGGCATATCTTGGTTAGCCTTGAGTTCTTTGGGTTTTGGTGCATTTGTTCAAATGAAAGGAAATTAGGTTTTTTGGCTTTCTTCTCCAAAAGCTTCTTGGCCGCCCAAGCTTTTCTCTCCCAAGCTCCAAGCCGAGTTCCATCTCCCTAGCAGCACGTCGTTCGATCATCATCCCGAATAAGGTTCGTCGATTTCTTCTTATTCTTCTTCTTCCTTTTGGATTCTTGCTGGCCGAGAGAGAAAAAGAGGTGAGTGGTGTTTTTGTTGCAGCTAGCCTAGAGGAGCACCAGCCGAGCAGCAGATCTGCCCAGCAGCCCATCAAAAGCACCAGCCGAGCAGCCCGCGGTCTCGCGTCCGCACCATCGCCCAGCCAAGCTCGCCCGCGTGCCCACGTCTCGTCGTCGCCCGCGCATCGCGCGCGCGCGCCCAGCGCCCGTCCGTCAGGCAGCCAATGCCATGCCATCTCGATCCTCACACAGCAGCCAGCGCGTGCCATCACTGTCCGCAGATGCGACCACTGCCGCACCAAAGACGCGTCAGCAGGGCCCAGCTCCAGTGTCGCCCGTGCCGTGTGAGTGCTCCCGAGCCGATCCCTATTTGTTTCATTATGTTTCGGCCTATGGATTGTGATTATTGTTGTGATTGTTAGGTTCCCATTAGCTAGCTCGGGAGCGATCGCAACTTAGGAATTCTTGTGTGTAGTTGCCTCCCGACCAAGTTAAGGATTTCTTACTGGAATTGTGTGGACCCTGCGATATTATATGTGATTGATGTTTGTATGCTTGTTTTTGTTTATCAACATGTTTAGTGATAGGTGCTCTGTTCTGAATTCCCGACTGGCATGATTTCTTATGTTGTTTCTCATGTTAGTCCATGCTAGGTTGTTCCGCTCGCATGCTCGTTATCCTTCTTGCTTCGTAGTATCATGCTAGGTTCGTTGTATCTGTTGAGCACGTATTGGATTGTTTGCTGTTGATGTTATAGTTTAGAGTTCAGATAGGTAGCATCATCCGAGCCAGGATGCATAAATTACCTTGCATCCACGGCAGGGACGTACGAGGGAGTACTCTGTCCCTGATCCCCCCGTTAGGGTTTAGCTAACCCTAACGGCAGGCCCTGCAATCTTGGGTGAGGGTGGCAGACTGTTAAATGCCCCAACGATCGGGATGATGACATGGCATTGCCTTGTCCCCGGCAGTCGACACGTCCTTAGCGTGTTCGGCAGAGAGTCTGATTGCCACCGATAGGGCAGGGACGGCTTCTGGTGTAAGCCTACCACGACCGGTTCCTTAGCCTCAGGTGTGGTGGTTGAGGCTGACATAGTTCACATGTCCAGGTCTCACACCCCTATGTCAGTGACACCGATCCAGAGATTTAGTTAGGCATGGTGACTGGACCTGGACAACTTGCCACTAGACCCGGCACCCCCCATGGTTTGCAGTAGCATACGGTGCGCTCACACGCTCATTACAGCGCCGACCGGAGAGCTCCTCGGGATATTGAGTTTAGTGCACCTTTCGTATCGACAGTAGATAGGCTGAGGCCGAGACTTGTTTCTCGTATAGGATCGTATCATGAGGTGGATTATTCTGGAGTAAGACCCTGAGCTGGCATCCGAAGTTTATGTGTGGATTTAAGCTATGTGCTCTCTTCTGTGTTTATATTCATAGCTTGCATATCTTTCTGCTAGATGACCATGTATATCGTATTGTATCCCGGTTGGGGATTCTTATTGAGTAATTCGTTACTCACCCTTATTTTGTTGTTTTCCACAAGTAACCAAGGTGCGAGACAGGATGGCTGAAGGAGGAGCTGTGATCATGGAAACCAGCTGTCGAACTCTGAATTTTATCTATGATTCTTTATGTCTTATTTTTCTTCTAAATGCATGTAGTTGGGCACGGAGCCGTAGGTTGTTTTCTGACTGCTTTTCCAGATTCTAGCACTATTGTAATTGTTGGATGTTTTGAATGTTTTAAATAAATCTCTGTTTAGAGTAAGTTTTGGAAATGTATTTGTCTTGGAACAGGTGCTTGGAAACAGGGACAGGTTTCAAGAATTTATGTTGACTTTTAAATGGATGTTATATGTTTTTAGTTTTTACTTAGAATCCGAAACACCATTCTTGCATATTGACTTTAGTTTTGAATGCATGCATTGAGGTAAACACCTATTTTAGGACCCAATTCGGGTCGGGTCTTTACACTCCTCTCCTGGAGTGGTACTCCAGGGAAATCACCTCTGGCGCGGCATGCAGACGTAGACGGGCGAGACGCGCTGGCGTTGGGACGGCAAGCAGACGGGGAGCGCGGGCTGAGCTTGGACGGGAGACGCGATCTGGGCTGAGCGACGCGTCTTCTTTGGCGTCTCGGGCGATGCACGGCCGGTATGCGTGATGATAAGGGGCTGCTGGTCACCGGGCTGCACAACACCAACAAATCTCACCTCTTCTTCACTCGGCCAGCAAGAACACACCAAACGGAAGAAGAAGAAGAAGAAGAAGAAGAGATCGAGACACTTACCCGGGATGACGAACGGACGAAGGAGCTGCTTGGGGAGAGAGCTTGGGCGGTTAGGGATGATTTGGAGAAGAACATAAACAACCCTATTTTCCCTTCTTTTTATCAAATGCACCAAAACCCCAAGAATCCAAGGCTAACCAAGATGTGCCGCAGAAAGAGCAACAAGAGCTCCCAATAGCTCAACTGGCACGCTACCCAACAGACTTCCCGGGGACCCAAGTTCGAATCCCAACTGCTACATATTTATTTCCCACATTTACTTTTGCATCACACCATGCCCAAACACATCTACAAAGCATCAAAATCCTACTTAAGTCCATCCAATAATTTTAGCAACTGAAAAAGACATAAAACGCCCTAACGGCCCGACCAAATTACCAAAATACCCCTAGGGCATACCTGGAAGACCGGGATGGAAACCTGGGCCGTTACAATATTCCCTCCTTTTTATGACTTTCGTCCTCGAAAGTCTCTAAGACTGAAACAACTTAGGATAATGCAATCCCATCTCGCCTTCCCACTCCCAAGAGGCTTCCTCTGAATTCAGACTCCTCCACTGAACTTTTACCAAACGGATCTCACGACTACGCAACGTCTTCGTCTCAAAGACCAGAGTACTCACAGGCTTCCCCTCGAAGCTCAATTCCTCATTCAGCTGCAAAGGCTCAAAGTCCACAATGAGCGATGGGTCCGACACATACTGCATCAACATCGATACATGAAAACACTGTGCACAGCTGACAATGACGGGGAAAAGCTAACCGATATGCAACTCTGCCAATCCTCTCAAGAATTCGAAATGAACCAACAAACGGGGACTCAACTTCTCCCGCTTACCAAACCTCAACACACCTCGCATCGGTACAACCCTAAAAACACGAACCTTCCAACCTCAAACTCCAAATCTCGACGCCGAACATTGGCGTAACTCTTCTGCTTGCTCTGAGCTGACAACATACGAGCTCAAATCCTCTGCACTGCACCGCTGGTCAACTGTAGCAACTCAGGACCCAAAAACTGACGGCCACCAACGTTTTCCCAGAACACTAGAAACCTACAACATTTACCATATTACGCTTCAACGAAGCCATATGAACTAACAGCTGGGAACTGCTACCCAAGGCAACCTCATAAAACCAACACTGGTCCCCCGCTGCCTAACCACGGAAACACCAACTCGCAACAAGTTCTGAAGGATCTGGCTCACTCCTCCCCAAAGACCATCGATACGAGGGTGGAAACACTACTGGCACTACACTCGGCTCACAAGCTTCTAAGAACGCTCTCCAGAACCACCGTTCACCAACACACTGCCTAGAATAAACCTTTGTTGCCACACCCTGGTGCCAACAACTCTAGCCTGAAACTGCCATGTCACTACTCCATAGTAATGTCATCTCCACCGGGGCGAGGTGCGAGCTCTAGCTACTGAAACTAATCCACCAAAAATCCGAACTCACACAACAACCTCAACCAGCTGCCGGCTTCCACACGGAATCCTACAAACAAACAACTTGAGTGCTACAAACTCGGTAGCCTAACCAACCGCACACTGCATAACCACGCCATTCCACTCAACTCTAGCTCGACCTAGATCACTGACTGGAAAAGTCAACCTGCTATCAACAGGGCCCCAGAGGGCTCCCTCCACCAAACTTACCTCCATGCAAGCAACGGAACGAAGCTTGCCTCAAATATGAAACACATCTCACAAGTCCAAACGATAACACCTACAGGCTTAACCCTCTAGCTTAGGCTTATTGCACCTTTCCATCGAAACTACACAAATGGGACGCCACTACCCGGTTAACACCAAGTACCAAGAACAAGAATACCAACAATGGCTGGCAGAGCACAAGCTACACTAACCAGCAAGGATCCCTCAATAGGTCAAGACCCTAATCCAGCCACAATGGTGCAACCTCATCCCACAACTGATACAATGGGTTCTTCAACTACAAAGGTGCAACAGCTCCCAGGCCAAACACACAAAGTACCTTAACCGACTAGGCCAAACACTCATAGGAGGCAGAACAACCCTTACTGCAACTTCCAGAACACCACTCACTAGTCCGCTTAACTGGACAAACAACTGCTTTCAGGCGGCCAACAGACTTTCCCTATCGCTAGCACCACTGCCACCAACTCCAAGACCAAGGAATAATCTGACAACTCCTAAGAAGAAACAGTTCCTTACAAGCGGACATCCGAAGGACAGAGAGCTCCACACACGCTCGTTGTCTTGCTCCGCTAAGCAACAACATCTAAATCTCATGGAGGCAACAACAGGGGGGTTCTACCACAGACTGAACCGCCAACCACAAACTAGCAAAGACTCACCCCCACACGCCAAAGGAGGGGCAGCTCCTAGAACTCTAGAAACAGGAAAACATCTGACAGGGCACGAACCACTCATCCCACGAGCAAGACTAACTTCTAGCAACTCGAAACCACACCTTGGTCAACACCAAGCACCAATTTGCCACCACACCGAAACCAATCCGGACTCTACTCCAAACAAACTCTAGCTTGCTAGCCTACCAAATCTACCAGCAACTCACCCGAGGTCTACAACCTACACGACTCCGGCTTGCCAACTGAAACTTACTACCTGGGTCTGACTGAGCTCCGGTGAGGCTGTCCACACTAGGGTTCTTCGGCAACCCTCAACACACACTGTCGTCAAACGGTCTAACAGCCAACTGCCTGAACAAACAACTTCTTTTTCCAGCATTACAACTATGCTGGCCTGCTCCGAATCTCGAAACCAAAACAACCAGAAACGCTTCAGAATGTGTCATCCTCCTACTCAAAGCATCAGCCACATCGTAGCTTCCACCCAGGGTAAGGATTCCGAGCAACACTCTCAGCAACTACGGTCAGGACTATGCGGCTTTGCTACAACCACCATTTGTTCAGTACCATCTGAACTCCAACCACGCTTAGGTTCAACTTAACAAAACTTGCCTAAGCAACAACCTGACTACGAGCACGGTATCCTTACAACCTCAACTAAGGCCTTTCGACCTCCTCCTGGAGTCCAACTTCCCCAAGAACTGAGCAGCAGTTCTCCAATGCAAACCCTAGATGGTTCCGAAACTCTCGCCACAAGAACAAACTACACAAATGTGACGACCCAGGTTTTCATCCCGGTCTTCCAGGTATGCCCTAGGGGTATTTTAGTAATTTGGTCGGGCCGTCAGGACCGTTTATGTCTTTTTCCAGTTGCTAAAATTATTGGATGGATTTATGAAGGTTTTTGAGGCTTTGTGGTTTGGTTTGAGCATGGGTAGTTGCAAAAGTAAAAATAAAGGATTTGTCTTTGCAGTGGGGTTTGAACCCGGGTCTCCTGGGAAGCTTGTAGAGATGTGTGCCAATTGAGCCATTAGGTGCTCTTGTTGCTCTTTCTGCATCACATCTTAGTTATCCCTTGGATCTTTGGTGTTTGGTGCATTTGGTTAAATGAAATAGAAATTAGGTTTGTTGTGTTTTCTTCTCCAAAAGAGTTGTGGCCGCCCAAGCTTTCTCCCAAGCTCTCCTTGCCGATTCTTCATCCTTGCAGCTCCCTTGGATCGTTCATCATTATTCCGGTAAGTCTTCATCCTCTTCACCTTCTCGATTGGGTGTTCTTGTTGGCGAAGGTAAGGAGAAGAGCTTGTGTGTGTGTGTGTTTGTAGCAGTGCCAAGATGCCCAGATCGCCAAAAGAGAAGCCCAGCCGCCCAGATCGCCCAAAGAAGCAAGCCCAGATCGCCGAGTCGCCCAGCTCCATCACCCTGCGGTGCCATCGAGCGGCTGTCGCTCGGCGGCCAGAGCGAGACGCCTTCGAGCAGCCTGTCGCGGCCAGCCAGCCTTCGCTGATAACTGCTGCGCGGCCAATCAGATGCGCCTGCCGAGCCCTCTGCAGCAGCGAGATCGCGCGTCGGACGCTCGTCGGCCGCACATGCGCGCGTCGTCGCAGCCAGCGCCGCGCGTGTCCGTCCGCTTCCGGCTTATCGCGCGCGTGCGCTGCGCCAGCCGACGGCCGTCACGCAGCGCAGCGCGCGCCAGCTCTGCGCCCACTGCGCTGTCAACGCCCAGCGCCCGACCCTACTCGCCCTTCATCGCGCGCCATCGCCAATGCCAGCAGCCTCGCCATGCTTGCTGCCGTCCCGTGCGTGTCGATCGTGCGTGTGAGTGCCCTTTGGCCGAGCTCGCTTGTTTTATTATATTTTTTTAGGGCTATGATTGTGATTTCTATTGTGTTTGTTAGGTTCTCGTTAGCTAGCTCGGGATCGATCGCAGCGTAGGATTTTGTGTGTAGTTGCCCCCGGCCAAGGTAAGGATCTCTTACCGAGTTGTGTGGACCTGCGATGTTCTATGTGATTGATGTTGTATGTTTGTTTGTGATTATCGCATGTATAGTTTAGGTGCTCTGTTACAATTCTGATCGCATGACTTCGTATGTTGTTCTTTCATGTTAGTCCATGCTAGGTTGTTCCGTTACGGCATGCTCATATTCATTCTTGTTACGTAGTACCATGCTAGGTCTGTTGTATTCTTCGAGCACGTATTGGATTGTTTGCTGATTGTTAAGGCGGGTTAGAATTCGGTAGATAGCATCATCCGGGCCGATGCATAAAGTATCTTGCATCTATGGCAAGGACGTTCGAGACGAGTTCTCGTCCTTGGACCCCGTGAGGATTAGCTATCCCAACCGGTAGGCCCCGCAATCTTGGGTGAGGGTGGTAGTCTTAGCGATGCCCCAGCGGTCGGGATGATGACTTGGCAATGCCTAGTCCCCGACAAATGCGCACGTCCTCGGTGTGTTCGGTAGTAGCCCTTGATTGCCACTGTTAAGGTAAGGACGGCTTCTGGTGTAAGCCTACCACGACCCCGTTCCTTAGCCTCGGTGCGGTGGTACAGTGACATAGTTCACGTGTCGGTGTCTCACACCCTATGTCGGTGACACCGATCCGGAGATTTAGTTAGGCGTGGTATCCGGATATGGGCGACTTGCCACTGGACCCGCACCCCCATAGTGCTGTGGAAGCACGCGGTGCATGCTTACGCTCATTCTGGCAATACGGCCGGAGAGCTCCTCGGGATCTTGAGCTAGTGCACCTTTCGTGACGGCGAGATGAAGCGGTGGCCGAGACTTGGTTCTCGTATAGGGCGTATTGTGTGTGTGTGGATTATTCCGACTAAGACCACGAGTTGGCATCCGAGGTCCAAGTGTGGACTTAAGCTATGTGCTCTATTCTGTGTTTATATTCATAGCTTGCATACACTCATCTAGATGACCATGTGCATCGTATTGTACCCCTGGTTGGGGATTCTTCTTGAGTAATTCGTTACTCACCCTTACTTATCTTTCGGGTAACCATGGCGCGAGGCAAGATGGTGAAGGAGGAGCTATGATCATGGGAACTTGGCCATTCGTCTCTCGACTTTTTATTTCTATGACTCTTGTCTTTCATTTTCCCTGAATGCATGTAGCGGGCACGAGCCCTAGGATGTTTTCTGAATGATTTTGTGGATTCCCGCTTTATTGAATTTGAGAATGTTCCAAATGTTTTAATAAATCTCTGATCGAGTGTACGCGTTTTGGAAATGTATTTGCCTTGAAACAGTTTCAAAAACTATATTGATTTCTCGATTGAACCTTGATTGTTTGTTTTAATTGGGAATCAAAACTTATTTGCATATTGTCCTTTCCTTTGAATGCATGCATTGGGGTAAAGGCCTATTTAGAGCCCTTTTTGGGTGGTCTTTCTGATTGGTATCGAGCTCGAGTCATAGACTTTGTAGACTGACCTTTTGTTGTAGGTCGTCTTTCCCATGATCACCAAAGACTCCGGCGGTCATCAGTGCGCCTAAGTTTTCTGTTTTAGAAAAGGGTTAAGAATTTACAATACCTTTCATCTAGTGTATGCCTTGTGTAGTGTTGTGGAGCGGAGACGGCGAGTTCGACTCGTTGTTGGTTTGGGCTTAGTGAGCCATCATGCCAACTTTCATGCAGATCACGGCGGTTTGTTTGGCGGCTTGTTGAGGTATCCGGATAGATTCGGATGCCCCGGAACATCGTTCTAGAGGGAGGCGAGCTTAGACTCCGTTGGCCATTTGTGGCCCGATTCTTTCGCTTTTCCCTAGTGAGAGGGTGGTGGTGCTTCGTGTAGATCGCCAATATGTTGATCGCACCCAGGAGCGGGCGCTTGGCATGTCCGACCGAGGAGTTGGACCGATCGTGTTGATGTTGAGGCCGCGTCGGTTGTTAGGCCCGCATGCCGTTTGGCCCCGGCTGAGTTGCCTAGAGGAGGGGGTAGAGGCTAGCGGCGCCTCAGTGAGACTCCTTGAGCAGAGTGTGCTCCACCATGAGAGATTTGATGGCGAGTCTTTAGCTATCGAGAGCGGAGACCCGTGCGCGATTTGTAGCGCGTAGCGAGGAGTCCTCCCAACACGAGATAGCCCAAATGATGAGTTTGTTTCAACATTTTCCCCAAGTAGCTCTTGTAGCCCCGGAGGTTCCACGGAGGGCATGATCAGCAGAGTTTATTCGGATGAGTTTGTTGGCGTTGTTGGAGAAGCCCGGGTTGGCAAATGGATGCCTGTAGAGCTCGATGTTTTAGTAAGTCCTCTTGCTAGTAGTAAAGTAGTTGGCGAGTTTTGAGTTTAGCATCCGTGTGTGGGATGCCTGCTGCTTCAAAGGCCGAGGTGTGTCGTTCTGTCTTTGTTTGGTTCATCGGATGGTGGTGGAAGTCCCTTGTGAGAGGTGGACTAGCGAGTCTCCACCAAAGGCCCTGATTGTTTGGCAAGTTGCCGTGTTAGTGGCTTGAGGCGGATGACGGGTCATCTTTGCCCCTTGCGAGCTTTGTTGTTTAATGTTCCCGACTTCCTCGGATGTGGATTTGGTAGTAGTAGCACTTGAGGTGCATTGGTTGGTGTGCCACTTTGGCACTAAGTCCAGTTCGAGCTTGAGTTTGGCTTGGGCATAGCGGATGGTTCTATGCCGTTCGGAGCTCAGCGTACTCCTTTAGCCTTGGATCTGTTTATGGCGATTGCACCCGTTTAGGTCGTGCCGCAGGGCTAGTTCGGTGGTAGTCGATGGACTACAAGCGAAAGGATGCTCGAGAGGAGCGGAGCCTCTTCCCGTGTTTCGGAGGTTGAGTAAGTCGGTGAGTTGCGGTTGGTAAATGTTGGTGCGCGTGAGTCTCGCGCTAGTGTTAAGGCCAAGAGATTTTCTTTGTGGTTGGTAGTGCGGTCAACTACCTTCGAGTGCCTAAATCGAGGAGAGTTGAGCATTGTAGATGTGGATTTGGTCCAAATGAGGACCATGAGTTGGATGCTTATCGGATGAGCTGGATGCCTATGAGGCGAGTTGGATGCTTTTGAGGCGAGATGAGTGATGCCTTGCGAGAGGTTTTGGATGCCTTAGGAGTAAGCACCCTTGGTAGAGGCTTGGTACAAAGTAAGTTTGGTTTGGCATGTTTATGCTTTGGTAGAGCAAGGTTGCCTCGACTTTCAGTATCGTGTGGAGATGGAACTTTTGGTGTTCCTTGGATTGTTTGTATCATTGCCGGGGAGTTATCGTTGCTTTGTGGAAAAGCGCTTGTTAGTCTTGGATCTCTAAAGGAAGGTTGGGAGTTGTGCACACAAGTGTGTTTTGTGTGGTTCGTTCCGTGGCGAGAGTTTCGGATCCATGTAGGGTTTGCTTTGGAGATCTCGTGCTCGGTGCCTTGAGAAGTTGGACTCGGTGGTTGTTGTAAGGCTTGGGTTGAGGGGTAAGGATACGAGTGCTCGTGGTATCAAGTTGTTGCTTAGGCAAGATTTGTTAAGTTGGGCCTAAGCTTGGTTGGCGGATCTTCTTGTTGATCGTTGGTTGGAGTTCGATTGGAAACCGAACAAGAGCGATGGTAGCTAAGCCGCGTGGTTTCGATCGGCATGGCTAAGAGAGTTGTTCGGATCCTTCCTTGGGTAGAAGTTATGTTGTGGCCGATGCTTTGAGTAGGAGGATGACGCGTGCAGTAGCGTTTGGGTCCTCTAGGTTCCCAAGGAGTTGGAGTTGGCCAAAGATGGTTGGGATCTTTGAAATTGGAGTTGTTTGTTCGAGCGGTTATGTCTGTTAGATCGTATCTTGGCCAGTGTGTGTGTCGAGGGTTCTTTGAAGAACCCTAGGTTGTGGAGAGCCTCTCGAGCTCGATCGAGCCCAGCTAGTGAGTTTCGATTGGCTAGGCTGGAGGCGTGCGATTTGTAGCCTCGGTGGAGTTGCTAGCGATCTTGGTAGACTAGCAAGCTAGTGTTTATTTGGAGTAAAGTCCGAGTGGTTTCGGTGTGGTGGCAAGTTGATGCTTGGTGTTGACCAAGTGTGGATTGAAGTTGCTAGAGTTTAGTTTTGCTCGTGGGGGGCGAGTGGTTTGTGCCATGTTGGTTGTTTTTCCTGTTTCCGGGATGTTGAGTTGCCCCGCTTGGCATTTGGAGGTTCATGCGAGATGGACCCTTGTTGTGCCCCGTGAGATTAGATGTTGTTGCTCGGTGGAGCAAGGCGGTGGCGTATGTGGAGTTCTCTGTCCGTTGGTTGTCTGCTTGTAAGGACTGTTTCTCCTTGGGAGTTGTCGTTATTCCTTGGTCTTGGAATTGGTGGTAGTGGTGCTAGTAGGAGGAAAAGTTTGTTGGTGCTTGAAGCAGCGATTGTTTGTCTAGCTAAGCGGACTCGTGAGTGGTGTTCTCGGAAGTTGCGATGGGTTGTTCTGCCTCCTATGAGTGTTGGGCCTAGTTGGTTAAGGTTTTGAGTGTTGGCTTGGAAGTCATTTGCACCTTTGTAGTTGAAGGCCCCTTTGTTTCGATTGTGGATGAGGTTGCACCTTTGTGGCTGGATTAGGTGCTGGACTTATTGAGGGATCCTTGTCAGCTAGTGTGTATCTTGCACTCTGCCACCATTGTTGGTATTCTTGTTCTTGGTAGTTGGTGTTGACCGTAGTGGAGTTCAGTTAATGAAGTTTCGGTGGGAAGGTGCATTAAGCCTAAGCTTGAGGGTTAAGCTGTATGTGTTATCGTTTGGACTTGTGAGATGTGTTTCATATTTGAGGCGAGCTTTGTTCCGTTGTTTGCATGGAGGTAAGTTTAGTGGATGGAGCCCTCTGGGCCCGGTTGTTTGCAGTTGTCTTGCCCGACTAGTGATTTGAGTCGAGCTAGAGATGAGTGGTTTGGCATAGCTATGCGATTTGTAGTTGTTTGAGCTTCCTAGTTCGTAGCACTCAAGTTGTTGGATTGTAAGTTTCGTGTGGGAGCCGTCGGCTAGTTGAGGTTGTTGTGTGAGTTTGGATTTTTGGAGTATTGACTTGATGGCTAGAGCTCGCACCTCGGTTGGTGTCAGCGATGCCATTTCTATGGAGTAGAGGCATGTCGATTTGAGTTGGAGATGTTGCCATTAGGGTGTGGCAACAAAGATTTTTCTAGGTAGTGCGTGATGAACCGTGGTTCGAGAGCGTTGTTAAGAGGCTTATGAGCCGGTGCGATTCTGTAGTGTTTTCACCCTCGACCGATTGTCTTTTGGGAGGAGTGATCCGAACCTTTGGAGCTTGTTGCGAGTTGGTGTTTCCGTGATTAGGCGTGGAAGTCTAGAGTGGTTTTATGAGGTTGCCTTGGGTTGCGCTTCTCGTGGTCGGTTCTTGTAGTTCCATTGAGGCCTTGCAAGGTAAGTATTGCGAGCTTCGAAAGTTCTGGGAAAAGGTTGGTGGCCATCAATTTTGTTTTGGGTCCCGAGTTCTTGCATTTGACCAGAGGTGATGTGCGGGAGTTTAGAGCTAGTGTTGTTAGCTCGGAGCGTGAGAGAAAGTTACGCCGATGTTCGGCGTCGAGTTTTAGAGTTTGAGGTTCGGCAATGCGTAGTTTTAAATTGTGCCGTTGTGAGTTGTGTTGAGGTTTGGTAAGCGGGTGAAGTGGAGCCTCCTGTTGTTGGGCCATTTGAGATTCTCGAAAGGATTGGGTGAGTTGCATATTGGCTAGCTCTTTCTATCATTGTCACCGTGTGCGGTGTTCTCATGTATCGGTGTGAGCGGTATGTGTCGGACCCATCGCTCATTGTGGACTTTGGGCCCCGTGCACTGAATGAGGGTTTGAGCTTGAGAAGAAGTCGGTGGGGATCCTTGCATTCGAGACTAAGACATTGCGTGATCGCGAGATCCGTTTAGTAAAAGTTCGATGGAGGAGTTAGAGTTCAGAGGAGGCCGCTTGTGGCGGGGAAGACGGGATGAGATTGCGATATCTGTCTTCTGTTTGATCTTAAGGACTTTCGAGGACGAAAGTCATAAAAAGGAGGAATATTGTGACGACCAGTTTTTCATCCGGTCTTCCGTATGCCCTAGGGGTATTTTAGTAATTTGGTCGGGCCGTCAGGACCGTTTATATCTTTTTTCGCTTGCTAAAATTATTGGATGGATTTATGAAGGTTTTGAGGCTTTGTGGTTTGGTTTGAGCATGGGTAGTTGCAAAAGTAAAAATAAAGGATTTGTCTTTGCAGGTAGGGGTTTGAACCCGGGTCTCCTGGGAAGCTTGTAGAGATGTGTGCCAATTGAGCCATTAGGTGCTCTTGTTGCTCTTTCTGCATCACATCTTAGTTATCCCTTGGATCTTTGGTGTTTGGTGCATTTGGTTAAATGAAATAGAAATTAGGTTTGTTGTGTTTTCTTCTCCAAAAGAGTTGTGGCCGCCAAGCTTTCTCCCAAGCTCTCCTTGCCGATTCTTCATCCTTGCAGCTCCTTGGATCGTTCATCATTATTCCGGTAAGTCTTCATCCTCTTCACCTTCTCGATTGGGTGTTCTTGTTGGCCAAGGTAAGGAGAAGAGCTTGTGTGTGTGTGTGTTTGTAGCAGTCGCCCAAAGATGCCCAGATCTGCCAAAGAAGAAGCCCGAGCCGCCCAGATCGCCCAAAGCAGAAGCCCAGATCGCCGGAGTCGCCCAACTCCATCGCCCTGCAGCGGTGCCATCGAGCGGCTGTCGCTCAGCGGCCGAGCGAGACGCTCGAGCGGCCTGCCGCGGCCAAAGAGACGCTCAGATACGGCCTGCAGCCGCGGCCGACGCTTTCAGAGCAGCCCTGCAGCGGCCAATGACGCTCGAGCAGCCTGCCGCGGCCAAAGCGATCGCGCTGCCGAGCCCTGCAGCAGCGAGAATCGCGCGTCGGATGCTCGTCGGCCACATAGCGCCCGTAGCGTGTCCGTCCGCTTCCAGCTTGTCCGCGCCCGTCGCGCGCGCCGGCCGGGTCCGTCATACGTAGCAGCGTGCGCCAGCTCTGCGCGCCACTGCGCTGTCAACGCCAGCGCCCGACTACTGCGCCCATCAGCGCCCAGCCAGCGGCCTCGCCATGCTGCCTGCCCGTCCGCGTGTCAGTCGTGCCGTGTGAGTGCCCCGAGCCGAGCCTGCTTGTTTTATTATATTTTTTTAGGGCTATGATTGTGATTTCTATTGTGTTTGTTAGGTTCTCGTTAGCTAGCTCGGGATCGATCGCAGTGTAGGATTTTGTGTGTAGTTGCCCCGGCCAAGGTAAGGATCTCTTCCGGGAGTTGTGTGGACCTGCGATGTTCTATGTGATTGATGTTGTATGTTTGTTTGTGATTATCGCATGTATAGTTTAGGTGCTCTGCTCAATTCTGATGGCATGACTTCGTATGTTGTTATTTCATGTTAGTCCATGCTAGGTTGTTCCGTTCGCATGCTCATATTCATTCTTGTTCTGTAGTACCATGCTAGGTCTCATTGTATTCTTGAGCACGTATTGGATTGTTTGTTGATTGTTAAGGCGAGTTAGAATTCGTAGATAGCATCATCCGGGCCCGATGCATAAAGTATCTTGCATCTATGGCAAGGACGTTCGAGACAGTTCTCCGTCCTTGGACCCGTGAGGGATTAGCTATCCCAACCGGTAGGCCCCGCAATCTTGGGTGAGGGTGGTAGTCTTAGCGATGCCCCAACGGTCGGGATGATGACTTGGCAATGCCTAGTCCCCGACACCGCAACACGTCCTCGGTGTGTTCGGTAGTAGCCCTTGATTGCCACTGTTAAGGTAAGGGCGGCTTCTGGTGTAAGCCTACCACGACCGTTCCTTAGCCTCAGTGCGGTGGTACAGTGACATAGTTCACGTGTCCGTGTCTCACACCCCTATGTCGGTGACACCGATCCGGAGAGATTTAGTTAGGCGTGGTATCCGGATATGGGCGACTTGCCACTAGACCCGCACCCCATAGTTCTGTGGAAGCACGCGGTGCATGCTTACGCTCATTACAACGCCCGACCGGAGAGCTCCTCGGGATCTTGAGCTAGTGCACCTTTCGTGACGACGATGAGATGTGCCGAGGCCGAGACTTGGTTCTCGTATAGGGCGTATTGTGTGGTGTGGATTATTCCGACTAAGACCCCGAGTTGGCATCCGAGGTCCAAGTGTGGACTTAAGCTATGTGCTCTATTCTGTGTTTATATTCATAGCTTGCATACACTCATCTAGATGACCATGTGCATCGTATTGTACCCCCGGTTGGGGATTCTTCTTGAGTAATTCGTTACTCACCCTTACTTATCTTCGAGTAACCATGGCGCGAGGCAAGATGGTGAAGGAGGAGCTATGATCATGGGAACTTGTTTGTGCCTCTCGACTTTTTATTTCTATGACTCTTGTCTTTCATTTTCCCTGAATGCATGTAGCCAGAGCACGAGAGCCCTAGGATGTTTTCTCGAATGATTTTGTGGATTCCCGCTTATTGAATTTGAGAATGTTCCAAATGTTTTAATAAATCTCTGATCGAGTGTACGTTTTGGAAATGTATTTGCCTTGAAACAGTTTCAAAGAACTATATTGATTTCTGATTGAACCTTGATTGTTTGTTTTAATTGGGAATCTGAAAACTTATTTGCATATTGTCCTTTCCTTTGAATGCATGCATTGGGGTAAAGGCCTATTTAGAGCCCTTTTGGGTCGGGTCTTTACAACAAAACACACTTTCAACCTTCATTTAGAGATCTAGGACTAACAGGTGCTTTTCCAAAAGGCAACACTAACTTCTGGCAGAGATACAATCAACCAAAGGAACACCAAAAGTTCCATCTCCACACGATACTCGAAGCTGTGGCAACCTTGCTCTACTAAAGCATAACAATGCCCAACCGAACTTACCTTATACCAAGTCTCTACCAAGTGTGCTTACACATAAGGCGTCCAACTCCTCTCATAAGGCATCCTACTCATCTCATAGGCATCCAACTCGTCTCATAAGCATCCAACTCATCTCATAAGCATCCAACTCATGGCCCCTCTGCTGGACCAAACTCGCATCTACGATGACCAACTCTCCTCAGATTTATGCACTCGAAGGTAGTTGACCACACTACCACCCACATAGATCTCTTGGCCTTAGCACTAGCGTGAGACTCACACGCACTAACACTTATCAACCTTCAACCTGCTGACGCACTCTTACCCCGGTAACACTGGGAAGAGGCTCCGGCACCTCACGAACATTCTTTCGCTTGTAGTCTTTCAACTACCACTCAACTAGCCCTCTTGCGCGACCTAAACAGGTGCAACTGCCATAAACGGATCCAAAGGCTAAAGGAGTGTGCTGAACTCCGGACGGGTCATAGAACCATCTACTATACCCATGCCAAACTCAGGCCTGAACCAGACTTAGTACCAACCCGGCACTCCAACCAACGGCCTCAAGTGCCACAACCACCACATCTACAACTTACTACAAATGGGGCCAGCAAGGTCACAACCTCAAGTGACAGAAACTCTGGCTAGCCATACAAGGGCTCAAAACTCAAACAACCCTGACTATGGCATCTCATCTAACTGAAGTCTCACTACCTACTCTTGCATCTCCACTTGATGCTCAACAAAACTCTGACCGGCTCTCTCAACATGCAGCAGCTAGATCCACTCTAGGAGCTCACCATAAGAAGAGTACTAAACTCTACTAGACAACTGGGGAAACCACCAACGAATCAAGTCCGATGGGAACACTGCTCGCTGCACCCTTAAACCCAGGGTTCCAATTTACTGGCTGCAAAACAACAACAATTTACAAGAGCACAAAGATGTCTCTACATCCTCCACGAAGGCTACTAAATCTGCAACCACTCTCTGGGCAATCAAACAATCTGCTAAGGTTCAAGATTAACACCTGAACTACCCAGGCTAGTCCACACTGGGACCTGCTCCATAAGAAACAACATGAGCAAAGCCAAAGCTAACTCCTTGTAACGGCCCAGGTTTTCATCCCGGTCTTCCAGGTATGCCCTAGGGGTAATTTGGTAATTTGGTCGGGCCGTCAGGGCCGTTTATGTCTTTTTCAGTGGTTAAAATTATTGGATGGTCTTATATAGGTTTTTGAGGCTTTGTGGATGTGTTTGGGCATGGTAAGATGCAAAAGTAAAAATGAAGGGTAATTATGTTGCATATGGGATTTGAACCCGGGTCTCCGGGAAGCTTATTGGGTTGCATGCCAGTTGAGCCAATGGGTGCTCTTGTTACTCTTTCCGCGTCATATCTTGGTTAGCCTTGGATCATGGGAGTTTTGGTGCTTTTGATTAAAATAAAAGAAAATAGGGTTTTGTCTTTCTTCTACAAAAAACACCATTGCCTCCCAAGCCATTCTCTCCCAAGCCCCAAGCCGACTTCCATCTCCCTAGCAGCCCCGTGGTTCGATCGTCATTCCGGGTAAGATTCTTTGTCCTCTTCATCTTCTCCAATAGCTGTTCTTGCTGGCCGAGTGAAAAGAGGATGTGTGTGGGTGCTTTGTGCAGCTAGCCGAGAGGAGCCAGCCGAGCAGCCAGATCGCCCAGCCCGTCGCCCCTATTGCACCAGATCGCCCAGTCCGCTTCGCGTCGCTCGCCCGCGCGCCCTTGTCTCGCCTGCAGCTCGTCCGCTCGTCTGCGCCAGCACGCCTGCGCCCCAGCGCCGTGCCAGCACGCCAGCGTCCCAACGCGTGCCAGCGCGCCCAGCCGCACAGCCCAGCATGCCCAGCAGCAGCCACGCTCTTGCAGCCTGTTTGTTTTATTATATTTAGGCCTATGGATTGTGATTATTGTTGTGTTTGCTAGGTTCTCGTTAGCTAGCTCGGGATCAATCGCAGCTTAGAATTCTTGTGTGTAGTTGCCTCCCGACCAAGGTAAGGATTTCTTACCGGAGTTGTGTGGGCCCTGCGATATTATATGTGATTGTTGTTTGTATGCTTGTTGTGTTTATCAGCATGTACAGTGGTAGGTGCTCTGTTCTGTATTTTCGACTGGCATGATTTCTTATGTTGTTTCTCATGTTAGTCCATGCTAGGTTGTTCCGTTCTGGCATGCTCGTTATCTGTTCTTCCTTCGTAGTATCATGCTAGGTTCGTTGTATCTGTTGAGCGCGTATTGGATTGTTTGTTGTATCTGTTTATAGGTTGAGATATGGTAGGTAGCATCATCTGGGCCAGGATGCATAACGTAACTTGCATCCACTGCAGGGACGTATGAGGCAGTACTCCGTCCCTCATCCCCCGTTAGGGTTTAGCTAACCCTAACGGCAGGCCCTGCAATCTTGGCTGAGGGTGGCAGACTATTAAATGCTGCAGCGGTCGGGATGATGACTAGGCATTGCCTTGTCCCTGGAAGTCGACATGTCCTCAGCGTGTTCGGCAGTAGCCCTTGATTGCCACCTGATAGGTCAAGGACGACTTCCTGGTGTAAGCCTACCACGACCCATTCCTTAGCCTCAGGTGCGGTGGTTCAGGCTGACATAGTTCACGTGTCTAGGTCTCACACCCCTATGTCAGTGACACTGATCCAGAGATTTAGTTAGGCATGGTGGATCGGACTCGGCGACTTGCCACTAGACCCAGCACCCCCCATGGTTTGCAGTAGCATGCGGTGCGCGCACACGCTCATTACAGCGCCGACCGGAGAGCTCCTCCGGATCTTGAGTTCAGTGCACCTTTCGTATCGATAGTAGACAGGCTGAGGCCGACACTTGTTTGTCGTATAGGATCGTATCATGAGGTGGATTATTCCGGAGTAAGACCCTGAGCTGGCATCCAAAGTTTATGTGTGGATTTAAGCTATGTGCTCTCTTCTGTGTTTATATTCATAGCTTGCATATCTTTCTGCTAGATGACCATGTATATCGTATTGTACCCCGGTTGGGGATTCTTACTGAGTAATTCGTTACTCACCCTTATTTTGTGGTTTTCCATAGGTAACCAAGGTGCGAGACAGGATGGCTGAAGGAGGAGCTGTGATCATGGAAACCAGCTGCGAACTCTGAATTTTTATCTATGATTCTTTGTCTTATTTTCCTCTGAATGCATGTAGTTGGGCACGAAGCCCTAGGTTGATTTCTGAATGCTTTCCCGGATTCTAGCACTATTGTAACTGTTGGAAATGTATTTGACTTGAAACAGGTGCTTGGAAACAGGGACTGGTTTCAGGAATTTTATATTGGCTTTTCAAATGGATGTTTGTATGTTTTAGTTTTCACTTAGAATCCGAAAACCATTCTTGTATGTTTGGATGTTTGTATGTTTTAGTTTTCAAATGGATGTTTGTATGTTTTAGTTTTCACTTCCAATAGTTACAATAGTGCTAGAATCCGGAAAAGCAGTCAGAAAACAACCTAGGGCTCCGTGCCCAGCTACATGCATTCAGAGGAAAATAAAACATAAAGAATCATAGACATAAATTCAGAGTTCGACAGTTTGTTTCCATGATCACAACTTCTCCTTCAGCCATCCTGTCTCGCACCTTGGTTACCTGTGGAAAACCACAAAATAAGGGTGAGTAACGAATTACTCAGTAAGAATCCCCAACTGGGGTACAAGACGATATACATGGTCATCTAGCAGAAAGGTATGCAAGCTATGAATATAAACACAGAAGAGAGCACATAGCTTAAATCCACACATAAACCTCGGATGCCATCTCAGGGTCTTACTCCTAAAAATCCACCACACGATACGATCCTATACGAGAAACAAGTCTCGGCCTCAGCCTGTCTACTATCGATACGAAAGGTGCACTGAACTCAAGATCCCGAGGAGCTCTACGGTCGGCGATGTAATGAACGTGTGCGCGCACCGCATGCTACTGCAAACCATGGGGGGTGCCGAGTCTAGTGGAAAGCTGCCCAGGTCCAGTAACCATGCCTAACTAATCTCTGGATCGGTGTCACTAACATAGGGGTGTGAGACCTAGACACGTGAACTATGTCAGCCTGAACCACCGCACCTGAGGCTAAGGAATGGGTCGTGGTAGGCTTACACCAGGAAGTCGTCCTTGACCTATCAGGTGGCAATCAAGGGCTACTGCCGAACACGCTGAGGACATGTCGACTTCCAGGGACAAGGCAATGCCTAGTCATCATCCCGACCGTTGCAGCATTTAATAGTCTGCCACCCTCACCCAAGATTGCACTAGGCTCCCATTAGGGTTAGCTAAACCCTAACGGTGGATCAGGGATGGAGTACTGCCTCGTACGTCCCTGTCGTGGATGCAAGTTACGTTATGCATCCTTGCCCGGATGATGCTACCTACCATATCTCAAACCTATAAACAGATACAGCAAATAATCCAATACGTGCTCAATAGATACAACGAACCTAGCATGATACTACGAAGCAAGAATAGATAACGAGCATGCCAGAACGAAACAACCTAGCATCGACTAACATGAGAAACAACATAAGAAATCATGCAGTCGGGAATTCAGAACAGAGCACCTATCACTAAACATGCTGATAAACACAAACAAGCATACAAACAGCAATCACATATTATATCGCAGGGCCCACACAACTCCGATAAGAAATCCTTACCTTGGTCGGGAGGCAACTACACACAAGAATCCTAAGCTGCGATCTATCCCGACCTAGCTAATGAGAACCTAACAAGCACAACAATATCACAATCTATAGGTCTAAATATAATAAAACAAACAGGGCTCGACTAGGGAGTAACTCACACGGCACAGCAGACACGCGGACGGACAGGTTGCACGGCACTGGGCAAGGGCGCTGGACTGCGAGGCTGAGCGTGCTGGCACGGGCGCTAGAGCGTGGAACTGCGCGCGGACGAGCGCTGGGGCGCGGGCGCGCTGGCTCAGACGAGCGAGATGCAGACGGGCGAGACGCGGGAGCTCTAACGCTGCGTGTAGATTCGGACAGGCAAGACGTGCTGGCTCTGGGACGTGCTGCTGGGCGTCTGGGCGTCTTAGCGATGGGCAGGGCTGCTCGGATGGGCGTCTGCTGCTGGCGATGGGCACTGTAGGGCGCTGGGCAGGGGCTGTTGCTGTTTGGCTGGGCTGCTGCTCGGCTGGGCTGCATAACACCAATAAATCTCACCTCTTCTTCACTCGGCTAGCAAGAAAACACCAAACGGAAGAAAAAGAAGAAGAGATCGAGACACGTATCTGGAATGACGAACGAATGAAGGAGCTGCTTGGGGAGAGAGCTTGGGCAGCTAGGGATGATTTGGAGAAGAACATAAACAACCCTATTTTCCCTTCTTTTTATCAAATGCACAAAAACCCCAAGGATCCAAGGCTAACCAAGATGTGCGCGGAAAGAGCAACAAGAGCTCCCAATAGCTCAACCGGCACGATACCCAACACACTTCCCAGAGACCCAGGTTTGAACCCCAACTACTTCACTTTATTTCTCAATTTTTCTTTTGCATCTCACCATGCCCAAACACATCCACAAAGCATCAAAATCCTACATAAGACCATCCAATAATTTTAGCAACTGAAAAAGACATAACGGTCCTGACGGCCCGAACAAATTACCAAAATACCCCTAGGGAATACCTGGAAGACCGGGATGAAAACCTGGGCCGTTACACCTCTTCTACCAAATAATTGCATTTGAAGTGTTTGGCTAAGGGCTTCAGCTCTAATACGTGAGGCTTATCTATATAAGGTTTCATTGGTGGTGTCACTCTTTCTTCCAATTCCAATGATTCAAATTGGCTCATTGTGGCCAGAATGTTACACTTTTTCATTTCTTCTTCATTCGATTCTCCCAACACTAATTCTGGTATTTTCAGAGAATGCAGAGAACATTCCTCACAGCTCTTGTCAACATCGTCCTCGAGTGCAACCTCAACCGAATTTAAGAATGAACAGACTTCAATATAAGTAGGAATCACATCTGGTATCTTCTTTTTAGGCCTTTGCGGATACGGTGGTGGAGGCGGCTTGAAAACTGGCAATTTCTTTCCAGCCTGGTTATTCGACTCATTGTCCTACCCCATTGTATGATCTTCCACAATATGACTTCTTCATCTTTTGACTTTCCAATTGCTCAGGCTGCCTGTCTAGAGCATTCTGCTCTTCCAAATTCTTCTCAGATACAGAGCTTTTAGCATTCAGTTTGCTCAGATTCTTCTCGAGCTTAATGCTATTAACATCACGTTCCTCCAAACTCTCATAAAGTTTCTCTTCAAGCGATGCCCTTTGCTCATTTTATTCTTTGATTTTATGATCATCAACTGAAGGTCTTCCACTTCTTAACTCAATTATGCAGACTTGCTCTTTCCCATCCCTTCTTGTTGATTCTGTATCAGATGGAAGCTTTTCTAATGGTCTATTCCTTAATTCTTCTGCCAATTGACCCATTTGAATCTCCATATTCACATAGCAGCTTGTTGACTCTGCATACTTGCATCATTCTTGACAATACATTCTTTAAATAAGCTCTATAATGAAGTACCTGGAATTTGCTGAGGAGGAGGTGGCTTATGGAAATTCTAATTGTTATATCTCTATACATTCTGATTTTCAAAGCACGCAGGTTGATTCATCATTTGTTGATTCTAGGGAATGCTAGCAGCATTTCTTTGTCGTTCCAAATAACAATTTGGATCCTGCTACCATCCAGGATTACAAGTATTTGAATAAGGATTGTTCATAGGCCTTTGATTACTAGCATTTCAAGCATTCATAACTACAACAGGATTGTGCGGGCAAAATTCAAATACATGTTCTTCTTCGCAATAAAAAAAAATTTCCAACTGAATCTGGTTAATGTTTGCAGCATTCATCCACTTTGTAGTGCTATCCATTCGTAAATTCTTCATCTCATTAGCCATTTTCGCCATTTCAACTCGTAGTGCCGTCAAGTCATCTACTTCCAACTACTCTTCTTTCTTTGCATTTTTTCTTATCGAATTTGACCATTGGCTATTATTTAACGAGAATGTATCCAGAATGTCATAAGCTTCATTATGTCTTATTCATAAAAGATCCATTGGCTGCTGTATCTAGCATTATCTTCGATGCTAGCTCCAATCCATTATAAAATTGTTCCATTTGCACAGAATATGATAAACCATGGTGTAGTCATCTTCTCACCAAGTCCTTTAAACGTTCCCAAGCTTCACTTACTGATTCATCTTCACTGTTGAAACATAGTAATTTCGTGTCGCATGTTTTCATTCTTTGATAGAGAGTAGTACTTGATTAAAAATTTATCAACTAACTCATCTCAAGATTTGACATATCCAGGCAGTAATGTATATAACCATGTTCATGCCCCATCTCTCAATGAATATGGAAATAAAGTCAGGCACAGGTAATCCTAGTAACATCTGAAAATTTAAATTCATCACTGACTCCTAGAAATAAGCGTAAGTGCTGATGAGGGTCTTTAGATGCTAGACCATGAAATTGTCCAATTGCCTGCAACATCTCGAACATGACTGGCTTCAACTTGAAAGATCTTGCTCTAATCTTGGGTCTTACAATAGCAGGATTTAAATAATTGATAGCTTGATTAGCATAAGCTCTAATTGCTCTATCCCTTATATCCACTTGCGAAATGGGATTAGCATTAGTGTTAACAACATTAGCATTGTTGAGATTTGGATATTTCATAACCATTGGCTCTGCCTTCAGATTCTGAACTGCTATGTGCGGAGCATTCTCCAAACAATTACCTTGTTGTTGAGCCATTCCCCAGAAAATCACAATAGAATGCTATTAATACTCTTGACAATTAAACACCACTTTTCAAACAACACTTAAAAAGATTTAAAACACCAGTCCCCAACAACGCCGCCAAAAACTTGATAGCTCGTTCTAAGTGCTTGAATAAATAAATACTAATCTGAACGAATAACACAATTAACAGGCAATGTTCCAAGCATTGAACAGATTAATACGCAAGTATACACAATCAATTACAATCAAGTGATCAGTTTACAAGCATCTCCACAGGGACTGGTTTAATCTCTTGTTAAGCGTTAATTGAAAAGTCAAGTACAGAAAGTAAAGGAAAATTTGGTGGGTCATTAAACTATTAAAGAGGCTAAAAACAGTGAATTCACAGTAGCTAAATAGATTTTGTAAACATTGGAAAAAAGAAACAGCAACACATGCAATGCTTCAAACATCACAAAAACAAATATAAAATTGTCACAGTGGTATAAACGTTTAGTATGAAGATACTAAAACATAAATGTTGAAAACATGAAAAATAGGGGAAATACTTCAATAAGAGAATAGGTTTGGGTTAAGGGTAAATTGAGTGTGATTAACATGCATAAAGGGTGAGACTATGGTCAGACGCAAACTCGGCACAACATGTGATCAAATGCTCTTTTGCAAGATGCATTCCTTCTCTTCAAGCTTGAGCTCTCGCATCTAAACTCAAAGCTATAAACGATGAAATGCACACTAGTGAGGTGACTATCTTTAGCCTCCCTCTTTAACAAGTAGGGGCTCCTAACATTGAAACTAATGGACATGAATAGGTTATCTCTAATCCTTCTCTCTCTCGAGATGAAATGACAAGCAAACATGAATGGATGATCAGTCGAAACATGCTTTTAGTTAAAACGCCTATTATGTCTTAGCCTAATATCCCCCACAAAACTAACAAATAACAACAAATAAGTAACCACTAACAACTAAGAACAAGCAAACAACACAACATTCCCAGGAGTTAGGGTTTACCCAATCCAAGAGGCTCCAAGCTCGGCAGTAACCGAGATGGCCTCGAAAAGGATGTGCTCCATGGCTTGGATTGTGACTAGCTAGATGCGACAACAAGAACCAAGGATGAATGAGGCTCTCGGCTAAGCTTGGTGATAACTTTCAAGAATTGAGAGTTAAAGTAGCTTAAGAGAATATATTTTTATTAGAATTTGCTAATATTTAATGGATTTAATATTGAATTTTGCCTCATCGTGCTTAACTTTCGTTTAAACGAAACATCCTTTAGTTTTTTTATTAGGATGCATTTTCTGGGTTCGCTGCAGCGAAATATGCTTGAATGTGTGCCAAGTTTTATGTTGTAAAAAGAATTGATACTTTCTAGTTTGTCTGCAGCATTCATGATGGAGCGAAGCGAAATTCCAACAAGAAGGTGTTCGCCAAAGCAAATATCAGCCCAGCCAAGCACGCCTTGAAGAGATTCAAAGCAGCAGCGGAGCTTAAAGAAGTTACCAATTGCTTCGCCACAGCGAAGCCACCACGAAAGAAGATGTTGAAAACTTAGCGAAGCCAAGATGCTCTGACAATCGACAATGTGGATCATGGAGCAGAAATGTCAGATAGAGCAGTCCTTCGTCTGAAATGCGATTGCAGAGCAGTCCAACATTGTCAGGACCGTGTAGCAGGCTTTGTCGCTTGGACCTGGAGTATAAATAGAGTTGTTCACCTTCAGAGCAAAATATCACCCAATTTAGGGTCGATCGCCCATTTTGGGGCCGATCACCCATCTACGATCGATCACCATTCCGTCGAGCATTTTCGATAACCATTTCCTTAATTTTTTTGTTGTAGCTTAGTCGTAGTTTAGTTTTATTGCTATATTCTACTTCTGTTTTAGTGTAGTTTCAACGAACCTTGTTTCTTGTTGTTTTTAATGAAGGTTTTCTATTGCTTTTGCTTCGCTTTAGTTTTATTTATCGACATAAGCAACTAAATCTATCATTGGAAGGAAATAGGAAAATAGGAGTATTTAGCCAAAGCGAAGCTTTAGCGAGATGATAAACTATTATGCATGTTGTGTTAATTCGAAATGCACTCCGTTTGATCCACTGTGTGTATGTCTTTATTTCGCTTCGAGAGAATAGGAATAGAGCGATCTTGCTTGTATAACATTAGGTTCGCAAAGTTTGCTTAGAGATGAGTTTACTTGCATCTAAATTGAATGCTTAGAGATAAGGTTAGCCTAATGCTGTGTCGCTTGGCCTTAGTAGTGTTTGTGTTCGAGAGAACCAAGCCAAGAGCTCGAGAGAGCCAAACTCTAAGACTCGAGAGAGCGAAAGAGAAAGCTAACGGTTGTTGCTTCTTTGCTGTAAATAGTTTCGCTGAAGTGAAACTCTCCGAAATGTCTTATTCCCTTCCGATGTATTTTATCAGTTTGATTTATCTTTAATTTACTTAGTTTAGATTTACTTCGCCACAACAAACTCCCCCATCACTCTGACTCTCGATTTCGCTTAAGCATGATACTAATAACTATTCCCTGTGGAGATGACTTTTACTTACTTTAAAACTTGTTGCAACAAAGACTATGTATACTTGCATAATCTTTGAGGATCACACACACACATTTCGCTTAATCAGAAGTAGAGACTTCGCTGCGACGAAGTCCTGAACAAGCCACGTCATCATTCTTCCTATTTGTATATTTTTTTATTAAATTTGTGTGTTTGACTCGCTCCTGGACACTTGGTGCAGCAACAAGAATGAAGGAAAAGCCCTCGAGTAGGCTTTGTGCGGCAACAAGAACAAGAAAGAGGAGCGCTCGGTAGCTCCTTGTGCTGCAATAAGAACAAGAGAGAAGAGAGCTCTCGACAGCCCTTTGTGTGACAACAAGAACAAGGGAGAATAGAAGCCCTCGATTAGCTTGCAATGGAGTTGGGAAGATGAAACGATAGCTAGGGCTTGGTGATGGATGGGTTCGGCAATGGAGAGAGTGAAGGGGAAGAGAATTCGGCAACACCAAGGGATAGGAAGAAGATGTGAGCGGCTAGGGCTTGGGGAGAGGCAAAACGTGTTTCTCCCTTCTTTTCTTATTTTTAAATCCTTTGAAAAATCCTCCATGCCAACTGTCCACAAGTGGTTCCCCCTTCGTGCCCTTGCAACAACACAATTAAAATCTTATTTTCTATTTTTAACCGAATGACCTCCAAACCTCTCAACAGCAATCTCGGTTCTGGAACTTGAAATCAAAACACAATCACCAACTCAGCACAAGTCAGGTAACAACCTGGAAACCCAGAATAATTACAAACTACCCTTGTAGGCCAAATTACCAAAATACCCGTAAAGGCTCAAACTGCCCTAACGGCCCAACCAGACAACCGAATGAACAACCGAATATACTTGGAGAACCAGAACAAAAACTTGGGCCATTACAATACTCCCTCCTTTTAAGACTTTTGTCCTTGAAAGTCCAAAGATTGGAACAGCTCTGGATAGTGTGTCCTCATCTCGTCCTCAAGCTCCCAAGTAGCTTCCTCTGCCCTATGATTTCTCCACAGAACCTTGACTAAGTTGATCTTCCGATTATGCAAAGCCTTGCGCTCCTGAGCTAGAATCTGCACTGGCTTCTCCTCGAAGCTCAAGTCCTTGTTTAGTTCCAACGGCTCATAATCAACAATGTGGGACAGGTCTGCAACATACTGACATAGCATCGACAAGTGGAATATGTTATGCACGGATGCCAAAGACGGGGGCAAAGCCAATTGGTATGCCACCAGACCAATCCGCTCAAAAATCTCAAAAGGTCCCACAAACCTGGGACTCAGCTTTCCCCTCTTACCTGTAACAGCCCAGGTTTTCATCCCGGTCTTCCAGGTATGCCCTAGGGGTATTTTGGTAATTTGGTCTGGCCGTCAGGGCCGTTTATGTCTTTTTCCAGTTGCTAAAATTATTGGATGGATTTATGTAGGTTTTTGAGGTTTTGTGGATGGGTTTGAGCATGGATAGATGCAAAAGTAAAAATAAAGGAAAATTGTGTTGCAGCTAGGATTCGAACCCGAGTCTCCGAGAAAGCCTGTGGGGATGCGTGCCAGTTGAGCTATGGAGAGCTCTTGTTGCTCTTTCTGCGTCATATTATGGTTAGCCTTGGATCTTGGAGTTTTGGTGCATTTGGATAAATGAAAAAGAAATTAGGTTTTTTGTCCTTCTTCTCCATCACACCCCCCTTTGCCGTCCAAGCTTGCCTCTTAGCTCTCCAATCCGATTGTTCATCCCCTTTGCAGCTCCGTTGCTCGATCGTCAATCCAGGTAGGTATCGATCGTCTTATCTTCTTCTCCTCCTCCGATTGGTGTGCTGTTTGGCCGGGTAAATAGTGTGTGTGTGTTGTGTTAGGTTGCGGCCACAGAGAGAGCGACCCCACCGGCGCACCTCACCATCGCAGCTCACCAGCCGGCGCACCATGCCCAGTCACCGCATCGCCGCCAGGATCGCTAGCTCCATCGTCCCTGTCATGCGCAGCAGCAGACGCCCAGATCGCCAGCCATCGTCCCTATCGTGCGCAGCGAAGAATGCCCAGTCGCGCCCCTTCGCCCTCTCCTCACACGCGCAGCAGCAGGCGCCAGGCCGCCTAGATCGCCCGCCTTCGCCGCGACGCCATCGCGACGCCCAGCGCCATGCGGGCCGTCACGGTACCTTTGCTGCTGTGCAGCATCCGCGTCGCATGCTCAGCGCCGCCCGTGTGTCCGCGGCCGCGCCCCAGCGCTGTCTTTACAAGAACCACCGCCGCTCGGCCAAATGCGGCGCCCAGCCTCGTGTCGCCGTGCCGTGTGAGTGCCCCGAGCCGAGCCTGCTTGTTTTATTATATTTTAGGCCTATGGTTGTGATTATTTCTATATTTGTTAGGTTCTCGATAGCTAGCTCGGGAGTGATCGCAGCTTAGGTTTTTTTGTGTAGAAGCCTCTCGACCAAGGTAAGGATTTCTTACCGGAGTTGTGTGGGCCCTGCGGTACTATATGTGATTGCTGTTTGTATGTTTGTTTGTGATTATCAGCATGTATAGTGTTAGGTGCTCTGTTCTGAATTCCCGACTGACATGATTCCTTATGTTGTTTCTCATGTTAGTCCATGCTAGGTTGTTCCGTTCTGGCATGCTCGTATCTATTCTTGTTTCGTAGTATCCTGCTAGGTTCGT
The DNA here is from genome assembly GCA_036507275.1 of Sicyos edulis. Taxonomy (NCBI): domain Eukaryota; kingdom Viridiplantae; phylum Streptophyta; class Magnoliopsida; order Cucurbitales; family Cucurbitaceae; genus Sicyos; species Sicyos edulis. Next base: position 22,160,657 of record CM071855.1, on the reverse strand, counting down.
TGTATCTGTTGAGCACGTATTGGATTGTATTGGATTGTATGTTATTGATATGATATGTTAGAGTGTAGGTAGGTAGCATCATCCGGGCCCGAATGCATAAAGTATCTTGCATCCATGGCAGGGACGTACGAGGTAGCACTCCATCCCTGGACCCCGTTAGGGTTTAGCTAACCCGACCGGTAGGCCCTGCAATCTTGGGTGAGGGGTGGCGATCGTTAAATGCCCCAACGGTCGGGATGATGACTTGGCATTGCCTCGTCCCCGGCGATCGGCACGTCCTCGCGTGTTCGGCCGTAGCCCTTGATTGCCACCGTTAGGGCAAGGACCACTTCACGGTGTAAGCCGACCACGACCGGTTCCTTAGCCTCAAAGCGGTGGTACAGTGACATAGTTCATGTGTCCAGTGTCTCACACCCCTATGTCGGTGACACCGATCCAGAGATTTAGTTAGGCATGGTGATCGGACTGGGCAGCGGCTTGCCACTAGACCCGACACCCCCGTAGTGCGCAGTAGCATGCGGTGCGCGCTTACGCTCATTACAGCGCCGATCGAGAGCTCTCGGGATCTTGAGCTAGTGCACCTTTCGTACGATGAGAGACAGTGCCGAGGCCGAGACTTGTTTCTCGTATAGGGCGTATTGTGTGGTGTGGATTTTCCGGACTAAGACCCTGAGTTGGTATCCGAGGTTTATATGTGGATTTAAGCTATGCGCTCTATTCTGTGTTTATATTCATAGCTTGCATACATTCATCTAGATGACCGTGTATATCGTATTGTACCCCGGTTGGGGATTCTTACTGAGTAATTCGTTACTCACCCTTATTTTGTCGTTTTCCACAGGTAACCAAGGTGTGAGACAGGATGGCTGAAGGAGGAGCTGTGATCATGGGAATCCTGCTGTCGTCTCTTACTTTTTATATTATGACTCTTGTCTTTTATTTTCCCCTGAATGCATGTAGTCGGGCACGGAGCACTAGGATGTTTTCTAAATGTTTTATGGATTCCAGCATTGGTGTATCTGGGAGGTTTTGAATGATTTTAATAAATCTCTGATCAGAGTAAACTTTGGAAATGTATTTGTCCTGAAATAGGTGCTTGGAGACAGGAACAGGTTTCAGCAAACTGTAATGATTTCTGTTTGAATGTTGAATGTTTTAAGTTTTTAATTGGAATCCGAAATCATATTTTCATATTGTCCTTCACTTTGAATGCATGCATTGGGGTAAAGGCCCATTTAGAGCCCCTTTTTTGGTCGGGTTTTTACAGTTGGTATCAGAGCTCAGAGTCATAGATTCTGTAGACTGACCTTTTGTTGTAGGTCATTTTTCCCATGATCACCAGCACTCCGACAGTCATCAGTGTAAAGACCCGACCCAAAAGGGGCTCTAAATGGGCCTTTACCCCAATGCATGCATTCAAAGTAAGAACTTTATACAAATATGTTTTCGGATTCCAATTAAAATTAAAACATTCAGCATTCAATCAGAAATCAATACAGATTTATCAAAACTCGTCCCCTGTCTCCAAGCACTGCTTTCAAGACAAATAGATTTCCAAAAGTTTACTCTGATAAGAGATTTATTAAAATCATTCAAAACCTTCTCGATACAACAATGCTGGAATCCACAAAAACAATGAGAAAAACATCCTAGGCTCTGTAACGGCCCAGGGTTTTCTTCCCGGTCTTCCAGGTATGCCCTAGGGGTAATTTGGTAATTTGGTCGGGCCGTCAGGGTCGTTTGTGTCCTTTCCAGTTACTAAAATTATTGGATGGTTTTATGTAGGTTTTTGGAGGGGTTTGTGGTTTGGTTTGAGCAAGGTTTGATGCAAAAGTAAAAATAAAGGTATTTGTCTTTGCAGTGGGTTTGAACCCTGGTCTCTGGGAAGCTTGTAGAGATGTGTGCCAATTGAGCCATTAGGTGCTCTTGTTGCTCTTTCTCGCATCACATCTTAGTTAACCTTGGATCTTTGGTGTTTGGTGCATTTGGTTAAATGAAATAGAAATTAGGTTTGTTGTGTTTTCTTCTCCAAAAGAGTTGTGGCCGCCAAGCTTTCTCCCAAGCTCTCCTTGCCGATTCTTCATCCTTGCAGCTCCCTTGGATCGTTCATCATCATTCCGGTAAGTCTTCATCTTCTTCATCTTCTCGATAGGTTGTTTTGCTTTGGCGAAGGTAAGAAGAGGTGCCCATGTGTGTGTGTGTGTTGTTGCAGTCCGCCAGCGCCGGATCGCCCACCACCGGCCAGATCACCTGAGCAAAGACGCCCGAACGCGCCGGTCACCACTGCTGCCGTGACACCACACCAGCAACCGCCAGATCCGCCCATCGCGACGCCCAGGGCTCGCGCAGCAGCCCGCCGCCGCACTCGGTTCATAAAGCAGCAGCGAGATCGCCCAGCCCCACGCGCCTTCACTCCGAGCCGCCTCACGCGCCAGCCAGCCACTGCGTCTCGCGTCGCCTGCCGCGCCAGCGCCAGCGCGCCTTCGCCTCAGACGTTCGCGCCGCGCGCCCTCGCCCGAGCTGCTCGCCGTGTCCGCGATCGCGCCGCGCTAGCCGCGCGCGCTCGCCCGTCTGCCGTGCTCCAAATACAGTCATCGCACAGCGCCAGCCGCTTCTGGCCGCCGCCCAGCGCCACCAGCCGCACCCGCACTGCCAGCGAAGACTTCACTCCCGTCGTCGTGTCGTGCCGTGTGTGTGCCCCAGCCGAGCACGCTTGTTTTATTATATTTTAGGGCTATGATGGTGATTTCTATTGTGTTTGTTAGGTTCTCGTTAGCTAGCTCTGGATCGATCGCAGCTTAGGATTTTTGTGTGTAGTTTCCTCCCGGCCAGTAAGGATCTCTTACCGGAGTTGTGTGGACCTCGCGATGTTCTTTGTGATTGTTGTTTGTATGTTTGTTTGTGATTATCGCATGTATAGTTTAGGTGCTCGCTTCAATTCCTCGACTAGCATGACTTCGTATGTTGTTCTCTCATGTTAGCCCATGCTAGGTTGTTCCGTTCTAGCATGCTCATATCTGTTCTTGCTTCGTAGTACCATGCTAGGTTCGTTGTATCTGTTGAGCACGTTTTGGATTGTATTGGATTGTATGTTATTGATATGATAGGTTAAAGTGTAGGTAGGTAGCATCATCCGGCCCGATGCATAAAGTATCTTGCATCCATGGCGTGGACGTCGAGACAGATCCTCCGTCCCTCGACCCCGTTAGGGTTTAGCTAACCCGACCGGTAGACCACGCAATCTTGGGTGAGGGTGGCGGATCGTTAAATGCCCCAACGGTCCGGATGATGACTTGGCACCGCCTCGTCCCGACGATCGGCACGTCCTCGGCGTGTTCGCCGTAGCCCTTGATTGCGACTGTTAGGGCAAGGACCGCTTCTCGGTGTAAGCCTACCACGACCGGTTCCTTAGCCTCAAAGTGCGTGGTTCAGCCGACATAGTTCACGTGTCCGTGTCTCACACCCCTATGTCGGTGACACCGATCCGTAGATTTAGTTAGGCGTGGTGGATCGACATGGGCACTTTGCCACTAGACCCGCACCCCCATAGTTCTGCAGTAGCACGCGGTGCATGCTTACGCTCATTACAACGCCCGACCGGAGCTCCTCGGGATCTTGAGCTAGTGCACCTTTCGTGTCGACGATGAGATGTGAGCCGAGGCCGAGACTTGGTTCTCGTATAGGGCGTATTGTGTGGTGTGGATTATTCCGACTAAGACCACGAGTTGGCATCCGAGGTCCAAGTGTGGACTTAAGCTATGTGCTCTATTCTCGTGTTTATATTCATAGCTTGCATACACTCATCTAGATGACCATGTGCATCGTATTGTACCCCTGGTTGGGGATTCTTACTTGAGTAATTCGTTACTCACCCTTACTTATCTTTCAGTAACCATGGCGCGAGGGTGATGGTGAAGGAGGAGCCGTGATCATGGGAACTTGCTTTGTCGTCGCCTCTCGACTTTTCTTATGTTATGACTCTTTTCGTTATTTCTCCCCCTGAATGCATGTAGCGCACACGAGCCCTAGGATACTTTTCTGAATTATTTGTGGATTCCAGCTTTGTTGAATTTGAGGATGTTTTAAATGTTTTTAATAAAATCTCTGATCAGAGTAAACTGTTGGAAATGTATTTGTCTGTGAAACAGGTGCTTGGAGACAGGAACAGGTTTCGGTAGACTTTATTGTTCTGAATGAATCTTGAATGTTTTGATTTAATGGGAATCCGAAAACTTTATTTTCATCATGTCTTTTCCTTTTAATACATGCATTGGGGTAAAGGCCTATTTAGTGCCCTTTTTGGGTCAGGTCTTTACAGTTGGTATCAGAGCTCAGAGTCATAGACTTTGTAGACTGACCTTTTTGTTGTAGGTCGTCTTTCCCATGATCACCAAAGACTCACACTCATCAGTGCACGCCTAAGTTCTTCGCTTTTTGAAAAGGGTTAAGAATGTACAATACCTTTCATCTAGTGTATGCCTTGAGTAGTGTTGTGGAGCGAGACGAAGCGTGTTCGACTGTTGTTGGTTTGGGCTTAGTGAGCCATCATGCCAACTTTCTCAGCAGTCTGGCGGCGCAGCTTGTTTAGCGACTTGTTGAGGTATCCAGATAGATTCGGATGCCCCGGGACATCGCTCGCAGGGAGGTAGAGCTTAGACTCCGCTGGCCATTTGTGGCCCGATTCTTTGTCGCTTTTCCCAGTGAGAGGGTGGTGGTGCTTCGTGCGAGATCGCCAAGATGTTGATCGCACCTGCAGGAGCAGGGCGCTTGGCATGTCCGACCGAGGAGTTGGACCGATCGTGTTGATGTTGAGGCCGCGTCCAGGGTTGTTAGGCCCGCATGCGGTTTGGCCCCTGCAGCTTGAGTTGCCTAGAGGAGGGGGTAGAGGCTAGCGGCGCCTGAGTGAGACTCCTTGAGCAGAGTGTGCTCCACCATGAGAGATTTGATGGCGTGTCTTTAGCTATCGAGAGCGGAGACCTGTGCGCAGCTTTGTAGCGCGTAGTGAGGAGTCCCGGCACGATAGCCAGCGGTGTGAGTTTGTTTCAAATTTTTCCCCAAAGAGCTCTTGTAGCCGGAGGTTCCCGAGAGGGCATGATCAAGAGTTTATTCAGATGAGTTTGTTGGCGTTGATGGAGACGCCCGTGTTGGCAAATGGATGCCTGTAGAGCTCGATGTTTTAGTAAGTCCTACCGCTAGTAGTAAAGTAGTTGGCCAGTGTTTGAGTTTAGCATCCGTGTGTGGGATGCCCCGCTTGCTCGAGGCCGAGGTGTGCTGCCCTGTCTTTGCTTGGTTCATCGATGGTGGTGGAAGTCCCTTGTGAGAGGTGGACTAGCGAGTCTCCACCACGCCCGATTGTTTGGCAAGTTGCCGTGTTAGTGGCTTGAGGCGGATGAAGGGTCATCTTTGCCCCTTGCGAGCCTCTTTGCTTGTTGTTTAACACCCGACTTCCTCGGATGTGGATTTGGTAGTAGTAGCACTTGAGGTGCATTGGTTGGTGTGCCACTTTGGCACTAAGTCCGGTTCGAGCTTGAGTTTGGCTTGGGCATAGCAGATGGTTCTATGCCGTTCGGAGTTCAAACAGACTCCTTTAGCCTTGGATCTGTTTATGGCGCTTGCACCCGTTTAGGTCGTGCGGAGGGCTAGTTCGGTGGTAGTCGATGGACTACAAGCGAAAGGATGCTCGAGAGGAGCCGGAGCCTCTTCCCAGTGTTTCGGAGGTTGAGTAAGTCAAAGAGTTGCCGGTTGGTAAATGTTGGTGCGCGTGAGTCTCGCGCTAGTGTTAAGGCCAAGAGATCTTCTTTGTGGTTGGTAGTGCGGTCAACTACCTTCGAGGGCCTAATCTGAGGAGAGTTGAGCATCGTATATGCGAGTTTGGTCCAGCAGAGGATCTCGAGTTGGATGCTCATGAGATGAGCCGATGCCTATGAGGCGAGATGATGCCGATGCCTTGCGAGAGGTTTTGGATGCCTTAGGGGTAAGCACCCTTGGTTGAGGCTTGGTACAAAGTAAGTTTGGTTTGGCATGATTATGCTTTGGTAGAGCAAGGTTGCCTCAGCTTCGAGTATCGTGTGGAGATGGAACTTTTGGTGTTCCTTTGGTTGATTGTATCCCTGCCAGAAGTTAGTGTTGCCTTTTGGGAAGCACTGTTAGTCTTGGATCTCTGAAGGAAGGTTGAGAGTTGTGCACACAAGTGTGTTCGTGTAGTTCGTTCGTGGCGAGAGTTCCGTAACCATGTAGGGATTGCATTGGAGAACTGTGTGCTCGCCTGGAGAAGTTGGACTCGGTGGATGTTCTAAGGCTTTAGTTGAGGTTGTAAGGATACCGTGCTCGTAGTTGGGTTGTTGCCTAGGCAAGTTTGTTAAGTTGACCCTAAGCTTGGTTGGTGGAACCTCTTGTGTTCATGGTTGGTGTTGGATGGTGCTTTGAACGAATGGTGGATGTAGTGAAGCCGCGTAGTTCCCTAATCGTAGTTGCTAAGGGTGTTGCTCGGAATCCTTACCCTAGGTGGAAGCTACATTGTGGCCGATGCTTTGAGTAGGAGGATGACACATTCTGAAGCATTTCTGGTCTTTTTGGTTTCGAGGTTTGGAGCAGGCGAGCGTGGTTGTGATGCTGGGAAAAGGAGTTGTTTGTTCGGTGTAGTTGGTTGTTAGACCGTTAGGCGACAAGTGTGTGTCGAGGTTTGCCGAAGAACCCTAGTTGTGGAGAGCCTCACAAGAGCTCGGTCAGGACCAGTGTAGTGAGTTTAGTTGGCAAGCCGTAGTCGGGTAGTTTGTAGCCTCGGGTGAGTTGCTGGCAGTTTTGGTAGGCTAACAAGCCAGAGTTTGTTTGGAGTAGAGTCCGGATTTGGTTCCGGTGTGGTGGCAAGTTGGTGCTTGATGTTGGCCAAGGTGTGGTTTTCGAGTTGCCAAGGAGTTAGCCTTGTTCGTGGGTAAGTGGTTTGCCCCCAGTAGGATGTCTCTCCTGCTCCCGCAGTTTGAGAGTGCCCTTATTTGTTGTTTGGGGGTGAGTCTTCTCTTGCTCGTGGTTGGCGGTCCACTGTGGTGGACCCCTTGTTGTTGCCTCCGGAGAGTTGGATGTTGTGCCTAGGCGAGCAAGACAAATGAGCGGTTATGAAGCTCTCTGCCTCTTCGATGTCCGCTTGTAAGGACTGCTTTCTCCTTGGGAGTTGTTAGGTTATTCCTTGGTCTTGGAATTGGTGGTAGTGGTGCTAGTAGGAGGAAAAGTTTGTTGGCTGCTTGGAAGCAGTTGTTTGTCTAGTTAAGCGGACTCGTGAGTGGTGTTCTGGAAGTTGCAGTAAGGGTTGTTCTGCCTCCTATGAGTGTTTGGCCTAGTTGGTTAAGGTTTTGAGTGTTGGCTTGGAAGCTGTTGCACCTTTGTAGTTGAAGGCCCCTTTGTTTCAGTTATGGATGAGGTTGCACCTTTGTGGCTGGATTAGGTCCGACTTTTGAGGATCCTTGTCGCTAGTGTAGCTTGCACTCTGCCACCATTGTTGGTATTCTTGTTCTTGGTAGTTGGTGTTGACCAGTAGTGGAGTTCCGTTATGAAGTTTCGGTGGGAAGGTGCATTAAGCCTAAGCTTGAGGGTTAAGCTCTGTATGTGTTATCGCTTGGACTTGTGAGATGTGTTTCATATTTGAGGTGAGCTTTGTTCCGTTGTTTGCATGGAGGTAAGTTTAGTGGTTGGAGCCCTCTGGGGCCTGGTTGATTGCAAGTTGTCTTGCCCAGCTAGTGATTTGAGTCGAGCTAGAGATGAGTGGATTGGCATAGCTATGCAGTTGTAGTTGTTTGAGCTTCCTAGTTCGTAGCACTCAAGTTGTTGGATTGTAAGTTTCGTGTGGGAGCCGTCAGCTAGTTGAGGTTGTTGTGTGAGTTCGGATTTTTGGAGTATTGACTTCAGTAGCTAGAGCTCGCACCTCGGTTGGTGTGCGAGATGCCATTTCTATGGAGTAGAGGCATGTCGGGCTTGGGTTGGAGATGTTGCCATTAGGGTGTGGCAACAAAGGTTTGTTCTAGGCAAGTGCGTGGGCGAACCGTGGTTCAGAGAGTGTTCTTAGAAGCTTATGAGCCGAGTGCGCTTTCGTAGTGTTTTCACCCTTTTTGTCCGATGGTCTTTTGGGAGGAGTGAGCCGATCCTTCTGAGCTTGTTGCGAGTTGGTGTTTCCGTGATTAGGCAATGGGAGACAAAGGTGTGGTTTTAGGAGGTTGCCTTGGGTTGCGCTTCTCGTGGTCGATTCTTGTGGTTCCATTGAGGCATTGTATGGTAAGTGTTGCGTGTCTCTAGTGCTTTGTGAGAAAAGGTTGGTGGCCGTCGGTGTTGTTTTGGGTCCCGTGTTGCTGCAGCTTGACCGAGGTGTTGTGCGGGAGGTTGAGCTCGTTTGTGGTTAGCTTCGGAGCAGGCATGAAAGTTTCGCCGATGTTCGGCGTCGAGTTTTAGAGTTTGAGGTTGGACAGTGCGTGCTTTTAAGGTTGTGCCGTTGTGAGTTGTGTTGAGGTTTGGTAAGCGGGAGAAGTGGAGTCTCCTGTTGTTGGACCATTTGAGATTCTCGAGAGGATTGGCGAGAGTTGCATATTGGTTAGCTTTTTCTCATCATTGTCACCGTGTGCGTTGTTCTCATGTATCGGTGTGAGGCAAGATGTGTCGGACCCATTGCTCATTGTGGACTTTGAGCCTTTGCAATGATTGAGGTTTGAGCTTCAAGGGGAAGCTGTGAGTATTCTGGTCTTTGAGACGAAGACGTTGGATAATCGTGAGATCCGTTTGGTAAAAGTTCAGTGGAGGAGTTAGAGTTCAGAGGAGGCCGCTTGTGAGCGGGGAAGACGGGATGAGATTGCAGTATCTGTCTTTGTTTCATCTTAAGGACTTTTGAGGACGAAAGTCATAAAAAGGAGGAATATTGTAACGCCCGTGTGTTTTTCTTCCCGCCTTCAAGGTATGCCCTAGGGGTAATTTGGTCGGGCCGTCAGGGTCGTTTGTGTCCTTTCCAGTTACTAAAATTATTGGATGGTTTTATGTAGGTTTTTGGAGGGGTTTGTGGTTTGGTTTGAGCAAGGTTTGATGCAAAAGTAAAAATAAAGGTATTTGTCTTTGCAAATGGGTTTGAACCCGGGTCTCCCGGAAGCTTGTAGAGATGTGTGCCAATTGAGCCATTAGGTGCTCTTGTTGCTCTTTCTGCATCACATCTTAGTTAACCTTGGATCTTTGGTGTTTGGTGCATTTGGTTAAATGAAATAGAAATTAGGTTTGTTGTGTTTTCTTCTCCAAAAGAGTTGTGGCCGCCCAAGCTTTCTCCCAAGCTCTCCTTGCCGATTCTTCATCCTTGCAGCTCCCTTGGATCGTTCATCATCATTCCGGGTAAGTCTTCATCTTCTTCATCTTCTCGATAGGTTGTTTTGCTGGCCGAAGGTAAGAAGAGGTGCCCATGTGTGTGTGTGTTGTTGCAGTCCGCCCAGCGCCGGATCGCCCACCACCGCCGCACATCGCTGGCGAAGACGCCCGAACGCGTCGCTCAGCCACCACTCGCCGCCGCCGCAGACACCAAAGAACCGCCAGATCCGCCATCGCGACGCCCGCTTCGCGCAGCCCGCCGTCGCACCGGGCCAAGCAGCAGCAGATCGCCAGCGCCCACGCGCTTTCACTCCGAAAGCCGCCGCGCGCGCGCCAGCCAAGCGTCAAGGCCGCCGCGCACGCCGCCAATACGCCGCCGCCCAGACGTTCTCAGAAAGACCCGACCTAAAAGGGGCTCTAAATGGGCCTTTACCCCAATGCATGTAGTGAAAATAAAAGATATTAAGAAAATACATTTCGGATCCCAAGTAAAAACAAAACATTCAACAACCAAAACATACATTTCTAAAAGCATACTCGATCGTAGATTTATTTAAACCATTAAAACAATCCACAAGTATAAATATGCCGGAATCCATAAAACGTAAGAAAACATCCTGGGCTCTGTGCCGCCTACATGCATTCAGGGAAATAACAAAAGTCAAGAGTCATGATAAATAAAATAGAATAATCGAGATGACAAAGCAGATTCCATGATCACAGCTCCTCCATCACCCATCCTGTCTCCCTTGCTTGATTACCCGTGGAAAACCACGCAATAAGGGTGAGTAACGAATTACCCAAAGAAGAATCCCCAACCGGGTACAATACGATATACATGATCATCTAGAAGAATGTATGCAAGCTATGAGTACAAACACGTAGCGCGAGCACATAGCTAAGTCCACACTTGGACCTCGGATGCCATCTCGTGGTCTTAGTCCGAAATACCACAACACACTAAACGCGCTATACGGAACAAGTCCCGCCTCACTGCTTCATCGACGATACGAAAGGTGCACTAGCTCAAGATCCCGAGGAGCTCTCGGTCCGGCGCCAGTAATGAGCATAAGCGCCGCACCGCATGCTACCGCAAACTCGGGGTGCTGGGGTCTAGTGGCAAGCGCCCGTGTTCGATCACACCATGCCTAACTAAATCTCTCGGATCGGTGTCACCGACATAGGGTGTGAGACTCGACACGTGAACTATGTCACTGTACCACCGCACTGAGGCTAAGGAACCGGCCGTGGTAGGCTTACACCGAAGCGGTCCCTTGCCCTAACAGTGGCAATCAAGGGCTACGGCCGAACACGCCGAGGACGTGCCGATCGCCGGGACGAGGCAATGCCAAGTCATCATCCCGACCGTTGGGGCATTTAACGATCGCCACCCTCACCCAAGATTGCGGGGGCCTACCGGTTGGGATAGCTAATCCCTCACGGGGTCCAAGGATCGAGAATCTGTCTCGAACGTCCTTGCCATAGATGCAAGATACTTTATGCATCGGGCCCTGATGATTCTATCTACCTCAATTCTAAACCTTAACAATAATAACGATTCAATCAATGCACCCAATACGTGCTCATCGGATACAAAGAACCTAGCATGATACTACGAAGCAAGAACAGATATCGAACATGCTAGAATAGAACAACCTAGCATGGGCTAACATGAGAAACAATACAAGAGTTCATGCCACCAGAAATTGAATGCAGCACCTAGAGATAAACATGCTAGTAATCATACACAGCATACAAAACAACAATCACAAATATACCAAGCAGGTCCACACAACCCCTGTAGAAGAAATCCTTACCTTGGCCTGGAAGACTTCTACACACAAATCCTAAGTCATGGAACAATCCCGAGCTAGCGGCGGGAACCTAGCAAACCAACAATAATCAGCATCTAAAATATCTAAACAACAATAGAATGAAAAAGCTCGGCTCGGGAACTCACGCGCGCGCGACGACACGAGCTTGGGGTCAGCTGGCGAGCCGCACGCGCAAGGACGCTACTACAGCGCAGCAGACGGACGCCGCTGCACGCACGGCACGGGCAGGACGCGATACGCTGGGCGAAGCGTCTGGCGAAAGGCGCGCGCTGGCGCTGGCGTCGCGATGCGGACACGGCGAGCAGCTTCAGCGGAGGACGCGCGCGCGGCGAACGTCTCGGGCGGGCGCGCGCGGCGAGCGCGATTCGGCAAGCGACACACGGCGAGGGCGCGCGATGGGCGGCGACGCGGCGCGCGGCCGACGCTGGGCGGCGCGGCGCGAGACCTCTCGGCGCGTCGAAGCGACGGCGATCTCGCGCTGGCCGGCGAACAACAAGGCTCTTTGGGACAGATCTCGGGCGTCTGCGAGCGACGGCCGGACGTCGACGGCAGCGAAGCGATTCAGGCTGGGCGAACGACAAGGCTTTCTTGGGACGATCTGGGCGTCTGCGAGCGACGGGGCGATCTCATACTGGCGCGAACGCAACAAGGCTTCTTGGGACAAATCTGGGCGTCGGCGAGCGATTGGCTGGACGTCGGCGACGGCGAAGGCGATCTGTCTTTGCCTTGGCGAGCGACAAAAGGCTCGGGCCGGGAGATCTGGCGTCTGCGAGCGATCGGGGCGATCTGTCTTTCTTGCCGCTCGCTACACTCGGTGGCCGCAATCAACACAACACACACAACACACCTCTTTTCACTTGGCCAAACGCACACCAAACGGATGAGAAGAAGAAGAAGAAGATCAATACCTACCCGGAATGATGATGATCGAACCCAAGGAGATGCAAGGATGAAGAATCGGCAAGGCTATGGAGATGGAGAGCTTGGGCGCCAAGAGGTGTTTTGGAGAAGAAAATGGAATAACCTAATTCTATTTCATTTAACCAAATGCACCAAAACTCCAAAATCCAAGGTTAACTAAGATGTGATGCGAAAGAGCAACAAGAGCACCTAATGGCTCAATTGGCACACCTCTCTACAAGCTTCCCAGAGACCCGAGTTCAAACCCCGCCACAAAGACAAATTCCTTTATTTTTACTTTTGCAACGAACCTTACTCAAACCAAACCACAAACCCCTCCAAAACCTACAAAAACCATCCAATAATTTTAGTAATCGAAAAGACACAAACGACTTCGACGGCCCGACCAAATTACCAAATTACCCCTAGGGCATACCTCGGAAGACCGGAAGAAAAACTCAGGTCGTTACAATATTCCTCCTTTTTATGACTTTCGTCCTCGAAAGTCCTTAAGACAGAAACAAATTTCTCGGGTAATGCAATCTCATCTCGCCTTCCCGCTCCCAAGTGGCTTCCTCGTAACCCCGACTCTTCCACCAACCTTTTACTAAACGAATCTCGCGATTGCGCAACGTCTTGGTCTCAAAGGCAAGGATCCTCACCGCTTCTCCTCGAAGTTCAAATCCTCATTCACCGCAAAGGCTCAAAGTCCACAATGTGCGACGGTCCGGCACATACTTGCCTCAACATCGATACATGAAAAACACTATGCACCGATAGTGACGGAGGTAGGGCTAACCGGTAAGCAACTCTGCCAATCCTCTCTAGGATCTCAAACGGACCAACAAATCGAGGACTCAACTTCCCACGCTTGCAAACCTCGTAACACCTCGCGCATCGGAGCAACCTTAAGGAACACATGCCGACCAACCTCAAACTCCAAATCTCGACGCCAACATCGGCGTAACTCTCTGCTTCTCGCTCTCGAAGCGGTCAACATACGAGCTCTAATCTTACTCAGACCGCACCATTGGTCAATCGCGAGAACTCGGGACCCAAAACTCGTCTACCACCAACCTTTTCCCGAACACGGGGGACCGACAACGCTTACCATACAATGCCTCGAATGGAGCCATCTCAATCGTCGCCGATCGTAATCGTTGTTATAGGCAAACTCCATCAAGTCTGAATCTCGGTCCCAACCGCTCGGGAAATCCAACACACAAGCCCTCAACATATCCTCGAGAATCGATTCACTCTCTCGGTCGACCATCCGTCCGAGGGTGAAAAGTCAGGTCTGAATCGCACTCTGTGCCCAAACCCTTCTGAGCGCTCTCGAAACGAGAAGTGAACCATGAGTCACGATCGGACACAATCCTCACCGGTACACCATGATAACGGATGATCTGCTTCCAAAAACACCGCGCCCACTCGCTCCACGATAAGTGTCTCGTCCCGGGAATGAAGTGTGCGCTCTTGTCAAACGGTCGACTATCACCCAAATCGAGAGAACTTCCTGAGTCCTTGGCAAACCGTATATAAAGTCCATAGAGATCTCTTCCCATTTCCACTGGGTACACTCGATGGTCAAGCAAAAACCACCGGCCTCTCGCTGGGTGCCTTCACTTGCGACAAGTGAGACACCTACCGACAAACTCTGCCACATCTCTCTTCATCCCCATCCACCGAAAAAGTCCGCTTAGGTCTCGATACATCTTGGTACCCCGGGGTGCCAAGCAAAAGGGGGAACAGTGGGCCTCCGAGAGCAACTCGGCTCATAAACTCCGCAATGTCCGGAACACACAACCGCCTCTATAAGTCAACCCACCGCTCGTGAATACACAAAGTCAAAGTCACCATCAAGCTCGACTCATCAACCAATCTCTTAAGTGCGGGTCACCCAACCGGTTGTCTATAATCCGCACGAATCGACGGTGAATAGTCCAATCGAGCTACCACAGCGGTAACCTCTCCCAACAACACGCAACCTCGGCCGCTCGAACTCTCTCTCTCGCAAACTGGCTGGGAACTCAACAACGCCGCAGAGTGCGACGTCTTTTCGCTCAAAGCATCGGCCACTACATTGGCTTTACCGGATGGTACAAAATCTCGCAGATCATAATCCTTTACCAGCTCTAACCATCTCCTCTCGCCTCATATTCAACTCCTTCGAGTAAACAGATACTTGAGGCTCGGTGATCGGTAAACATCTCAATCCGCCACCGCATGTAATGCCTCCAAATCTTCGGTGCAAACACCACTGCGCCAACTCCATATCATGAGTCGGGTAGTTCTCGCTCATACGGCTTGGTGGCGACGGAAGCATAGGCAATGACCTTCCCGTCTTGCATCAACACACAACCTAATCCAAACTTGGAAGCATCATCAGAGACCACGAAACCACTGTCCCTCCGGATCGCCAACACTCAGTCTTGAAGTCAAATCTGCGCTTGAGCACAGCAAAGCTCTCATCACCTGCTTGTCCCAAACAAACTCGACACCCTTCCTCGCCGACGAGTGAGGGGCGAGGCTAAAGCAGAGAAGTCCTTGACGAACCGACGGTAGTAACTCGCCAAACCAGTAAAGTCGCGAATCTCTAGAATCGAGTCGGCTTGGCCCATGAACTCACGGCCTCAATCTTCGCGGGGTCCACGGCTATACCATCTCTCGAAACTACGTGGCCTAGGAAGGCCACCGCTCCAACCAGAATCACATTTGGAAAACTTCGCATAAAGTCGGGTTTTCCTCAAAGCCGCCAATACTCGCCTCAAATGCTCGCATGGTCTTCTTTAGACCTCGAATAAATCGAATATCGCAATGAACACGATGACGGCCGTCCCAAAAATGATTTGAACACCCTATCCATCATGTCCATAAACGCTACTTTGGGGCATTGGTCAATCCAAACGACATGACCACAAACTCATAGTGACCATATCCGACTCGAAGTCGTCTTAGGAATGTCGGCATCCCCGATCCGCAAATCGATGGTAACCGGATCTCGATCTATCTTGGAGAACATCAAGCTCCTCAAGCCGATCGAACAAATCATCGATACGGGGCAACGGATACTTATTCTTCATCGCCACCTTATTAAGCTCGCGGTAATCAATACATAAGCGCATAGAACCATCCTTCTTTTTCACAAACAGAATCGGTGCTCCCACGGGACACACTTGGACGGATGAACCCTCGGTCTAACATCTCCCGCAATCGAATCTTGATTCGCCTTTAACTCACTGGCGCCATGCGATACGGAGCCTTCGAGATAGGGAGGGTCCCCGGCTCGAGCTCAATAATGAAGTCAACCTCTCTCTTTGGGGCAACCCCAGTAACTCCTCTCAGAAACACATCCGCGAACTCCCGCACGACCAAGGCACTGATCATCATCAATGCCGAGGGGCGCTCTTCCTGCACAACTTGGCTAGATAGCCCCAAGCTCCATGAGCTAGCAAACGACGAGCTTTCACACGGTGACACCATCGGCGGGCAAACTCCACCTGGACTCCACGAAACTTAAAGCTAGGCCGACCTAGCGGTGCCCAACACTACTTCTTTCCGGTGGCGGTCAATCAACGCGTGGTTAGCAAAACAACCACTCCATACCAAGAATCACATCAAAACCGCTCATAGGCGTAACTATGAGCGTAGCCACAAACAACTCTCCTGATATCTCGATCCGGCCATCCTTAATCTTATCTCTAGCCAACATATTAACTCCCGAAGGAGTTGCAACAGATAACTCAAAACCTAGAGGCTCTAGCCTCAACTTAGCATGCTCAAAGAAACAACACAGATACAAAAGAATGCGTGGAACCGAGAATCAAACAAGACAAATGCGCAGTGATCTAAAACAAGAAGCGTACCCACCACGCATCCGTACGTGCGCTCGGCCTCCTGACGGGTCGTAGCAAACACTGACCGCTGCTGCCGCATATTGGCCGAGCCGCCATAGCCGGCCGATCACAAAAGCGGGCCATGTGACCCTCTCTACCACAACGGAAGCACAATCTAGGTCCAGCCGACAGGTCTCCGGCGTGGACTTTCCCACAAGTAGCACAAGCGAAATCGCTCGGGTCCTCCCCCTGCTGCCGGGCTGAAACGGACCGAGCTCTCCGCCGATCTCGCTTCGAATCGCCTTGGCGGCGCGGCCGCCTCGAAAGTCAAACTTTCTTCTTACGCTTCTACATACCTCTTGGGACAGACGCTGAACAGAGCGGCAACAACCCGCTCAGCAGGATACTTCCCATTATAGATCGTGGCTAATCGGACAGCCCTAGCATAAGTGTCGGGGGCCCGAGCCACGACATCCTGGGAAACACCGCGCTCAATCCAGATATGAACTTCCGAATCTTCACTCGGGGTGGCAATCAATCGAGGAGCAAAATATCCATACTCGAGAACTTGCGCTCATATTCCTCAATGGAATCGTAACCTCGCCTGTGTTTCTGGAAGGGCTCCACCATCTTCTCCCGAGCCTCATCACCGATGAACTTTACCTTGAACTCACCTTGAAGAACTCCCAAGTAGCGGGTGGAGACCCACCGGTCTCTCGCTCAAGGTGGACTCCCACCACCATCTCATTGTTCCTCCTAGCACATGAGCCGCACATCTCGGCCTCTGAATATCGGGGCACACCATGATCGGGAAGGTGTACTCCAAATGGGCAATCCACCGGCCGCCGCTAACGCATCACCGGTGGCATCGAACTTCTCAAAGCTTCCACTTCACAAAATCCTTCACCACCTACCCAATTCCTCGGCACCTCTCCGCCATATCCGCCTCTGGGGCTACTTGCTCTGTGGAGCCGAGGTGCTACTTGAGCTCACTTTGAACCAATCGAGTCGTACCGCTCGGATCTGGGCTCGGACTCTTCCCGCCAGCACGCTAACAAGGCACGGGTCTCGCCCTCTGGTCACTCAACATGCTGACCATAAAAGCCCTCATAGACTCAAAGAAACTCGCTCCCGGGAGTAGCGATCTCACGGTGCTCGGTCGCCTCAACGCCCGCTCTAGGCGTAACGGAGGAGCTGCTGGTGGAATGCCATCGATGTCGACTTGGGACGATGTCCTGCAGATGTCGATCCGATCCTCGATACCTCGACCTACTCTCGAACCTCCTCTCCCGTGGACGGGTGATCGCATGTCGCGATCTACATCCAAACCAACAACGAATCAAAACTCGCTTTGTCACCATTCCACAACACCAAACAAGGCATACACTAGATGATAGGTATTGTAAATTCTTAACCCTTTTCCTTTCTAAAACAATAAATCTAGGCGTACTGATGACCGCCGGAGTCTTGATGATCATGGAAAACGACCTACAACAAAAGGTCGGTCTCTGAGAATCTATGACTGAGCTCGATACCAATCAGAAAGACCCGCCCAAAAGGGGCTCTAAATGGGCCTTTACCCCAATGCATGTAGTGAAAATAAAAGATATTAAGAAAAATACATTTCGGATCCCAAGTAAAAACAGAAACATTCAACAACCAAAACATACATTTCTAAAAGCATACTCGATCGAGAGATTTATTTAAACCATTAAAACAATCCACAAGTATAAATATGCTGGAATCCATAAAACGTAAGAAAACATCCTGGGGGCTCTGTGCCCGCCTACATGCATTCGGGGAAATAACAAAAGTCAAGAGTCATGATAAATAAAATAGAATAATCGAGAGATGACAGAGATTCCATGATCACGGCTCCTCCATCACCCATCCTGTCTCCCGCTTGATTACCTCGTGGAAAACCACGAATAAGGGTGAGTAACGAATTACCAGTAAGAATCCCTGGCCGGGGTACAATACGATATACATGATCATCTAGAAGAATGTATGCAAGCTATGAGTACAAACACGAGCGGAGCACATAGCTAAGTCCACACTTGGACCTCGGATGCCATCTCGGGTCTTAGTCCGAAATACCACAACACACTAAACGCGCTATACGGAACAAGTCCCGGCCTCACCGCTCTCATCGACGATACGAAAGGTGCACTAGCTCAAGATCCCGAGGAGCTCTCCAATGGCTGCGCTGTAATGAGCGTAAGCGCGCACCGCATGCTCACGCAAACTCGGGGTGCCGGGTCTAGTGGCAAGTCGCCCGTGTTCGATCACCATGCCTAACTAAATCTCGGATCGGTGTCACCGACATAGGGTGTGAGACTGGACACGTGAACTATGTCACTGTACCACCGCACTGAGGCTAAGGAACCGGTCGTGGTAGGCTTACACCGTGAAGCGGTCCTTGCCCTAACAGTGGCAATCAAGGGCTACGCCGAACACGCCGAGGCGTGTCGATCGCCGTGTGACGAGGCAATGCCAAGTCATCATCCCGACCGCTGGGGCATTTAACGATCGCCACCCTCACCCAAGATTGCGGGGCCTACCGGTTGGGATAGCTAATCCCTCACGGGGTCCAAGGACGGAGAAGCTGCTCTCGAACGTCCTTGCCATAGATGCAAGATACTTTATGCATCGGGCCCGATGATTCTATCTACCTCAATTCTAAACCTTAACAATAATAACGATTCAATCAATGCGGTCCAATACGTGCTCATCGGATACAAAGAACCTAGCATGATACTACGAAGCAAGAACAGATATCGAACATGCTAGAATAGAACAACCTAGCATGGGCTAACATGAGAAACAATACAAGAGTTCATGCCACCAGAATCTGCAATTGAGCAGCACCTAGAGATAAACATGCTAGTAATCATACACGGCATACAAAACAACAATCACAAATATACCGCAGGGTCCACACAACCCCGTAAGAAATCCTTACCTTGGTCGGAAGACTTCTACACACAAATCCTAAGTCATGGAACAATCCAGCTAGCGAGCGGGAACCTAGCAAACCAACAATAATCAGAGATCTAAAATATCTAAACAACAATAGAACAGCAAGCTCGGCTCGGAAACTCAAGCGGCGCGACGACACGAGCTTGGGGTCAGCTGGCGAGCCGGCACGGCAAGGACGCTGCTGCCGGCTGCGCTACAGCACGCACGGACGCTGCTACCGGCCGCCTGCTGCTGCACACGACGGCAGGAGCGAGAGCGCGCGCGCGCGAGCGCTCAGCGCGAAGCGCGCGCGGCGCTGGCGCGTGCGATCGCGATGACACGCGAGCAGCTTCGGCGAGGACGACGCGCGCGAGCTAACGTCTGGGCGGCGCGCGCGGGCTAGCGATTCGGCAAGCGAACCACAGCGAGGGCGCGCGATGGGCGACGCGGCGCGGGCCGACGCGCGGCGCTGGCAGCGAGACCTCTGGCGTCGTGGCGAGCGATCGGGCGATTCGCGCTGGCGCGGCGAACAAAAGCTCTTTGGGACAGATCTGGGCGTCGCGAAAGGACGGGCGTGGACGCGGCGACAACGAAGGCGATCGTCTTCTTGGCGCTGGCGAACGACAAGGCCGCTTTGGGACGATTCTGGCGTCTGAAGCGATCGGCGCGATCGGCGGCTTCTTTGCGAAACAACAAAGGCTGCTTTGGGACAGATCTGGGCGTCTGAGCGATCGGCCGACGTCGCGACGATGTGAGGCGATCTGTCTTCTGGAAGCGAAACGACAAGGCCGCTTGGGACAGAGATCTGGCGCGTCGAGCGATCGGGGCGATCTGTCTTTCTTGGCTCGGCTACACTCGGTGGTTCGCAATCAACACAACACACACAACACACCTCTTTTCACTTGGCCAAACGCACACCAAACGGATGAGAAGAAGAAGAAGAAGATCAATACCTACCCTAATGATGATGATCGAACCCAAGGAGATGCAAGGATGAAGAATCGGCAAGGCTATGGAGATGGAGAGCTTGGGCGGCCAAGAGGTGTTTTGGAGAAGAAAATGGAATAACCTAATTCTATTTCATTTAACCAAATGCACCAAAACTCCAAAATCCAAGGTTAACTAAGATGTGATGCAGAAAAGAGCAACAAGAGCACCTAATGGCTCAATTGGCACACCTCTCTACAAGCTTCCCAGAGACCCGGGTTCAAACCCCACTCAAAGACAAATTCCTTTATTTTTACTTTTGCAACGAACCTTACTCAAACCAAACCACAAACCCCTCCAAAACCTACAAAAACCATCCAATAATTTTAGTAATCGGAAAAGACACAAACGACCACGACGGCCCGACCAAATTACCAAATTACCCCTAGGGCATACAGTAGACCGGAAGAAAAACACAGGTCGTTACACATTCGCCCGCCTTGCGTCCCTGCCAGCCGAGCCGCCGTGTCCCGCATCGCACGCCAGCCGCCAAGCGCCTTCGCCCGTCTGCCGTGCTCCAAATCAGGTAGCGTGTCGCTACTGCGCTACACTTCGCCTGGCGCTTTGCCAGCCAAACCAGCCGCACCAACTGCCACAAGAAGACTCACCCCGTGTCATCGTGCCGTGTGAGTGCCCAGAGCCGAGCCTGCTTGTTTTATTATATTTTAGGGCTATGATGGTGATTTCTATTGTGTTTGTTAGGTTCTCGTTAGCTAGCTCGGGATCGATCGCAGCTTAGGATTTTTGTGTGTAGTTGCCTCCCGGTGTAAGGATCTCTTCACGGAGTTGTGTGGACCTCTGCGATGTTCTTTGTGATTGTTGTTTGTATGTTTGTTTGTGATTATCAAAGATGTATAGTTTAGGTGCTCGTTCAATTCTGACTAGCATGACTTCGTATGTTGTTCTCTCATGTTAGCCCATGCTAGGTTGTTCCGTTCTAGCATGCTCATATCTGTTCTTGCTTCGTAGTACCATGCTAGGTTCGTTGTATCTGTTGAGCACGTTTTGGATTGTATTGGATTGTATGTTATTGATATGATAGGTTAAAGTGTAGGTAGGTAGCATCATCCGGGCTCGATGCATAAAGTATCTTGCATCCATGGCGGGGACGTCGAGATAGATCCTCCGTCCCTGACCCCGTTAGGGTTTAGCTAACCCGACCGGTAGGCCCCGCAATCTTGGGTGAGGGTGGCGGATCATTTAAATGCCCCAACGGTCGGGATGATGACTTGGCACCGCCTCGTCCCCGACGATCGGCACGCCGCTCGGCGTGTTCGGCCGTAGCCCTTGATTGCCACTGTTAGGGCAGGACCGCTTCTGGTGTAAGCCTACCACGACCGTTCCTTAGCCTCAAAAAGGTGGTTCAGCCGACATAGTTCACGTGTCCGTGTCTCACACCCTATGTCGGTGACACCGATCCGCAGATTTAGTTAGGCGTGGTGACTAGACATGGGCGACTTGCCACTAGACCGGCACTTCATAGTCTGCGATAGCACGCGTGCATGCTTACGCTCATTACGGCGCCGACCGAGAGCTCCTCGGGATCTTGAGCTAGTGCACCTTTCGTATCGACGATGAGACAGCCGAGGCCGAGACTTGGTTCTCGTATAGGGCGTATTGTGTGGTGTGGATTATTCCGACTAAGACCACGAGTTGGCATCCGAGGTCCAAGTGTGGACTTAAGCTATGTGCTCTATTCTGTGTTTATATTCATAGCTTGCATACACTCATCTAGATGACCATGTGCATCGTATTGTACCCCTGCTGGGGATTCTTCTTGAGTAATTCGTTACTCACCCTTACTTATCTTTCAGGTAACCATGGCGCGAGGCAGGATGGCTGAAGGAGGAGCTGTGATCATGGGAACTTGCTGTCGTCTCTGACTTTTCTTATGTTATGACTCTTTTCGTTATTTCTCCCCTGAATGCATGTAGCCGGGTACGGAGCCCTAGGATACTTTTCTGAATTATTTGTGGATTCCAGCTTTGTTGAATTTGAGGATGTTTTAAATGTTTTTAATAAAATCTCTGATCAGAGTAAACTGTTGGAAATGTATTTGTCTGTGAAACAGGTGCTTGGAGACAGGAACAGGTTTCGGTAGACTTTATTGTTCTGAATGAATCTTGAATGTTTTGATTTAATGGGAATCCGAAAACTTTATTTTCATCATGTCTTTTCCTTTTAATACATGCATTGAGGTAAAGGCCTATTTAGTGCCCTTTTTGGGTCGGGTCTTTACAGGCTCTATGCCCGACTATATGCATTCAGGGGAAATAAAAAGGCAAAGAGTCATAATATAAAAATCAGAGACAACAGCAGGTTCCCATGATCACAGCTCCTCCTTCAGCCATCCTGTATCGCAGGTTACCTGTGGAAAAACCACAAAATAAGGGTGAGTAACGAATTACTCAGTAAGAATCCCCAACCGAGGTACAATACGATATACATGGTCATCTAGCCGAAAGATATGCAAGCTATGAATATAAACACAGAATAAAGCACATAGCTTAAATCCACTTACAAACCTCGGATGCCAACTCAGGGTCTTAGTCCGAAAAATCCATCACACAAAACGCCCTATACGAGAAACAAGTCCCGGCCTCAGCCTGTCTACTGTCGATACGAAAGGTGCACTAGCTCAAGATCCCGAGGAGCTCTTCGGCCGGTGATGTAATGAGCGTAAGCGCGCACCGCATGCTACTACAGACTCTGGGGGGTGCCGGGTCTAGTGGCAAGCTGCCCAGGCCCAGTCACCATGCCTAACTAAATCTCTGGATCGGTGTCACTGACATAGGGGTGTGAGACCTGGAAACGTGAACTATGTCAGCGTGAACCACCGCACCTGAGGCTAAGGAACCGGTCGTGGTAGGCTTACACCAGGAAGCCGTCCTTGCCCTAACAGGTGGTAATCAAGGGCTACGGCCGAACACGCTGAGGACGTGCCGACTGCCGGGGACGAGGCAATGCCAAGTCATCATCCCGACCGTTGGGGCATTTAACAGTCTGCCACCCTCACCCAAGATTGCAGGGCCAGCCGTTTGGGTTAGCTAAACCCTAACGGGATCAGGGACGGAGTACCGTCTCGTATGTCCATGTCATGGATGCAAGTTACGTTATGCATCCGGCCCGGATGATTCTATCTACCTGAACTCTAAACTATAATATCAACAGCAAGCAATCCAATACAATCCATTACGTGCTCAACAGATACAACGAACCTAGCATGATACTACGAAGCAAGAGAGAATATGAGCATGCCAGAACGGAACAACCTAGCATGGACTAACATAAGAAAACAACATAGGAAATCATGCCAGTCGGAAATTTAGAATAGAGCACCTAACACTATACATGCTGATAATCACAAAAAAACATACAAACAACAATCACATATAATACCGCAGGGCCCACACAACTCCGGTAAGAAATCCTTACCTTTGTCGGGAGGCTTCTACACACAAAATCCTAAGCTGCGAACACTCCCGAGCTAGCTAACGCGAACCTATCAAACACAATAATAATCACAATCTAAAAGCCTAAAAAATAATAAAACAACAGGCTCGGCTCGGGAGCACTCACACGGCTTGCGCGACACGGGGCAAGGCGCTTGCGGCAGTGAAAGCTGCTACCGGGCGAAAGATGGCACGGCGTTGGGGCGCTGCCGCCGACGTTGGGCGGCCGGCCGACACACGCACGCGGGCGAGGCCGCCGCGAGGCGCTGGGCGTGCGATGCGGATGCGGACGAGCAGCTCGGGCGAGGACTGGGCGTCCTGCTGCGATGGGCGACAGGGACGATGGGCTGGCTCGGCTGCTGGGCAATCGACGGGCGGCCTGGTGTGCTACGACGGCGAGCGATGGCGTGCTGGGGCGATCTGGGCGTCTGGCTCGGCTGCTGGGCAGATCTGGGCAGCATGCAACAAACACACACACACACAAGCTCTTCTTCTTACCTTCGGCCAGCAAGTACACCCAATCGAGATGATGAAGAGGATGAAGACTTACCCGGAATGATGATTGAACCTCGGGGCTGCAAAGGGAGGTTGAAAATCGGCAAGGGCTAGGGAGATCTTGGCTTGTGCGGCAAAGAGGATGTTGGAGAAGAAAGACAAAACCTATTTTCTTTTTCATTTAACCAAATGCACCAAAACTCCAAGATCCAAAGCTAACCATAATATGACGCAGAAGGAGCAACAAGACTGGCACGCATCCCCATAGGTTTTCTCGGAGACCCGGGTTCGAATCCCAGCTGCAACACAATTTCCTTATTTTTACTTTTGCATCTATCCATGCTCAAACCCATCCACCAAGCCTAAAAAACCTACATAAACCCATACAATAATTTTAGCAACTGGAAAAAGACATAAACGGCCCTGACGGCCCGACCAAATTACCAAAATACCCTTAGGGCATACCTGGAAGACCGGGATGAAAACCTGGGCCGTTCCAATATTCCCTCCTTTTTATGACTTTGTCCTCGAAAGTCCTTAAGACTGGAACAGCTCAGGATAGTGCAATCTCATCTCGTCTTCCCTCTCCCAAGTGGCTTCCTCTAAACCCTGACTCCTCCACTGAACCTTGACCAAACGAATCTCGCAATTATGCAACGTCTTTGTCTCAGAGGCAAGGATCCCCACTGGCTTCTCCTCGAAGCTCAAATCCTCATTCAGCTGCAAAGGCTCAAAGTCCACAATATGTGACGGGTCCGGCACATACTGCCTCAACATCGATACATGGAACACACTGTGCACCGTTGACAATGATGGAGATAGAGCTAACCGATAAGCAACTCTGCCAATCCTCTCCAGAATCTCAAACGGACCACAAAACGGGGACTCAACTTCCCACGCTTACCAAACCTCAAAACACCTCGCATCGGAGCAACCTTCAGCAACACGTGCTGACCAACCTCAAACTCCAAATCTTGACGCCGAACGTTGGCGTAACTTTTCTGCCTGCTCTGAGCTGACAACTCTAGCTCTAAACTCCTGCACATCACCTCTGGTCAAATGCAGCAACTCAGGACCCAAAACAAAACTGATGGCCACCAACCTTTTCCCAGAACACTGGAATCCTGCAATACTTACCATACAATGCCTCAATGGAACCACAAGAACTGACCGCTAAGAACTGCAACCCAAGGCAACATCATAAAACCACACTGGTCTCCCGCTGCCTAATCACGGAAACAACAACTCGCAACAAGCTCCAAAGGAGAAAAAGATCCTTACAAGCGGACCTCCGAAGGACAGAGAGCTTCACTACCGCTCTCTATCTTGCTCAGCTAAGCACAACATCCAACTCTCCCAGAGGCAACAACAAGGGGTCCACCACAGACTGGACTGCCAACCACGGGCAAGAGAAGACTCACCCCCAAACACCAAATAAGGGCAACTTCTCAAACTCTGGAAACAGGAAAGACATCCGCCATGGCAAAACCACTTGTCCCACGAGCAAGGCTAACTTCTAGCAACTCAAAAACCACACCTTGGTCAACACCAAGCTCCAACTTGCCACCACACCGGAACCAATCCGGACTCTACTCCAAACAAACTTTAGCTTGCTAGCCTACCAAATCTGCCAGCAACTCACCCGAGGTCTATAGCCTACACAACTCTGGCTTACCAACAGAAACTCACTACCTGGGCCTGACTGAGCTCTGGTAAGGCTCTCCACAACTAGGGTTCTTCAGCAACCCTCGACACACACTTTCTTCTAACGGTCTAACAGCCAACTGCCTGAACAACCAACTCCTTTTTCCAGCATCACAACCATGCTGGCTTGCTCCGAACCCCAAAACCAAAAAGACAAAAAATGCTTCAGAATGTGTCATCCTCCTACTCAAAGCATCAGCCACATCGTAGCTTCCACCCAGGGTAAGGATTCCGAGCAACACCCTTAGCAACTACAGTCAGGAACTACGCGGCTTCGCTACAACCACCATCTGATCAGTACCCTCAGAACTCCACCCATGAACCACAAAATGTTCCACCAACCAAGCTTAGGTCCAACCTAACCAAACGTGCCTAAGCAGCCTAAGCAACAAACCGACCACGAGCACGATACTACGAACCTAGCATGATACAACGAACCTAGCATGATACTACGAAGCAAGAACAGATAACGAGCATGCCAGAACAGAACAACCTAGCATGGACTAACATAAGAAAACAACATAAGAAATCATGCCAGTCGGGAATTCAGAACAGAGCACCTATCACTAAACATGCTGATAAACACAAACAAACATACAAACAAGAATCACATATAATATCGCAGGGCCCACACAACTCCGGTAAGAAATCCATACCTGGCCGGGAGGCAACTACACACAAAATCCTAAGCTGCGATCAAACCAGAGCTAGCTAACGAGAACCTAACAAACATAAGAATAATCAAAACCCATAGGCCTAAATATAATAAATTAAATAGGACTCGGTTCGAGAGCAACTCACGAGGCACGGCTGACGCGCGGACCGACAGGTTGCAAAGTGTGGCTGCTTCTTTGAGTCTTGATGATGGCGGCAGAGGCGCGACGCCGGCGCACCCGCACGGCGCGATGGTCGCTGCAGCGCGCGCCGGAAAAAGGCTGGCCGCGAGGCGCACGCGCGTGGACAAGCCGACACGGCAGCGAGCGCACAAAGACGGGTGCGGAAGGAAGCGACAAGCGCGTGGGCGCGAGCTCGACTGGACGATGGCGTCTGGCGCGCGTGACACGGCTTGCGACGGCTGCTGCAGGCGCGTGACAGGGACGCAGCTGCTGGGCGAGATCTGGCCGGCTGGCGATGTAAAGACCCGACCCGAAAATGGTGCTAAACCTAGATCTTTACTCAGCATGCAAGTGAAAAGCATAAAAGGACCAAGCCAGGGTCGGTTTGTAAAACTTTTCAAAGATAAGAGTGGAAAACATTAAAAACAAAGTAAACATTCATTAGGCAAACGATCCATTCAAATTAAAAACAGTGACCGATCAGTACTTTCCTTAAAAACGTAAAATAGTTCAAATCATAAGTTTTCCCTACGGACCCAAGTCCAACTACATGCTGAAATCAAAAACAGTAAAATAAGACACGACAGAGTGTCAGCAGCATCAATGATCTCCCAGCTCCCTCCGCTAGCCGCCTCGGTGCTGTCCCAAGTTACTTGTGGAAGAAACCACAATAAGGGTGAGTATAAACATACTCAGTAAGAATCCCCGACCGGGGTACGATACGATGCAATCAATCATCTAGCAACCTAGTACACATCCAAACAGTTATCAACAAGGATCTCAGCTCAACGAGCTCACAAGGAAAATTCGGAGTCCTCGGAAGTCTCCTACCTCCGACCTAATGATTGGTTCTCATAACCAATCCCGGGACATCTCCGAGGGTCTTTCTCCCTCGGCCAATTGATCAGCTCAAAAACCGATCCCAAAGATGTCCGACACCCTCGAGGGTCTTTCTCCCTCGACCAATTGATTAGCTCAAGAGCCAATCCCAATGGGTGTCCTCAAGGGCCTCTTACCCTCGCTATAAATCTGGACTATCGGGAGAGTACCCGAAGTCTGGCTCTAAACTGGAAGGAACTGGTGTACTCACGAACATTAGCGCGGGGGAGCTCTCCGAACCGGCAACTAAAGCGTGTGCGCACACACCGCATGCTGCTGCAACCGGCGTGTAACGGCCCAGTTTTCTATTTCGGTTTCCCAGGAGTTTTCGGGACATTATGCGGATGTTCGGATGGGCCGTTAGAGCTTTTTAACCTTTAAGGGTATTTTGGTCTTTTTGCCCCCGGTCAGGGTTTTGAGGATTTTCAAGATTTCAGGGCCATTCCTGCCTTTGTCGAAGCTTAATGGTTGTTGGTTGCAAGACCCGAGAGGTTTGGGCAAGTTGTTTGGAAGTTTGGAGGTGTTTTAGAAAATGGCAAAATTATTTATAATTTTTGGTGCTTCCATTGGGATTTGAGCCCTTGCCCTAAATAGTCTTTGAGAGTTTGTAGGAAATGAGAGTTTTATTTTTAAGTAAGTTTGCTTGGGCCGGGTTTTGAAAGTGGATGCTTTGGGAAGGGATTTTAGGCCTTTTAAATTAGGAAAAGGAAGGAAAAATCAAGAAAATCCCACATCCCCTTATTTTGGCAAGATTCTCTCTCTCTCTCTCTCTCTCTCTCCTAGCCGACCTCACCAAGAACCCAAACCCTAGCCGCTAAGCCCAGCCGCCATGCCCAGATCGCACCAGCCCCAGGTCGCCCAAGCAGCCACTCAGCCCAGGCGCTCCCAGACGCCCTGCATCGCCCCTGCCAAGGCGCGCCCAGTCGCACTGCCTCGCCCAGCCCAGACGCGTCGCGCCGTTCCGCACCAGACCGCCCAGACGCGCCGTGCCGCTCCGCTCGTTGCCGCCCAGCCGCCTCACCCGCGCGCCCGACCCAGCGTGTTCGCTCGCCTGCGACAGCCCGCGTCTGCGTGCCCGTGCCGCTCGTCCGCGTCCGCCCGCCAGCGCGCCTGCTCCCTGTCGTAGTCCGCGCGCAACCCAGCGCCAGCGCCCTTCCCCTGCCGCGCCAGCGCGCCCAGCAGCGCCGATAGCGCCCAACAGCGCCCAGCGCCAGCGCGCCCTGCTTGTCCTTGCTGACGGACAGCCTGCCTTGCCGTGCGGGTTGGGGCGTGGCCTTGTGTCTTCTCGGTCGGTAATTCCCGCGACTTTTTCCTTTGGGCCCTAGGCTATTGGCCGCTGTTTATTTAATTAGGTTGTTTTTATTAAAATGCTTAGGTTGCTCGGTTTCGCTTTAAAGCTCGAGGGTCATTACTTGATTGTGAAAGTTATTTCCGCTCGTTTCCAGGTAAGGATTCCTTACCGTGGTTGTGTGGACCCTGCGATGCTTTCTTGATTGTGCCTTATATGCATGTTTACTTTTATGGACATGATTAGTGGATAGGACAGCTTGTGATTGCATTCCTGCTAGCATGTTTGCTTGTTTGTACATGTTAGTGCCATGCTAGGATTGTTCTTCCAAAGATGCCCGAGATTCCCGCTTTAAGTTCGTAGTATCATGCTAGGTTATGTATGATTGATGATGATTATGTATGTTTAGCCAGAATCGTTTACTCTATACTCTAGCTAGCGTGTTAGAAATGCCATCATCTCTAGAGGCCGAGAGCGGACATAACGTACCTTGTCCCCACCGGTCGGGAGTAGAGCGAAGCATAACGTACATTGCTTCCCCGGCACTGATGATGTGGATTTAGCTACCACATCGGCATAAGCCTAGTTTGTAGCTCAAGCTAGAGTGGAACCACGCCAGCGGTGCAAGCCCGCCTTGGCCGGTTCTTAGCTTCAGTGTCGGTGGTACAGTGCACGGATGAGTGCCGAGGGCCTCGCACTCACGTGTTCGGTGACACCGTTTCGAGTCTTAGGCATGCGTGCGCCCCCGCGTAGTTTGTACTTAGGCCCCACATTTACGCCGGTTGCGGCGGCATGATGGTGTGTGCGCGCACACGCGTTAGTCGCCGGTTCGGAGAGCTCCCGGGCTAATGTTCGTGAGTACACCGGTTCCTTCCTGTTTAGAGCCGGACTTGGGTACTCTCCGATAGTCCAGTTTATAGCGAGGGTAAGAGGCCCTTGAGGACACCCATTGGGATTGGCTATTGAGGTGATCATATGGTCGAGGAGAAAGACCCTCGAGGGTGTCGGACATCTTTGGGATCGGTTTTGAGCTGATCAATTGGCCGAGGAGAAAAGACCCTCGGAGATGTCCTGGGATTGGTTATGAGAGCCAATCATTAGGCCGGAAGTAGGAGACTTCCGAGGATTCCAGATTCTGCCTTGTAAGCTCGTTGAGCTATGAGTCATGTTGGTAATTGCTTGAATGTATACTAGGGTGCTAGATGATTGATGTATCGTATTGTACCCCGGTTGGGGATTCTTACTGAGTATGTTTATACTCACCCTTATTTCTGTGGTTTTCCACCAGGTAACTAGGGACAGCACCGGGACGGCTAGCGGAGGGAGCTGAATGATCATGGGAGCCGCCGGCACTCTGTCTTTATTGTTTGCATATTTGTTCAGCATGTAGATGGACAGGAGTCCTAGGGGAAACATTATTAAAAGTTGTTTGAACTGTTTTGAATGTTTTATATATAAACTGGCCAGGCTTGTTTTACTTCGTTGGTTTTTCTTAAACAAAACTGTTGATTATGTTTTAAGCATTCCCCGTTTCTAAATGTTTTGAAAGGTTTTAAATATGAGCACTAAACCGCTTGATGAAGTATTTTAACTTGCATGCTGAGTGAGAACCTAGGTTTAGGACCGTATTTTGGGTCGGGTTCTTACAGTTGGTATCAGAGCACAGAGTCATAGATTCTGTAGACTAACCTGCTTTGCAGGTTGTTGCCCCCATGATCATCAGCACTCCGCGGCCGTCAGGTTTGTCTGAGTTCATTAAGCTAAGGGTTTTATTTTACAATACTGCATCTAGTATACATGTGTTACCCTTGTTTGGCAGTGAGAGCCCCAGCGTGGGCTAGGTTTTATGCTTTGTGCAGATCGCCAGTGTGTCGATCGCACCCAGAGGGAGGTAGAGCTTAGACTCCCGTAGGCCATTTGTGGCCCAGTTGTGGTTCTCCCCTAGTGAGAGGGTGGAGGTGCTCTGTGTAGATCGCTAGTATGTTGATTGCACTTAGAGGAGCAGGGACGTTTGGTATTTCCAACAGAGGAGTTGGACTGTTCATGTTGATCATGAGACCACGTCTAGGGTTGTCTAGACCCGTAGGCCACCTTTGGCCCTGGCAGATGAGTTGCCAAGAGTAGGGGGGGTTGAGGCTAGCACGCCTCAGAGTGAGACTCCTTGAGCAGAGTGTGCTCCAGCCATGAGGGAGTTGATGGCAGGTCCTTTAGCTAATAGAGAGCGGAGACCCAGGCGCAGTTTGTAGCGCGAAGTGAGGAGTCTTGGGCATAGATAGCCCAGCTGGTAGAGTTTATTTAGGAGACACCCCTCCTTGTAGTTCCAGTAGCCCCAGAGGTTCCCGGAAGGGCTTGATCAGCAGGTTTATGCTGATAAGATAGTTGGCGTTGATCGAGCCGCCGAGTTTGGCAAGTGGAAGCTCAGAGAGCTGGATGTTTTGAGACCCATCGCTAGCAAAGAAGGTGGTTGGCCGGATCGAGTTTATCATCCAAGTGTTGTGATGACTGGTGTTCAAAGGCCGATGACCGGATGTTTAGAGGTCGAGGCGCCGCTTCGCTCGTGTTGTTTGATGCAAAGAGTGTGGTGGTGGAAGTCCCCGTGAGAGGCGGACCAGCAGAGTCTCCACCAGCCACCCGGTCGAATTGGCCAGCTGCCAAGTTAGTAGCTTTTGAGGAAGATGTAGAGACATCTTGTCCTCCTGCAAGTCTGCAATCGTTTTGCAGCCAGTTCTTTTAGTACCCTCGTAGCCAGAGGGTAGTGTGGAGTTTTCTTGTCAGGACCTAATCCGTCCGTGGTTTCCAGCTGGCTATTAGTGAGAAGCACCTTCATTAGCATGTTCCGTGTGTGAGCTAGGTGCCGCCACCCGAGGGTTGGCCTGAGTATTCGTTGAGCATCGAGTGGGATGTAGGAGTGGGCCTTGGCTTGTCTGTTAGACGTGATGCCAGAGAGTAGTCTACTCGAGTGTTGAGACTCTTGTGTTGAGTGCCATTGCCTGTCACCGGAGTGTGACCTTCCCTACCCTCAGAGTGGCTTAAAGCCCGTAAAGGGATGTTTGTGTTGTAAAGGAAGTAGTGCCCGTTGGCACCAAGCTTTGAGAGGAGGCCTAGATTCAGGCCAGTTGGCACTTTCTGTGCAGGTGGTTCCAGGACCCGCCTGAGTTTAGCATCCCCACTAGTCCTGTACCCATTCATGAGATTTCACCTATTTGGGTTGCATAAGAGATCTAGCTCGGTGGTAGCTAGAGAACTACAAGTTTGAGGTCGTTCGAGGGATAAGTAGGAGCTTTCCATGGTCACCGAGAGTTGGGTACAAAGGATGCTTTGTAGGTTGGTGAGGGCTAGCGCGCGTCCCGAGTTCTCGCGCTTGTGTGTGAGCTTGTGAGCCACTTGTTGGTAGTGTGTTTCGACTACCCCCAGAGTCACCCTAATATGAGTAGGGTTGGCAACGATGATGCGTGGTTGATCCACTGTTAGAGCCATGAGTTGGATGGTTGATCAGAGCACGTTTAGTGGACCATCGGTATGAGGTAAGTTAGCTTGGTGTGGCTTTGCTCTTGTAAGAGTGAGTCGACCAATGTGGCGTTCCGTGGTGAGTTGACCCTGAGTGGGTTGAACTCTTGTTGGTCCTTTGCTAGATGTGGCTCTATTGGGAGGCAAAAGTTGCCTTGTGTGAGAATACTTGTTGGTTTGGATCTTAAGGAACCAAGTTGGAGCCGTATACGCCATTGTACTTTTGTGTAGCTCGTTCCATGGTATTTTTCAAGAACCACGAGGGGTTTCGGGTTGTGAAACCAGTGCTTTCGATTCGAGGAGTTAGGACTTTAGTTCTTGGCAAGTGCCCTAACTTGGGTCGAGAGGTTACCGTCTTGCGTGGCGGGTTGTTGCGTAGGCAAGTTATGCTAGTTGGCCCTTGACCTGGGTAGAGGCATTTCTTGTTGATCGATGGTTGGAGTTCAGTTGGAACTGATCCAGGGCGATGGTAGTAAAATCGCGGAGTTTCTTGCCGCCATGGCTAAGAGAGTTGTTCGGATCCTTACCCTGGGTAGAAGCTACGATGTGGCTGATGCTTTGAGCAAGAGGAAAATTGGGTCTTCCGTGGTTCCCGCTCGATGGTTAGCGGACTCACCGAGCAGGGCGATCTAGGGCTCGGATCGTCGCCGCCGACGCAGAGTTAGAGCTCGAGATCGTACCGACCACGAGTTAGAGCTCAGGTTAGAGCTTTGATGATTTATGAAGGTTTTTGAGGCTTTGTGGTTTGGTTTGAGCATGGGTAGATGCAAAAGTAAAAATAAAGGAATTTGTGTTGCAGGTGGGATTCGAACCCGGGTCTCTAGAAAAGCCTGTGAGGATGCGTGCCAGTTGAGCTATGGAGAGCTCTTGTTACTCTTTCCGCGTCATATCTTAGTTACCCTTGGATCTTTGGAGTTTTGTGCATTTGGTTAAATGAAAAGAAATTAGGTTTTGTGTTTTCTTCCCCAAAACTCCATGGCCGCCCAACCCTCTTCTCTCCCAAGCCCCTTGCCGTGATTTTCTTCCCTTGCGCCCGAGCGCTGCCCGGCCAGCCAAGCGACCAGCCGAGCAGCCCGTCGAGCAGGCCAGCCCAGATCGCACCAGCGAGCCCCAGCGCCCAGCGGTAGCCGCCCAGACGCCAGCGCCCAGCGAGACGCAGCCTCAGCGCCCGAGCCATCGCAGCCGCCAGCGAGCGTCGCGGCACCATCCAGCGCGTCGTCGTCGCGTCGCGCGGCCGTCGCATCACACCGCTTCGCCGCGCGCGCCAGCGCCTCGCCATCGCCAGCCGAAGCTCGCGTCCGCATCGCGGCCGCGCCCGCGCGTCGCGTCGCGCGCCGCGCGCCTCCGCGTCTGCGCGTGCGCGTCACGCGTCGCGTGCCGTCCCAGCGCGTCGCGCGCTAGCGCGCGCCATCCGCGCCCAGCGCGCCTGTCCGTCGCGCGCAGCCAGCCTGCCCGTGTCGCCCATTTGCCGCCCATCAGCGCCCATCCGCGCCAAAGAAGAGCACCGTCCGTCTTTGCTGCCGCCCGTCCAGCGTGTCGGCCGCATCGCGTGAGTTGCTCCCAGCCGAGCCCTATTTATTTTATTATATTTAAGCCTTTAGAGTGTGATTATCATTGTTTTGTTAGGTTCTCGGTAGCTAGCTCGGGTTTGATCGCGGCTTAGGTTTTGTGTGTAGTTGCCCGGCTGTAAGGATTTCTTACCGGAGTTGTGTGGACCTGCGATGTTCTATGTGATTGTTGTTTGTATGTTTGTTTGTGATTATCAGCATGTATAGTTTAGGTGCTCTGTTCTGAATTCCTGACTAGCATGACTTCGTATGTTGCTCTCTCATGTTAGCCCATGCTAGGTCGTTCCGTTCTAGCATGCTCATATCTGTTCTTGCTTCGTAGTACCATGCTAGGTTCGTTGTACCTGTTGAGCACGTTTTGGATTGTATTGGATTGTATGTTATTGATATGATAGGTTAAAGTGTAGGTAGGTAGCATCATCCGGCCACGATGCATAAAGTATCTTGCATCCATGGCGGGGGCGTTCGAGGTAGTACTCGTCCCTGGACCCCGATCGTTAGGGTTTAGCTAACCCGACCGTGAGGCCCTGCAATCTTGGGTGAGGGTGGCGATACGGTTAAATGCCCCAACGGTCGGGATGATGACTTGGCATTGCCTCGTCCCCGACAGTCGGCACGTCCTCAGCGTGTTCGGCCGTAGCCCTTGATTGCCACCTTTTAGGGCAAGGACCGCTTCCTGGTGTAAGCCTACCACGACCGGTTCCTTAGCCTCAAGTGCGGTGGTTCAGTGACATAGTTCACGTGTCCGAGTCTCACACCCCTATGTCGGTGACACCGATCCGGAGATTTAGTTAGGCGTGGTGGATGGACATGGGCAGCTTGCCACTAGACCCGGCACCCCCATAGTCTGCAGTAGCACGCGGTGCATGCTTACGCTCATTCTGGCGCCGGCCGGAGAGCTCCTCGGGATCTTGAGCTAGTGCACCTTTCGTGATCGACGATGAGACAGTGAGAGGCCGAGACTTGGTTCTCGTATAGGGCGTATTGTGTGGTGTGGATTATTCCGACTAAGACCACGAGTTGGCATCCGAGGTCCAAGTGTGGACTTAAGCTATGTGCTCTATTCTGTGTTTATATTCATAGCTTGCATACACTCATCTAGATGACCATGTGCATCGTATTGTACCCCTGGTTGGGGATTCTTCTTGAGTAATTCGTTACTCACCCTTACTTATCTTCAGTAACCATGGCGCGAGGCGGGATGGTGAAGGAGGAGCTATGATCATGGGAACGTCTTTGTCGTCTCGACTTTTTATTTCTATGACTCTTGTCTTTCATTTTCCCCTGAATGCATGTAGCGAGACACGAGAGCCCTAGGATGTTTTCTGAATGATTTTGTGGATTCCCGCTTTATTGAATTTGAGGATGTTTCAAATGTTTTAATAAATCTCTGATCAGAGTGTACGTTTTGGAAATGTATTTGCCTTGAAACAGTGCTTGGAGACAGGGACCAGTTTCAAGGAAACTATATTGATTTCTGATTGAACCTTGATTGTTTTGTTTTAATTGGGAATCTGAAAACTTATTTGCATATTATCCTTTCCTTTGAATGCATGCATTGGGGTAAAGGCCTATTTAGAGCCCCTTTTGGGTCGGGTCTTTACAGTTGGTATCAGAGCTCAGAGTCATAGACTTTGTAGACTGACCTTTTGTTGTAGGTCGTCTTTCCCATGATTACCAGCACTCCGACAGTCATCAGGTACGCCTAAGTTTTCTGTTTTAGAAAAGGGTTAAGAATTTACAATACCTTTCATCTAGTGTATGCCTTGTTTTGTGTTGTGGAGCGGAGACGAGCAGGTTCTGACTTGTCGTTGGTTTGGGTTTAGAGCGCCATCATGCCAACTTCCCGCAGTGTAAGGAGTATGTTTGCAGCTTGTCAGGGTATCCAGATAGATTCAGATACCGCTGGGACATCGTTCCAGATGGAGACAGAGGTTAGACTCCCGTAGGCCACGTGTGGCCCAGCTGTTAATTCCCCTAGTGAGAGGGTGGAGGTGTTTTTCCCTAGAGTACCACACCAGGAGAGGAGTTAGCTTTGGCTTTTGCTTATGATGATGTTTGTAGAGCAGGTCCTAGTGTGGACTAGTCTGGGTAGTTCAGGTGTGTAACTTGAACCTTAGCAGATTGTTTGATTGCCAAGAGAGTAGCTGCAGAGTTAGTGGCCTTCGTGGAGGAGGTAGAGACATCTTTGTCCTCTTATAAGTGTTGTTGTTTGCAGCCAGTAAGTCGGAACCCTATAGTTAAGGGTGCAGCGAGCAGTGTTCCCATCGGACTTGATCCGTTGGTAGTTCCTCAGTTGTTTAGTAGAGTTGAGCACTCTTCTTATGGTGAGCCCCTAGAGTAGGGCTAGCTGCTGCATGTTGAGAGAGCTGGCCAGAGTTTTGTTGAGCATCATGTGGAGATGCAAGAGTAGGCAGTGAGACTTCGGTTTGATGAGATGCCTTAGGCATGGTTGTTTGAGTTGAGCTCTTGTATGCCTCGTCATAGTTTTTGTCACTTGAGGTTGTGACCTTGCTGGCCCCATTTGTAGTAAGGTGTGGATTTGGTATAGTGGCACTTGAGGTGCAATGGTTGGTGTGCCGCTTTGGCTCTACGTCTGGTTCAGGCTTGAGTTTGGCATGGGTATAGCAGATGGTTCTATGACCGTTCGGAGTTCAGCGCACTCCTTTAGCCTTTGGATCCGTTTGTGGCAGTTGCACCTGTTTAGGTCGTGCAAGAGGGCTAGTTCAGTGGTAGTCGAAGGACTACAAGTGAAAGGATGTTCGAGAGAGAGCTGGAGCCTCTTCCCAGTGTTACTGGGGATTGAGTAAGTCAGCAGGTTGACGGTTGGTAAGTGTTAGTGCGTGTGAGTCTCACGCTAGGGCTGAGGCCAAGAGATCTTTGTGGTTGGTAGTGCGGTCCACTACCTTCGGGTGCCTAAACCTGAGTTGAGTGAGCATTGTAGATGCGAGTTCGGTCCAGCAGGGGAACCATGAGTTGGATGCCCGTGAGATGAGTTGGATGCTCATGAGATGAGTTGGATGCCTATGAGATGAGTAGGACGCCTTATGTGTAAGCGCACTTGGTAGAGTCTTGGTATAAAGTAAGTTCGGTTTGGCATCGTTATGTTTTAGAAGAGCAAGGTTGCCAACTTGCTTGAGTATCGTGTGGAGATGGAACTTTTGGTGTTCCTTTGGTTGATTGTATCTCTGCCTGAAGTTAGTGTTGCCTTTTTGGAAAGCACCTGTTAGTCTTGGAACTCTGAAGGAAGGTTGAGAGTTGTGCACACAAGTGTGTTTCGTGTAGGTCGTTCTGGTGGCGAGAGTTCCAGAACCATGTAGGGTTTGCATTGGAGAACTGGTGCTCAGTTCTTGGAGAAGTTGGACTCCAGGTGGATGTTGTAAGGCTTTAGTTGAGGTTGTAAGGATACCGTGCTCGTAGTTGGGTTGTTGCCTAGGCAAGTTTGTTAAGTTGAACCTAAGCTTGGTTGGTGGAACCTCTTGTGTTCATGGTTGGTGTTCGGATGGTGCTGAACGAATGGTGGATGTAGTGAAGCCGCGTAGTTCCTGACCGTAGTTGCTAAAGGTGTTGCTCGGAATCCTTACCCTAGGTGGAAGCTACATTGTGGCCGATGCTTTGAGTAGGAGGATGACACATTCTGAAGCGTTTCTGGTCTTTTTGGTTTCGAGGTTTGGAGCAGGCCAGCGTGGTTGTGATGCTGGGAAAAGGAGTTGTTTGTTCAGGTAGTTGGTTGTTAGACCGTTTGACGACAGTGTGTGTCGAGGGTTGCCGAAGACCCGAGTTGTGGAGAGCCTCACCAGAGCTCAGCCAGACCCAGGTAGTGAGTTTAGTTGGCAAGCCAGAGTCGGGTAGTTTGTAGCCTCGGGTGAGTTGCTGGCAGTTTTGGTAGGCTAGCAAGCTGGAGTTCGTTTGGAGTAGAGTCCGGATTGGTTCCGGGTGGTGGCAAGTTGGTGCTTGGTGTTGACCAAGGTGTGGTTTTTGAGTTGCTAGAAGTTAGCCTTGCTCGTGGGCAAGTGGTTTTGCCCTGGCGGATGTCTTTCCTGTTTCCAGAGTTTGAGAGTTGTTTTTTTTGGTGTTTGGGGTGAGTCTTCTCTTGCTCGTGGTTGGCGGTCCAGTCTGTGGTGGACCCCTTGTTGTTGCCTCTGGGAGAGTTGGATGTTGTGCTTAGTTGAGCATGACAGCGAGCGGTTGTGAAGCTCTCTGTCCTTCTGATGTCTGCTTGTAAGGACCTGTTTCCCCTCGGGAGTTGTCAGGTTATTCCTTGGTCTTGGAATTGGTGGTAGTGGTGCTAGTAGGAGGAAACGTTTGTTGGCTGCTTGGAAGCAGTTGTTTGTCTAGTTAAGCGGACTCGTGAGTGGTGTTCTGGAAGTTGCAGTAAGGGTTGTTCTGCCTCCTATGAGTGTTTGGCCTAGTTGGTTAAGGTTTTGAGTGTTGGCTTGGAAGCTGTTGCACCTTTGTAGTTGAAGGCCCCTTTGTTTCAGTTGTGGATGAGGTTGCACCTTTGTGGCTGGATTAGGGTCTGGACTTATTGAGGGATCCTTGCTGGCTAGTGTAGCTTGCACTCTGCCAGCCATTGTTGGTATTCTTGTTCTTGGTAGTTGGTGTTGACCAGGTAGTGGAGTTCCGTTATGAAGTTTCGGTGGGAAGGTGCATTAAGCCTAAGCTTGAGGGTTAAGCCTGTATGTGTTATCGTTTGGACTTGTGAGATGTGTTTCATATTTGAGGCGAGCTTTGTTCCGTTGTTTGCATGGAGGTAAGTTTAGTGGATGGAACCCTCTGGGGCCTGGTTGTTTGCAAGTTGTCTTGCCCAGCTAGTGATTTGAGTCGAGCTAGAGATGAGTGGATTGGCATAGCTATGCAGTTGTAGTTGTTTGAGCTTCCTAGTTCGTAGCACTCAAGTTGTTGGATTGTAAGTTTCCGTGTGGGAGCTGTCAGCTAGTTGAGGTTGTTGTGTGAGTTCGGATTTTTGGAGTATTGACTTCATTGCTAGAGCTCGCACCTCGGTTGGTGTGCAGATGCCATTTCTATGGAGTAGAGGCATGTCCAGTTTCAGGTTGGAGATGTTGCCATTAGGGTGTGGCAACAAAGGTTTGTTCTAGGCAGTGCGTGGGCGAACCGTGGTTCAGGAGAGTGTTCTTAGAGGCTTATGAGCCGAGTGCGATTTCTGTAGTGTTTTCACCCTTTTTGTCCGATGGTCTTTTGGGAGGAGTGAGCCGATCCTTCGGAGCTTGTTGCGAGTTGGTGTTTCCGTGATTAGGCGGCGGGAGACCAGGTGTGGTTTTAGGAGGTTGCCTTGGGTAGCGATTCTCGTGGTCGATTCTTGTGGTTCCATTGAGGCATTGTATGGTAAGTGTTGCGTGTCTCTAGTGCTTGAGAAAAAGGTTGGTGGCCATCGGTGTTGTTTTGGGTCCCGTGTTGCTGCAGCAGTTGACCAGGAGGTGTTGTGCAAGAGGTTGAGCTCGTTTGTGGTTAGCTTCGGAGCGAGGCATGAAAGTTTCACGATGTTCGGCGTCGAGTTTTAGAGTTTGAGGTTGGACAAGGTGCGTGCTTTTAAGGTTGTGCCGTTGTGAGTTGTGTTGAGTTTTGGTAAGCGGGAGAAGTGGAGTCTCTGTTGTTGGACCATTTGAGATTCTCGAGAGGATTGGCGAGTTGCATATTGGTTAGCTTTTTCTGTCATTGTCGGTACCGTGTGCGATATTCTCATGTATCGGTGTGAGGCGGTATGTGTCGGACCCATCGCTCGGTGTGGACTTTGAGCCTTTGCAAATGATTGAGGATTTGAGCTTCGAGAGGAAGCCTGTGAGTATTCTCGTCCTTGAGACGAAGACGTTGCATAATCGTGAGATCCGTTTGGTAAAAGTTCGGTGGAGGAGTTAGAGTTCAGAGGAGGCCGCTTGTGGCGGGAAGACGGGATGAGATTGCGGTATCTGTCTTTATTTGATCTTAAGGACTTTCGAGGACGAAAGTCATAAAAGGAGGGAATATTGTAACGGCCCGTGTTTTCATCCCGATCTTCCAGTGCGCCCGGGTACTTTGGTAATTTGGTCGGGCCACGTCGGGGCCGTTTATATCTTTTTCGATTGCTAAAATTATTGGATGGATTTATGAAGGTTTTGAGGCTTTGTGGTTTGGTTTGAGCATGGGTAGATGCAAAAGTAAAAATAAAGGAATTTGTGTTGCACTGGGATACGAACCCGGGTCTCCGAAAAAGCTGTGAGGATGCGTGCGCTTGAGCTATGGAGAGCTCTTGTTACTCTTTCCGCGTCATATCTTAGTTACCCTTGGATCTTTGGAGTTTTGTGCATTTGGTTAAATGAAAAGAAATTAGGTTTTGTGTTTTCTTCCCCAAAACTCCATTGCCGCCCAACCCTCTTCTCTCCCAAGCCCCTTGCCGTGATTTTCTTCCCTTGCGGCCCGAGCGCTG
This sequence comes from Sicyos edulis, assembly GCA_036507275.1. Classification (NCBI taxonomy): domain Eukaryota; kingdom Viridiplantae; phylum Streptophyta; class Magnoliopsida; order Cucurbitales; family Cucurbitaceae; genus Sicyos; species Sicyos edulis. Next base: position 22,120,661 of record CM071855.1, on the reverse strand, counting down.
CTCCGGCCAGCCAGCGACCAGCCGAGCAGCCGGTCGAGCAGCCAACCAGATCGCACCAGCGGCCCAGCGCCAAAGCGAAGGCCGCCCAGACGCCTGAGCGCCCAGCGAGACGCAGCCAGCGCCAGTGCCGTCGCGGCCGCCGCCAAAGCGGCGTCGCGGCAGAAGATCCGCGCACGTCCGTCGCGTCGCGGCCGTCGCATCGCATCGCACCGCGCTTCGCCGCCGCGCCGCCAGCGCCATCGCCACCGAAGCTCGCGTCCGCGCATCGCAGCCTCGAGCGCCCGTCGTCCCGCGTCTCGCACCCGCGCGCCCTCTCGCGTCTGCGCCCGTGCCCCCCGCGTGCCGTCCCAGCCAGCGTCCGCGCCTAGCGCGCCATCCGCGCCCCAGCGCCTGTCCGTCTGCAAGGCAGCCAGCGCCAGATGTGCGCCCATTTGCCGCCCATCAGCGCCCATCCGCGCCAAAGAGCGAAATTTCCACCGTCTTTGCTGCCCGTCCGCGTGTCACCGCCATCGCGTGAGTTGCTCTTTGAGCCGAGCCCTATTTATTTTATTATATTTAAGCCTTTAGAGTGTGATTATCATTGTTTTGTTAGGTTCTCGGTAGCTAGCTCGGGTTTGATCGCAGCTTAGGTTTTGTGTGTAGTTGCCCCGGCCAGGTAAGGATTTCTTACCGGAGTTGTGTGGACCCTGCGATGTTCTATGTGATTGTTGTTTGTATGTTTGTTTGTGATTATCGGCATGTATAGTTTAGGTGCTCGTTACAATTCTGACTAGCATGACTTCGTATGTTGCTCTCTCATGTTAGCCCATGCTAGGTCGTTCCGTTCTAGCATGCTCATATCTGTTTCTTGCTTCGTAGTACCATGCTAGGTTCGTTGTACTGTTGAGAGCACGTTTTGGATTGTATTGGATTGTATGTTATTGATATGATAGGTTAAAGTGTAGGTAGGTAGCATCATCCGGGCCTGATGCATAAAGTATCTTGCATCCATGGCAGGGACGTTCGAGGTAGTACTCCGTCCGTGGACCCCGTTAGGGTTTAGCTAACCCGACCGGTAGGCCCCGCAATCTTGGGTGAGGTGGCGACGATTAAATGCCCCAACGGTCGGGATGATGACTTGGCATTGCCTCGTCCCTCGACGATCGGCACGTCCTCGGCGTGTTCGGCCGTAGCCCTTGATTGCCACTGTTAGGGCAAGGACCGCTTCGGTGTAAGCCTACCACGACCGGTTCCTTAGCCTCAGGTGCGGTGGTTCAGTGACATAGTTCACGTGTCCGAGTCTCACACCCTATGTCGCTGACACCGATCCGGAGATTTAGTTAGGCGTGGTGGATCGGACATGGGCGACTTGCCACTGGACCCGGCACTTCCATAGTCTCGCGATAGCACGCGGTGCATGCTTACGCTCATTACAGCGCCGGCCGGAGAGCTCCTCGGGATCTTGAGCTAGTGCACCTTTCGTATCGGCGATGAGACAGCCGTGAGGCCGAGACTTGGTTCTCGTATAGGGCGTATTGTGTGGTGTGGATTATTCCGGACTAAGACCACGAGTTGGCATCCGAGGTCCAAGTGTGGACTTAAGCTATGTGCTCTATTCTCGTGTTTATATTCATAGCTTGCATACACTCATCTAGATGACCATGTGCATCGTATTGTACCCCTGGGTTGGGGATTCTTCTTGAGTAATTCGTTACTCACCCTTACTTATCTTTCAGGTAACCATGGCGCGAGGCGGGATGGTGAAGGAGGAGCTATGATCATGGGAACGTCTTTGTCGTCTCTCGACTTTTTATTTCTATGACTCTTGTCTTTCATTTTCCCTGAATGCATGTAGCGCACGAGCCCTAGGATGTTTTCTGAATGATTTTTTTGTGATTCCCGCTTTATTGAATTTGAGGATGTTTCAAATGTTTTAATAAATCTCTGATCAGTGTACGTTTTGGAAATGTATTTGCCTTGAAACAGTGCTTGGAGACGAGGGCGGGTTTCAAAAACTATATTGATTTCTGATTGAACCTTGATTGTTTTGTTTTAATTGGGAATCAAAAAACTTATTTGCATATTATCCTTTCCTTTGAATGCATGCATTGGGGTAAAGGCCTATTTAGAGCCCCTTTTTGGGTCGGGTTTTTACACGGGCCAGCAAACACTCATTGCATCAAGTGTGGTAAGGCGCTTTTTTGTGTGGAGCATCGCCCGTGCTTGCTACGAGATGTGGCAAGGAAGAGCTTTTGGCCAAAGACATTGAGATCTTTGTAGGGAGATGTGCTCGTGTAGCCGCTGTCGATTAGACCGTTTGACGGCGGTGTGTGTCGGAGGGAGATCGGAGGAACCCTAATTTGAGGAGAGCCTCACGAGAGCTCACCGGACCCGTGCGGTGTTCCTCGGTTGAGTTGCTTGGATGCTTGTAGGCGGTTGACAAGCTAGAGTTGTTCTTAGTAGCCTCCGCGTTGGTTTTTTTAGAATTCTTAGCAAGGTGGTGCTTGGCGTTGGCCAAGGTTTGGTTCCTTTGTTTTGTTTTCTAGGGCTAGCTTGGTTCGACCAAGTCAAGCGTCGCTGAGGACTTGTTCCTAGTCGGGTAGTTTTGGGAGTTGGCCACCCCCTCACGGTTGAGTAGTACCGCTAGTGCTTAGTTGGTGGTTCAAGCGATTGAGGAATCCTTGGATGTTTCTTACGAGAGAGTTGGTGGTTGCTACCGTTGAGTTTGAGCAAGACAAATGTGTGTGTGAAATTCACTGTCTTCGGAAGTCCGCTTGCTAGGAAATCGTTCTGTAGAGGGAGGAGTCGACTTAGTTCTGAGTTGTGTAGTTGATCGAGAGTAGCGCGGCCGGCCACCTAGCGAGAGTGTCCTCTGCGTCTGTTTGTTAGCAAGTGGAAAGTTGTTTGTTCCCGCGAGGCGAAGGCCACCAGTTCAAAGGCTTGAGTTGTTGGCGGAAGGTTGTTGGATCTTTGGAGCTTGTAGACCCCCTTAGTTCTTTGGTAGTTGAGTTGCACCGTGGATGCCAGCCTCGAGTTTTAACTTTTGAGGTAGTCTTGCCGACTCGTGTGGTTCGGGATCCGCAAGCTTGTGGTCGCCGCTATCCTTATTCCTCGCGATGTTTCGTGGGTGGAGTTTCTGGATTGGAAGAAGAGTTAGGTCTAAGCTATAAGGAGGAAGTCCTTGGAGCGGCGGATGGGCTTAAGAGTTGAGTGGCGGCTTGGAGGCGAGCTTTGCTCGTTATGAGCTTGGTTTGAGTTTACGCTAAGCAAGCCTTTCTCGGGCTTTTATTTTAGTCGTTGTGCATTCGCGATTGGCATTTTAGCCGAGCCACGCTTGAGTGAGTTGGCACAGAGGTGCCGTGGCATTGGGTGGTAAAGCCCTCGAGTTTCGATCCTCCAGCTATCGTGTTACTAGTAGCCACGTATTGTTATATTCCTTGCTTTGCTCGAGGTTTCCGTGAGAGGAATGTTGTTTGTTTTCCTGTCTGCGCGATGTTCACCTAGGCCGTTTAGTTTCTTAAACACAGGAGGTTCAGTTTGTTTGGTCAAGATGGTGAAGGGTCGAGGTCGTTTGATAACAAACTATGAGCATTCGAGAGAAGTTACGCCGGAGCGTGGCGTTGAGTTTTAGAGCTTGTGACCCGTCCACGAGTTTCTTTGAGAGTAGCACCGTAGAGAGGCGTTCCGAGTTGGATTAGCATGGATAAGTGAGCCCTAGAGTCGTAAGACCGTTTGAGAGTGAAAAGAGTCGAGGATGTGGCTCACCGACTAGTTATCGCATGTTTTCTTGAAGCTCGATGTTAGTTCGATTTTGGTTGAGATAGTTCGTGGCGGACTCGGTGTCTCTGTTGGGCTTGGAGACTTTAGGAAACCAAGAGGGTTCGGTTTCAAAGAAAGATTTGTGTTATCTTAATCGGGAGCTTGGTTGGTTAAGAATCGGTGGAGTTTCATAGAGTTGTTTTGCGTCTTAGGACTTTCGAGGGAAAAGTCTTAAAAGGAGGGAGTATTGTAACGGCCCAGTTTTCTATTTCGGTTTCCCAGGAGTTTTCGGGACATTATGCGGATGTTCGGATGGGCCGTTAGAGCTTTTTAACCTTTAAGGGTATTTTGGTCTTTTGCCCCTGTCCGAGTTTTGAGGATTTTCAAGATTTGGGGCCATTCCCGCTTTGTCGAAGCTTAATGGTTGTTGGTTGCAAGACCCGAGAGGTTTGGGCAAGTTGTTTGGAAGTTTGGAGGTGTTTTAGAAAATGGCAAAATTATTTATAATTTTTGGTGCTTCCATTGGGATTTGAGCCCTTGCCCTAAATGGTCTTTGAGAGTTTGTAGGAAATGAGAGTTTTATTTTTAAGTAAGTTTGCTTGGGCCGGGTTTTGAAAGTAGATGCTTTGGGAAGGGATTTTAGGCCTTTTAAATTAGGAAAAGGAAGGAAAAATCAAGAAAATCCCACATCCCCTTGTTTTGGCAAGATTCTCTCTCTCTCTCTCTCTCTCTCTCTCTCTCTCTCTCTCTCTCTCCTAGCCGACCTCACCAAGAACCCAAACCCTAGCCGCTAAGCCCAGCCGCCATGCCCAGATCGCACCAGCCCCAGGTCGCCCAAGCAGCCACTCAGCCCAGGCGCTCCCAGACGCCCAGATCGCCGCCCTGCTGAGCGCGCGCCCGAGATCGCCTTGCCTCGCCCAGCCAGGCGCTGCGTCGTGCCGTTCCGCACTGAGACCGCCCAGACGCGCGCGCTTGCTCCGCTTCGTTGCCGCCCGGCCGCCTCGCCACGCGCCGACTGACCAACAGCGTGTTCGCTGCTGCATGCAAACAGCGTCTGCGTGCCCGTGCCGCTGCGTCCCCGTCCGCCCGCCACACGCGCCGCTTCTCCTGCCGCGATCCGCGCGCAACCAGCGCCAGCGCCCTTCCCTGCCGCGCCCGGCCGCCAAGCAGCCAGCCAGCGCCAGCCCGCGCGCCACTGCTTGTCTTTCTGACGGACAGACGCCTTGCCGTGCGTGCGGGTTGGGGCGTGGCCTTATGTCTTCTCGGTCGGTAATTCCCGCGACTTTTTGCTTTGGGCCCTAGGCTATTGGCCGCTGTTTATTTAATTAGGTTGTTTTTATTAAAATGCTTAGGTTGCTCGGTTTCGCTTTAAAGCTCGACGGTCATTACTTGATTGTGAAAGTTATTTCCGCTCGTTTCCAGGTAAGGATTCCTTACCGTGGTTGTGTGGACCCTGCGATGCTTTCTTGATTGTGCCTTATATGCATGTTTACTTTTATGGACATGATTAGTGGATAGGACAGCTTGTGATTGCATTCCTGCTAGCATGTTTGCTTGTTTGTACATGTTAGTGCCATGCTAGGATTGTTCTTCCAGCATGCCTGAGATTCCTGCTTTAAGTTCGTAGTATCATGCTAGGTTATGTATGATTGATGATGATTATGTATGTTTAGCCAGGAATCGTTTACTCTATACTCTAGCTAGCGTGTTAGGGCTGTCATCATCTAGAGGCTGAGAGCGGACATAACGTACCTTGTCCTCACCGGTCGGGAGTAGAGCGAAGCATAACGTACATTGCTTCCCCCCGGCGGCCGATGTGGATTTAGCTACCACATCGGCATAAGCCTAGTTTGTAGCTGCTAGAGCGGAACCACGCTAACGGTGCAAGCTCGCCTTGGCGGTTCTTAGCTTCGTGTCTGTGTACAGCCGCACAGATGAGTGCCGAGGGCCTCGTACTCATCGTGTTCGGTGACACCGTTTCCGAGTCTTAGGCATGCGTGCACGCCCGCGTAGTTTGTACTTAGGCCCCACATTTACGCCGGTTGCGGCGGCATGCGGTGCGCGCGCCTGCAGCGTTAGTCGCCGGTTCGAGAGCTCCCAGGGCTAATGTTCGTGAGTACACCGCCTTCCTTCTGTTTAGAGCCGGACTTGGGTACTCTCGATAGTCCAGTTTATAGCGAGGGTAAGAGGCCCTTGAGGACACCCATTGGTATTGGCTATTGAGTGATCATATGGTCGAGGGAGAAAGACCCTCGAGGTGTCGGACATCTTTGGGATCGGTTTTTGAGTGATCAATTGGCCGAGGGAGAAAGACCCTCGGAGATGTCCCGGGATTGGTTATGAGAGCCAATCATTAGGCCGGAAGTAGGAGACTTCCGAGGATTCCAGATTCTGCTTGTAAGCTCGTTGAGCTATGAGTATGTTGGTAATCGCTTTGCATGTATACTAGGGTGCTAGATGATTGATGTATCGTATTGTACCCTGTTGGGATTCTTACGAGTATGTTTATACTCACCCTTATTTCTGTGGTTTTCCACTGTAACTAGGGACAAAGACCGGACGGCTAAGCGGAGGGAGTGAATGATCATGGGAGCCGCCGGCACTCTGTCTTTATTGTTTGCATATTTGTTCAAAGATGTAGATGGGCAGAGTCCTAGGGAAACATTATTAAAAGTTGTTTGAACTGTTTGAATGTTTTATATATAAACTGGCCAGGCTTGTTTTACTTCGTTGGTTTTTCTTAAACAAAACTGTTGATTATGTTTTAAGCATTCCCCGTTTCTAAATGTTTTGAAAGGTTTTAAATATGAGCACTAAACCGCTTGATGAAGTATTTTAACTTGCATGCTGAGTGAGAACCTAGGTTTAGGACCGTATTTTGGGTCGGGTTCTTACAGTTGGAAACCCATAGGGGAATCCCACATCGGTTGGGAAGGGGAACGAAGCACTCCTTATAAAGGGTGTGGACACCTTTCCCTAGCAGACGCGTTTTCCCATGGGGGGAGAAACAAATCCGTGAGGCCAGTGGGCCAAAGCGGACAATATCTTGGCTAGCGATGGGTTGGGCGATTCTGAGATGGTATCGAGCCAGGCATCGGACCGGTGTGCCGGGTCCATCGGGACGCTGGACCTCTAAGGGGAGGTGGAAACCCATAGGGGAATCCCACATCGGTTGGGAAGGGGAACAAAGCACTCCTTATAAAGGGTGTGGACACCTTTCCCTAGCAGACGCGTTTTCCCATGGGGGGAGAAACAAATCCGTGAGGCCAGTGGGCCAAAGCGGACAATATCTTGGCTAGCGATGGGTTGGGCCGTTACACGGCGTAAATGTAGGGGCCTAAGTACAAACTACGCGGGCCAGGTACGCATGCCTAAGACTCGGAAGCGGTGTCACTGAACACAGTAGTGCGAGGCCCTCGACACTCATCTGTGCAGCCTGTACCACCGACCTGAAGCTAAGAACCGGCCAAGGTAGGTTTGCACCGTTGGCAGGGTTCCGCTCTAGCAGGCTACAAACTAGGCTTATGCCAATGAGGTAGCTAATCCTCATTGGCTGCCAGGGGGAAGCAATGTACGTTATGCTTCGCTCAACTCCCGACCGGTGAGGACAAGGTACGTTATGTCCGCTCTCAGCCTCTAGATGATGACAACTCTACTACACTAGCTAGAGTACAGAGTAAACGATTCCTGGCTAACATACACAATAATCATCGATCATACCTAACCTAGCATGGAACTACGAACTTAAAGCAGGAATCTCAAGCATGCTGGAAGAACAATCCTAGCATGGCACTAACATGTACAAACAAGCAAACATTCTAGCAAGAATGCAATCACAAGCTGTCCTATCCACTAATCATGTTCATAAAAGTAAACATGCATTTAAGGCGCAATCAAGAAAGCATCGCAGGGTCCACACACCCACGGTAAGGAATTCTTACCTAGAAACAAGTGGAAAATAGCTATCACGAATCAATTAAGACCCTCGAGCTTAATAACGAACCCGAGCAACCTAGCCATAATAAAAGCATCCTAAATAAATATACAGCAGCCAGCAGCTTAAAAATCTAAAAGGGAAAGGTTCGGGAATTACCAACCGAGAAGACACGGTGTCTCGGCAGCAAGGGTGCAGGTTTGGGCGCTGCTGGTGCGGCAGGGACGCTGGCGCTGGGCGCTGGGAGCACGGCAAGGCAGGCGGACACACTGGAGCGGGCGCGCGGCAAGGCGAGCAGACGCGCAGAAGCAGGCGAGCGGCACGGCGGGGTAGTGTGCGGGCAATCGGGCTGCAGAGGCGACGCGCGAGCGAGCGGGCTCACTGGGACGGCGCGCAGGCGAGCGTTGGGTCTGCTGGGCGAGGCTCGGTGCGATGCGGCGCTGGGCGGCCGCGAGCGACGTCGGGCGGTGCTGGGCGTGCGACGGTGGGGTGTCTGGACTGCAGATGAGCGGCGGCTGGGCGAGGCAAGGGGCTGAACGACCTGGTGCGGTCTGGGGCTGCGCAGTGGCCGGGCCGAGCGGCCGGTGCGTCTCTGCGCGTGCAGATGGTCGGGCCGAGCGGGCGGTGTGTGGTGCGTGTGGTCGGTGTGGCTCGGTGAGTGGTGCTCTCTTTGGGTTAGGGTGGCTCGGCTGAGTGGTGCTACTGGGTTAGGGTGGCTCGGTTTTAGGAGAGAGAGAGAGAGAGAGAGAGAGAGAGAGAGAGTGTGTGTGTGTGTGTGGCTACCAAGGGAACAAAGAGGGTTTTCCCTAATTTCCTTCTTTTTCCTATTTTAAAATGGTTAGGTCACCTAAAATTCCCTTCCCCAGGCTTTCTCTTGCGGGTCCCGGCTAAAGAAATTCTGTTCGTTTTAACTAAATCTCTTTTTCTAAAAACTCCAATTTCACCATTAGGGCAAGGGTTCAAATCTCAATGGGACCAATTAATTTCCAACTAATTTTGCTATTAACCGGAATGTCTCCGAACTTCTAATCAACTAACCCAAACTCCTTGGGTCTTGCAACCAACATCAATCAAGTCTCAACGAAGGCCGAAATGACCCTAAAGCCCTGAAAATCCTCAACCTCTGACCGGGGAGCAAAAAGATCAAAATACCCTTAAAGGTTAAAAAGCTCTAACGGCCCAACCGATTGCCCCAATTCTGAACCGAGAGTACACGGAAACCGGAATGGAAAATCGGGCCGTTACAATACTCCTCTTTAAAAAAGACTTTCGTCCCGAAAGTCCTAAGATCTGAAACGACTCCGGGTAATGAGTCCTCATCTCATCCTCTAGCTCCCACGTCGCTTCCTCTCCCCTCGATGCCTCCAAAGAACCTTTACTAAACTTATCTCCCGGTTGCGCAGTACCTTGCTCTCATAAGCCAAAATCTGCACGGGCTTCTCCTCGAAGGATAAATCTTTACTCAACTCTAAGGGCTCATGCTCTAGCACATGCGACGGGTCTGCCACGTACTTCCTCAGCATCGAAACGTGGAACACATTATGCACCGCTGACAAAGACAGGGGCAAGGCTAACCGATAGGCCACTGCTCCGATCCGCTCAAGGATCTCAAAGGGCCCTACAAACCTGGGGCTCAACTTGCCTCGCTTTCCAAACCTTAACACCCCACGCATAGGTGCTACCTTCAGAAAAACATGTTGACCCACCTCAAACTCCAAACCCCTACGCCTCACATCGGCGTAACTTTTCTGCCTACTTTGTGCTATCAACATGCGAGCCCTGATCTTCTGCACTGCGTCGCTCGTCATCTGAAGCAACTCGGGTCCCAGAACCTGTCTATCACCGACCTCCTCCCAGAACACTGGGGGTCTGCAACGCTTACCATACAACGCCTCGAATGGGGCCATCTCGAATAGTCGCCGATAGCCGTTGTTGTGTTTAACTCCATCAAGTGCAGTATTGGTCCCAATCGCGGGAAAATCCAAAACACGTGCTCTCAACATATCTTCCGAATCGATTCACCCTCTCCATCCGACCATCGGTGCAAGGTGGAAAAGCGATCTTGAAGCCGCACTCGATTACCAAACCCTTATGGAGCGCTCTCCAAAAGCGAGATGTGAACCGAGAATCCCGATCTGACACTATCTTCGAGGGTACTCCATGGTACCGCAGAATCTGCTCTAGGAATAACTGTGCCCACTGTTCCACGGTATAATTAATCCTCCCAGGAATAAAGTGTGCACTCTTAGTCAGCCGGTCCACTACTACCTAGATCTGAGTAAACCCTCTCGGTGTCCTCGGCAACCCAGAGATATAATCCATTGAAATCTCGTCCCACTTCCACTATGGAACACTTAATGGCTGCAATAAACCTACAGGCTTCTGCCTGGGAGCCTTCACTTGCTGACAAGTGAGACACCGGCTAACAAACTCCGCTATATCCCGCTTCGTGCCCATCCACCAAAATGCCTGCTTGAGATCCTGATACATCTTGGTACCTCCTGGGTGCCAAGTGAAAGGGGAACTATGTGCCTCGGTGAGCAACTCGGCTCGAATCCCTGCGTCGTCCGGGACGTAGAACCGACCTCTGTATCTCAAGCCTCCGTCTGGTGCCACAACAAAGTCGAAATCGCCATCAGCCTCAACTCTCTCGAGCAATCTCTTTAACTTGGGATCACTCAACTGGCTGTCTATGATCCTCGGCTTAAGCGACGGCTGAACTGATAGTTGGGCTACCCTGGCGGTAACCTCTCCCAACAAAACTGCGATACCGGTACGCTCAAGCTCTTTCCGCAATTCAACTTGGGAGCTCAAAGAAAGCCTGCTTGAATGCGACGCCTTCCTACTCGGGCGCATCATCAGCCACAACGTTGGCTTTTCCGAGATGGTACAACATCTCACACGATCGTAGTCCTTTACTAACTCGAGCCACCTCCTCTGCCTCATATTCAACTCCTTCTGAGTGATGAAATATTTGAGGCTCTGGTGGTCCGTGAACAACTGAATCCTCTCACCATATAAGTAGTGCCTCCAAATCTTTAGGGCAAAAACAACTGCAGCCAACTCCATATCATGAGTTGGATAGTTCTTCTCATAAGGCTTCAATCTGCGGAAGCATAAGCTATCACCTTCCCATGCCGCATCATCACACACTGCCCTAAACCATACTTGGAAGCATCACTATAAACTACGAAACCTCCTGTTCCTTCCGGAGCTGCCAACACAGTCTTTGTCATCAACTTTGAGCTTAAGCCGGGCAAAACTTTCCTCACATCTAGTATCCCAAACAAAGTCAACACCCTTCTTTGTCGACGGGTTAGGTGTCTTGCCTTAGCGGAAAAGTCTTTCACAAAACGCAGCGTAATAACTCCCCATCCCTAGAAAGTCTGCGTATCTCGCGATTATAATGGCCGGATTTTAGTTAAATATAAAATAAGGTTTAAAAGATGTTATTTGGAGGACTCGAACCCTCGGCCTCAAAGAGAGATGGGAGTTTGGAATTAATTAAGGAAAATAAATGCGTCAACTAGGGTTTGAAGGAGGAAAGCCTTGGGAAGGGAATTTTAGATTTCCAAAGCTTATTTAATTTGAGGAAGAAAGAAAAAAAAAGGAAAAGGAAAACTCTTCTATCGCAAAACCCTCTCCCCACACCCTCGCCCCCGCCGCCGCCCACGTCGCCGTCGCACCAAGTCGCACCTGCCCAGCCTTCGCCCCGCACCGATCAGCCAGCCAGCCCGTCGCCAGCGCATTAGGCGCCCAGCGCCGCCGCCGCCGCGACTGCGTGCGCCCCAAACAACCCCGCCCGCCCGCACCGCTCCGTCTGGCCGCATCCGCATGACCGCGCACCAGCCGCGTCGCTCATCCGTCCGCCCGCGTCGCCCCGCTCGCCTGCGCATCATCCCAACGTGTCGCTCGTTCCCGCGCCGGCCCCGCAGTCGGGTTGCCCGCCGCGCCCACTGCCCGACGCCTTGACCGTGCGCGCGAGCGATGCCCAGCGCCAGCGCCAGTGCGCCAGCGCCTCACCCACACCACCAGCAGCGTCGTTCTTGCTCCTCGCTGCCGAGACGTGTGTCTTCTCGGTTGGTAAATTCCCGAGGCTGACCCTTTGGACTTTATGTTCTTTTTAGCTGCTGTTGGTTAATTAGGTTGATTTTATTACTTGCTTAGGTTGTCGGGTTCGCTTAGAAGCTCGAGAGTCATCCGTTGATCGTTGGTTCTATTCACTTCCAGGTAAGGATTTCTTACCGGGGTTGTGTGGACCCTGCGAATACTTGATAGCATGCCATGTGTTGTGTTTGTATGGAATTTCTAGTGGATAGGTTGCTTGCTCTTTCTTGTTTCCAGGTGATTTTTGTGCTTGAGATTCCTGATATATCCTGTTAGTTTCATGCTAGGAGTTAAATTGTCTCGGCATACCCGTGACCTTGTTATCCTGTTAGTGCCATGCTAGGAATTGGCGGATGATGTATAGTGTAAGAGATTGTAGAGGTAACTAGTGCGTCCCGCTCGTGGAAGGCCCTGATGGACATCCGGAGGTGTAGGACCCCGATGGGCATCCTAGGTGTATAAGTCCCCGATGGGCATCACTGAGCTGGAGGTGTAAGACCCCGATGGGAATCCTAGGTGTATAAGTCCCCGATGGGCATCACTGAGTTGGAGGTGTAAGACCCCGATGGGCATCCTAGGTGTATAAGACCCCGATGGGCATCACTGAGTTGGAGGTGTAAGACCCCGATGGGCATCCTAGGTGTATAAGTCCCTGATGGGCATCACTGAGTTGGAGGTGTAAGACCCTGATGGGCATCCATGGTGTATAAGTCCCCGATGGGCATCACTGAGATGGAGGTGTAAGACCCCGATGGGCATCTTAGGTGTATAAGTCTCCCGATGGGCATCACCGAGTTGGAGGTGTAAGACCGATGGGCATCCTAGGTGTATAAGTCCCGATGGGCATCACCGAGTTGGAGGTGTAAGACCGATGGGCATCCTAGGTGTATAAGTCCCCGATGGGCAACACTGAGTCCTAGGTTGTGTAAGGCTCGAGGGACACCTAGGTGTGGAACCTAGGGTGGTTGGTAGTCAGTAAGCCTCGAATAGGCAAGCCCCAAGAGTGACGTTCGTTGACCCATCTGCTTTGCTCTGAGTCATTGCATGGTTGCATGTCCGTGTGCTAAATGATATGTTTTCGTATTGTACCCCGGTTGGGGATTCTTACTGAGTAACTCGTTGCTCACCCTTATTTTCTGTGGTTTTCCACCAGGTAACTTGGGACATAGGCAGGATGGCTAGGAGGAGGCGGCTGGATGATCATGGATAGCTGACTCTGGGATGCACGTTCTTTTATTGTTTTCTTTATGATTTAGCATGTAGTGGGACTTGAGTCCCTAGGGAAACACTCAAACTATTTTATGGTTATCATACCGTACTCTTGTTTGTTTTTAAGAAAAGCACTGATCAGTCGAATTACTCTTGATATTTACATTGGCTATTGTGGTTTGTTTAAAGTTCTGTTGATTGCAAAAGTTTTAAATTAGTACGTTGGATGGTGTTTTACATTCCTAGACATGCATGCTAAGTAAGGATCTAGGTTAGAGACCGCTTCTTTTGGGTCGGGTCCTTACAGTTGGTATTAGAGCCCAGAGTTATAGGTTCTGTAGACTGACCTGCAGTTGTAGGTTGTTTTCCATGATCATCAGCGCTCCGCCAGCCATCAGGTATGTCCGAAAGTTTAAGGTTAAGGGTTAAGAATTACAATACCGTTTGCACCTTGCATGTATATGACTTGTTGTTGAGGAGCAGGGAAAACAGGTTCTGACTCATTGTTGGTTTGGGTGTAGATTGTCGTTATGCCAGTCACTCGTAGAGGGCAGGGAGGCTCGAGGCCGACCAGCCAGGGCATTCGTATTGATTCCGACACGGGAGGGACGTCGTCCCAAGCTGATGCTGATGTTAGGCCGCCTACAGGCCCTTCTGCTGTGTTGCCCGGTGAGGGCGTGGAGGCAACTCAGCCTCGGGAGGCTGCACCGGGAGTTGCTTTTGTGGAGTCCATGAGGGCTCTTATGGTTGGGTTGCTGTCTGACCAGAGGGTCGAGCAGAGGGCTGAGACGCAGGCTCTGTTAGCTGCACAGAGGGAGGAGTCCCGGATTCAGATAGAGCAGCTGACCGAGTTGGTTCAGCAGAGGACTGCAGTGCCACCAGTACCGCCAGCTCAGCAGGAGCCAATTGTGAACGAGGCCGTTGTGGCGGAAGGTGCTGAGGATTTGGGCAAGTGGCTAAAAGATTTCGTCAAATGGAAGCCGAAGAAGTTTAGTGCCCCTAGAGAACCACTGGTGGCAGCCAGGTGGATTACCGAGCTAGAGCATACTTTTATGGTGATGGCTTGTCCTGAGGTGCAGCGAGCTCGATGTGCAGCTCATGCGTTAGCTGGAACAGCTAAGTGGTGGTGGGATTCCACCTTGAGTGAGAGACCGGCTGGGTCTGCCCCTGCCACGTGAGAATTCTTCAAGGCTGAGTTCAAGGCAAAATTTATCAGTGAAGAAGCCCAAGAAAAGATGATTGAGCTGCTTTTCAACCTTAGCGAAGTCCACCCAATCGAGGTGTATGAGAGGAAGTTTTCGAGTATGGGTACTTCGCACCGCAGCTTGATTGCTACTCCCGAGTGAAGATCGTGAAGTTTATTGCGGTCCGAGGCGGAGTGTCTCAGGATGTTAGGCACAGCCCCGAGACTTTTGCCAAGGCGGTGCGATTGGCAACTATTTATGATGGAAAGTATCCTCCGAGGCGGTTGTTAGTGCTTGTGGTGCGAAAGGCCCAGTGTGCTCGGGTCGAAGCGTAAGTTTGACGCAGAGGTAATGGACATGGAGGCGGTCAGCGTCATCGTGGTACTTATCATGGTAGAGACCAAAGACCGGATCGTGAATCGTGATCACCTCGCCAACAGGCGTGGGAGGCCGCCACCGTATTGTAGACCACTGTGGTAAACAAAGATTGGGGGCCTTGTGGTGGTAACCCTAGAGCTTGCTATAATCGTGGTAAGGAGGGCATCAGCCCGGCATTGCAACCTGAAGGCGGTGGTGGCACACCAACTCGTGAAATAGGAAGAGTATATGCTACGACTCGCCAGAGGTCGAGAGAGCCGGACCATGATGGCGAGTCGCGCTCCTAGTTCTTGATCACCTCGCCTTTGTGTTGTTTGATTCGGTTCCACCCATTCTTTTGTTTCTCATTGCTTTTCTTGAGCGTGCTTGCATGAATTTAGAGCCTCTAGGTTTTGAGTTATCCGTCGCTACTCCCTCGGGAACTAGTATGTTTGGCTAGCTAGAAGGTAAAGGGATGGTCGGATACGGTGTCCGACCGGACTCTGCAGGTTACCCTCATAGTGTTAGCTATGAGCGGTTTTGATGTGATCCTCGGCATGGATTGGTTAGCTGATAACCACGCTATGATTGATTGTCGTTGTAAGGAGGTGGTGTTCAGGCCGCCAGGTAGGCCTAGCTTTAAATTTCGGGGCACCCAGAGTGGGGTGTGTTCGCGGTGATTTCGGCGATTAAAGCTCACCGTTTGTTAGCTCGAGGAGCTTGGGGTTTCTTAGCTAAGTTGACCGGGGAGAACCGTGACCAGTTATCTGTCGAGCAGGTGCCCATAGTTGTAACGACCCAGGTTTTCATCCCGGTCTTCCAGGTATGCCCTAGGGGTATTTTAGTAATTTGGTCGGGCCGTCAGGGCCGTTTATGTCTTTTTCCAGTTGCTAAAATTAATGGATGGATTTATGTAGGTTTTTGGAAGGATTTGTGGTTTGGTTTGAGCAAGGTTTGATGCAAAAGTAAAAATAAAGGAAATTGTGCTGCAGCCGGGGTTTGAACCCGAGTCTCCTGGAAAGCTTGTGGGGATGTGTGCCAATTGAGCCATTAGGTGCTCTTGTTGCTCTTCCTGCATCATCTTATGGTTAGCCTTGGATTTTGGAGTTTTGGTGCATTTGGTTAAATGAAATAGAAATTAGGTTTTTTCCATCTTCTTCTCCAAATCACCTCTTGGCCGCACAAGCTTTCCTCTCCATAGCCTTTGCCGATTCTTCTTTCCCTTGCATCCCTTGGGTTCGATCATCATCATTCCGTGTAAGTCTTCGTCCTCTTCATCTCCTCATTTGGTTATTGATGCTGGCCGAAGGTAAGAAGTAGAGTGTTGTGTGTGTTGTGTGGTTTGCGGCCCGGTAGAGAAGCCACCAAGAGCCATCGTCGCCGCCGGCCCGGCCAGCCCCGCTCAGATCTGTTGAAGCCCCCTGCGCGACGCCAAAGCCGGACAGCCGCGCCGGATCGCCCGCCGCCTCGCCGCTTCGCGAGATCGCCCGCGCGACGCCATCGCGCTCGCCAGTCGTCGCGCGAGATCCACCGTCGCAGCCCTCCCGCATGCCATCGCTGTCGTCGTGCGTGCGGATCGCGCGCAGCAGAAGCGAGCGCCAGACGCCAGCGCCGCAGCGCCCGGCGCGCCATCGCGCTCGCTCGCCAACGCCAGCGCTTCGCGCGCCTTCGCCGAAGCTGCTCACCCGCACGCCCGAGCGCGCTCGCCACGCGCTCATCATCCCTGCCGTGCATCCGTCCGCGCGTGCCGTGCCGGTGCGGCCAGCGCCAGCCTGCTGCCGTGCCCGGTAGCGCCCAGCCGCCCGCCTGCCGTGCGGCTTGCCGCCGGCTCCAAGCTCGTGGTCGTCGTGCGCGTGAGTTCCACTGAGCCGAGCTTGCTGCTTCTATTGTTTTTAGACTTTTTAGGTATTGACTATTATTGGTTTGTTAGGTTCCCGCTCGCTAGCTCGGGATTGTTCCGCAGCTTAGGATTTGTGTGTAGAAGCCTCCCGACCAAGGTAAGGATTTCTTCACCGGAGTTGTGTGGGCCTGCGGTATATTTGTGATTGTTGTTTTGTATGCCTGTGTATGATTATTAGCATGTTTAGCCCTAGGTGCTCTGTTACAATTCTGACCGGCATGAACTCTTGTATTGTTTCTCATGTTAGCCCATGCTAGGTTGTTCCATTCTGGCATGTTCGATATCTGTTCTTGCTTCGTAGTATCATGCTAGGTTCCTTGTATCCGTTGAGCACGTATTGGACCGCATTGATTGAATTGTTATTATTGCTATGGTTTAGAGTTCGTAGGTAGCATCATCCGGCCGGATGCATAACGTAACTTGCATCCCCGACGAGGGACGTACAAGATGGTACTCCGTCCCTAAACCCGTTAGGGTTTAGCTAACCCTAACGGTGCCCCGCAATATTGGGTGAGGGTGGCGGTATCGTTAAATGCCCCAACGGTCGGGATGATGACTTGGCATTGCCTCATCCCCTGAGTCGACACGTCCTCGGCGTGTTCGGCCGTAGCCCTTGATTGCCACCGATAGGGCAAGGACGGCTTCTGGTGTAAGCCTACCACGACCGATTCCTTAGCCTCAAAGTGCGGTGGTTCAGTGACATAGTTCACGTGTCCGTGTCTCACACCCCTATGTCGCGTGACACCGATCCGTAGATTTAGTTAGGCGTGGTGGCTGGACATGGGCGACTTGCCACTAGACCCGCACACCCATAGTCTGCAGAGCACGCAGCGCGCGCTTACGCTCATTACAACGCCGACCGGAGAGCTCCTCGGGATCTTGAGCTAGTGCACCTTTCGTGTCGACGATGAGACAGCCGAGGCCGGGACTCATTTCTCGTATAGGCGTATTGTGTGGTGGTTTTATTTCCTGACTAAGACCACGAGTTGGCATCCGAGGTCCAAGTTTGGACTTAAGCTATGTGCTCTATTCTCGTGTTTATACTCATAGCTTGCATACATTCTTCTAGATGATCATGTGTATCGTATTGTACCCCGGTTGGGGATTCTTCTTGGGTAATTCGTTACTCACACCCTTATTCTGTGGTTTTCCACGGGTAACCAAGGCGCGAGACAGGATGGTGAAGGAGGAGCCGTGATCATGGAATCCTGCTGTCATCTCGACCATTTTATTATATCATGACTCTTGACTTTTGTTATTTCCCACGAATGCATGTAGACGGGCACGGAGCCCTAGGATGTTTTCTTACGTTTTATGGATTCCAGCATTTTTGTACTTGTGGAATGTTTAAATGGTTTAAATAAATCTCTCGATCGAGTATGCTTTTAGAAATGTATGTTTTGATTGTTGAATGTTTCTGCTTTTTACTTGGGATCCAAACTTATTTTTCATAATGTCTGTTATTTTGAATACATGCATTGGGGTAAAGGCCCATTTAGAGCCCCTTTTGGGTCGGGTCTTTCTGATTGGTATCGAGCTCGAGTCATAGATTCTCAGAGACGACCTTTTGTTGTAGGTCATCCTTCCATGATCACCAAAGACTCAGGCTACCATCAGTGCGCCTAGGTTTATTGTTTTAGAAAGAAAAAGTGTTAAGAATTTACAATACCTATCATCTAGTGTATGCCTTGTTTGGTGTTGTGGAGCGGAGACGAGCGGTGTTACGACTCGTTGTTGGTTTGGGCTTAGTGAGCCATCATGCCAACTTTCTCTTCGCAGATCGCGAGCAGATTTGTTTAGTAGCTTGTTGAGGTATCCGGATAGATTCGGATGCCCACGGGACATCGTTCGCAGGGAGGCGAGCTTAGACTCCGTTGGCCATTTGTGGCCCGATTCTTTTTTTCCCCTAGTGAGAGGGTGGAGGTGCTTCGTGCGGATCGCTCAGTATGTTGATCGCACCCGCAGGAGCGGGGCGCTTGGCATGTCCGACCGAGGAGTTGGACCGATCGTGTTGATGTTGAGGCCGCGTCCGGGGTTGTTAGGCCCGCATGCCATATTTGGCCCCGGCGATGAGAGTTGCCTAGAGGAGGGGGTAGAGGCTAGCAGCGCCTCGCAGAGTGAGACTCCTTGAGCAGAGTGTGCTCCAACCATGAGAGATTTGATGGCGGTGTCTTTAGCTATCGAGAGCGGAGACCCGTGCGCAGCTTTGTAGCGCGTAGTGAGGAGGAGTCCCGGCACAGATAGCCCAAATGACAGAGTTTGTTTCAAATTTTTCCCCAAGAGCTCTTGTAGCCCCTGAGGTTCCCGGAGGGCATGATCAGCAGTTTATTCGAGATGAGTTTGTTGGCGTTGATGGAGACGCCCGTGTTGGCAAATGGATGCCTGTAGAGCTCGATGTTTTAGTAAGTCCTACCGCTAGTAGTAAAGTAGTTGGCCAGTTTTGAGTTTAGCATCCGTGTGTGGGATGCCCTGCTGCTCGAGGCCGAGGTGTGCCGCCCTGTCTGCCGCTTGGTTCATCGGATGGTGGTGGAAGTCCCTTGTGAGAGGTGGACTAGCGAGTCTCCACCATCGCGCCCGATTGTTTGGCAAGTTGCCGTGTTAGTGGCTTGAGGCGATGAAGGGTCATCTTTGCCCCTTGCGAGCTGCTTGTTGTTTAACAAACCCGCTTCCTCGGATGTGGATTTGGTAGTAGTAGCACTTGAGGTGCATTGGTTGTGTGCCACTTTGGCACTAAGTCGGGTTCGAGCTTGAGTTTGGCTTGGGCATAGCGGATGGTTCTATGCCGTTCGGAGTTCAAATGTACTCCTTTAGCCTTGGATCTGCTTTATGGCGCTTGCACCCGTTTAGGTCGTGCGGAGCAGGGCTAGTTCAGTGGTAGTCGATGGACTACAAGCGAAAGGATGCTCGAGAGGAGCCGAGCCTCTTCCCGATGTTTCCGGAGGTTGAGTAAGTCGGCAGTTGCCGGTTGGTAAATGTTGGTGCGCGTGAGTCTCGCGCTAGTGTTAAGGCCAAGAGATTTTCTTTGTGGTTGGTAGTGCGGTCAACTACCTTCGAGTGCCTAAATCGAGGAGAGTTGAGCATTGTAGATGCGAATTTGGTCCAAATGAGGGACCATGAGTTGGATGCTTATCCGATGAGCTGGATGCCTATGAGGCGAGTTGGATGCTTTTGAGGCGAGATGAGCCGATGCCTTGCGAGAGGTTTTGGATGCCTTAGGGGTAAGCACCCTTGGTAGAGGCTTGGTACAAAGTAAGTTTGGTTTGGCATGATTATGCTTTGGTAGAGCAAGGTTGCCTCGACTTCAGTATCGTGTGGAGATGGAACTTTTGGTGTTCCTTGGATTGTTTGTATCATTGCCAGAGTTATCGTTGCTTTGTGGAAAAGCGCTTGTTAGTCTTGGATCTCTAAAGGAAGGTTGGGAGTTGTGCACACAAGTGTGTTTTGTGTGGTTCGTTCCGTGGCGAGAGTTTGAGATCCATGTAGGGTTTGCTTTGGAGATCTCGTGCTCGGTTCCTTGAGAAGTTGGACCCCGGTGGTTGTTGTAAGGCTTTGGTTGAGGTGGTAAGGATACCGTGCTCGTGGTATCATCAGTTGTTGCTTAGGCAAGATTTGTTAAGTTGGGCCTAAGCTTGGTTGGCGGATCTTCTTGTTGATCGTTGGTTGGAGTTCGATTGAAACCGAACAAGAGCGATGGTAGCTAAGCGCGTGGTTTCGATCGTCATGGCTAAGAGAGTTGTTCGGATCCTTCCTTGGGTAGAAGTTATGTTGTGGCCGATGCTTTGAGTAGGAGGATGACGCGATTCTCAGAGCGTTTGGGTCCTCTAGGTTCCCAAGGAGTTGGAGTTGGCCACATGGTTGGGATGCTGGAAATTGGAGTTGTTTGTTCAGCAATTATCCGTTAGATCGTATGCCTGGCGGTGTGTGTGTCGAGGGTTGCCGAAGAACCCTAGGTTGTGGAGAGCCTCCAGAGCTCGGTCGAGCCCAGCTAGTGAGTTTCAGCTTGGCTAGGTCAAGGCGTGTAGTTTGTAGCCTCGGTGGAGTTGCTAGCGATCTTGGTAGACTAGCAAGCTAGTGTTTGTTTGGAGTAAAGTCCGGAGTGGTTTCGGTGTGGTGGCAAGTTGATGCTTGGTGTTGACCAAGGTGTGGATTGGAGTTGCTAGAGTTTAGTTTTGCTCGTGGGGGCGCGAGTGGTTTGTGCCATGTTGGTTGTTTTTCCTGCTTCCGGATGTTGAGTTGCCCCGCTTGGCATTCGGAAGTTCACCGAGATGGACCCTTGTTGTGCCCCGTGAGATTAGATGTTGTTGCTCCGGTGGAGCAAGACAGTGGCGTATGTGGAGTTCTTTGTCCGTTGGTTGTCCGCTTGTAAGAGCCGTTTCCTTCGGGGAGTTGTCGTTACTACTCCTTGGTCTTGGAGTTAATGGTGGAAGCGCTAGCTTGAAGGAAAAGTTTGTTGGTCGCTTGGAAGTAGTCGTTTGTCCAGCTTAAGCGGATTCTTGGATGGTGTTCTAGAGGCCGCAGTAAAGGTTGTTCTGCTCTTGTGAGTGTTTGGCCAAGATTTGGTTCGTTTGTTGTTTCGAGAGCTAGTTCGGTTCTAGCCGAGGGCGTTGCCCTAAGGTCTTGTTCCTAGTCGAAGTTTTGGGCGTTGACCCCTCCCTCGCAGATTGAGCAAGTGCTTTGTTTGTTGTTTCGGTTTGGTGGTCCGATTGGTTGAGTTTTCTCTTGGGTGTTGCTTCCAAGAGAGTTGGTTCTTGTTGCCTTGGGCTTGAGCAAGTCGTGAGCGTGTGTGGAGTTCATTGCCCATTCAGAGTTTGCTTGCTGGGAAGTCGTTTCCCGTTTGGCGAGTCGACTTAGCTCCTAAGTTGTGTAGTCGATCGAGTAGCGCAAATGTCACCAAATGAGAGGGTCCTCGCTTTGTGTTGTTAGCAAGCAAGAGTTGTTTGTTCCCGCAAGGGCGGAGGCCAGCCAGTAAGAGTTGAGTTGTTCTGGCAAGTTGTTGGTTCTTTGGGGATTGAAGATTTCCTTTCCCTCTAGCCTCTGTGGTGGTTGAGTTGCTCCTTGGATGCCAGCCTCGAGTGATAGCTTGCGAGGTAGTCTTGCGGATTCGTGTGGCTCGTGATCCGTAAGCTTTGAGGTTGTCGTTATCCGTTTTCCTTGTGAGGTTTTGGGAGTGGAGCTTACGGTTGGAAGATGAGTTAGGCTTAGGCTTAAAGGGAAGTCCTTTGAGTAGCCAGTTGGATTTTAAGAGTTGAGTAGTAGCTTGGAGGCGAGCGTTGCTCGTTATAAGTTTGGGTTGAGTTCTGCTGAGCAAGCCCTTCTCGGGCTTTGTTCCTAGTTGTTGTGAGTTCCCAGTTGGCGTTAGCAGAGCCTCGTTTGAGTGAGTTGGCACAGAGGTGCCGTGGCATTGGTTGGTAAGTCGTTGAGCTGCTTTCCTCAAGGTGTTGTGTCGCAGATAGTCTGCGTGATGGTTTAGTCCTTGCTTCCCAAGTTTTCCTTGAGAGGAATGTTGGATGTTCCTTGCTGGCGATGTTCTCCTTGGTCGGTTCTTTGGTAGGTGTTCGTTGGAAAGTTGCGTTCGGCGATGAGGAGTTCTAGTTTGTTGGCTTGGCCGAGTGGAGTCCGTGCTTGGCCCTTGTTTTTTTTTTTTTTTTTGGGCCGTGAGTGAAGTTTCACCGGTGTGAGTGTTGTTAGCCGTCCGGTGTACCAGATGGTGCCCCTTGCCTTTGGTTCGGCGATTTCTCCTTAAGATGGTTGCTTAAGTGTTGTGGACGTGTTCTAGTTGGAGAAGTTTGTCTTTTTGGATCGATCGCCATTGGTGGTTCGTTTGTATCTCGTTAAGGTCAGTAGTCAAGGTTTGAGGTTTGTTGGTCTCTTGTGAAGTAAGAGTAGGCCGTTTAGTTTTGGAATCTGGAAGGTTCGGTTGTTTGGCCATTTGTTGTAGGGTTGAGTTTGTTTGTTGTTGACACCGCGCACGTGTTTTTATGTATCGATGTTGGGGCGGCATGTGCCGGACCCATTGCTCATTGTGGACTTTGAGCCCTTGCGGTGATTGAGGGTTTAGGGCTTCGAGCGTAAGCCTATGAGTATTCTGGTCTTGAGTCGAAGACGTTGCGTAGAAGTGAGATCCGTTGGTAAAAGTTTAGTGAAGGAGTCCGAGTTCGGAGGAGGCCGCTCGTGGCGGGAAGGACGGGATGAGAATGCAATATCTGTGTTGTTTCAGTCTTAAGGACTTTCGAGGACGAAAGTCATAAAAGGAGGGGAATATTGTAACGACCAGTTTTCATCCCGGTCTTCCGTATGCCCTAGGGGTATTTTAGTAATTTGGTCGGGCCGTCATAGTGTGTTTATGTCTTTTTCAGTTGCTAAAATTATTGGATGGATTTATGTAGGTTTTGGAAGGATTTGTGGTTTGGTTTGAGCAAGGTTTGATGCAAAAGTAAAAATAAAGGAAATTGTGTTTGCAGCCTGGGTTTGAACTCGGTCTCTCTGGAAAGCTTGTGGGGATGTGTGCCAATTGAGCCATTAGGTGCTCTTGTTGCTCTTCCCGCATCATCTTATGGTTAGCCTTGGATTTTGGAGTTTTGGTGCATTTGGTTAAATGAAATAGAAATTAGGTTTTTTCCATCTTCTCCTCCAAATCACCTCTTGGCCGCATGCTTTCCTCTCCATAGCCTTTGCCGATTCTTCTTTCCCTTGCATCTCCTTGGGTTCGATCATCATCATTCCGGTAAGTCTTCGTCCTCTTCATCTCCTCATTTGGTTATTGATGCTTTGGCCAAGGTAAGAAGTAGAGTGTTGTGTGTGTTGTGTGGTTTGCAGCCAGCCGAGAGAAGCCAGCCAGCAGCCATCGTCGCCGTCCAGCCGGCCAGCGCCACCCTCGCCCAGATCTGTTGAAGCAGCCCTGCGCCGCCGCCCCGGGCCAGACAGCGGCCGCGCGGTCGCCCGCCACGCCATCGCTTGCGGATCGCCTCGCCGACGCTTATCGCTCGCCAGTCGCGCGAGATCCACCGTCGCAGCCCTCCCGCCCGCGCCGCCATCGCTGTCGTCGTGCGTGCGGTCGCGCGCAGCAGCGAGATGCTAGACGCCCAGCGCCCGCGCCCAGCGCGTCGCGTCGCGTCGCCGCCGCCGCGCCCGGCCGCCAGCAGCGCGCGCCTTCGCCCGAAGCCGCTTTCGCCGCGCGCGCGCGCCTGCCTGCCGCATCCGTGCGTCGTGCATGCACAGCGCCACGCAGCCAGCGCCACCTGCCGCTGCGCCCGGCTTGCCAGCGAGCCTCCAAGCTCGTGTCGCCGTGCCGCGTGAGTTCCCCGTGCATCCGTGCCGTGCCGTGAAGTGGGCACACTTAGTCAACCTATCAACGACCACCCAAATCTGTGCATATCCTCTAGGGGTTCTGGGTAATCCTGAAATAAAATCCATGGTAATTTCCTCCCACTTCCACTGTGGCACCCCGAGCGACTGTAGCAACCCTGCTGGTTTCTGCCTAGGCGCCTTCACTTGCTGACAAGTGAGACACCGACCGACAAACGGGCAATCTCTCTCTTCATCCCCATCCACCAAAAAGTCTGCTTAAGATCTTGGTACATCTTGTTACCCCCTGGGTGCCATGCAAAAGGCGAGGTGTGAGCCTCGGTCAACAACTCCGAACGAATACCGGCATCGGTTGGGACACATAGCCGACCCTTATATCTCAAGCCACCATCTGCAAATATCTCAAAATCAAAGTCACCATCAGCCTGGACCCTCTCATACAACTTTTTCAACTTAGGATCATTCAATCGCCATCAATAATCCTTTGCCTTATCAAGGCCGGATGGTCAATCGAGCTACCACAGGCGGTAACATCTCCTAACAACATCTTGCTATTTCTCGCTCTCCCGAGGTCTTTCCTTATGATACTTTTGGGATTTTCCAACGTTGCTAGATGCGAGGTCTTCCTACTTAGTGCATCTGCCACAACATTTGCCTTTCCAGGGTGATACAAAATCTCACAGTCGTAATCCTTTACAAGCTCCAACCACCTCCTCTGCCTCATGTTTAGGTCCCTCTGAGTGAAGAAATACTTGAGGCTTTGGTTGTAAAGACCCGACCCAAAAAGGGGTTCTAAATGGCCTTTACCCCAATGCATGTATTGAAAATAGAAGACATTATGAAAAAACACATTTCGGATTCCAAGTAAAAACAGAAAACATTCAACAACCAAAAGAAACATTTCTAAAAGCATACTCTGATCAGAGATTATTTAAAACATTAAAACATTCCACAAGTACAAATATCTTGGAATCCATAAAACGTAAGAAAACATCCTGCCTCTGTGCTGTCTACATGCATTCGGGGAAACAACAAAAGTCAAGAGTCATAATAAATAAAATGAAATAATCGAGATGACAAAGAGGATTCCATGATCACAGCTCCTCCTTCACTCATCCCGCCTCGCGCCATGGTTACCCGAAAGATAAGTAAGGGTGAGTAACGAATTACTCGATGAAGAATCCCCAACCGGGTACAATCGATATACATGATCATCTAGAAGAATGTATGCAAGCTATGAGTACAAACACGAGCGAGCACATAGCTTAAGTCCACACTTGGACCTCGGATGCCATCTCGTGGTCTTAGTCCGGAAATAAATCCACCACACAATCGCCCTATACGAAAAGCGAGTCCCGGCCTCGGCTTTGTCATCTCTCGTCGTCTGAAAGGTGCACGCTCAAGATCCCGAGGAGCTCTCCATCGTGCCAGTAATGAGCGTAAGGATGCACCGCGTGCTTCTACAGACTATGGGGTGCCGGTCTAGTGGCAAGCTTTGCCCATATCCGGATACCACGCCTAACTAAATCTCGGATCGGTGTCACAGCGACATAGGGTGTGAGACTGGACACGTGAACTATGTCACCGCTGTACCACCGCACTTTGAGGCTAAGGAACGGGTCATGGTAGGCTTACACCGAAGCCGTCCTTACCTTATCGGTGGCAATCAGGGCTCTTTGCCGAACACGCCGAGGACGTGCCGGCCGCGGGGACTAGGCATTGCCAAGTCATCATCCCGACCATTGGGGCATCGCTTAGACTACCACCCTCACCCAAGATTGCGGGGCCTACCGGTTGGGATAGCTAATCCCTCACGGGGTCCAAGGACGGAGAATCTGTCTCAATCGTCCTTGCCATAGATGCAAGATACTTTATGCATCGGGCCCGATGATGCTATCTACCCGAATTCTAAACCTTAACAATAATAACGATTCAATCAATGCAGTCCAATACGTGCTCATCGGATACAAAGAACCTAGCATGATACTACGAAGCAAGAACAGATATCGAACATGCTAGAAACAGAACAACCTAGCATGGGCTAACATGAGAAACAATACAAGAGATCATGCGATCGTGAATTGAAATGTAGCACCTAGAGATAAACATGCTAGTAATCATACACGTGCATACAAAACAACAATCACAAATATACTGCGAGGGTCCACACAACCCCTGGTAAGAAATCCTTACCTTGGTGGAAGACTTCTACACACAAATCCTAAGTCTGCGGAACAATCCCGAGCTAGCGGCGGGAACCTAGCAAACCAACAATAATCGAGTATCTAAAATATCTAAACAACAATAGAACAAAGCTCGGCTCAAAGGGAACTCACGCGGGCGCGCGACGACACGAGCTTGGGGCTTTGCTGCAAGCCGGCTCGGCAAGGTGGGCGCCATTGTGTCGCGCTACCGCACGGCAGTGTGGACACGCGCGCGCTGGGCGAAGCGTCTGACGGCGCGCGCGGCGCGGCGTCGGGCGTCTGGCGCGCGGGCGAACGTCGAGCGGCGGCGCGCGGCAAGCAGCTTCGGCAAGCGGACACGGCGAGGGCGTCGCGGCGATCGGCTGGACGCGCTGGCGGCGCTGGCGAGGACCTCTGGCGTCGCGAGCGATCGGGCGATCTCGCTGCGGGCGAACGGCGAGGCTTTTGGGGGACAGTCAGGCGTCTGCGGCGGGGCTGGCTCGACCGATCTGGGCGTCGCGACAGGCTGGCTCGACCGATCTGGCGCGTCGACGGGCGGCTCTCGACCGATCGATCTGAGCGTCTTGGTGGCCGAGGATGATGGTCATTTGCTCCTCTCGGTGGCACAACACACACACACACACAACCCCTTTTTCTTACATTCGGCCAACAAACACCCAAATGAGAAGATGAAGAAGACGAAGACTTACCCGGAATGATGATGATCGAACCCAAGGAGATGCAAGGATGAAGAACTCGGCAAGGCTATGGAGATGGAGAGCTTGGGCGGCCAAGAGGTGTTTTTGGAGAATAAGATGGAATAACCTAATTCTATTTCATTTAACCAAATGCACCAAAACTCCAAAAATCCAAGGTTAACTAAGATGTGATGCAGAAAGAGCAACAAGAGCACCTAATGGCTCAATTGGCACACATCTCTACAAGCTTCCCAGGAGACCCGGGTTCAAACCCCGGCTGCAGCACAATTTCCTTTATTTTTACTTTTGCAACAAACCTTGCTCAAACCAAACCACAAACCCCTACAAAAACCATCCAATAATTTTAGTAGCTGGAAAAGACACAAACGACCATGACGGCCCGACCAAATTACCAAATTACCCCTAGAGCATACCTGGAAGACCGGGAAGAAAAACCTGGGTCGTTACATTGGTGGTCCGAGAAAATCTGAATCTTTTCCCCATACAAGTAGTGTCTCCAGATTTTAAGTGCAAACACGACCGCTGCCAACTCCATATCATGAGTCGGATAGTTCTGCTCGTGTTGTTTCAATCGCCTCCTCGAGGCATACGCTATCACTTTACCGTGTTGCATCGTAACGCATCCCAAACCAAACTCGCTAGCATCATCAGTACACCACGAAACCCCTGCTCCCTCTGAAATCGCCAACATCAAGCGCGGGACGTCAAGCTGTTCTTCAGCTTAGCAAAACTCTCATCGCACTTCTTATCCCAAACGAAATCGACGCCCTTTCTCGTCAACCGAGTAAGCTGGGCCGCTATAGCAGAAAATTTTTGAACAAAGCGTCGGTAATATCCGGCGGACCGTGAAGCTACGAATCTCGACACACGATCGTCGGTCCGCCCACGAACTAACGGCCTCTACCTTCGAATGGTCCACAGCCACTCCCTCCTTAGACACAACGTGTCCCAAAAAAGCTACCTCCTCGAGCCAAAAGTCACACTTTGAGAACTTCGCATAGAGCTTGTTCTCGCGCAAGGCTGCCAAAATCTGCCTTAGGTACGAGGCATGGTCCTCCTTAGACTTAGAGTACACAAGAATGTCATCTATGAACACGATGACAAAGCGGTCCAAGAACGCCTTGAACACTCTGTCCATCATGTCCATGAATGCAGCTGGGGCGTTTGTCAGTCCGAAAGACATGACTACGAACTCATAATGCCCATACCTCGACCTGAACGCTGTCTTGGGAATATCTGCATCCCGAATCCTCAACTGGTGGTAGCCCAACCTCAAGTCAATCTTCGAAAACACACAAGCTCCCTGGAGCTGGTCAAACAGGTCATCGATACGAGGCAGCGGATACTTGTTCTTAATGGTTACCTTGTTCGCCTTCACTGTAATCGATGCATAGACGCATCGAGCCATCCTTTTTCTTAACAAACAGCACGGGTGCTCCCCACGAGGACACACTCGGCCTAATAAATCCTCTGTCAAGCAACTCCTGCAGCTGTTCCTTTAACTCTTTCAGCTCTGCTGGCGCCATACGATAAGGAGCTTTCGAGATAGGGCGAGTCCCCGGCTCAAGCTCGATTGAGAAGTCCACCTCCCTCTTCGGCGGCAGGCCAGGCAACTCTTCGGGAAAAACATCTGCAAACTCTTGCACTATGGGCACCTGCTCGCCAGATAACTGGTCACGGTTCTCCCCGGTCAACTTAGCTAAGAAACCCCAAGCTCCTCGAGCTAACAAACGGTGAGCTTTAACTGCCGAAATCACCGGTGGACACACCTCACTCTGGGTGCCCCGAAATTTAAAGCTAGGCCTACCTGGCGGCCTGAACACCACCTCCTTACAACGACAGTCAATCATAGCGTGGTTATCAGCTAACCAATCCATGCCGAGGATCACATCAAAACCGCTCATAGCTAACACTATGAGGGTAACTCAGAGAGTCCAGTCGGACACACACGTATCCGACCATCCCTTACCTTTTGGCTAGTCAGCATAGTAGTTCCCGAGGGAGTAGCGACAGATAACTCAAAACCTAGAGGCTCTAAATTCATGCAAGCACGCTCAGCAAAAACAGCAGAAACAAAAGAATGGGTGGAACCCGAATCAAACAACACAAAGGCGAGGTGATCAAGAACTAGGAGCGTGCACCTTGCTGCGGGTCCGCTCTCTCGACCTCTGGCGAGTCGTAGCATATACTCTTCCCTGCTGCTGAGCTGGCTATGCCACCACTGCCTTCTGGTTGCAATGCCGGGCCTGATGCCCCTCCTTACCACAGTTATAGCAAGCTCTAGGGTTACCACCACACGGCCCCCAATGCTGTTGTAACGGCCCAGCTTTCCATCCCGGTTAATAACAAAATTAATTGGAAAATTAATTGAATCTTTTGGGATTTGAACCTTGCCCTAAATGGTGAATTTGGAGTTTTAAGAAAAGAGTCTTAACTAAAAAGAGAAAAGAATTTCTTTAGCCGGGACCCGCAAGAGAAAAATCCTTGGGAAGGGAATTTTAGGTTTCCTAACCCTATTTTAAAATAAGGAAGAGAAGGAAAAATCAAGAAACCCCTATTTTTCCCTTTGTTGGCCGCTCTCTCTCTCTCTCTCTCTCTCTCTCTCTCTCTCTCTCTCTCTCTCTCTCCTAAAACCCTAGCCGAGCAGCCCTAGCCACACCATCGAACCACCCTCGAGCCACCCAGCCCTAGCCGCACGCACCACCCCTGCGCTCGGCCCTGCGCATCACGGCACCACGCCGCCCGCCCTGCGCCCGCCCGGCCTGCACGCTGCGCACTGAAGCCCCACCGCCGCACACCCATCGCCGCTGGACGTCGCCTGTAGCCACCCAAAGACCGCCGACGTCGCTCGTGGTCGCGACAAAGCCGCAACGCAGCCCAAAACGCTGCCGCCGCACGCCGCCCGCCCGCCGCAGCCACGACCCCTCGCCAGCGCGCCAACCCAGCCGAGCCGCTTCGCTGCCGCGCGTCGCCTTGCGCGCGCACACCTTGCGCGCTGCCTGTGCCGCCCGCCCGCGTGCGACGCGCCTTCTTCCGCCTTCGCGCCAGCGCCAGCGCCAGGCCCAAACACGCACCAGCGGCGCCCAAGCCACCCTCCTTCCTGCTGCGAGGCCCGTGTCTTCTCGGTGGTAATTTCCGAACCAATCCCTTTGTGTTTTCTAAGCTTCAGTCTGCTGTATGTATTTACTTAGGATGCTTTATTTATGCCTAGGTTGCTCGAGTTCGTATTAAGCTCGAGGGTCTTTTTAGTTGTGATAGCTATTCTCCACTTGTTTCCGGTAAGGACTTCCTACCGTGGTTGTGTGGACCTGCTATGCTTTCTGATTGTGCCTTTTATGCATGTTTACTTCGTATATGCCCCGCTTTTTTCTTCCCTTAATAACAAAATTAATTGGAAAATTAATTTAATCTTTTGGGATTTGAGCCTTGCCTAAATGGTGAATGTGGAGTTTTAAGAAAAGAGTCTTAATTAAAAGAAAAAGAGAAAAGAATTTCTTTAGCCGACCAAGCAAGAGAAAAGCCTTGGGAAAGGAATTTAGGTCTCCTAACCTATTTAAAAATAAGGAAAAGAAGGAAAATCAAGAAACCCCTAATTTTTCCCTCTTAGCCGCATTCTCTCTCTCTCTCTCTCTCTCTCTCTCTCTCTCTCTCTCTCTCTCTCTCTCTCTCTCTCTCTCTCTCTCTCTCTCTCTCTCTCCCTCTCTCCTAAAACCCTAGCCAGAGCAGCCCTAGCCACACCATCGAGCCACCCCAGAGCCACCCGACCCTAGCCAAGACGCACCCACCCCGCCATACCGCCCCTGCCCGCACAGACCGCACTGCACGCACCAGACCACGCCGCTTGACCCACCCATCCGCATCATGCGATCATGCCGACTGCGGAAGCCCCACCGTCGCACACCCATCGCCGCCGACGTCGCGTGGCCGCCAAAGCCGCCCGACGTCGCTCGTGGTCGCACAATGCCGCAACGCAGCCAGACGCGCGCTGCCGCCGCGCGCGCCCGCCGCTCCAGCGCGATCCCTCGCCGCGCGCGTTAACCCAGCCGCGCTTCGCTCGCGCGTCGCGCCGCAAATGCAGACACCCACTGCGCGCTGCCCGCTCGCTTCTGACGTGTCGCGCGCCGGCGTGCCTACCACATGCGCCTGAGCCCAGGCCAGCGCCCAGCGGCCGCGCTTCAAGAAGACTCCAAGAATGCGCCCAAGCCACCCTCCTTGCTGCCGAAGCCCGTGTCTTCTCGGTGGTAATTCCCGAACCAATCCCTTTGTGTTTTCTAAGCTTACGTCTGCTGTATGTATTTACTTAGGATGCTTTATTTATGCCTAGGTTGCTCGAGTTCGTATTAAGCTCGAGGGTCTTTTGGTTGTGATAGCTATTCTCCACTTGTTTCCGTGTAAGGACTTCCTCACCGTGGTTGTGTGGACCCTGCTATGCTTTCTTAATTGTGCCTTGTATGCTTGTTTACCTTTATGAGCATGTTAGTGGATAGGATAGCTAGTGATTGAATTCTTGCTAGCATGTTTTGCCTTTTTGTACATGTTAGTGCCATGCTAGGTTTGTTCTTCCAAATGCTTGAGATTCCCGCTTTAAGCTCGTAGTATCATGCTAGGCTATGTATGATGATGTCTTTGTGGATGTTAGCCAGGAATCACGTACTTGGTAGTCTAAGCTAGTATGATAGGGTTTGTCTTCATCTAGAGGCTGAGAGCGGACATAACGTACCTTGTCCCCACCGGTCGGGAGTAGAGCGAAGCATAACGTACCTTGCTTCCCCGCGACCCAAAGAGGATTAGCTACCTCATTGGCATAAGCCTAGTTTGTAGCTGCTAGAGCGGAACCACGCTTAACGGTGCAAGCCTACCTTGGCCGGTTCTTAGCTTCGGTCGGTGGTACAGTCGCATGCATGGATGAGTGCCGAGGGCCTCGCACTCACCGTGATCGGTGACACCGTTTCCGAGTCTTAGGCATGCGTGCACGCCCGCGCGTGGTTTACCCTTAGGCCCCGCATTTACGCCGGTTGCAAGAAGAGCATGCGGTGTGCGCGCACACGCGTTAGTAGCCGGTTCGGAGAGCTCCCCCGGGCTAATGTTCGTGAGTACACCAGTTCCTTCTTGTTTAGAGCCAGACTTCGGGTACTCTCCCGATAGTCCAGATTTATAGCGAGGGTAAGAGACCCTTGAGGACACCCATTGGGATTGACTTTAGAGTTAATCAATTGGTCGAGGGAGAAAGACCCTCGAGGGTGTCGGACATCTTGGGATCGGTTTTTGAGCTGATCAATTGGCCAAGGGAGAAAGACCCTTGGAGATGTCCCGGGATTGGTTTGAGAGCCAATCATTAGGCCGGAAGTAGGAGACTTCCGTGGATTCCAGATTTGCCTTGTGAGCTCATTGAGCTAAGATCCGTGTTGATATTTGTGGCATGTGTACTAGGTCGCTAGATGATAGATTGCATCGTATCGTACTCGGTCGGGGTTCTTCTTGAGTATGTTTATACTCACCCTTATCGTGGTTTCTTCCACGGGTAACTTGGGACAAGACCGAGGTGGCTAAGCGGAGAGAGCTGGGAGATCATGGATCTTCTTGACACTCACCGTGTGTCTTATTTTACTGCTTTTAGATTTCAACATGTAGTTGGACTTAGGTCCGTAGGGAAAACTATGATTTGAACTATTTTATGTTTTAAGGAAAGTCTTGATCATCCATCGCTTTTTTAATTTGAATGGTTCGTTTCTGCTTAATGAATGTTTACTTTGTTTTGATTGTTTTCCGCTCATGTGTTGAAAAGCTTTTAATCCGACCACTGGCCGGGTCCTTTTATGTTTTAAATTTGCATCTTTGAGTAAAGACCTAGATTTAGTTCCATTTTCGGGTTGGGTCTTTACTGATTGGTATCGAGCACGAGTCATAGATTCAGTAGACTAACCTGTTTGTAGGTTGTGTTCCCATGATCTCCAAAGACTCCAAGGCCGCGGAGTTTGTCTAAGTTCAATAAGCTAAGGGTTTTGTTTATGATACTATATGCGAGACATGTGTTATCTTTGTTGTGAGAGAAAGTCCGAGCGTGGACTAACCTGTTGTGGTTTCCGTGTAGATCGCCAAGATGCCGGTTACACGTAGTGGAGCAGTCCGTCTCGAATCGCAAATAGAGATGCTGCAGCCCAGCGGCCAGGTATATCGAGCTCGTCGGCGCCCGCGGCACCACAGGTTAACTTGCCCAGAGAAGGGGCGGAGGCTGCTATGCCTCAAGGTGCAGCTCGGGAGGAGATATTTCTCGCTATGAGAGACATGATGATGGGCCTAATGGCCGAGCGGCGAGTGAGACTCAGCGCGCTAGCAGCAAGAGAGAGAGAGAGTCTAGGGCACGAGATAGCCCGATTGACACAGCTCATGCGGCGAGCACCCCAGCAGCTCAATAGCCGGTAGCTCCGGTAGCTCAACCGGAGGCGAGAGTCATCGGGACGAGTCGACTCACTTGATAGTGCGAGAGGAGTCTGCTTGAGTTTGGCAAGTGGTTGAAAGATTTCACCAAGTGGAAGCCAAGAGAATTTGATGCTTGAGAGAACCCACTTGTGGCGATCGGTGGTTGGCAAGAATGGAGTACATCTTTAGAGTTATGGGATGCCCAGGATGTACAGAGGCCGAGATGTGCGGCCCATGTTCTCTCGACACACGGTGAGTGGTGGTGGGAGTCCACAGATAGAGCTAGACCAGGTGGGTCTTCTCCACCACACAGGAGTTCTTTAGAACAAAGTTCGAGCTAAGTATGTTAATGACGAGGCTCAGCAGGAGATGGCAGAGGCCTTCTCAAATCAAAGCAGGATCGAGATAGTATTCTTTGCCTATGAGAAGAAGTTCTCTCGAGTATAGCTATTTCGCACCCGGAGCTCATTGCCACCGAGGAGCTCAAGACTAAGAAGTTCATTTGTGGGTGAGGAAGGAGGTTGCTCGGGATGTTCGAGCACTCGCTCCTGAGAGTTATGATCGAGCAAAGAGAGTTGGCCACGATTTATAACCCGAAGTATCCGCCATGCAGAGATCTGTTGCGCCCGGCTTCGTGATCGATTCGGCTTTGCCAAGCGATACTCGGCGAGAAGAGAAATGCAGGACTTCTAGTGGTTTCCGCTCAACTAGTCGCCAGACTCGCCGGCGAGGCGATCCGATGGTCGAGATCGCGCCGACCTCGGTAGAGCCCGATCGCCAAGGGGCGGGACCAGCAGCCGACTCATTGCAACAAGTGCGGAAAGGCACATTATGGTGCATGTGGAGCATCGCCCGTGCTTGCTACAAATGTGGCAAGGAGGGCACTTGGCCGATTCTGCACTCGAGATTTAGCAAAGCAGCTGACCGGCCCCAACAAAGAGGCCGAGTGTTTGCCACTACTCGCCAGGAGGCGGAGCGTCGATGATGCGATTGCAGTCACGCCGCTTGTCTTACAACACTATGCATTTGTATTGTTTGATTCGGGTTCGACCCATTCCTTTGTTTCGATGCATTCGTTAGACAAGCTTGTGTGGAACTCGAACCTCTAGGGTTTGAGTTGTGTGTTGCCACTCCTTCGGTGTGAGTATGTTAGCTAGCGATGAGAGTTAAGCATGGCCGATCTGAGATATCGATGAGATTTTAGAGGCTACCCTCATAGTCTTTGTCTATGAGCGGTTTCGATGTAATCCTTGGCATGGATTGGTTGGCGAGAGAACCATGCTTTGATAGATTGCCACGGAAGAAGTGGTGTTTAGGCCGCCTCGAGGCCGAGCTTCAAGTTTCGCGGTGTCGGGCGGAACTTGCCCGCTTTGATCTCAAAGAGTGAAAGCCCATAGATTGTTGGCTCGAGGAGCTTGGGGCTTCTTGGCAAAGCCGTCGAGAGATAGTAGTCTTGCGTTGGATCGCTGACATGGTCCCCGTGGTGCAAGAGTTTGCGGATGTTTTCCACTGAAGAGTTGCTGGGTTTACCCCCCGGCGGGAGTTGGACTTCACCATTAAAGCCGGAGCCGGGACTCTTCCCATTTCCAAAGCCCCGTGTCGTATGGCGCCAAATGAGTTGAGAGAACTCAAAGTGCAGATTGCAAGAGATGCCGGATCGAGGTTTCATCCATCCGAGTGTGTCCCCGTGGGAGCACACATCTCCGCTTGTTAAGAAGAAGGATGGATCCATGCGCTTGTGTATAGACTATAGAGAAGCAATAAAGTCGCAGTTGAAGAATAAGTATCCCTGCCGCGTATAGATGATCTGTTTGATCGGCTTGAGGAGCCTCGGTGTTTTCTAAGATTGATTTGAGGTCGTGGTACCATCACCGAGGATTCGAGATGCGAGATATCCCAAGACCGCGTTCGGATCGAGGTATGGTCATTATGAGTTCGTGGTCATGTCTTTCGGACTCACGAACGCCCCGCAGCGTTTATGGACATGATGGGCCAGTGTTCAAGGCATTCTTGGATAACCGTCATCGTATTCATAGACGACATTTTGATTTATTCGGGACAAAGGAGGACCATGCTTCGCGACTTGAGGCAAGTTTTGACAAGATTGCGTGAGAACCAGATTGTTCGCAAAGTTCTCTAAGTGTGAATTTTGGCTAGAGAAGGTAGCCTTCCTTGGACATATCGTGTCGGCGGATGGTATAGCGGTGGACCCCGCAAAGATAGAGGCGATAAGCTCATGGGCGGACCGGCGACGGTCGCCGATACGCAGACTTTTGGAGTCTGGCGAGTTATTACCGGCGTTTAAGTGAAAGACTTTTCCGCTAAAGGCGGCACCTAACCCGTCGACCAAGAAGGGTGTTGACTTTATTTGGGATGCTAGATGTGAGGAAAGTTTTGCCCGGCTTAAGCTCGGCTTTGACGACAAAGACTGTGTTGGCGATTCGGAAGGAACAGGAGGTTTCGTAGTTTATAGTGATGCTTCCAAGTATGGTTTAGGTGTGTGTTGATGCAAAGATGGGAAGGTGATAGCTTATGCTTCCGGCAGCTTGAAGCCTTATGAGAAGAACTATCCAACTCATGATATGGAGTTGGTCTGCGCTTGTTTTTGCTCTAAAGATTTGGAGGCATTACTTATATGGTGAGAGGATTCGATTGTTCACGGATCACGAGCCTCAAATATTTCTTCACTCGTAAGGAGTTGAACATGAGGCGAGAGAGGTGGCTCGAGTTAGTAAAGGACTACGATTGTGAGATTTTGTATCATCCCTAAAAGCCAATGTTGTGGGCGATGCACCAGTAGGAAGACGTCTCATTCAACGACTTTCTTTGAGCTCCCAAGTTGAATTGCGGAAAGAGTTTGAGCGAACCAGTGTGCGATCTTGTTGGGAGAGGTTACCCGAGTAGCCCAACTCTCGGTTCACCGTCGCTTAAGCGAGAGGATCATCGGCGATCACCGAGTGATCCCAAGTTGAGAAGGTTGCTCGAGAGGTTGAGGTGATGGCGATTTCGACTTTGTTGTGGCACCGACATTTAAGGCTTGAGGTACCGAGGTCGATTGTGCGTCCCGGATGACACACGAGGTTCGAGCGAGTTGCTCGCCGAGGCACATAGTTCCCCATTCACTTGGCACCCGGAGGTACCAAGATGTACCAAGATCTCAAGCGGACGTTACGGTGGATGGGCATGAAGCGAGATATAGCGGAGTTTGTTAGCCGGTGTCTCATTTGTCAACAAGTGAAGGCCCCAGGCGAAAACTGCGCAGTTTATTGCGGCCGTTAAGTGTTCCACGATGGAAGTGGGATGAGATTTCGATGGATTTTATCTCCAGGGTTGCCGAGGACACCGAGAGGGTTCACTCGGATCCGGGTAGTAGTGGACTGGGTGACCAAGAGTGCACACTTTATTCCCGGAAGATTAGTTATACCGTGGAGCAAAGGCACGCTGATTGTTCCTTGAGCGGTTGTGCGGTACCACGGGTACCCGCAAAGATAGTATCGGTCGGGATTCTCGGTTCACATCTCGCCTCGAGAGCGCCCGAAGGGGTTTTGGGAATCCGAGTGCGATTTCAAAGATCGCCTTCCACCTCTCAAACCGATGGTCGACCGAGAGGGTGAATCGATTCTGGAAGACATGTTGAGAGCACGTGTCTTGGACTTCCTGTGCGCTTGGGACCGATGACACATGCTTGATGGAGTTAAGCTTACAACAACGGCTATCGGCGACTATTCGAGATGGCCCCATTCGAGGCGTTGTATGGTAA
This sequence comes from Sicyos edulis, assembly GCA_036507275.1. Classification (NCBI taxonomy): domain Eukaryota; kingdom Viridiplantae; phylum Streptophyta; class Magnoliopsida; order Cucurbitales; family Cucurbitaceae; genus Sicyos; species Sicyos edulis. The sequence continues at coordinate 22,083,845 of CM071855.1, read as the reverse complement.
GCGCGCTGCAGATCCCCGTGTTGGGGAGGAGGTTGGGGATAGGCGAGTTACGGGACCCGAGTTACTTCAGATGACGAACGACGCAGGTCAGAAGATAAGGGCTCGCATGTTGACAGCACAAAGTAGGCAGAAAAGTTACGCCGATGTGAGGCGTAGAGACTTGGAGTTTGAGGTGGGTCAACATGTTTTCCTGAAAGTAGCACCTATGCGTGGGGTGTTAAGGTTTGGAAAGCGAGGCAAAGTCGAGCCCCGTGTTTGTAGGGCCTTTTGAGATCCTTGAGCGGATCGGAGCGGTGGCCTATCGGTTAGCTTTACCCCGTCTTTGTCGTGGTGCATAATGTGTTCCACGTTTCGATGTTGAGAAAGTACGTGGCGAGATCCTTCGCATGTGCTAGAGCATGAGCCCCTAGAGTTGAGTAAAGATTTATCCTTGAGGAGAAGCCCGTGCAAATTATGGCTTATGAGCGCAAGGTATTGCGCAACCGAGAGATAAGTTTAGTAAAGGTTCTTTGGAGGCATCGGAGGCGGGAGGAAGCGACGTGGGAGCTAGAGGATGAGATGAGGACTCATTACCCTGAGTTGTTCCAGTCTTAGGACTTTCGGGGACGAAAGTCTTTTAAGGGGAGTATTGTAACGACCCGTTTTCCTTCGATTAATAACAAAATTAATTGGAAAATTAATTTAATCTTTTGGGATTTGAGCCTTGCCTAAATGGTGAATGTGGAGTTTTAAGAAAAGAGTCTTAATTAAAAGAAAAGAAAAAAGAATTTCTTTAGCCAGGACCAAGAAGAGAAAAGCCTTGGGAAAGGAATTTAGGTCTCTAACCTATTTAAAAATAAGGAAAAGAAGGAAAATCAAGAAACCCCTAATTTTTCCCCTCTTAGCCGCATTCTCTCTCTCTCTCTCTCTCTCTCTCTCTCTCTCTCCTAAAACCCTAGCCGAGCGAGCCTAGCCACACCATCGAGCCACCCCGAGCCACCCAGCCCTAGCGCACGCACCCCTGCGCCGCGACCTGCCCCTCAAGACCTGCCCACACGCACCGGACCACGCCACCCGGCCTGCCGCCGCCCGGCCATCGATCGACGATCCGACCGGAAGCCCCGTCCCACACACACCATCGCCGCCGACGTCGCCGTGGCGCCAGCCCGCCCGACGTTGCTCGTGGTCGCCAATCAGTGCCGCAACGCAGCCGAAGACGCGCCGCCCGCCGCAGCTGCCCGCCGCTCCAGCGCGATCCTCGCCACGCGCCAACCCAGCCGAGCCGCTGGCTCGCGCGTCGCCTTGCGGCACACACCACACGCTGCCCTGCATGGTCCGCCCGGACGTGTGCAAGCGCGCCAGCCCAGCCCAGCCCCAGCGCCCAGCGCCCGAGCGCCCGGCCTTGCACTGCAGCCAGCGCCCAAGCCACCCTCCTTGCTGCGAGGCCCGTGTCTTCTCGGTGGTAATTCCCGAACCAATCCCTTTGTGTTTTCTAAGCTTACGGCTGCTTGTATGTATTTACTTAGGATGCTTTATTTATGCCTAGGTTGCTCGAGTTCGTATTAAGCTCGAGGGTCTTTTTGGTTGTGATAGCTATTCTCCACTTGTTTCCAGTGTAAGGACTTCCTACCGTGGTTGTGTGGACCACTGCTATGCTTTCTTAATTGTGCCTTGTATGCTTGTTTACCTTTATGAGCATGTTAGTGGATAGGATAGCTAGTGATTGAATTCTTGCTAGCATGTTTTGCCTTTTGTACATGTTAGTGCCATGCTAGGTTTGTTCTTCCAAAGATGCTTGAGATTCTGCTTTAAGCTCGTAGTATCATGCTAGGCTATGTATGACAGATGTCTTTGTGGATGTTAGCCAGAATCACGTACTTGGTAGTCTAAGCTAGTATGATAGGGTTTGTCTTCATCTAGAGGTGAGAGCGGACATAACGTGTACCTTGTCCCCACCGTCGGGAGTAGAGCGAAGCATAACGTACCTTGCTTCCCGGCGGCGGTGAGGATTAGCTACCTCATTGGCATAAGCCTAGTTTGTAGCTGCTAGAGCGGAACCCCGCCAGCGGTGCAAGCCTACCTTGGCGGTTCTTAGCTTCAGTCGGTGGTGCAGTGCCTGCAGATGAGTGCCGAGGGCCTCGCACTCACTGATCGGTGACACCGCTTCTCGAGTCTTAGGCATGCGTACTGCCCGCGTAGTTTGCCCTTAGGCCCCGCATTTACGCCGGTTGCGAAGAGCATGCGGTGTGCGCAAGACACGCGTTAGTAGCCCGGTTCGGAGAGCTCCCGGGCTAATGTTCGTGAGTACACCAGTTCCTTCTTGTTTAGAGCCGGACTTGGGTACTCTCCGATAGTCCAGATTATAAGCGAGGGTAAGAGACCCTTGAGGACACCCATTGGGATTGACTTTAGAGTTAATCAATTGGTCGAGGAGAAAGACCCTCGAGGGTGTCGGACATCTTGGGATCGGTTTTTGAGTGATCAATTGGCCAAGGGAGAAAGACCCTTGAGATGTCCCGGGATTGGTTTGAGAGCCAATCATTAGGCGGAAGTAGGAGACTTCCGTGGATTCCGGATTTGCCTTGTGAGCTCATTGAGCTAAGATCCGTGTTGATATTTGTGGCATGTGTACTAGGTCGCTAGATGATAGATTGCATCGTATCGTACTCGGTCGGGGTTCTTCTTGAGTATGTTTATACTCACCCTTATCGTGGTTTCTTCCACGGTAACTTGGGACAAAGACCGAGGTGGCTAGCGGAGAGAGCCGGGAGATCATGGATCTTTGACGACACTCTGTCGTGTCTTATTTTCTTGCTTTTAGATTTCAAAGCATGTAGTTGGACTTAGGTCCGTAGGGAAAACTATGATTTGAACTATTTTATGTTTTAAGGAAAGTAATCTTGATCATCATCGTTTTTTTTAATTTGAATGGTTCGTTTCAGCTTAATGAATGTTTACTTTGTTTTGATTGTTTTCCGCTCATGTGTTGAAAAGCTTTTAATCCGACCCTGGCTGGGTCCTTTTATGTTTTAAATTTGCATGCTGAGTAAAGACCTAGATTTAGTTCCATTTTCGGGTTGGGTCTTTACATTCTGTGAACATGATTAGTGGATAGGACAGCTTGTGATTGCATTCCTGCTAGCATGTTTGATTGTTTGTACATGTTAGTGCCATGCTAGGATTGTTCTTCCAAAGATGCCCGAGATTCTGCTTTAAGTTCGTAGTAGCATGCTAGGTTATATATGATTGATGATGCTTATGTATGTTTAGCCAGGAATCGTTTACTCTATAATCTAGCTAGCGTAGTAGGGTTGTCATCATCTAGAGGCTGAGAGCGGACATAACGTACCTTGTCCCCACCGGTCGGGAGTAGAGCGAAGCATAACGTACCTTGCTTCCCCCCGGTAGCCAGTGAGGATTAGCTACCTCATTGGCATAAGCCTAGTTTGTAGCTGCTAGAGCGGAACCACGCCAGCGGTGCAAGCCTACCTTGGTCGGTTCTTAGCTTTAGGTCGGTGGTACAGTGCGCACAGATGAGTGCCGAGGGCCTCGCACTCATCGTGTTCGGTGACACCGTTTCCGAGTCTTAGGCATGCGTGCACGCCCACGTAGTTTGCCCTTAGGCCCCGCATTTACGCCGGTTGCGAGAAAAGCATGCGGTGTGCGCGCACACGCGCGTTAGTAGTCGGTTCGAAGAGCTCCCAGGGCTAATGTTCGTGAGTACACCATTCCTTCCCGTTTAGAGCCGGACTTGGGTACTCTCTCGATAGTCCAGTTTATAGCGAGGGTAAAGAGGCCCTTGAGGACACCCATTGGGATTGACTTTAGAGTTAATCAATTGGTCGAGGAGAAAGACCCTCGAGGGTGTCGGACATCTTGGGATCGGTTTTTGAGTGATCAATTGGCCGAGGAGAAAGACCTCGAGATGTCCCGGGATTGGTTTGAGAGCCAATCATTAGGCGGAAGTAGGAGACTTCCGAGGATTCCGGATTTGCCTTGTGAGCTCGTTGAGCTAAGATCCGTGTTGATATTTGTGGCATGTGTACTAGGTTACTAGATGATAGATTGCATCATATCGTACCCGGTCGGGGTTCTTCTTGAGTATGTTTATACTCACCCTTATCGTGGTTTCTTCCACGGTAGTAACTTGGGACAAAGACACCGAGGTGGCTAGCGCGAGAGAGAGCCGGAGATCATGGATGCTTCTTGACACTCTGTCGTGTCTTATTTTACTTTTTTTTGGATTTCACATGTAGTTGGACTTAGGTCCGTAGGGAAAACTATGATTTGAACTATTTTATGTTTTTAAGGAAAGTCTTGATCGATCATTTGCTTTAATTTGAATGGTTCGTTTTTGCCTAATGAATGTTTACTTTGTTTTTAATGTTTTCCACTCTTATAATTGAAAAGTTTTACAAACCGACCTAAGCCGGGTCCTTTTAAGCTTTTCACTGGCATGCTGAGTAAAGACCTAGATTTAGTCCCATCTTCGGGTTGGGTCTTTACAGCTGTTTACCACAGGGTCTACAATACGGTGGCGGCCTCCCCACGCCTTGTTGGGGAGGCGATCACGCGTTACGATCCCGGTCTTTGGTCTCTGCCATGATAAGTACCACTGCGCGCCCACCGCCTCCATGTCCATTACCTCCTGCGTCAAACTTACGCTTCGACCCGAGTACACTGGGGCCTTCTCGCACCACAAATTAACAACTGCGCTCTGGAGGATACTTACCATCATAAATAGTTGCCAATCGCACCGCCTTGGCAAAAAAGTCTGCAGGGCTGTGCCCTAACATCCTGAGACACTCCCTACTACACTTGGCCGAGTTTTTCGTCCCCGATCTTCCAGGTATGCCCTAGGGTATTTTAGTAGTAATTTGGTCGGGCCGTCGGGGCGTTTATATCTTTTTCGAGTTGCTAAAATTATTGGATGGATTTATGAAGGTTTTTGAGGCTTTGTGGTTTGGTTTGAGCATGGGTAGATGCAAAAGTAAAAATAAAGGAATTTGTCTTTGCAGTAGGGTTTGAACCCGGGTCTCTGGGAAGCTTGTAGAGATGTGTGCCAATTGAGCCATTAGGTGCTCTTGTTGCTCTTTCTGCATCACATCTTAGTTAACCTTGGATCTTTGGTGTTTGGTGCATTTGGTTAAATGAAATAGAAATTAGGTTTGTTGTGTTTTCTTCTCCAAAAGAGTTGTGGCCGCCCAAGCTTTCTCCCAAGCTCTCCTTGCCGATTCTTCATCCTTGCAGCTCCCTTGGATCGTTCATCATCATTCCGGTAAGTCTTCATCCTCTTCATCTTCTCGATTGGGTGTTCTTGTTGGCGAAGGTAAGGAGAAGAGCTTGTGTGTGTGTGTTTTGTAGCGGTGCCCCCAAAGATGCCCAGATCTGCCAAAGAAGAAGCCCGAGCCGCCCGGATCGCCTAGCAAAGAAGCCCAGTGCCCGGATCAGCGCGGCAGCGCACACAGCACCGCCGCCCGGACCGCCCGCCCATCGCCGCGGCCGTCGCGCGCTTTGCTGAGCAGCGCAGCGCGCCAGCGTCGCGCGCGCCGCGCCAGCGCTCGCCGCTCTCCGCTGCTGCCGTCGCGCGCCGCCGCGTCGCGCCCAGCCAGCGCTCGTCTCGTCCGCTTGCCCGCGCCCGTGCGCCTGCGCCCGGCCACCCGTCTGCCAGCCTGCGCGCGCGCGCACGCCTCTACTACCTCTTGCCGCCCGTCGGCGCCCGATGTGCGGTCCCTGCCGCCATCAGCCCCGCGCGCCGTCGCGCGCCCGAGCGGCCAGCCGTCTTTGCCCCGCCGTCGAGTGTCGAGTCGTGCGTGTGAGTGCCCGAGCCGAGCCTCGCTTGTTTTATTATATTTTTAGGGCTATGATTGTGATTTCTATTGTGTTTGTTAGGTTCTCGTTAGCTAGCTCGGGATCGATCGCGGCGTAGGATTTTGTGTGTAGTTGCCCCCGCCAAGGTAAGGATTTCTTACCGGAGTTGTGTGGACCTGCGATGTCCTATGTGATTGTTGTTTGTATGTTTGTTTGTGATTATCGGCATGTATAGTTTAGGTGCTCTGTTCCGAATTCTCGACTAGCATGACTTCGTATGTTGTTCTCTCATGTTAGCCCATGCTAGGTTGTTCCGTTCTAGCATGCTCATATCTGTTCTTGCTTCGTAGTACCATGCTAGGTTCGTTGTATCTCATTGAGCACGTTTTGGATTGTATTGGATTGTATGTTATTGATATGATAGGTTAAAGTGTAGGTAGGTAGCATCATCCGGGCTCGATGCATAAAGTATCTTGCATCCATGGCGGGGGCGTCGAGACGATTCTCCGTCCACGACCCCGTTAGGTTTAGCTAACCCGACCGGTAGGCCACCGCAATCTTGGGTGAGGGTGGCGGTCGTTAAATGCCCCAGCGGTCGGGATGATGACTTGGCATTGCCTCGTCCCGGCGATCGGCCGGCGCGTCCTCGGCGTGTTCGGCCGTAGCCCTTGATTGCCACTGTTAGGGCAAGGACCGCTTCTGGTGTAAGCCTATCACGGCCGGTTCCTTAGCCTCGAGATCGGTGGTTCAGTGACATAGTTCACGTGTCCGTGTCTCACACCCCTATGTCGGTGACACCGATCCGAGATTTAGTTAGGCTTGGTGGATGGACATGGGCGGCTTGCCACTAGACCCGGCACTTCCATAGTCTGCAGTGTAGCACGCGGTGCATGCTTACGCTCATTACAAACGCCACCCGAGAGCTCCTCGGGATCTTGAGCTAGTGTACCTTTCGTGACGACGATGAGACAGTGAGGCCGAGACTTGGTTCTCGTATAGGGCGTATTGTGTGGTGTGGATTATTCCGGACTAAGACCACGAGTTGGCATCCGAGGTCCAAGTGTGGACTTAAGCTATGTGCTCTATTATGTGTTATGTTCATAGCTTGCATACTCTCATCTAGATGACCATGTGCATCGTATTGTACCCTGTCGGGGATTCTTCTTGAGTAATTCGTTACTCACCCTTACTTATCTTTCAGTAACCATGGCGCGAGGCGGGATGGTGAAGGAGGAGCTATGATCATGGGAACGCGTCTTTGTCGTCTCGACTTTTTATTTCTATGACTCTTGTCTTTCATTTTCCCCCAATGCATGTAGCGCAAGACGAGCCCTAGGATGTTTTCTCGAATGATTTTGTGGATTCCCGCTTTATTGAATTTGAGAATGTTCCAAATGTTTTAATAAATCTCTGATCAGAGTGTACGTTTTGGAAATGTATTTGCCTTGAAACAGGTTTCAGCAAACTATATTGATTTCTGATTGAACCTTGATTGTTTTGTTTTAATTGGGAATCTAAAAACTTATTTGCATATTATCCTTTCCTTTGAATGTATGCATTGGGGTAAAGGCCTATTTAGAGCCCCTTTTGGGTCGGATCTTTACACTACCTCAGACCCGCAATAAACTTCCTGATCTTCAGCTCAGGAGTAGCAATCAACTGCGGTGCGAAGTACCCATACTCCGAAAACTTCCTCTCATACACCTCGATTGGGTCAGACCCCTGCTTAAGGTTCAAAAACAGCTCAATCATCTTTTCTGGGCTTCTTCACTGATAAATTTTGCCTTGAACTCAGCCTTGAAGAATTCCCGGTGGCGGGGGAGACCCAATGTCTCTCACTCAAGGTGGAATCCCACCACCACTTAGTCGCTCCAGCTAACGCATGAGAGCGCACACATCGAACTCGTTGCACCTCGGGACAAGCCATCACCATAAAAGTATACTCTAGCTCGGCAATCCACACAGCCGCCAACAAAGGGTTCTCCAGGGGCACTAAACTTCTCCGGCTTCCATTTGACGAAATCTTTTAGCCACTTGCCCAAATCCTCAGCACCTTCCGCCACAACGGCCTCGTTCACTGCTGAGTCAAGCGGATGCGGTGGCACTGCGATCCTCTCTTTGAACCAACTCGGTCAGCTGCTCTATCTGAATCCGGGACTCCTTCTTCTGTGCAGCTAATAGAGCTCAAGTCTCGCCTCAATGCTCGGCCCTCCGGTCGACAAAGAACCCAACCATAAGAGCCCTCATGGACTCCACAAAAGCAACTCGCGGTGCAGCCTCCCGAGGCCGAGTTGCCTCCACGCCCTCACCGGGCAACACAGCAGAAGGGCCTGTAAGCGGCCTAACATCAGCATCAGCTTGGGACGACGTCCCTCCCGTGTCGGAATCAATACGAATGCCCCTGGGCTGGTCGGCCTCGAGCCTCCCTGCCCTCTACGAGTGACTGGCATAACGACAATCTATACCCAAACGAACAATGAGTCAGAACCTGTTTTCCCTGCTCCTCAACAACAAGTCATATACATGCAAGGTGCAAACGGTATTGTAATTCTTATCCCATAACCTTAAACTTTCGGACATACACGATGGTCAAGTGAGCGCGATGATCATGGAAAACAACCTACAATTGCGTGTCTGTCTCTGTAACCTATAACTCGGCTCGATACCAACCAGAAAGACCCGACCCAAAAGAAGCGGTTTCTAACCTAGATCCTTACTTAGCATGCATGTCTAGGAATGTAAAACACCATCCAACGTACTAATTTAAAACTTTTGCAATCAACAGAACTTTAAACAAACCACAAAAGCCAATGTAAAAATCAAGAGTAATTTGACTGATCGATTGCTTTTCTTAAAAACAAACAAGAGTGCTGATGCGAGAACCATAAAATAGTTTGAGTTTTTCCCTAGGGACCCAAGTCCCACTACATGCTAAATCATAAAGAAAACAATTAAAGAACATGCATCTCAGAGTCAGCTATCCATGATGATCCAACCGCCTCCTCCTAGCCATCCTGCCGAGATGTCCCAAGTTACAGTGGAAAACCACACGAGAAAATAAAGGGTGAGCAACGAGTTACTCAAGAAGAATCCCCAACCGGGTACAATACGAAAACATATCATTTAGCACACGGACATGCAACCATGCAATGACTCAGAGCAAACAGATGGGTCAACAGAACGTCACTCTTGGGGCTTGCCTATTCGAGGCTTACAGCTACCAACTACCCTAGGTTCCACACCTGGGTGTCCTTCGAGCCTTACACAACCTAGGACTCAGTGTTGCCCATCGGGGACTTATACACCTAGGATGCCCACCAGGGTCTTACACCTCCAACTCAGTGATGCCCATCGGGGTCTTATACACCTAGGATGCCCATCGGGGTCTTACACCTCCAACTCAGTGATGCCCATCGGGGACATATACACCTAGGATGCCCATCGGGGTCTTACACCTCCAACTCAGTGATGCCCATCGGGGACTTATACACCTAGGATGCCCATCGGGGTCTTACACCTCCAACTCAGTGATGCCCATCGGGGACTTATACACCTAGGATGCCTATCAGGGTCTTACACCTCCAACTCAGTGATGCCCATCGGGGACTTATACACCTAGGATGCCCATCGGGGTCTTACACCTCCAACTCAGTGATGCCCATCGGGGACTTATACACCTAGGATGCCCATCGGGTCTTACACCTCCCGGATGTCCATCGGGGCCTTCCCCGAGCGGGACTCACTAGTTACCTCTACAATCTCTTACACTATACATCATCCGCCAATTCCTAGCATGGCACTAACAGGATAACATGGTTACGGTTATGCCGAGACAAATTAACTCCTAGCATGATAACTAACAGGATATATCAGGAATCTCAAGCACAAAATCACCTGGAAACAGAAAGAGCAAGCAACCTATCCACTAGAAATTCCATACAAACACAACACATGGCATGCTATCAAGTATTCGCAGGTCCACACAACCACGGTAAGAAATCCTTACCGAAGTGAATAGAACCAACGATCAACGGATGACTCTCGAGGTTCTAAGCGAACTCGACAACCTAAGCAAGTAATAAAATCAACCTAATTAACCAACAAAGCAGCTAAAAAAAAGAACATAAAGTCCAAAGGGTCGAGTCTCGAATTTACCAACCGAGAAGACACACGTCTCGGCGAAGAAGGAGCAAGAACGACGTTCTTTGGTGCAGCAGGGCGCTGGCGCGCTGCAGCGCTCGAGCGCACGGTCAAGGCATCTCGACGGAGCGGGCGATGTGCGCGCAACTGGAGGCTGCGGCGCCGCGCGGGAACGAGCGACACGTTGGGACGACGCGCGAGCAAGCGGGGCGACGCGGGCGGACGAACGAGCGACGCGGCTGGTGCGCTGGTGCGCGGTCGTGCGGATGCGGCCGGACAGAGAGATGCGGGAGGTGCGCTGGGGCGCACGGTGCGGCGACGGCCGGGCTGCTCTCTTTGGTGGGGCCGAGTCGCGGGGCAAAGGTCAGTGCGACGGCGACGTGGCGGCGGCGAGGAGGGTGTGGGAGAGGGTTTTGAAAGAGGAGAGTTTTCTCTTTTTTTTTTTCTTTTTCTTTCTTCCTCAATTTAAATAAGCTTTGGAAAACTAAAATTTCCTTCCCAAGGCTTTTCCTCCTTCAAACCCTAGTTGACGCATTTATTTTCCTTAATTAATTCCAAACTCCCATCTCTCTTTGAGGCCGAGGGTTCGAGTCCTCCAAATAACATCTTTTAAACCTTATTTTATATTAACTAAAATCCGGGCTGTTATAGGCTCCGTGCCCAGCTACATGCATTCAGAGGAAAACAAAACATAAAGAATCATAGACATAAACTCAGAGTTCAAACAACGGGTTTCCGTGATCACAGCTCCTCCTCCAGCCATCCTGTCTCGCACCATGGTTATCTATGGAAAACCACAAAATAAGGGTGAGTAATGAATTACTCAGTAAGAATCCCCAACCGGGGTACAATACGATATACATGGTCATCTAGCAGAAAGGTATGCAAGCTATGAATATAAACACAGAAGAGAGCACATATCTTAAATCCACACATAAACTTTGGATGCCATCTCAGGGTCTTAATCAGGGATAATCCACCTCATGATACGATCCTATACGAGAAACAAGTCTCGCCCTCAGCCTGTCTACTGTCGATACAAAAGGTGCACTAGCTCACAATCCCGAGGAGCTCTCTAGTCGGCGCTGTAATGAGCGTGCGCGCGCACCGCATGCTACTAAGATTTTAAGAGCTTGTGACCCGTCCACGAGTTTGCTGAGATTAGCTCCGTAGAGAGGCGTTCCAAGTTTGGTTATGTAAGGACCCGACCTGGAATACGGTCCTAAACCTAGGTCCTCACTCAACATGCAAGTTAAATATTTCAACAAGCGGTTTAGTGCTCATATTTAAAACTTTTTCAAAACATTTGGAAACGGGGAACACTTAAAACATAACCAACAATTTTTATAAGCAAATCCAATCAAGGTAAAATAAGCCTGGCCAGTATTTATAAAAGAACATTCAAAACAGTTTAAACAACTTTAACATCATTCCCCTAGGACTCATGTCCATCTACATGCTGAATAAATAAATGCAAACAATAAACGACAGAGTGTGCTGTAGCCCCCATGATCAAACAACTCCCTCCGCTAGCCATCCCGGTGTTGTCCCAAGTTACCCGGTGGAAAAACCACGAGAAATAAGGGTGAGTATAAACATACTCGTGAAGAATCTAGCACCGGGTACAATACGATACATCAGTCATCTAGCACCCTAGTATACATGCAAATAAAACAATGACTTAGAGCAAAACGGTTGAATTAGGCTATGAGCTACTTCTAGAGCGAGCCTATTCAAGGGCTTTCATCTACTGCCCTTCGGGCCTTACACAACCTAGGACTCAGTGATGCCCAGTGGGGCCTTACACACCTAGGATGCCTATCGGGGCCTTACACCTCCGAATCGGTGATGCCCAGTGGGGTCTTACACACCTAGGCCGCCCATCTGGGTCTTACACCTCCAACTCGGTGATGCCCATCGGGACTTACACACCTAGGATGCCCATCGGTCTTACACCTCCAACTCGGTGATGCCCATCGGGGACTTACACACCTAGGATGCCCATCGTGTCTTACACCTCTAACTCGGTGATGCCCATCGGGACTTACACACCTAGGATGCCCATCGTGGTCTTACACCTCCAACTCGGTGATGCCCATCTGGGACTTACACACCTAGGATGCCCATCGGGTCTTACACCTCCAACTCGGTGATGCCCATCGTGACTTACACACCTAGGATGCCCATCGTGTCTCACACCTCCAACTCGGTGATGCCCATCGAGACTTACACACCTAGGATGCCCATCGGGTCTTACACCTCCAACTCGGTGATGCCCATCGAGGACTTACACACCTAGGATGCCCATCGTGTCTTACACCTCCAACTCGGTGATGCCCATCGAGGACTTACACACCTAGGATGCCCATCAGTGGTCTTACACCTCCTGGATGTCCATCGGTGTCTTACCCGAGCAAGACCTAAACTAGTTACCCCTACGCCTTCTACACTATACATCACCCGCCTATGCACGCACCTAACTAACAGGATAAAATAGAACAAGGTATGCCAAGACAATTAAACCCCTTGCATGGAACTAACAGAGTATATCAGGGGACACAAGAGCAACACGATATGGAAGCAAGAGAAAACATGTAACCTACCCACTTTGAAATTTCATACAATCACAAGACATGGCATCTTTGGAAGAACAAACCTAGCATGGCACTAACATGAACAACAAGCAACATGCTAGCAAGATTTCAAACACAAGTCGCTCAATAGCTAACATACTCATAACAACAACCAAGCATACAAGGCACAATCATGATAGCATCGTAGGGTCCACACAACCACGGTAAGAAATCCTTACCTGGAAACAAGCAGAAAATAACTACCATAAGCCAACCAAGCGACTCCCGAGCTTCTAAGTGAACCCGAGCAACCTAAGCATTTAATAAAAATATCCTAATTAAATAACAACAGCCAATCAACTTAGGGACCAAAAGAGTGGAGGCTCGGGAATTACCAACCGAGAAGCCACTAGGTCTCGGCCCAACTTTCTTGGCAAAAATCAGGCTCTCGGCAGCAGGGGCGAGCGAGTTGGGCGCGCAGAGGCGAGCAACTGGCGCTGGGCGCGTCTTTGGTGGGCTGGCGCCAGGGAGGGGCGCGGCGCTGGCGCGGCGACACGGCTTTCTTTGGCGCAGGGCAGGCGGGCGCGAGCGACGGCACGGCGACATGAGCCCAGGCGCGCGGCGTGACGCGAGCAGCCGGGCGTCTGGCGCGCGATCGCGCTGGCGTGGCGTCTGGGCTGCTTGGCCGCTATCTGACTATGCGACAGGGGCTTTGTCTTTGGCGTCTGGGCTGCTCGGCCGGTTGTGCGACAGGCATGGCTGCTGCTGCTGGTGCTGGTGGCTCGGTGCGGCTCGGTTGGGTTTCTTGGTGAGGTCGGCAAGGAGAGAGAGGGAGAAGGGGAAAGAATAAGGGTTTTTCTCTTTTCTTTTCCTTTTTCCTAAATTAAATAGGCTTTGGGTGGTCCAAAATCCCTTCCCAAGGCTTTCCTCCTTCGAGTCCTAGCTGACGCATTCTTTTCCATTTAAAAAAAACCCATTTAAATCAAGCCTCCTAATAACCATTAGGTCAAGGGTTCAATTCCCAAAGGAAGCACTCTAATTAACAATAATTTTGTTAATTACCAAATCACCTCCAAACTTCCAACCAACTAGCCCGAACTTCTTGGGTCCTGCAACCAACAACAATCAAGCCTCGACAAGGGCAGGAGTGACCCCGAAGTCTTGAAAATCCACAAAACACTTACTGGGGGCAAAAAGACCAAAATACCCCTAAGGGTTAAAATAGCTCTAACGGCCCATCCGAACATCCGAATAATGAACCGGAAACACCTGGGAAACCGAAATAGAAAACTGGGCCGTTACAATACTCCCTCCTTTTAAGACTTTCGTCCTCGAAAGTCCTAAGACGAAAACAACTCTAGGAAAACTCCACTGATCCTTCACCAACCAACTCCTTGTCAAGCCAACACTAGTCCTTCTTCGAAATCCCGACCCTCTTGGGTTTCCAAGGCTCAAGCCAAAAAGGCATCGAGTCTGCCACAAACTATCTCAACCAAAACTGAACATACACTGAGCTTCGAAGAAAAAGATGCGATAGTGCTAGTCGGTAAGCCACATCCTCAAACTCGCATCAACTCTCAAACGGTCTCACAACCCTAGGGCTCACTTATCCCTGTTGACCCAACTCAGAACGCCTCTCCACGACGTTACTCTAAGCAAACTTGTGGACGGGTCACATGCTCTAAAACTCTACGCCACGCATTGGCGTAACTCCTCTTAATACTCACAGCTGTTAACAAACAAGCTCAACCCTACACCATGCTGGCCAACCAACTGAACCTCTCGGGTTCCAGAAACCAGTCAGCCTACTCTTACTTCACAAGAGACCAACGAACTCCAATGGTTGCCTATAAGCCTTAAAGAAATCAAATCGAACCACCACCTGGCAGCCGATCCCAAAGCCAAACTTGTCCAACTAGAATGCATCCACAACACTTAAGCAACCATCTTGAAGAGCACCGACGCACTCAAGCCAGGGCACATACCGTTCACTGGACAATATTAACGCCACTCACACTAGTCAAACTTCAAATACGGCCACCCATGAACGACAATGTCCAGGAACAGGATCCACTCAGCCAAACTAATATATTGGAGCCCCTCATCGGCCGAACAACAACTTTCCAATGCAATCCGATCAGCCACCGCCTAAGAGAATATCGCGACAGAAAACAAATAACATACCTCTCTCGTAAATCTCGAGCAAAGAAGGAATAAAACAACACGCGCTACTTGCAACACAACACCTCGAGGATAACAACTCAAAGGTTTAACCAACCAATGCCACGGCACCTCTATGCCAACCCCCTCAACTTTGGCTCAACTAAATGCCAACCACGAACGCGCAACAACTAGGAGCAAAGCCTAAGAAAGGCTTGCTCTGCAACTCAACTCAAGCTTACAATCGCGAAGCTCGCCTCCAAGGACATGCAACTCTCAAGTCCAATCAAGCTAACGAATGACTTCCTCCTTTTAGCTTAGGCCTAACTCATCTTCCAACCAGAAACTCCACAATCGATTGAACCACCAACTTAGAACTAGCAGTATCTATCCAAACACCGAAGGAGGTGCCAACTTTTGAAACCTTCCAAACAAGAGCAAGTCCTCAGGGCCACGATCGCTTGCTCCAACCAAGCTAGCTCTTACAACAACATGGGAACCAACCCTTGGCCAACTACAAGCACCAACAGATAACAGTTTCAAAGCCAACGCGGAGGTACTAAAACAACACTAGCTCGTCAACCGACTACAAGCTTTCAAAGAACTCAACCGAGGAACACTTTGCCTGTCCGGGTGAGCTCTCGTGAGGCTTCTCCACAACCTAGGGTTCCTCCGATCACCCTCCGACACACACAGCCGTCAAACGGTCTAACAGACAACTGGCTACATGGGCACGACTCTCTCTCCAGCATCTCGACTATGCTGGCGTGCTCCAACTCCTCGAAAGACCAAGAAGACCAGAAATACTACAGAATGTGTCAGCCTCCAACTCAAGCATTGACCACATCATAGCTTCTACCCAGGGTAGGGATCCGATCAACACTCTTAGCAATGACGGACAAAAACTACGCGGCTTTTCTACCACCGCCCTTGATTAGTTCCAACCGAACTCCAACCATCGATCAACAAGAAATTCCTCTACCTGTGTCAAAGGCCAACTAGCATAACTTGCCTAAGCAACAACCCGGCTACAAGCACGGTATCCTTACGATCAAAATTAGGGCACTTGCCAAGAACTAAAGCCCTAACATCAAAAGGATTGAGCACTGGTTTCTCAACACGAACCTTTCGTGGTTCCCAAAACATACCCCAAGGAACGAGCTACACAAGAGTACACTCACAGCGCGCATGCACACCAACTTGATTCCTTAAGATCCAACACGAACTCTAACACAAGGTAACCTTTGCCTCCAAAAAGAGCCACAACTAGCAAGGGAGCAACAAGAGTTCAAACCCACTCGGGGTCAACTCACCACGAAACGCCCCATTGGCCAACTCACTCTACAAGAGCATAACCACACCAAGCTAACAACCTCATACCAATGTGTCCACCAAATGTGCTCCGCACAATCCATCCAACACATGGCTCCCACGCTGGACCAACCACGCATCATCGATGCCAACTCTCTACTCGCACTAAGGAAACTCAAGGGTAGTCGAATCACCCTACCAACAAACTAGCTCACAAGGCCACAACACAAGCGCGAGAACTCGAATGCGCTAGCCCTTAACAACCTACAACATCCTTTGTACCCAACTCTTGGTGACCTTGAAAGCTCTTGCTTTCCCTCGAACGACCTCACACTTGTAGTCCTCCGACTACCACCGAGCTAGATCTCTTATGCAACCCAAACAGTGCAACCTCGTAAAATGAGTACAAGGCTAGTGGGGATGCTAAACTCTGCGTGGGTCATAGAACTACCTGCACATCTGGTGCGAGCTGGCCTGAACCTAGGCCTCCTTACCGAGCTTGGTGCCAACAAGCACTACATCTTTTCAATTCAAACAACTATAAACGAGCTCTACGTCCCCACTAAGGGTAGGGAAGGTCACACTCCAGGTGACGGGGACAACGACACTAAAAAAAAGAAGCCCAACACTCGAGCCGTCTAATCTCTGGCATCTCGCCAAACAGTCATGCCACGGCCTACCCCTCCATCCCACTCGATGCTCAACAAATTCTCAGGCCAACCCTCAGGTGGCAACAACTAGTTCCACATTTGTAACATGCTAACAAAAAGAGCGCCCACTCTACTAGCCAATCAAATCCACTGATCGATTAAGTCCTCGACAAGCAAACTCCACACTACACCACAGCTACGAGGGTACCAAAAGAGTTGGTGCAAAACGACAAAGAGAGCTTGCAAGGGGTCAAGATGTCTCTACATCTTCCTCAAAAGCTACTAACACGGCACTTGCCAATCGATCGGGTGGATCGGTGGAGACTCGCTAGTCCACCTTTCTCAAGGGACTTCCACCACCAAATCACTGCATCAAACAAAGACCAAAACAAGACGCCTTGGCCTCCTCGAACATCGTGTCATCGGCCTCTAAACACCAGTGTCGTTCCAACACTCGGATGATAAACTCGATCCCCGGCAACCACCTCGCCGCTAGCGTGGGTTCTCAAAAACATCCAAATCTCTACATGCTTCCACTTGCCAAACTCGGCGGCTCGATTAACGCCAACTAACTCATCAAAGATAAACTCGCTGATCAAGCCCTTTCCGGAAACCTCCGGCTCACCGGAGCTACTAGGGGTGTCTCTCTAAATAAACTCTGTCACCGGGCTATCTGTGCCGGGACTCCTCACTACGCACTACAAAAGCGCGCTGGGTCTCCGCTCTCTAATAGCTAAAAGACTCGCCATCAATTCTCTCATGGTGGAGCACACCCTGCTCAAGGAGTCTCACTCTAAGGCATGCTAGCCTCTAACCTCTTCTCTTGGCAACTCAATCGCCAGGGGCCAAAGGTGGCCGACGGGTCTAGACAACCCCGACATGGTCTCATCATCAACATGCGCAGATCCAACTTCTCGGTTGGAAATGCCAAACGTCCTCGCTCCTCAATGTGTATTCAAAGATAAGCGATCTACACTAAACACAAAGCTAGTCCTCACCGGGACTATCACTACCCAACAAGGGTAACACATGTATACTAGGTGCGATGTTGTAAAATAAAACCCTTAGCTTAATGAACTCGAGATAAACTCGACGGCCATGAGTGCCGATGATCATGGGGACAACAACCTACAAAGCGAGTTAGTCTACGAATCTATGACTCGAGCTCGATACCAACCGTAAGGACCCGACTGAATACGGTCCTAAACCTAGGTCCTCACTCAGCATGCAAGTTAAATATTTCAACAAGCGGTTTAGTGCTCATATATAAAACGTTTTCAAAAACATTTGGAAACGGGGAACACTTAAAACATAACCAACAATTTTCATAAGCAAATCCAATCAAGGTAAAATAAGCTCGCCCAATATTTATAAAAGAACATTCAAAATAGTTTAAACAACTTTAACATCATTCCCTAGGACTCATGTCCATCTACATGCTCGAATAAATAAATGCAAACAATAAACGATCAGAACGGCCCGATTTTCTATTCCGCCTCGAGGTGCTTCCGTTCGATTCAGCGGTTCTCGTTGGGCCGTTAGAGCTGCTTTTGACCCTTAGGGGTATTTTGGTCTTTTTGCTCCCTGGCAGATTTGTGGATATTCGTGGCTTCGAGGAAGCTCCCGCTTTGTTGAGGCTTGTATGTTGGTGTCTTTGCATGAGACCCGAGATGTTTGGGGTATTCGTTTGGGAGTTCAGCCAGTGATTTGGGTTTTGGGCAAAGTGATCGTTGTTTGGGTGTTTCCTTTGGGATTCGAGCCTGTGCCCTTAGAGATGATTTGGGAGTTTGTTTAAGCGAGAGTTATTGTTTGGAAAAGGTTGCTTCAGTGGGTCTCGAAGGAGGAAGCCGGAAATGGGATTTAAGGACTTTAAGACTTATTTAAATTAGGAAAAGGGAAGAAAAATCAAGAAAGTCCCTTTCCCTTGTTTTGCAATCTCTCTCTCTCTCTCTCTCTCTCTCTCTCTCTCTCTAGCCGACCTCACCAAGAAGACCCAACCCTAGCCACCCACCATGCCCTAGCCGCACCACTCCCCGGCCGCATCGATCGCTCACCCCAAAGATAGCCCCGCCCCACCACGCCGCACTGCACGCCTCGCAGATCGCCTCACCAGGGCGCCCAGATCGCGTTGCATCGTCCACCCTAGCCGCGCCCCGCTCCAGCCGCCCACCACCCATGCCGCGCCGTGCCGAGCCACCCTGTGAGCCCAGATCCAGATCGCCCGTGCCATCTTCGTGTCACCTTGGTCGCGCCGAGTCCAGTCGCGCTCGCCCTCGCCTTGGTCGCGCCCGAGCCCAGATCGGCATCGCCCGTGCCGCTCCGCGTCACACCCCGTCCGTGGTCGAGTCGCCCGAGCCCTGGCCGCACCGACTCGCTCGCTCCTGTAGGTCGTCGTGCCTTCCCGAGCGCCCCGAGCCCGTCGCCGCGCGTGCGCGCGCGCGTCGCTGCCCCTCTCGTCAAGCGCGCGGTGTGTGTCGCCGCCACCCGAGCTCGAGCTCGCGCCGCCCGTGCGCCTTTGCTTCGCCCCAATGCGCAGTGCCGCCTGCGCCAGCGCCACCGCCTGCTCGCGCCCACGTGCCTGGTGCACAGTGCCCAGGCCACCCCGCCCTGCTGTTGTGTCTTTGGTTGGCTCGAGCCTTGTGGCTTCTCGGATGGTATTTCCCGAGTCTTTTCTTCGTTGGGCCCCGATTTTGTTGGCTGCTGTTTAGGGATTTATTTGGGCTGTTTTATGTATTTGATTTGGGCTGCTTTATTTTATGTTTAGGTTGTTTGGGTTCGATTAGAGGCTCGAGGATTGCTTGGTTGATTTGTGATTATTTTCGCTTGTCCTGTAAGGATTTCTTACCGTGGTTGTGTGGACCCCTCGCGATATATCTCGATTGTGCCTTGTATGTTTGCTTTGATTGTTATGAGCATGATAGTGATAGGCGACTTTGTTTGATCTCTTGCTAGCATGTTTGTTGATTTTACATGTTAGTGCCATGCTAGGTTTGTTCTTCCAAAGATGCTTGTGATTCCCTGCTTAAGTTGTAGTATCATGCTAGGTAAACGTGATTGATGTCGGTCATTGCTTGCTAGCCAGAATCATTGATTTACTCGGTATTCTTGGATAGAGTAGTAGGGTTTGTCATCATCCGCAGGCCGAGAGCGGACATAACGTGCTTTGTCCCCACCGGCCGGGAGTAGAGCGAAGCATAACGTACATTGCTTCCCCGCACCGATGTGGATGTAGCTACCACATCGGCATAAGCCTAGTTTGTAGCTCGCTAGAGCGGAACCCTCGCCAACGGTGCAAGCCTCGCCTTGGCCGGTTCTTAGCTTCGTGTCGGGTGGTACAGCCGCACAGATGAGTGCCGAGGGCCTCGCACCATCGTGTTCGATGACACCGCTTCCGAGTCTTTAGGCATGCGTGCACGACCCGCGTAGTTTGCCCTTAGGCCCCCGCATTTACGCCGGGTTGCGATGAGCATGCGGTGTGCGCGCAAGACACGCGTTAGTCGCCGGTTCGAGAGCTCCCCGGCTAATGTTCGTGAGTACACCAGCTTTCTTCCAGCTTTAGAGCCGATCGCGGGTACTCTCCCGATAGTCCAGATTGTTAGCGAGGGTAAGAGGCCCTTGAGGACACCCATTGGGATTGGCTTTTGAGCTAATCATATGGTCGAGGAGAAAGACCTCGAGGGTGTCGGACATCTTGGGATCGGTTTTTGAGTCGATCAATTGGCCGAGGGAGAAAGACCCTCGGAGATGTCTCGGATTGGTTATGAGAACCAATCATTAGGCCTAAGTAGGAGACTTCCGATGATTCCTAAGTAAGAGACTTCCGATGTTTCCAGATCTTGTTTATGAGCTCGTTGAGTTATGATCTGTGTTGATAGTCGCTTGCTTGCATATTGAGGTGCTAGATGACTGATGTATCGTATTGTACCCCTTGCTTGGGGATTCTTACTTGAGTATGTTTATACTCACCCTTATTTATCTTTCGTGTAACTTGGGACAACACCGGAGGGCTAGCGGAGGAGCCGATTGATCATGGGGAACCGCCAGACTCTGTCTTTTATTATTGCATTGATTATTCAAAGATGTAGATGGACAGAGTCCTAGGGGAACATTGTTTAAAACGTTGCTTAAATTGTATTGTACATTTTATTAAACACCGCCGTGTTGTTTTACTTTGTTGGATTGTTTAAAATGAAAATTGTTGGTTATGTTTTAAGGGCTCCCCTTCTCATATGTTTTGAAAGGTTTTTAAATATAAGCTCTAAACCGCTTGTTATCATATTTAACTTGCATGCTTGAGTAAGATCCCAGGTTTAGGACCATGTTTTGGGTCGGGTTCTTACAACGACAGAGTGCCGGTAGCCCCCCATGATCAAACAGCTCCCTCCGCTAGCCATCCTGGTGTTGTCCCAAGTTACCTGGTGGAAAAACCACAGAAATAAGGGTGAGTATAAACATACTCAAGAAGAATCCCCAACCGGGTACAATACGATACATCACCATCTAGCACCCTAGTATACATGCAAATAAAACAATGACTTAGAGCAAAACGGTTGAATTAGGCTATGAGCTACTTCTAGAGCGAGCCTATTCAAGGGCTTTCATCTATTGCCCTTCGGGCCTTACACAACCTAGGACTCAGTGATGCCCAGTGGGGCCTTACACACCTAGGATGCCTATCGGGGCCTTACACCTCCAGAATCAGTGATGCCCAGTGGGGTCTTACACACCTAGGATGCCCATCGGGGTCTTACACCTCCAACTCAGTGATGCCCATCGGGGACTTACACACCTAGGATGCCCATCAGGGTCTTACACCTCCAACTCAGTGATGCCCATCGGTAATAACCGGCCAGACCCAAAAAACTACGAATCTCTGACACAATCGTCGGTCTGGTCCACAAACTAACTGCCTCTATTTTTGAAGGGTCTATAGCCACTGTAACGGCCCAATTTTCTATTTCCGTTTCCCAGGTGTTTCCGGTTCATTATTCTGATGTTCGGATGGGTCGTTAGTGCTATTTTAACCCTTAGGGGCATTTTGGTCTTTTTGCCCCCGGTCAGGGTTTTGTGGAATTTGAGGACTCCAGGGTCACTCCTGCCTTTGTCGAGGCTTGATTGTTGTTGGTTGCAGGACCCAAGAAGTTCGGGCTAGTTGTTTGGAAGTTTGGAGGTGTTTTGGTAATTAGCAAAATTATTGTTAATTAGAGTGCTTCCTTTGGGAATTGAACCCTTGACCTAACGGTGATTAGGAGGCTTGATTTAAATGGGTTTTATTAAATGGAATAGAATGCGTCAGCTAGGACTCGAAGGAGGAAAGCCTTGGGAAGGGATTTTGGACCACCCAAAGCCTATTTATTTTAGGAAAAAGGAAAAGAAAAGAGAAAAACCCTTATTCTTTCCCCTTCTCTCTCTCTCTCTCTCTCTCCTTTCCGACCTCACCAAGAAACCCAACCGAGCGGCACCGAGACACCAGCACCAGCAGCAGCAGCCCTGCCTGTCGCACAACCGGCCGAGCAGCCCAGACGCCCCGCCAGCCTGCTCGTGTCGCGCCCAGTCCGTGTCGCCGTCCGCGCCCGCGCGTCGCACAGCCCGTCACCCTGCGCCAGCGCGCCGCGTCAAGCGTCTTCGTCTGTATCTGCCAGCCAGCGCGCCCGCGCCCCAGCGCCTTCCTCTTCTTGGCGCGCGTGTCGCGCTGTGCGGCGCCGCCATCCATCTGCCAAGCGCCAAAGACGCCCACTGGGCCAAGATACCGCTGCTCGCCCCAACTGCACGTCCTACCTGCCCACTTGCCGCCGAGAGCCTGTTTTGCCGAGATGAGATTGCATTATCCTGAGCTGTTTCAGTCTTAAGGACTTTCGAGGATGAAAGTCATAAAGTGGAGGGAATATTGTAACGGCTCAGGTTTTCATCCCGGTCTTCCAGGTATACCCTAGGGGTATTTTGGTAATTTGGTCTGGCCGTCATGGCCGTTTATATCTTTTTCAGTTGCTAAAATTATTGGTTGGTCTTAAGTAGGATTTTGATGCTTTGTGGATGTGTTTGGGGCATGGTGAGTGGCAAAAGAAAAATTGAGAAATAAAGTGAAGCAGTTGGGTTTCGAACCCAGGTGGTCTGGGAGGTCAGTTGTGTGTCTTTGCCGATTGAGCCTCGAGTGGCTCTTGTTGCTCTTTCCGCGACATATCTTGGTTAGCCTTGAGTTCTTGGGGTTTTGGTGCATTTGATTAAAAGAAAAGAAGTTAGGGTTGTTTTTTCTTCTCCAAATCAACCTTGGCCGCCCAACCCTCTTCTCTCAAGCCCCTTGCATTAGTCTTCTCCCGAGAGCCCCACCGACTGTCGTCTCGGCCAGCCAAGAAACCCAGCCGAGCAGCCCAGCCGAGCAGCCTAGCCAGATCGCACTAGCAGCCCCATCGTCAGCAGCAGACGCCCAGTCGAGTAGCAGGTTTGTCGCAGCCAGCAGCCCAGACGCCCAGCAGTGCGTCGCTCAGCCGTCGCACGTCTAGACGCAGTCGCCCAGCTTTGTAGCGCATCGCGCTAGAAGCCCCAACGCCAGCGCGCCCAGTCCGCGCGCAGCCCCAGCGCCCGTGCGCCTGTCGCCCATCCGCGCGCAGCCAGCGCCTGTGCGCCTGTGCCCAGCCGCACCATCGTGTCTTCGTGTCCGCGCCAGTGCGCCTGTGCCCAGCCGCACCATCGTGTCTTCGTGTCCGCGCCAAGTGCGCTGCGCCCACCAGCCCGTCATGCGCACACACACCGCTGCCACCCGAAGCCAGCTTCGACCATGCGGCTGCTGTTCGTTGCGTCACACCGTGGCCGTCTTTGTGAGTGCTCCTCAGAGCCGAGCCTGCTTTGTTTCATTATGTTTAGGCCTATGGATTTTGATTATTGTTATGCTTGTTAGGTTCTCATTAGCTAGCTCGGGATCGATCGCAGCTTAGGAATTCTTGTGTGTAGTTGCCTCCCGACCAAGGTAAGAATTTCTTACCGGAGTTGTGTGGGCCGTGTGATATTATATGTGATTGCTATTTGTATGCTTGTTTGTGTTTATCAGCATGTGTAGTGATAGGTGCTCTGTTCTGAATTCCCGACTGGCATGATTTCTTATGTTGTTTCTCATGTTAGTCCATGCTAGGTTGTTCCGTTCTGGCATGCTCGTATCTGTTGAGCACGTATTGGATTATTTGCTTTTGATGTTATAGTTTAGAGTTCAGATAGGTAGCATCATCCGGGCCAGGATGCATAAAGTACCTTGCATCCACGACAGGGACGTACGAGGCAGTACTCCGTCCCTGATCCCCCGTTAGGGTTTAGCTAACCCTAACGGTAGGCCATGCAATCTTGGGTGAGGGTGGCAGACTGTTAAATGCCCCAACGGTCGGGATGATGACATGGCATTGCCTTGTCCCCGGCAGTCGGCACGTCCTCAGCGTGTTCGACAGTGGCCCTTGATTGCCACCTGTTAGGGCAAGGACCGCTTCCTGGTGTAAGGCTACCACGGTCGGTTCCTTAGCCTCAGGGGCGGTGGTTCAGGCTGACATAGTTCACGTGTCCAGGTCTCACACCCCTATGTCAGTGACACCGATCCAGAGATTTAGTTAGGCATGGTGACATGACCTGGTCAACTTGCCACTAGACCCGGCACCCCCCACGGTTTGCAGTAGCATGCGGTGCGTGCATACGCTCATTATAGCGCCGACTGGAGAGCTCCTCTTGATTGTGAGCTAGTGCACCTTTCATATCGACAGTAGACAGGCTGAGGGCAAGACTTGTTTCTCGTATAGGATCGTATCATGAGGTGGATTATTCTGGAGTAAGACCCTGAGATGGCATCCGAAGTTTATGTGTGGATTTAATCTATGTGCTCTCTTCTGTGTTTATATTCATAGCTTGCATACCTTTCTGCTAGATGACCATGTATATCGTATTGTACCCCGGTTGGGGATTCTTACTGAGTAATTCGTTACTCACACCTATTTTGTGGTTTTCCAAAGGTAACCATGGTGCGAGACAGGATGGCTGGAGGAGGAGCTGTGATCATGGAAACCCGTTGTTCGAACTCTGAGTTTATGTCTATGATTCTTTGTGTTTTATTTTCCTCTGAATGCATGTAGTTGGGCACGGAGTCCTAGGTTGTTTTCTGACTGTTTTCCGTATTCTAGCACTGTTGTAACTATTGGAAAATTTTGAATGTTTTTAAAAAAACCTTTGATCAGAGTGAGTTTTGGAAATGTATTTGTCTTGGAACAGGTGCTTGGAAACAGGGACAGGTTTTAGGAATTTTATATTGACTTTTAAATGGGTGTTTGTATGTTTTAGTTTTCACTTAGAATCCGAAAACCATTCTTGCATATTGTCTTTAACTTTTGAATGCATGAATTGAGGTAAAGGCCTAATTTAGAACCCCTTTTTGGGTCTGGTCTTTACATCAACTCTACCAGCATAACCGGTAACCACCAACGGATCAAGTTCGATGGGTACACTGCTCACTGCACCCTTAACCACAGGGTTCCGACTTACTGGCTGCAAAACAACAACAATTTACAAGAGAACAACGATGTCTCTACATCCTCCTCGAGGCTACTAACGCTGCAGCCACTCTCTGGGCAACCAACAATCTGTTAAGGTTCAAGATCAACAATTGAACTACCCAGGCTAGTCCACACTAGAACCTGCTCCACAAGCATCAACATGAGCAAAGCCATAGTTAACTCCTCTCCTGGAGTGGTACTCCAGGGCAAATCACCTCCACGCTCTCTCTAGGGGAAAACTAACAACTGGGCCACGAGTGGCCTACGGGAGTCTAATCTCTGCCTCCCTCTGGAACGATGTCCCAGCGGTATCTGAATCTATCTGGATACTCTGACTAGCTGCTAGCATACTTCTTACACTGCGGGAAGTTAGCATGATGGTGCTCTGTACCCAAACCAACAACGATTCAGAACCTGCTCGTCTCCGCTCCACAACACTAAACAAGGCATACACTAGATGAAAAGTATTGTAAATTCTTAACCCTTTTCTAAAACTGTAAACTTAGGCGTAACTGATGACTGTCGGAGTGCTGATGATCATGGAAAAACGACCTACAACAAAAGGTCAGTCTACAAAATCTATGACTCTAAGCTCTGATACCAACTGTAAAGACCCGACCCGAATGGGGTTCTAAAATAGGCCTTTACGTCAAAGCATGTGCTCAAAACTTAAAGACAATATGCAAGAATGGTTTTCGGATTCTAAGTGAAAACTAAAACATACAAACACACATTTTAAAAGTCAATACAAAATTCCTGAAACCTGTCCCTGTTTCCAAGCACCTGTTCCAAGGCAAATACATTTCCAAAACCCACTCTGATTAGAGATTTATTTAAAACATTCAAAACTTTCCAATAGTTACAATAGTGCTAGAATCCGGAAAAGCAGTCAGAAAACAACCTAGGGCTTCGTGCCCAACTACATGCATTCAGAAAAAATAAAACATAAAGAATCATAGTCATAAACTCAGAGTTCGAACAACGGGTTTCCATGATCACATCTCCTCCTCCAGCCATCCTGTCTCGCACCATGGTTACCTGTGGAAAACAACAAAATAAGGGTGAGTAACGAATTACTCAGTAAGAATCTCCAACCGGGGTACAATACGATATACATGGTCATCTAGCAGAAAGGTATGCAAGCTATGAATATAAACACAGAAGAGAGCACATAGCTTAAATCCACAAATAAACCTTGGATGCCAACTCAGGGTCTTAGTCCGGAATAAACCACCACACAAAACGCCCTATACGAGAAACAAGTCTCGGCCTCAGCCTGTCTACTGTCGATACGAAAGGTGCACTAGCCCAAGATCCCGAGGAGCTCTCCGGTCGGCGCTGTAATGAGGACGTGCCGACTGTCGAGGACAAGGCTATGCCATGTCATCATCCCGACCGTTGGGGCATTTAACAGTCTTCCACCCTCACCCAAGATTGCAGGGCCTGCCGTTAGGGTTAGCTAAACCCTAACGGTGGATCAGGGACGGAGTACTGCCTCGTACGTCCCTACCGTGGATGCAAGTTACGTTATGCATCCTGGCCTGGATGATGCTACCTATCTGAACTCTAAACTATAACATCAACGGAAAACAATCCAATACGTGCTCAACAGATACAACGAACCTAGCATGATACTACGAAGCAAGAACAGATAACGAGCATGCCAGAACGGAACAACCTAGCATGGACTAACATGAGAAACAACATAAGAAATCATGCCAGTCGAGAATTCAGAACAGAGCACCGATCACTAAACGTGCTGATAAACACAAACAAGCATACAAACATCAATCACATATAATATCGCAGGGCCCACACAACTCCGGTGAGGAATCCTTACCTGGTCGGAAGGCAACTACACACAAGAATCCTAAGTTGAGATCGATCCCGAGCTAGCTAATGAGAACCTAACAAGCACAATAATTATCACAATCCATAGGCCTAAATATAATAAAATAAACAGGGCTCAACTCAAGAGCAACTCACACGACACGGCTGACGAGCGGACGGACAGGCTGCACTGTCGTGGCTGCTGCTGGGCGCTGATGGGCTGCGCGCTCGCGCAGACGGGCTGGCTGGGCGCAGGCGCGGACGCGGGCGTGCGGGCAAGCGACGCGATCCGGCACAGGCGTGCTACGGCTAGGACGGCGCGTGGACGGGCGTCTGGGCATGCCAGGCTGGTGCGACGGGAGTTTGGGCGGTGCTGCTGGCTGCGTGCGACGGCTGCGACAGGGCTGCTGGGCGATGGGCACTGCAGGGCGCTGGGTAGGGGCTGCTGCTGCTTGGCTGGGCAGCACAACATGAACAAATCTCACCTCTTCTTCACTCGGCCAGCAAGAACACACCAAACGGAAGAAGAAGAAGAAGAAGAGATCGAGACACTTCCCTGGGATGACGAACGGACGAAGGAGCTGCTAGGGAGATGAAAGGGCTTGGGCGGCTATGGTTGATTTGGAGAAGAAAATACCACAACCCTATTTTCCTTTCTTTTAATCAAATGCACCAAAAACCCCAAGGACTCAAGGCTAACCAAGTTATGCCGCGGAAAGAATAACAAGAGCTCCCAATAGCTCAATTGGCACGCAACCCAACATACTTCCCGAAGACCCGGGTTCGAACCTTAACTGCTTCACTTTATTTCTCAATTTTTCTTTTGCATCTCACCATGCCCAAACACATCCACAAAGCATCAAAATCATACTTAAGTCCATCCAATAATTTTAACAACTGAAAAAGACATAAACGACCCTGATGGCCCGACCAAATTACCAAAATACCCCTAGGGCATACCTGGAAGACCGGGATGAAAACCTGGGCCGTTACAACATACGAGCTCAAATCCTCTGCGCTGCACCGCCGGTCAACTGTAGCAACTCAGGACCCAAAAACTGACGGCCACCAACTTTTTCCCAAAACACTAGAAACCTGCAACATTTACCATTCAACGCTTTAACGAAACCATATGAACTAACAGCTGGGAACTGCTACCCAAGGCAACCTCATAAACCCAACACTGGTCCCCCGCTGCTTAACCACAGAAACACCAACTCAGAACAAGATCTAAAGAACTTGGTTCACCCCTTCCAAAGACCATCGGTCAGAGGGTGAAAACACTACAGGAACTGCACTCGGCTCACAAGCCTCTACGAACGCTCTCCAGAGCCACGGTTCATCAACGCAGTGCCTAGAATAAACTTTTGCTGCCACACCCTAGTGCCAACAACAATAGGATGAAGGGGAAAAGGTTGTGTTTGGCAAGGGGAGTGAGGGAACTAGGCTAGATCAAGAAGAAATAGGGTTTCTTGATTGCTTTTCCTTTTTCCTAATTTAATTAGGGTTTGGTGACCTAAAGTCCTTTCCTCCTTCGAGTCCCGGCTGAAACAATCTTTTCTCTTTAATAAAACTCATTTAAATCAAGCTTCCAAATCACCATTAGGTCGAGGGTTCAAATCCCAAAGGAAGCACTTTAATTAACATTAATTTTGCTAATAACCAAATCACCACCAAACTTCCAAACAACTAGCACAAACTTCTTGGGTCTTGCAACCAACAACAATCAAGCCTCGATAAAGGGCAGGAATGAACCTGGAATCCTGAAAATCCACAAACCCAGACCGGTGAGCAAAAGACTAAAATACCTCTAAGGGTTAAAATAGCTTTAACGGCCCAACCGAACAACCAAATATTGAACCGGAAACACCTGGGAAACCGAAATAGAAAACTGGGCCGTTACACAAACCCTCTGGTGGCAGCACCTTGCTCCACATTTGGAACATGCTAACAAAAGGTGCTTCTCTCTACTAGCCTACTAGAAGCCACGGACGGGTTAAGTCCCGACAAGAAAACTTCACACTACACCCTGGCTACGGGGTACCAATCGAGCTAGCTGCAAAACAGTAGCGGGCTTGCAAGAGGTCAAGATGTCTCTACATCTTCCTCAAAAGCTACTAACTCGGTAACTTGCCAATCGATCGGGTGGCTGGTGGAGACTTTGTTGGTCCACCTCTCTTAAGGGACTTCCACCACCAAACTGCTGTATCAAATAGCACAAGAACGACGCGCCTCGGCCTCTGAACATCAGGTCATCCCAACACTCGGATGATAAACTCATCAGCATAAACCTGTTGATCCTGCCCTCCCGAGAACCTCCGGGGCTACTAGAGCTACTAGGGGGTGTCTCCTAAATAAACTTTGTCAGCTGGGCTATCTCTACCCGGGACTCCTCACTACGCGCTACAAACTACGCCTAGGTCTCCGGTCTCTGATAGCTAAAAGACCTACCATCAATTCTCTCATGGTTGGAGAATACTCTGCTCAAGGAGTCTCACTCTAAGGCAGACTAGCCTCTACCCCTTTCTGTTGGCAACTCAACTGCTAGGGCCAAAAGTAGCCTACGGGTTTAGACAACCCTGGACGTGGTCTCATCAACAACACGCTCAGTCCAACTCCTTTGTTGGAAATACCAAACGCCCCTGCTCCTCTATGTGTAGTCAGCATACTGGCGATCTACACAAAGCATAAAATCTAGCCCACGCTGGGCTCTCACTGCCAACAAAGGTAACTCATGTGTACTTCATACAGTATCGTAAACAAAACCCTTAACTTAATGAACTTAGACAAACCTGACGGCCGTGGAGTGCTGGAGATCATGGGAACACAACCTACAAATAGGTTAGTCTACATAATCTATGACTCTGTGCTCTGATACCAAATGTAAAGACCCGACCCGAAAAACGGTTCTAAACCTAGGTCTTTACTCAGCATGCAAGTGAAAAGCATAAAAGACACGACCCAGAGGTCGAATTTAAAACTTTTCAAACATAAGAGTGGAAAACATTTAAAACAAAGTCAGATAATCGTTAAGCAAAACCATCCAATTTAAAACAGTGACTGATCAGTACTTTTTCCTTAAAATATAAAAGATAGTTCGAAGCAACAGTAAATAAGTTTTTCCTAAGGACTCATGTCCAACTACATGCTGAATTCAAATAATGTAAATAAAGACATGACAGAGTGTCAGCAGCATCCATGATCTTCCGTCTCCCTCCGCTAGCTGCCCTGTTGCTGTCCCAAGTTACCAGGTGGAAAACCACAGTAAGGGTGAGTATAAACATACTCAATAAGAATCCCCGACTGGGGTACGATACGATGCAATCAATCATCTAGCAACCTAGTACACATGTAAACAGATATCAACACAGATCTTAGCTCAACGAGCTTACAAGGCAAAATATGGAGTCCTCGGAAGTCTCCTACTTCCGGCCTAATGATTGGTTCTCATAACCAATCCCGGGACATCTCCGAGTTTCTCCCTCGGCCAATTGATCAGCTCAAAAATCGATCCCAAAAGATGTCCGACACCCTCGAGGGTCTTTCTCCCTCGACCATATGATCAGCTAAAAAACCAATCCCAATGGGTGTCCTCAAGGGCCTCTTACCCTCGCTAACAAATCTGGACTATCAGGAGAGTACCCGAAGTCTGGCTCTAAACTGGAAGGAACTGGTGTACTCACGAACATTAGCCTGGGGGAGCTTTCCAAACAGGTGACTAACGCTTGTGCGCGCACACCGCATGTTGCTGCAACAGGCTTTAAATGTGGGGACGTAGGGACAAACTACGCTGGCCAGGTACGCATGCCTAAAGTCTGGAAAGCGGTGTCATCGAACACGAGGTGCGAGGCCCTCGGACTCATCTCATAATGACTGTACCACCACCGACCTGAAGCTAAGAATCGGCCAAGGTAGGCTTACACCATTGGTAGGGTTCTGCTCTCGCAGGCTACAAACTAGGCTTATGCCGATGTGGTAGCTACATCCACATCGGCTGCCGGGGGGAAGCAATGTATGTTATGCTTCGCTCTAACTCTCGACTCGTGGGGACAACGTACGTTATGTCCACTCTCAGTCTCTAGATGATGACAAACCCTACTACTCTAATTACGAGTACAAAATAATTGATTCCTGGCTAAACATATACATCAACATCAATTACACATAACCTAGCATGATACTACGAACTTAAAGCAGGAATCATAAGCATGCTGGAAGAACAAACCTAGCATGGCACTAACATGTACAAACAGTCAAACATGCTAGCAGGAATTCAAACACAAGCTATCCTATCCACTAACACGCTCATAAAAGTAAACAAGCATACAAGGCACAATCAAGAAAACATCGCAGGGTCCACACAACCCCGGTAAGGAATCCTTACTTGGAAACAAGCAGAAAATAACTATAATGCTCCTTGAGCTGCAGAAATACACAACCTAGAAAAACAACCAAAATACGTTAACATCTAAACTAGCTAACCCTATCTTCAAACCAAGAGAAACAAGAGCCGGGAAACTACCTAGCTAGTCCCACAAGCTCTCGGCCAAGCTTGGCTTTTTTTTTTTGCCTTCACAAACAACAACTTCTCGGAACTTGCTCGACTTCACCTTAACAGGAAAGAACATAAGTTAGCTAACCGGGGAAGCAACCTCATACTCCTAAACACACCATCAAGCTCTCGGCTAGGATGGGGAATTTTACCTCGCGATTGCCTTTTACTTGGCTATTGCTCACGGCTTCTAGAGTTAGTTGCAGGAACTCTTCCTGCCTCGATCGGAGCTTGCAAAACAAAGGAGAAAGACTTAGAACTCAACCAACCAGCAAGGGCATGCTCTCGGCCAAGGAAGGAAGAACTCACCTCAATCAAGATTCGGCTCCAAGAAAAGCTTGAGATAGAGATGTGGCTACTAGGCTTCACTTTGTTGGAGCTTTTGGCAAGCAACACTATCAACTAGGCTTGCGGGAACACTTTCCGAGCAATCTTCTTGGATCAAACTTGCGGCTACTCAATGGGGATGTAAGGACCCGACCCGAGAAACGGTCTCTAACCTAGATCCTTACTTAGCATGCATGATTAAGAATGGAAAACATCATTCAGAGTTCCCAATTTAAATCCTTGTAATCAACAATTTAAAACAAAAACCATAGTTCCAATAAATAAAACCAATAATAAATAAGTGACTGATCAGTACTTTCTTACAACAAATCAAAGGGAACAGTTTGAGAAACATTAAATAGTTTTTTAGTGCTTTTCCTCGGGACCCAAGTCCCACTACATGCTAAATCATAAAAACATTAAAAGAAACGTGCAACTCAGAGTCAGCTATCCATGATCATCCAGCAGCCTCCTCCTAGCCATCCAGTCTGGCCCAAGTTACCCGTGTGAAAACCACGAAAAAATAAGGGTGAGCAATGAGTTACTCAGTAAGAATCCCCAACCGGGGTACAATACGAAAACATCTCATCTAGCACAAGGGCATGCAACCATACAATGACTTAGAGCAGAAACGGTTGAATTAGGCTATGAGCAACTTCTAGAGCAAGCCTATTCGAGGGCTTCCATCTACAGCCTATCCTAGGTTCTACACTTGGCCCTTCGGGCCTTACACAACCTAGGACTCAGTGATGCCCAGTGGGGCCTTACACACCTAGGATGCCCATTGGGGCCTTACACCTCTAGAATCAGTGATGCCCAGTGGGGCCTTACACACCTAGGATGCCCGTCAGGGTCTTACACCTCCAGACTTAGTGATGCCCAATGGGGCCTTACACACCTAGGATGCCCGTTAGGGTCTTACACCTCTAGACTCAGTGATGCCCAGTGGGGCCTTACACACCTAGGATGCCCGTTAGGGTCTTACACCTCCAGACTCAGTGATGCCCAGTGGGGCCTTACACACCTAGGATGCCCGTTAGGGTCTTACACCTCTAGA
This sequence comes from Sicyos edulis, assembly GCA_036507275.1. Lineage (NCBI taxonomy): Eukaryota > Viridiplantae > Streptophyta > Magnoliopsida > Cucurbitales > Cucurbitaceae > Sicyos > Sicyos edulis. The sequence goes on along the minus strand of CM071855.1, from coordinate 22,050,933 downwards.
CTCAGTGATGCCCAGTGGGGCCTTACACACCTACAGTCTTCTACACTATACTTCACCCGTCTAACCTTAACATGGATCTAACAGCATACAACGGAAAACATGGATATGCCAGGATGGAAGAATCTAACATGGAACTAATAGAATACAACATGAAGCATGGATATGTCAGGATAGAAAAACCCTAGCATGGATCTAACGAAACGCAAACATAACACGAACACGAAATCAAAAGCAAGCATGAATCCTATCCACTAGAAACTCGTACAGTCACAATAATCAACATGCTATCAAAGTAATCGCAGGGTCCACACAACCCCGGGTAAGGAATCCTTACCTGGAAACGAGTGGAAAGTAACTATCACGAACCAACTAACAACCCTCGAGCTTTAGAGCGAACCCGAGCGACCTAGGCATACAATAAAATATCCTAAATAAATAAACAGCAGCTAAAATCATGAAGTCCAAAGGGGTGGAGGCTCGGAAATTTACCAACCGAGAAGACACACGTCTCGGCAGCAAGGAGCAGGAACGACGCTGCTGGTGCGGTAGGGGCGCTGGCGCTGGCATTGGGCGTTGGCGCTGGCTCGGGCGCGCTGTAAGGCGAGCAGACACGCTGGAGCGGGCAAGCGGCAAGGCGTCTGGACGGCGGGCATCGTGGGGGCGACCTGGGCTGCGGGGCCGGCGCACGAACGAGCGACACGCTGGAACGACGCACGGGCGAGCGGAGCGACTCAGGCAGACGGCTGACGCGGCCGGTGTGCTGGGGCACTGGCGTGCAGACGCGACGGCGCTAGGGCGCTGTCGTGGGGCCGGGGAGACGGGCGGCGCTGGACTGGCTGGGGCGCACGGTTGCTTCGTGCGGTGCGGCGTTGGGCGGCAGGGGCGATGCAGGGCTGGTGTGGTACGGCTTGGTGCGGCGACGGGCTGGCTGGGCAACGACGGCGTGGGTGAGGGGGATGGGAGTCGGCGGCGTGGGTGAGGGGACTGGGAGTCGGCGGCGTGGGTGAGGGGAAGAGTGAGGGTTTGCGAGAGAGAGTGGGGGTTTTTTTTCCTTTTCTTTTTTTTTTCTTTTTCCTTCCTTCCCTAAGTTAAATAAGCCTTGGGAATCTCAAATGCCCTTCCCAAGGCTTTCCCCCTTCGAGCCCTTGCCAACGCATTTATTTTTCCTTAATTAATTCCAAACTCCCTTCCCTCTTTGAGGCTAAGGGTTCGAGCCCTCCTATTCTTTTTTTTTTTAAACTAATTTCCATTTAACTGAAATCCGGGCTGTTACAGGGGATGAACAAGGATGAAGGCTCGACTCTTTGCAAGATGAATCACCAACTTCGGTAACCCCAAACCTCTCCAACCTCTGGCTACAAGCTAGGGCAAAGAGTTCTTGCTTGGTTAGGGTTTGCGCAATCAACAAGGGAAGAGATTTCGGCAAGGAGAAGAAGAAAAAGAATGGAAAACTCACCTCTCGGCCTTGGTTCTTGAATTGGTTTGCGGCTACACCAAGAGAGGAATCAAGAAGGAAATTCGGCACTCTCCATGAAAGGGAACTCAAGGCTCGGCAACTCCAAGAAACACCCAAGAGGGTCTCGGCCACAAGGAAAACACCAACTCCTCTGTTCGGGATTGGCCAAACACCAAAGGGAAACAATTCAGCTTTGAGGAGAAGAAGAAGGAGAGGAACTTACATGATTCTTGATCTTGCTTCTTGATCTTGATGAAACGACAAGGAGATGGGGAAGGAGGAACAAGAATTCGGCAAGGGTGAGAGAGGGAGAGAGTGTGTGCGGCAAGAGAAAGGGAAAAATAGGGTTTCCTTGTTTTCTTTTTCCCTTTCCTAATTTAATTAGGCTTTGACGACCTAAAGCCCCTTTCCTAGCATGGCACTAACATGAACAACAAGCAAACATGCTCGCAAGATTTCAAACACAACCTGTCCTATAGCTAACATGCTCATAACAGTAACCAAGCATACAAGGCACAATCCTGAAAGCATCGCAGGGTCCACACAACCACGGTAAGAAATCCTTACCTGAAAACAAGCAGAGAATAACTACGACAACCAACAAGCGACCCTCGAGCCTCTAAGTGAACCCGAGCAACCTAAGCAAACAATAAAAATCATCCTAATTAAGCAACCAACAACTAACATCTTAAGGTCCAAAAGAGTGGAGGCTCGCGAATTACCAACCGAGAAGGCACAAGGTCTCGACCCAACTCTCTTGGCAAAAATTAGGCTCTCGGCAGCAAAGGGCAGGCAGGTTGGGCGACAGGGGCGAGCAATCTGGGCGCGCTGGAGCGGCAGGAGACGGGCACTCGCGAACGGGCGCTGGCACGGCGACACGGGCGCGCTGGCGCGGCAAGGGACGGACACGAGCGGACGGCACGACGACATGGACTGGGCGCGCGGGCGCGACGCGAGCAGGCTGGTGGGGCATTTGGGCGTGATGCAGGGGCTGTGCTGGGGCGTCTGGGCTGCTTGGCTGGCTGTGCTACAAGCAGGGGCTGGGCAGCAGCGTGCGGCGATGGGGCTGGTGCACGGGCGAGCGGTCGGGTCCGATGCACTGGTCTTGGCTCTCGGTTCTTGATTCTTGGACGACGGCAAGGTGAGAGGGAAGGAGTGATGGAGGGTGAGCGGCAAAACATGGGAAGGAATTTTCTTGGTTTTCCTTCCTTTTCCTAACTTAAATAGGCCTTGGTGACCTAAATCCCTTCCCAATGTTTCCTCCTTCGAGTCCCGGCTGAAGCAATCTTTTCTCTTAATTAAAACTCATTTAATTCAAGCTTCCAAATCACCATTAGGTCAAGGGTTCAAATCCCAATGGAAGCACTTTAATTAACATTAATTTTGTTAATAACCACAACACCTTCAAACTTCCAAACAACTAGCACCAACTTCTTGAGTCTTGCAACCAACAACAATCAAGCCTCGATAAAGGGCAGGAATGACCCTGGAATCCTGAAAATCCACAAACCCTGACCGGGGAGCGAAAAGACCAAAATACCCCTAAGGGTTAAAATAGCTTTAACGGCCCAACCGAACAACCGAATATTATACCGAAAACACCTGGGAAACTGGAATAGAAAACTGGGCCATTACAATACTCCCTCCTTTTAAGACTTTCGTCCTCGAAAGTCCTAAGATGAAAATAACTCCAGGAAGACTCCACTGATCCTTAACCAACCGAACTCCCGGTCATGACAACACTAGGTCTTCTTTGAAATCCAAACCCACTTGGGTTCCCAAAGGCTCATGGCCATAATGACATCGAGTCCGCCACAAACTATCTCACCCAAGACTGGACATACACTGAACTCCGTGGAAAGAGATGCGATAGTGCTAGTCGGTAAGCCATATCCTCAAACTCGCACCAACTCACAAACGGTCTTACAACCCTAGGGCTCTCTTAACCCTACTAACCCAACTTGGAACGCCTCTCTACGGTGCTACTGTCAGCAAACTCGTGGACTGGTCACCAGCTCTAAAACTCTACGCCACGCACGGGCGTAACTCCTCTTAATACTCACAGCTGTTAACGAACAACCTCAACCCTACACCATGCTGGCCAACAACTGAACCTCTCGGGTTCCAAAAACCAGACAGCCTCCTCTCTCGTCACAGAAGACCAGCGAACTCCAATGTTATCGAACCACCAACTGGAGAATGATCCCAAAGGCAAATTGTAACGACCCAGGTTTTCATCCCGGTCTTCCAGGTATGCCCTAGGGGTATTTTAGTAATTTGGTCGGGCCGTCAGGGCCGTTTATGTCTTTTTCCAGTTGCTAAAATTATTGGATGGATTTATGTAGGTTTTTGGAAGGATTTGTGGTTTGGTTTGAGCAAGGTTTGATGCAAAAGTAAAAATAAAGGAAATTGTGCTGCAGCTGGGGTTTGAACCCGGGTCTCCTGGGAAGCTTGTAGAGATGTGTGCCAATTGAGCCATTAGGTGCTCTTGTTGCTCTTCCTGCATCATCTTATGGTTAGCCTTGGATTTTGGAGTTTTGGTGCATTTGGTTAAATGAAATAGAAATTAGGTTTATTCCATCTTCTTCTCCAAATCACCTCTTGGCCGCACAAGCTTTCCTCTCCATCGCCTTTGCCGATTCTTCTTTCCCTTGCATCTCCTTGGGTTCGATCATCATCATTCCGGGTAAGTCTTCATCCTCTTCATCTCCTCATTTGGTTATTGATGCTGGCCGAAGGTAAGAAGTAGAGTGTTGTGTGTGTTTGTGTTGATTGCAGCCAACCGAGAGAAGCCAGCCAGCAGCCATCGTCGCCGTCCAGCCGGCCAGCCCCTCGCCCAGATCTGTTGAAGCGGCCCTGCCGCACGCCAAAGCCGGACAGCAGCCGCCAGATCGCCCACGCTCATCGCTCGCCCGACGCTTCGCCGCGCCATCGCTCGCCCAGTCGCACGAGATCCACCGTCGCAGCCCTCCCGCACGCCATCACTCGTTATGCGTGCGTGATCGCGCGCCAGCAGCAGACGCGCGCCCCGCGCGCCAACCGCCGCGCGCGTCGCTGTCGCGTCGCCGCGCCGCGCCACCAGACGCCAGAGCTCGCCGCCGCATGCGCCCATGCCGTGCTGCGTGCAGCAGCCAGCAGCAGCCCGCCTGCCGTGCCGGTTAATACAGCAGCGCCAGCCACTGCCGTGCCCTGCTTGCCAGCCTCCAAGCTCGTGTCGCCGTGCGCGCGTGAGTTCCCTTTGAGCCGAGCTTGTCGTTCTATTGTTTTTAGACTTTTAGGTATTGACTATTATTGGTTTGTTAGGTTCCCGCTCGCTAGCTCGGGATTGTTCCGCACTTAGGATTTGTGTGTAGAAGCCTCTCCCCCAAGGTAAGGATTTCTTACCGGAGTTGTGTGGGCCTCATGGTATATTTGTGATTGTTGTTTTGTATGCTGTGTATGATTATTAGCATGTTTAGCCCTAGGTGCTCTGCTTCAATTCTCGATCGCATGAACTCTTGTATTGTTTCTCATGTTAGCCCATGCTAGGTTGTTCCATTCTCGCATGTTCGATATCTCGTTCTTGCTTCGTAGTATCATGCTAGGTTCCTTGTATCTCATTGAGCACGTATTGGACCGCATTGATTGAATTGTTATTATTGCTATGGTTTAGAGTTCGTAGGTAGCATCATCCGGCCGGATGCATAACGTAACTTGCATCCCCGGATGGGACGCGTGCGAGATGGTACTCAGTCTTCTGAACCCGTTAGGGTTTAGCTAACCCTAACGGCCGCCCTCGCAATATTGGGTGAGGGTGGCGATCGTTAAATGCCCCAACGGTCGGGATGATGACTTGGCATTGCCTCATCCCGGCAAATCGACACGTCCTCGGCGTGTTCGGCCGTAGCCCTTGATTGCCACCGATAGGGCAAGGACGGCTTCACGGGTGTAAGCCTACCACGACCGATTCCTTAGCCTCAAAGCGGTGGTTCAGTGACATAGTTCACGTGTCCAGTCTCACACCCTATGTCGGTGACACCGATCCGTAGATTTAGTTAGGCGTGGTGATCGGACATGGGCAACTTGCCACTAGACCCGGCACCCCCATAGTTCGCAGTGAGCACGCAGCGGCGCGCTTACGCTCATTACAACGCCGGCCGAGAGAGCTCCTCGGGATCTTGAGCTAGTGCACCTTTCGACGATCGGAGATGAGCAGCCGAGGCCGGACTCGTTTCTCGTATAGGGCGTATTGTGTGGTGGATTTATTTCCTGGACTAAGACCACGAGTTGGCATCCGAGGTCCAAGTGTGGACTTAAGCTATGTGCTCTATTCTCGTGTTTATACTCATAGCTTGCATACATTCTTCTAGATGATCATGTATATCGTATTGTACCCCTGTTGGGGATTCTTACTGGGTAATTCGTTACTCACCCTTATTCTGTGGTTTTCCACGAGTAACCAAGCGGGAGACAGGATGGTCAAGGAGGAGCCGTGATCATGGAATCCTCTGCATCATCTCTCCGCCATTTTATTATATCATGACTCTTGACTTTTGTTATTTCCCTGAATGCATGTAGACGGGCACGGAGCCCTAGGATGTTTTCTTACGCTTTATGGATTCCAGCATATTTGTACTTGTGGAATGTTTAAATGGTTTAAATAAATCTCTGATCGAGTATGCTTTTAGAAATGTATGTTTTGGTTGTTGAATGTTTCTGCTTTTACTTGGGATCCAAATTTCTTCTTCATAATGTCTTTTATTTTGAATACATGCATTGGGGTAAAGGCCCATTTAGAGCCCCTTTTGGGTCGGGTCTTCTGATTGGTATCGAGCTCGAGTCATAGATTATGTAGACCGACCTTTTTGTTGTAGGTCATCCTTCCATGATCACCAAAGACTGGACATCCATCAGTACGCCTAGGTTTATTGTTTTAGAAAGAAAAAGGGTTAAGAATTTACAATACCTATCATCTAGTGTATGCCTTGTTTGGTGTTGTGGAGCGGAGACGAAGCGGTGTTCTCACTCGTTGTTGGTTTGGGCTTAGTGAGCCATCATGCCAACTTCTCATGATCTATGAGCAGCTTTGTTTAGCAACTTGTTGAGGTATCCAGATAGATTCGGATGCCCCCGGGACATCGTTCGGAGGAGCAGAGCTTAGACTCCGTTGGCCATTTGTGGCCCGATTCTTTGCTTTTCCCCAGTGAGAGGGTGGAGGTGCTTCGTGCGGTCGTCAAGATGTTGATCGCACCCGCAGGAGCAGAGCGCTTGGCATGTCCGACCGAGGAGTTGGACCGATCGTGTTGATGTTGAGGCCGCGTCCGGGGTTGTTAGGCCCGCATGCCACATTTGGCCCCTGCAGCTGAGTTGCCTAGAGGAGGGGGTAGAGGCTAGCAAACGCCTCAGTGAGACTCCTTGAGCAGAGTGTGCTCCACCATGAGAGATTTGATGGCGAGTGTCTTTAGCTATCGAGAGCGGAGACCAGTGCGCAGCTTGTAGCGCGTAGTGAGGAGTCCCGGCACAGATAGCCCAAATTGATGCAGTTTGTTTCAAATTTTTCCCCAGTAGCTCTTGTAGCCGGAGGTTCCCTGGAGGGCATGATCAGCAGAGTTTATTCGGATGAGTTTGTTGGCGTTGATGGAGATGCCTGTGTTGGCAAATGGATGCCTATAGAGCTCGATGTTTTAGTAAGTCCCACTTTTGCTAGTAGTAAAGTAGTTGGCCAGGTTTGAGTTTAGCATCCGTGTGTGGGATGCCCTGCTGTTCAGAGGCCGAGGTGTGCCGTTCCTGTGCTGTTTGGTTCATCAGATGGTGGTGGAAGTCCCTTGTGAGAGGTGGACTAGCAGAGTCTCCACCATCGCCCGATTGTTTGGCAAGTTGCCGTGTTAGTGGCTTGAGGCGGATGAAGGGTCATCTTTGCCCCTGCGAGCTCTCTTTGTTGTTTAATGACCCACTTCCTCGAGATGTGGATTTGGTAGTAGTAGCACTTGAGGTGCATTGGTTGGTGTGCCACTTTGGCACTAAGTCCGGTTCAGCTTGAGTTTGGCTTGGGCATAGCAGATGGTTCTATGCCGTTCGGAGTTCAGCGTACTCCTTTAGCCTTGGATCTGTTTATGGCAGTTGCACCCGTTTAGGTCGTGCAAGAGGGCTAGTTCAGTGGTAGTCGATGGACTACAAGCGAAAGGATGCTCGAGAGGAGCCGGAGCCTCTTCCCGATGTTTGGAGGTTGAGTAAGTCGGCGGGGTTGCCGGTTGGTAAATGTTGGTGCGCGTGAATCTCGCGCTAGTGTTAAGGCCAAGAGATTTTCTTTGTGGTTGGTAGTGCGGTCAACTACCTTCGAGTGCCTAAATCGAGGAGAGTTGAGCATTGTAGATGCGAGTTTGGTCCAAATTGAGGACCATGAGTTGGATGCTTATCGATGAGCCGGATGCCTATGAGGCGAGTTGGATGCTTTTGAGGCGAGATGAGCCGATGCCTTGCGAGAGGTTTTGGATGCCTTAGGGGTAAGCACCCTTGGTAGAGGCTTGGTACAAAGTAAGTTTGGTTTGGCATGATTATGCTTTGGTAGAGCAAGGTTGCCTCGGCTTCGAGTATCGTGTGGAGATGGAACTTTTGGTGTTCCTTGGATTGTTTGTATCATTTGCCAGAGTTAACGTTGCTTTGTGGAAAAGCGCTTGTTAGTCTTGGATCTCTAAAGGAAGGTTGGGAGTTGTGCACACAAGTGTGTTTTGTGTGGTTCGTTAAAGTGGCGAGAGTTTCGAGATCCATGTAGGGTTTGCTTTGGAGATCTCGTGCTCGGTTCCTTGAGAAGTTGGACTCGGTGGTTGTTGTAAGGCTTTGGTTGAGGTGGTAAGGATACCGTGCTCGTGGTATCAAGTTGTTGCTTAGGCAAGATTTGTTAAGTTGGGCCTAAGCTTGGTTGGCGGATCTTCTTGTTGATCGTTGGTTGGAGTTCATTGGAAACCGAACAAGAGCGATGGTAGCTAAGCCACGTGGTTTCGATCGTCATGGCTAAGAGAGTTGTTCGATCCTTCCTTGGGTAGAAGTTATGTTGTGGCCGATGCTTTGAGTAGGAGGATGACGCGTTCTCAGTAGCGTTTGGGTCCTCTAGGTTCCCAAGGAGTTGGAGTTGGCCACATGGTTGGGATGCCGGAAATTGGAGTTGTTTGTTCAGAGCGGTTGTCCTGTTAGATCGTATGCCTCTTGCAGTGTGTGTGTCGAGGGTTGCCGAAGAACCCTAGGTTGTGGAGTGCCTCTCCGAGCTCACTCGAGCCCAGCTAGTGAGTTTCAGTTGGCTAGCTGGAGGAGTGTAGTTTGTAGCCTCGGTGGAGTTGCTAGCGATCTTGGTAGACTAGCAAGCTAGTGTTTGTTTGGAGTAAAGTCCGGAGTGGTTTCGGTGTGGTGGCAAGTTGATGCTTGGTGTTGACCAAGGTGTGGATTGGAGTTGCTAGAGTTTAGTTTTGCTCGTGGGGCGAGTGGTTTGTGCCATGTTGGTTGTTTTTCCTGTTTCCCGGATGTTGAGTTGCCCCGTTTGGCATTTGGAGGTTCATCGAGATGGACCCTTGTTGTGCCCCGTGAGATTAGATGTTGTTGCTCGGTGGAGCAAGACAGGTGAGCGTATGTGGAGTTCTCTGTCCGTTGGTTGTCCGCTTGTAAGAGCCGCTTCCTTCGGGGAGTTGTCGTTACTCCCTTGGTCTTGGAGTTAATGGTGGAAGCGCTAGCTTGAAGGAAAAGTTTGTTGGTCGCTTGGAAGTAGTCGTTTGTCCATTAAAGCGGATTCTTGGATGGTGTTCTAGAGGCCGCAGAAAGGTTGTTCTCGCTCTTGTGAGTGTTTGGCCAAGATTTGGTTCGTTTGTTGTTTCGAGAGCTAGTTCGGTTCTAGCCGAGGGCGTTGCCCCGAGGTCTTGTTCCTAGTCGCAAGTTTTGGGAGTTGACCCCTCCCTCGGCAGCTTGAGCAAGTCTTTGTTTGTTTCGGTTTGGTGGTCCGATTGGTTGAGTTTTCTCTTGGGTGTTGCTTCCAAGAGAGTTGGTTGTTGTTGCCTTGGGTTTGAGCAAGTCGTGAGCGTGTGTGGAGTTCGCCGCCCTTCCGAGTTTGCTTGCCGGGAAGTCGTTTCCGTTTGGCGTGAGTCGGCTTAGCTCCCGAGTTGTGTAGTCGATCGAGTAGCGCAGTGGATCAGCCCAAATGAGAGGGTCCTGCTTTGTGTTGTTAGCAAGCAAGAGTTGTTTGTTCCCGCAAGGGCGGAGGCCACCCGAGAAGAGTTGAGTTGTTCGGCAAGTTGTTGGTTCTTTGGGGATTGAAGATTTCCTTTCCCTCTAGCCTCTGTGGTGGTTGAGTTGCTCCTTGGATGCCACCTCGAGTGATAGCTTGCGAGGTAGTCTTGCGGATTCGTGTGGCTCGTGATCCGTAAGCTTTGAGGTTGTCGTTATCCGCTTTTCCTTGTGAGGTTTTGGGAGTGGAGCTTACGGTTGGAAGATGAGTTAGGCTTAGGCTTAAAGGGGAAGTCCTTTGAGTAGCCAGCTTGGATTTTAAGAGTTGAGTAGTAGCTTGGAGCGGCGTTGCTCGTTATAAGTTTGGGTTGAGTTCTCACGAGCAAGCCCTTCTCGGGCTTTGTTCCTAGTTGTTGTGAGTTCCCAGTTGGCGTTAGCGAGCCGCGTTGAGTGAGTTGGCACAGAGGTGCCGTGGCATTGCTGGTGGTAAGCCGTTGAGCTGCTTTCCTCAAGGTGTTGTGTCGCGGATAGTCTGCGTGATGGTTTAGTCCTTGCTTCCCGAGTTTTCCTTGAGAGGAATGTTGGATGTTCCTTGCCTGGCGATGTTCTCCTTGGTCGGTTGCTGGTAGGTGTTCGTTGGAAAGTTTGCGTTCGGCCGATGAGGAGTTCTAGTTTGTTGGCTTGGCCGAGTGGAGTCTGTGCTTGGCCCTTGTTTTTTTAAGGTGGCCGTGTTTCACCACCGGGTGTGAGTGTTGTTAGCCGTCCGGTGTACCAGATGGTGCCCTTGCCTTTGGTTCGGCGATTTCTCCTTAAGATGGTTGCTTAAGTGTTGTGGTCGTGTTCTAGTTGGAGAAGTTTGTCTTTTTGGATCGATCGCCATTGGTGGTTCGTTTGTATCTCGTTAAGGTCAGAGTCAAGGTTTGAGGTTTGTTGGTCTCTTGTGAAGTAAGAGTAGGCCGTTTAGTTTTGGAATCTGGAAGGTTTAGTTGTTTGGCCAGTTTGTTGTAGGGTTGAGTTTGTTTGTTGACAGCTGTGAACAGTGTTTTTATGTATCGATGTTGGGGCAGCATGTGTCGGACCCATTGCTCATTGTGGACTTTGAGCCCTTGCAGCTGATTGAGGGTTTGGGCTTCGAGGAGAAGCCTATGAGTATTCTGGTCTTGAGTCGAAGACGTTGCGTAGAAGTGAGATCCGTTGGTAAAAGTTTAGTGAAGGAGTCTGAGTTCGGAGGAGGCCGCTCGTGAGCGGGAAGGACGGGATGAGAATGCAAAGATCTGTGTTGTTTCAGTTCTTAAGGACTTTCGAGGACGAAAGTCATAAAAAGGAGGGAATATTGTAACCACCTGTGTTTCATCCCGGTCTTCGAGTGTATGCCCTAGGGGTATTTTAGTAATTTGGTCGGGCCGTCGGGGGCCGTTTATGTCTTTTTCAGATTGCTAAAATTATTGGATGGATTTATGTAGGTTTTTGGAAGGATTTGTGGTTTGGTTTGAGCAAGGTTTGATGCAAAAGTAAAAATAAAGGAAATTGTGCTGCAGCTGGGGTTTGAACCCGGGTCTCCTGGGAAGCTTGTGGAGATGTGTGCCAATTGAGCCATTAGGTGCTCTTGTTGCTCTTCCTGCATCATCTTATGGTTAGCCTTGGATTTTGGAGTTTTGGTGCATTTGGTTAAATGAAATAGAAATTAGGTTTATTCCATCTTCTTCTCCAAATCACCTCTTGGCCGCATGCTTTCCTCTCCATAGCCTTTGCCGATTCTTCTTTCCCTTGCATCTCCTTGGGTTCGACCATCATCATTCCGGGTAAGTCTTCATCCTCTTCATCTCCTCATTTGGTTATTGATGCTGGCCGAAGGTAAGAAGTAGAGTGTTGTGTGTGTTTGTGTTGATTGCAGCCAGCCGAGAGAAGCCAGCCAGCAGCCATCGTCGCCGTCCAGCCGGCCAGCCCCTCGCCCAGATCTGTTGAAGCAGCCCAGACGCCAGCCGGACAAAGCGGCGGCCGCGAGATCACCCGCGACGCCGCCGCTCGCGCGGATCGCCCGCACGCCATCGCTCGCCAGGTCGCACCAGATCCACCGTCGCAGCCCTCCCGCACGCCATCACTCGTCGTCGTGCGAGATCGCGCGCAGCAGCAGACGCCAGCGCCCGCGCGCCACCAAGCGTCCGCGCGCTGCGCTCGCGCCAGCGCCGCGCCCGCGCCTGCGCCCGCCCGCCGCTCGCCGCTCGCACGCCCGAGCCGCTTTCGCCGCGCGCGCTCCTGCCGTGCATCCGTGCCGTCCCGTGCCAGTAGCGGCCAGCGCCAGCCACCGCCGCGCGCGGCTGCTGCCAGCCACTCAAGCTCGTGTCGCCGTGCGCGCGAGTTCCCTGAGCCGAGCTTGCTCGTTCTATTGTTTTTAGACTTTTTAGGTATTGACTAATATTGGTTTGTTAGGTTCCCGCCGCTAGCTCGGGATTGTTCCGCGACTTAGGATTTGTGTGTAGAAGCCTCCCGACCAAGGTAAGGATTTCTTACCGGAGTTGTGTGGCCCTGCGGTATATTTGTGATTGTTGTTTTGTATGCTGTGTATGATTATTAGCATGTTTAGCCCTAGGTGCTCTGCTTGAATTCCTGATGGCATGAACTCTTGTATTGTTTCTCATGTTAGCCCATGTTAGGTTGTTCCATTCTGGCATGTTTGATATCTGTTCTTGCTTCGTAGTATCATGCTAGGTTCCTTGTATCTGTTGAGCACGTATTGGACTGCATTGATTGAATTGTTATTATTGCTATGGTTTAGAGTTCAGGTAGGTAGCATCATCCGGGCCGGATGCATAACGTAACTTGCATCCCCGACAGGGACGTACGAGATGGTACTCCGTCCCTGAACCCGTTAGGGTTTAGCTAACCCTAACGGCTGGCCCTGCAATATTGGGTGAGGGTGGCTGTAAGGACCCGACCCAAGAAACGGTCACTAACCTAAGGTCCATACTTAGCATGCATGAATAAGAATATAAACATCATTCAGAGTCGGAAGTTTAAAACTTTACAATAAACATTTTTAAAACAAAACCATGATTTCAATTAAATAAAACAGTAAATGATGATCAAGACTTTCTTAAAACAATTCAAAGGAAAGCGGTACGAGAACATAAAATAGTTTGAGTACTTTTTCCTAGGGACCCAAGTTCCACTACATGCTAAATCATTAAGGAAAACATTTAAAGAAACGTGCGACCCAGAGTCAGCTATCCATGATCATCGAGCAGCTTCCTCCTAGCCATCCAAATTCTGTCCCCAAGTTACCCGGTGGAAAGCCACAGAAAATAAGGGTGAGCAACAAGTTACTCAGTAAGAATCCCCAATCGGGGTACAATACGAAATCATCTCAATTAGCACATGGACAAGCAACCATACAAAGACTTAGAGCAGAAACGGTTGGTTAGGCTATGGGCTATTTCTAGGGCGAGCCTATTCAAGGGCTCCCATCAACAGTCACTCCTAGGTCCTACGCTTGGATGCCCTTCGGCCTTACACAATCTAGGACTCAGTGATGCCCAATGGGGCCTTACACACTTAGGACTCAGTGATGCCCAGTGGGGCCTTACACACTTAGGATACAGCGATGCCCAGTGGGGCCTTACACACTTAGGATGCCCATAGGGCCTTACACCTCCAGAATCAGTGATGCCCAGTGGGCCTTACACACCTAGGATGCCCATAGGGCCTTACACCTCCGAATCGGTGATGCCCAAAGGCCTTACACACCTAGGATGCCCATAGGGCCTTACACCTCCAGAATCAGTGATGCCCAGTGGGCCTTACACACCTAGGATGCCCATAGGGCCTTACACCTCCAGATGTCCATCGGATCTTGCCCGAGCGGGACCCCCAACTAGTTACCTCTACGGCCCTCTAAACTATACATTATACATCTAACCGTAACTTGGATCTAGCAGCATACAGTAGGCAGCATGGTTCTATCAAAATAGGAAAACCTAACATGGAACTATCGGGATGTAAACATGTCACGAACATGAATCAAAAGAAAACATGAAACCTATCACTAGAAACTCATATAATTGCAGAAATCAGCGTGCTATCAACTATTCGCAGGGTCCACACAACCCCGGGTAAGAATCCTTACCTGGAAATAAGTGGAGGTTGATTATCCCGAATCGAATAACGACCCTTGAGCTTTTAAGTGAACTCGAGCAACCTAAGCAAGCAATAAAATATCCTAATTAATAAACAGCATCTAAAATCAGGACGTCCAAAGGGTGGAGGCTCGGGAATTTACCAACCGAGAAGGCACACGTCTCGCGCAGCAGCAGCGACAGAGGCGGGCACTTCTTTGGACAAAGTGCAGGGCGCTGCTCGAGCGTCGGCGTGGCGAGCCGACACACTGGGCGGGCGCGCTATCAAGCAAGGCGTCGACGGCGCCGGCGCGGGACGACTGGCCGGCTGGCGAAGGCGCGCGCGAACGAGCGACACGGCTGGACGGGCGCGCGGGCGAGTGGAGCGACGCGGTTTGGTCGCCGGGTCTTGCGTCGGCGCGCGGGCGGGCTACACGACCGGTCGCGGGCTGGCGCGCGCGCGCTGGGGTGGTGTCGTGCGGACGTGGAGGCGGGCTACACGACCGGTCTGTTTGACCGGGCGCGAGCGGCGCTGGGTGGTGTCGTCGGGGCGCGAGGCGGCTACACGACCGGTCTGTTGGGCGACTGGTGCGGAGTGGAGGATGGGCTGTTGCGGTGTGGCGTAGCCGCTGGCTCGCCGCGACGATCTGGGTCAAGGCGGTGGCTCGGTGCGGTGCGGCGGTGGTCGGCAGGCGTCGCGATGTCGTGGGGCGGCAAAGGGCGTTAGGCGAGACACTGCGGCGGTGTGGGGCGGCTTAGGCGAGACACGGCGGCGGTGTGGGGCGGCTTAAGGAGAGTGAAGGAGAAGTCTAGGGTTTTGGGGTTCTTTCCTTTTTCCTTGTTTTCTCTTTTCTTTTCTTTAAATATAATTCCCTTCCTTAACTTAAATAGACTTGGGAATCTCTTATGACCTCCCCAAGATTCCCCTTCGAGCCCCGGCTGACGCGTTTATTTTCCTTATTTAAACCCAAGCTTCCCAACCCCTTTTTAGGCCAAGGGTTCGAGTCCTTCCAACAGTTCCTCCCAAACTTAAAAATATAAAAGGAAACCTTATTTTACATTTAGTATAAAACCGGCTGTTACAATACTCCCTCCTTAGAAGACTTCCGTCCCTAAGTCGCCGCTCTAAAACAACTCTGGGTAACTCCTCCTCATCTCCCCTTCCAACTCCCAAGTAGCTTCCTCAACTCCCTGATTCCGCCACTGCACTTTCACTAGGTCAATGGCCCGGTTCCTCAAAACCTTTTTCTCAAATGCCAGGACCCTTATGGGTTTCTCCTCAAAGCTCAGGTCATGGTTCAACTGTAAAGGCTCAAAATCTATGACGTATGCGAAGGATCTCGCCACATACTTGGCGAGCATCGAAACGTGGGACACACTATGCATGCACGGCCAAGGACGGCGGCAGTGCTAACCGATAGGCCACAATCCCAATCCTCTCAAGGACCTCGAAAGGTCCAACAAACCTGGGGCTCAGTTTGCCCTTTTTACCGAACCTCAGGACCCCTCGCATCGGAGCTACCTTGAGGAAAACATGCTGGCCAACCTCAAACTCCAACTCCCTACGCCTAACATCGGCGTAGCTCTTCTGCCTGCTTTGGGCGGTCAGCATACGAGCTTTGATTTTCTGGACGGCCTCATTGGTCACCGGAGCAACTCGGACCTAACACCGCCGGTCACCAACTTCTTCCCGTAAGGCGTGGATCTGCAGCGCTTACCATACAACGCCTCAAACGGCGCCATCTGAATGGTCGACTGAAAACTGTTATTGTAGGCAAACTCCATCAAGTACAAGTACTGGTCCCAACTACCAGGGAAATCCAACACGCAGGCTCGCAACATATCCTCTAAGATCTGATTTACCTTTCGATCAGCCATCGATGCAATGGGTGGAAGGTCATCTTTGTAGCGCACTCTGTGCTCCAAACTCGCTGAAGGGCCTTCCAAAACCGTGATGTAAAACGGGAATCCCGGTCGGAGATAATTTTAACTGCACTCCGTGGTACCTCACTATCTCCTCAAGGAACAGTTGTGCCTTGCTCCAAGGTGTAGTTTATCCCGCCTTAATGAAATGGGCACACTTAGTCAACCTATCAACGACCACCCAAATCTGTGCATATCCTCTAGGAGTCCTGGGCAAACCCGAGATAAAATCCATGGTGATCTCCTCCCACTTCCACCGTGGCACCCCCGAGCGGTTGCATGACTGCACTGGCTTCTGCTGGCGCCTTCACTGCTTGTGGTGAGACACCGACTAACGAACTGGGCAATCTCCTCTTCATCCCCATCCACCAAAAAGTCTGCTTTAAGATCTTGGTACATCTTGTTACCCCACAGGTGCCAAGAAAAAGCGAGGTGTGAGCCTCGGTCAATAACTCTGTGCGAACACCAGCATCGGCCGAACACACACCGACCTTTATATCTCGTGCCCCCATCCGCAAGTATCACGAAGTCGAAGTCACCATCACCAACCCTCTCATACAAACTTTTAACTTAGGATCTTTCACCGGGTATCGATAATCCTTTGCCTTATCGGCTTGGATGGTTAATCGAGCTACCCCAGCGGTAACATCCCCTAACAACACCGCTTATTTCCGCCCTCTCGAGATCCTTCCCGATGATACTCTTGGGGTTTGCCAATGTTGCGGATCACGAGGCCTTTCTACTTAGTGCATCAGCCACAACATTTGCTTTTCGAGGTGATACAAGATCTCACAGGTCGTAATCCTTCACGAGCTCCAACCACCTCCTCTCGCCTCATGTTTCGAGTCCTTCGAGTGAAGAAATACTTGAGGCTTTGGTGATCCGAGAAAATCTGAATCTTCTCCCCATACAAGTAGTGCCTCCAAATCTTAAGTGCAAAGACGACCATCACCAACTCCATATCATGAGTCGGGTAATTCGCTCGTGCGGTTTCAATCGCACAGAAGCGTGCGCTATCACCTTACCGTGTTGCATCGAACGCATCCCAAACCAAACTTGCTTGGCATCACTCAGTACACCACGAAACCCCAGATTTCCTCGGGACCGCCAACACCGGGGCAGACGTCAAACTGCTCTTTAGCTTAGCAAAACTCTCGTCGCACTTCCTATCCCAAACGAAATCAACACCCTTTTTCGTCAATCGAGTAAGCGGGGCGGCTATAGCGGAAAAATTTTGAACGAAGCGTCGGTAATATCCGGCCAGACCCAGGAAGCTACGAATCTCCGTCCTGATCGTCGGTCCGCCCACGAACTAACGGCCTCTACCTTCGAAGGGTCTACAGCCACTCCCTCCTTAGACACAACGTGTCCCAGAAATGCTACCTCATCGAGCCAAAAGTCACACTTTGAGAACTTTGCGTAGAGCTTGTTCTCGCGCAAGGCTGCCAAGATCTGCCTTAGGTGCGAGGCATGGTCCTCCTTAGACTTAGAGTACACAAGAATGTCATCTATGAACACGATAACAAAGCGGTCCAAGAATGCCTTGAACACTCTGTCCATCATGTCCATGAATGCAGCTGGGGCATTTGTCAGTCCGAAAGACATGACTACGAACTCATAATGCCCATACCTTGACCTGATCGCTGTCTTGGGAATATCTGCATCCCGAATCCTCAACTGGTGGTAACCCGACCTCAAGTCAATCTTTGAAAACACACGAGCTCCACGGAGCCGGTCAAACAGTCATCGATACGAGGCGTGGTACTTGTTCTTAATGGTTACCTTGTTCGGTTCCTTCGTAATCGATGCATAGACGCATCGAGCCATCTTTTTCTTAACAAACGAAGACGGTGCTCCCCACGAGGACACACTCGGCCTAATAAATCCTCTGTCAAGCATCTCCATGGTGTTCTTTTAACTCTTTCAGCTCTGCTGGCGCCATGCGATAAGGAGCTTTCGAGATAGGGCGAGTCCCCAGCTCAAGCTCTATTGAGAAGTCCACCTCCCTCAACCATATGATCAGATAAAATCCATGATCGGCCAATTGATCAGCTCAAAAACCGATCCCAAAGATGTCCGACACCCTCGAGGGTCTTTCTCCCTCGACCATATGATCGATTCAAAGCCAATCCCAATGGGTGTCCTCATGGGCCTCTTACCCTCGCTTATAATCTGGACTATCGGAGAGTACCCGAAGTCCGGCTCTAAACAGGAGGAACCGTGTACTCACGAACATTAGCCCGGGAGCTCTCTCCGAATCGGCGACTAACGCGCGTGTCTTGCGCACACCGCATGCTTCTTTGCAACCGGCGTAAATGTGGGGCCTAAGTACAAACTACGCGGGCAGTACGCATGCCTAAAGACTCGGAAGCGGTGTCACCAACACGAGTGAGTGCGAGGCCCTCGGCACTCATCTGTGCGACTGTACCACCGACACGAAGCTAAGAACCGCCAAGGCGAGCTTGCACCATTGGCAGGGTTCCGCTCTAGCAGGCTACAAACTAGGCTTATGCCGATGTGGTAGCTAAATCCACATCGGCTGCCGGGGGGAAGCAATGTACGTTATGCTTCGCTCTACTCCCGACCGGTGGGGACAAAGTACGTTATGTCCGCTCTCAGCCTCTGGATGATGACAAACTCTACTATACTAGCTAGAAGTACAAAATAACTGATTCCTGGCTAGACATACATATCATCATCATTCACACATAACCTAGCATGATACTACGAACTTAAAGCAGGAATCTCAAGCATGCTGGAAGAACAATCCTAGCATGGCACTAACATGTACAAACAGGCAAACATGCTAGCAAGAGTGCAATCACAAGCTGTCCTATCCACTAATCATGTTCATACAAGTAAACATGCATATAAGGCACGATCAAGAAAGCATCGCAGGGTCCACAATACATGTTAGCAAGAGTGCAATCACAAGCTGTCCTATCCACTAATCATGTTCATACAAGTAAACATGCATATAAGGCACGATCAAGAAAGCATCGCAGGGTCCACACAACCACGGTAAGAAATCCTTACATGGAAACAAGTGGAAAAATAGCTATCACGAATCAAATAAGACCCTCGAGCTTAATACTGAACCCGAGCAACCTAGGCATAATAAAAGCATCCTAAATAAATATACAGCAGCACAGCGACTTAAAAATCTAAAAGGGAAAAGGCTCGAGAATTACCAACCGAGAGGACACGGGCTCTCGGCAGCAAGGGGCAGGTTTGGGCGCTGCTGGTGCGGCAAGGAAGCTGGCGTTGGGCGCACGGCAAGGCAGGCGGACACACTGGAGCGGGCGCGCGGCAATGGCTAGCGGACGCTTGAGAGCGCGCGCGCGCACGGCGAAGGCGATGTCTGCCGATCGGGCCGCGGAGGCGACGCGCGCGAGCGCAGGCTGGGCTCAGCTGACGGCGCGCGGCGAGCGCGCCGAATCTGGCTGGTGAGGCTCGGTGCGTTGCGGCGCTGGGCGGCCGCGAGCGACGTCGGGCGGTGCTGGGCGTGCGACGGTGGGGGGTCTGGACTGCAGACGAGCGGCGGCTAGGCGAGGCAAGGGGTTGAGCGGCCTGGTGCGGTCTGGTGCGGCGTAGTGGCTAGCTGAGCGGGCAAGTGTGGTGCGGTGTGGCTGGGGTGGCTTGGCTGAGTGGTGCGGCTGGGTTAGTGTGGCTTGGTTTTAGGAGAGAGAGAGAGAGAGAGAGAGAGAGAGAGACTACCAAGGGAACAAAGAGGGTTTGCCCTAATTTCCTTCTTTTTCCTATTTTAAAAGGGTTAGGAGACCTAACATTCCCTTCCCAAGGCTTTCTCTTGCGGATCCCGGCTAAAGAAATTCTTTTCTTTTTAACTAAATCTCTTTTTCTAAAAACTCCAATTTCACCAATAGGGCAAGGTTGCAAATCTCAATGGGACCAATTAAATTCCAATTAATTTTGCTATCAACCGGAATGTCTCCGAACTTCTAATCAACTAACCCAAACTCCTTGGGTCTTGCAACCAACATTAATCAAGTCTCAACGAAGGCCGAAATGACCACAAGCCCGAAAATCCTCAACCTCGACCGGGAGCAAAAGACCAAAATACCCTTAAAGGTTAAAAAGCTATAACGGCCCAACCGATTGCCCCAATCTTTGGTAGAGTACAGAAATCGGGAATGGAAAATCGGGCCGTTACTGGGAACACTGCTCTGGTCTGGACCGAGCTCTGCTCGTGAGGCTCTCCACAACTTAGGGTTCCTCTAATCACCCTCCGACACACACTGTCGTCAAACGGTCTAACAGAAAACCGGCTACACGGGCACAACTCTCTCCAGCATCTCAACTGTGCTCGCCAACTCCAACTTCTTGAAAACCAAGAGGACCAGAAACGCTACAGAATGTGTCATCCTCCTACTCAAAGCATCAGCCACATCATAGCTTCTACCCAGGGTAAGGATCCGAACAACTCTCTTAGCCATGACGATCAGAAACTGCGCGGCTTTGCTACCACCGCTCTTGTTAAGTTCCAACCGAACTCTAACCATCGATCAAAAAGAAGTTCCTCTAACCAAGTTGTAAGGACCCGACCCGAGAAAAGGTCTCTAACCTAGATCCTTACTTAACATGCATGATTAAGAATGGAAAACATCAATCCGGGTACTAAATTTAAATCTTTGCAATCAACACGTTTTAAGCAAAACCATAAATCCTAGTAAATAAAATCAACAAGTAAATGACTGATCAGTACTTTCTTAAAACAAAATAAAGGTACGTTTCGGGAAACATAAATAGTTTGAGTGCTTTCCTAGGGACTCAAGTCCCACTACATGTTAAATCATAAAAACAATGAAAGAAACGTGCAACTCAGAGTCAGCTATCCATGATCATCCAAAGACCTCCTCCTAGCCATCCAAAGATCTGTCCCCCAAGTTACCTGGTGGAAAACCACAGAAAATAAGGGTGAGCAACGAGTCACTCAGTAAGAATCCCCCAACCGGGGTACAATACGAAAACATCTCATTTAGCACACGGACATGCAACCATACAATGACCTAGAGCAGAAACGGTTGGCTTAGGCTATGAGCTACTACTAGAGCGAGCCTGTAATGGCCCAATTTTCTATCCCGGTTCTCGAGGAGCTTCCGGTTCAGATTCAGTGGTTCGGATGGGCCGTTAGAGCTGTTTGGACCCTTAGGGGCATTTTGGTCTTTTTGCTCCCCGGGCAGGATTTGTGGTTTTTCAGGGCTTTGAGGCAGCTCCTGCCTTTGTTGAGGCTTGTTTGTTGTGCACTGCGAGTCCCGAGATGTTTGGGCTATTCGTTTCGGAGTTCGGTTGTGATTTGGGTTTTGGGCAAAGTTATGGTTGTTTGGGTGTTTCCTTTGGGATTCGAGCCCGGGCCTTCAGTGTTGATTTGGGAGGTTGATTTCAGTGAGATTTGTTGTTTGGAAAGGTTGCTTCAGTCGGGTCTCGAAGGAGGAAGCCGGGAATTTAAGGATTTTAAAGAGTTTTTGGAAAATTGGAAAATTGGATTTAATTTGGATAAGGATGGAAAATAAATAAAAGAGAAAAAGAAAAAAAAAACAAAATCCCATTTTTCCCCCCCATTTTCCCTTTCTCTCTCCTCCAACCCGAGCCCCCCCCTTTGGCCCCTCACCTCCTGCCCGAGCCCTGATCGCCCACCTGCCGCCTTGGCCAGGCGAGCCCAGCGCCCGGCTCGCCCATGGTCGCGAGCCTAGCCGCCCGGCTCGCCGCGCCGCGTCGCCGCAGTATCGAGCCCCACCTTGCTCACCGCCCATACTGCCTCAGGCCGACGCCGCCCGGCGTCGCCCGGTCGCTCGCCACGCCTCGTCTGCGAGTCGCCGCCCGTGCCGTCTTGCGCCGTGATCGTGCGGCCCCAATGTCTCAGTAGCTCGTGTCGCTCGCGCCCGAGCGCCAGAGCTCGCCGCCGCCGCGCGCGGCCCTCGTGCTTGCCGAGCTCGCGCCGCGCGCCGTTCCTCGTCTTGGAAGCCACGCCGCGCGCCGCGCGCCAGCCTACCGCTCCGCGCCCAAAAGACGCCTCGCCGGCTCGCCTGCCCTCCGCCCAGCCAGCCCCGATCCTGCGCCCAGCTAGCTTGTTGTGTGTTGGCTTGGCCTGAGCCTTGTGGCTTCTCGGATGGTATTTCCCGAGTCTTTTCTTCGTTGGGCCCGGATTTATTGGTCTGCTGGTTATGGATTTATTGGGTCATTTTATGTATGTGATTTGGGTGCTTTGTTTGATGTTTAGGCTGTTCGGGATCGATTAGAGGCTCGAGGATTCGCTCGTAGATTTATTATAATTATTGTTTTTCTGCTTGTTCCAGGTAAGGATTTCTTACCGTGGTTGTGTGGACCTTGCGATATATCTCGATATGCCTTGCTTGTTTGCTGACTATTATGAGCATGTTAGAGATAGAGCAGTTGATTGATTTCTTGCTAGCATGTTTGCCTGATTTTACATGTTAGTGCCATGCTAGGTTTGTTCTCACAAAGATGCTTATGATTCCCGCTTAAGTTGTAGTATCATGCTAGGTAATGTGATTATTGTCGGTCATTGCTTGCTAGCCAGGAATCATTGATTTTGCTCTGTACTCTTAGATAGAGTTGTAGGGTTTGTCATCATCCAGAGGCTGAGCGGACATAACGTACTTTGTCCCCATTGATAGGGAGTAAAGTGTGCGAAGCATAACGTATCTTGCTACCCCCCCCCCCCCGACCCGCCGGTTGTGGACTTAGCTACCCACTTCGGCAATAGCCTAGTTTGTAGCCTGCTAGAGCAAAACCCTGCCAACGGTGTAAGCCTACCTTGGCCGGTTCTTAGCTTCAGGTCGGTGGATCAGCCGCATGATGAGCGTCGAGGTCCTCGCCATCGTGATCGCGTGACACCGCCTCGAGTCATAGGCATGTGCACCGCCCGCGTAGTTTGCCCTTAGGCCCCGCATTTACGCCGGTTGCAGAGAGCATGCGGTGTGCGCGCGCTGCGCATTAGTTGCTTGGCCCGAGAGCTCCCCCGGGCTAATGTCGTGAGTACACCATTCCTTCCGTTAGAGCCTGACTTTGGGTACTCTCCCGTAAGTCCAGATTAGTGCAAGGGCAAGGACGCCCTTGAGGACATTTTAGGGATCAGTGTATTCCCCGCGAGTGACAGATACATCGGTGATGTCCCAGGATTGGTCAGTGTATCCAATCCCAGTTAGGCCGGAAGTAAGAGACTTCCGATGGCTCCAGATCTTTTTATGAGCTCGTTGAGCTATGATCAGGCCGATAGTCGCTTGCTTGCATGTTGAGGTGCTAGATGACTGATGTATCGTATTGTACCCCGGTTGGGGATTCTTACTGAGTATCTTTATACTCACCCTTATTTATCTTTCAGGCAACTTGGGACAACACCAGGAGGGCTAGCGGAGGGAGTTGATTGATCATGGGGAGCCGTCGGCACTCTGTCATTTATTATTGCATTGTTATTCAGCATGTAGATGGACAGGAGTCCTAGGGGAACATTGTTTAAAACGTTGTTTAAATTGTATTGTATATTTTAATAAATACTGGTCAGGTTGTTTTACTTCGTTGGATTGTTTAAATGAAAACTGTTGGTTATGTTTTAAGGGTTCCCCCTTCTCATATGTTTTGAAAGGTTTTTAAATATGAGCACTAAACCGCTTGTTATCATATTTAACTTGCATGCTGAGTGAGAACCCCGGTTTAGGACCATGTTTTGGGTTGGGTTCGTCTCAGTTGGTATCAGAGCACAGAGTCATAGATTCTGTAGACTAACCTGCTTTGTAGGTTGTTGGCTCCCATGATCATCGGCCTCCACACCGCCAGTTTTTATGCGAGTTCAATTAAGCTAAGGGTTAAGAATTTACAATACTTTTCATCTAGCTTTTATGCCTTGTGTAGTGTTGTGGAGCGGAGACGAGCAGGTTCTGACTCGTTGTTGGTTTGGGCTTAGAGAGCCATCATGCCAACTTTCCGCAGTGCGAGCAATTTGTTGAGCAGTGAGAGCCCTAGTGTGGGCCAGCATTTATGCTTTGTGCAGATCGCCAGTGTGTCGATCGCACCCGCAGGAGGCGAGCTTAGACTCACATAGGCCATTTGTGGCCCAGTTTTTGCTTTTCCCCTAGTGAGAGGGTGGAGGTGCTTTGTGCAGATCGCCAGTGTGTTGATTGCACTCAGAGGAGCAGGACGCTTGGCATGTCTGACCGAGGAGTTGGACCGATTGTATTGATGTTGAGGCCGCGTCCAGGGTCGTTTAGACCCGTTTGCCAGAGTTGGCCCTGGCAGTTGAGTTGCAAAGTGGAGGGGTAGAGGTTAGCACGCCTCAGAGTGAGACTCCTTGAGCAGAGTGTGCTCCAGCCATGAGAGATTTGATGGCAAGTCTTTAGCTATCAGAGAGCGGAGACCAGCGCGAGCTTGTAGCGCATAGTGAGGAGTCCCGGCACAGATATAGCCCAAATTGACGATGAGTTTGTTTCAGCAGTTTTTTCCCCAGTAGCTCTTGTAGCCCCGGAGGTTCCCGAGAGGGCATGATCAGCAGGTTTTTGCCGACGAGTTTGTTGGCGTTGATGGAGCCGCCCAGTTTGGCAAGTGGATGCCTGTTAAGCTCGCTATTTTTGGAAAGTCCTACTGCTAGTAGTAAAGCAGTTGGCTAGGTTTGAGTTTAGCATCCGTGTGTTGGGATGCCCTGCTGTTCAGAGGCCGAGTTGTGCCTTTCCTGTGCTGTTTGGTACAGCAGTTGGTGGTGGTAGTCCCTTGAGAGTGGTGGACTAGCTGAGTCTCCACCAGTCGCCCGTTTGATTGGCAAGTTGCCGTGCTAGTGGCTTGAGGCAGATGTAGAGACATCTTTGCCCACCTTGCAAGCCTGCTGTCGTTGTGCAGCCAGTTCTTTTAGTGCCCTCGTGTAGTGAGTGCGCTTTGGAGTTTTCTTGCCAGGGTTTTATCCGTTTGTGGATTTCAGCGGGCCAGTAGAGTGGAGCACTCTTTCTATTTGGATGTTCCCAGTGTGGAACTAGTTGTTGCCACCCGAGGAGTTGGCCTGAGCTTTGTTGAGCATCGAGTGAGATGCAGTAGTTAGCCTAAGCTTTTGTTGGGCATCGAGTGGGATGCAGGAGTAGGCCTTGGCATGTCTGTTGGTCGAGATGCCAGAGATTAGGCTGCTCGAGTTTTTGGACTCATGTGCTGAGTGCCATTGCCCCGTCACTTGGAGTGTGACCTTTCCTCAAGAGGGCATAAAGCTCGTTTAAGGCTGATTTGTGTTGTAAAGGATGTAGTGCCTGTTGGCACCAGGCTTTGAGAGGAGGCCTAGATTGAGGCCAGTTGGCACTTTGGTGCAGGTGGTTCCGTGGCCGCCCAGAGTACAGCATCCCCGCTAGTCTTGTACCCATTTCCTGAGGTTGCACCTGTTTGGTTGCATAAGTGATCTAGCTCGGTGGTAGTCAGAGGACTACAAGTTTGAGATCTTTCGAGGGAAAGTAGGAGCTTTCCAGTGTCACCGAGAGATGGGTGCAAAGGATGCTGTAGGCTGTTAAGAGCTAGCGCGTTCGAGTTCTCGCGCCTGTGATGTGAGCCTGTGAGCCAGTTTGTTGGTAGCATGATTCGGCTACCCTTTGAGTTACCCTAGTATGGGTAGTGTTGGCATCGAGGATGCGTGATGGATCCAGTGTTAGAGCCATGAGTTGGATGGCTGTTCGGAGCGCGTTTAGTGAGCACATTGGCTTGAGGTATGTAGCCTGGTTGGATTTGCTCTTCTAGGGTGAGTTTGCCAATGTGGCTTTCCGTGGTGAGTCGACCCCGAGTGGGTTTGGACTCTTGTTGCTCCCTGGTTAGTAGTGGCTCTGTTTGGAGGCAAAAGTTGCCCTGTGTGAGAGCCTTGTTGGCATTGGATCTTAGGGTATCTGGTTGGAGCTGTACACCCCGGTGTACTTTTGTGTAGCTCGTTCCTTGGTTTATGTTTGGAGAACCACGAGAGGTTCGTGTTGAGGAGCCAGTGCTCAGTCTTGGAGTTGTCAAGGCTTTAGTTCTTGGCAAGTGCCCTAGCTTTGGTTGTAAGGATGCCGTGCTCGTTGCCGGGTTGTTGGTTAAGCAAGTTTTGCTTGTTGGTCCTTAGCTTTGATCGAGTTCGATCGGATCCGAGCAAGAGCGGTGGTAGCCTGCCAGCGATTCGATCGTCATGGCTAAGAGAGCTGTTCGGATCCTTGCCTTGGGCAGAAGGTTTGTTGTGGCTGATGCTTTGAGTAGGAGGATGACGCATTATGTAGCTTTTCCGGTCCTCTTGGTTTTCAAGAGTTGGTGTTGGCCAGCGTAGTTGAGTTGCTGGAGAGGGTTGCGCCCGTGTAGCCGGTTGGCTGTTAGATCGTTTGTCGACCGTGTGTGTCGGAGGGTGATCAAAGGATCCCTAGGTTGTAGAGAGCCTCTCCAGAACTCAGTTAGACCCAGGCAGTGTTCTTTGGGTGAGTTGCTTGCAGACTTGGTAGTCTAGCAAGCTAGTGCTTGTTTGGAGTAGAGTCCGGATTGGTTTCGGTGAGCTGGCTAGTTGGTGCTTGGTGTTGACCAAGTTTTGGTTCTCTTGATGTTTCAAGAGCTAGCTCGGTTCGAGCAGGAGGGCGTTGCCCTGAGGATCTGTTCCTAGTCAGGTAGTTTTGGGAGTTGACCCCTCCTCTGCAGATTGAGTAAGTTACGCTAGTTACGGATTGGTGGTCCAATCAGTTGAGGTTTCCCTTGGGTGTTGCTTCCAAGAGAGTTGGTTGTTGTTGCCCTTGGGTTTGAGCTAGTCAGCGAGCGTGTGTGTAGTTCGCTGCCTTTCAGAGTTCGCTTGCTGGGAAATCGTTCCCGTTGAGGAGTCAGCGTAGCTCCTGAGTTGTGTAGTTGATCAGAGTAGCGCAGTGATTAGCCCAGCGAGAGGGTCCCTGCATTGTGTTGTTAGCAAGCGAAAGTTGTTTGTTCCCGCAAGAGCGGAGGCCAGCCAATTTAAAAGTTGAGTTTTTGCTGGTAAGTTGTTGGTTCTTTGGGGTTTGAAGTTTTTCCCCCTAGTTTCTATGGTGGTTGAGTTGCACCATGGATGCCAGCCTCGAGTGTTATCTTTGGAGATAGCCTTGCCAGTCTGTTTTCCTTGCTATGTTCCGAGTGTGGAGTTTCTAGTCGCAAGATGAGTTAGGCCTTGGCTAAAAGGAGGAAGTCCTTTGAGTAGCCAGTTGGACTTAAGAGTTGAGTGGTAGCTTGGAGGCAAGCTTTGCTCGTTATGAGCTTGAGTTGAGTTTCTGCTGAGCAAGCCTTTCTCGGGCTTTGTTCCTGTTGTTGTTGTGCTTTCCCAGTTGGCGATTAGCGGAGCCTCAGTTGAGTGAGTTGGCACAGTGGTGTCGTGGCTCTGGTTGGTTAGCCTTTGGGCTGTTCTCCTCAAGCTGTTGTGTTGCTAGTGGCTGCGTGATGGTTTGGTCCTTGCAGCCCGAGATTTTCCATGAGGGAACGTTGGTTGTTCCCTTGCCTGGCAAAGTTCTCTTTGGCCAGTTGCTAGTAGATTTGCATGGAAAAGTTTGTGTTCGACCGTTGAGAGGCTCCAGTTTGTTGGCTTGGTCGAGTGGAGCCTGTGCCTGGTTTTGGCCATTTAGGGTTGGCCGTAGCTGAAGTTTCAGCTTGTGCTAGTTGGTAAAGTTTGCCTTTTTTGATCAATCTCCAGTTGGTGGTTCGATTTGTTGTTCGTTAAGGATTTAGGCAAGCTTTGTGGTTCGCTGGTCTCTTGTGAAGCAAGAGTAGGCTGTTTGGTTTTTGGAACCTGAGAGGTTCAGTTGTTTGGCCAGCATGGTGTAGTGTTGAGGCTGTTTGATAACAGCTGTGGGCATTTAGAAAAGTTACGCCAGTGCGTGGCGTTGAGTTTTGGAGCTTGTGCCCAGTCTGCGAGATTGCTGAGAGTAACACCGTAGAGAGGTGTTCAGTGTTGGATTAGCAGGGTTTAGATTGAAGCCCTGGTTAGTAAGGCCTTTTGAGATCCTTGAGCGGATCGGAGCAGTGGCCTTTCGGTTAGCCTTGCCCCGTCTTTGGCAGCAGTGCTTTTTGCATGCTCAGTCTTTGTTGAGATAGTCTGTGGTAGACTGGATAGCTTTGTGGCTTTGAGCCTTTGAGAACCCAAGAGGGTTTGGTTCTCGAAGAGGGCTAGTGTTGTCTTAGCCGTGAAGTTCAGTTGGCTAGGAATCAGTGGAGTATTCCTAGAGCCGTTTCGTCTTAGGACTTTCGAGGACGAAAGTCTTCAAAGGAGGGAGTATTGTAACGGCCCAGTTTTCTATCCCGGTTCTCGAGGAGCTTGCCTCGATTCATGGGTTCGGATGGGCCGTTAGAGTCTGCTTGGACCCTTAGGGGCATTTTGGTCTTTTGCTCCCGGGCAGGATTTGTGGTTTTTCAGGGCTTCGAGGCGGCTCACGCTTTTTTGTTGAGGCTTGTTTGTTGTGGATCATGAGTCGCGAGATGTTTGGGCTATTCGTTTGGGAGTTCGGTTGTGATTTGGGTTTTGGGCAAAGTTATGGTTATTTGGGTGTTTCCTTTGGGATTCGAGCCCGGGCCTTCAATGTTGATTTGGGAGGTTGATTTTAGTGAGATTTTTTGTTTGGAAAGGTTGCTTCAGTCGGGTCTCGAAGGAGGAAGCCGGGAAATGGGATTTAAGGATTTTAAGGATTTTTTGGAAAATTGGAAAATTGGATTTTATTTGGATAAGGATGGAAAATAAATAAAAGAGAAAAAGAAAAGAAAAAAAAAATCCCATTTTTCCCCCGCATTTTTCCCTTTCACTCTCCTCCAACCCAAGCCCCCCCTTTGGCCCCTCACCTCCTGCCCGCGGCCTGGTCGCCCGCTCAACCGCCCGGCCGAGCAGCCGACCAGAGCCCAGCTCGCCCTACCACGTCGCCGCACAGCCTGAGCCCACCTTTGCTCGCCTCCGCCTCGTGCCGATCCCCGCCTGGCGTCGCCAGCCGCTCGCCACCGCCGCCTGTCCGAAGTCGCCCGACCGTCGCGATCAGCGCGTGCCGTGCCGGTCCGAGTGTCCTCGTGAGCTCGTGTCGCTTGCGCCCGCGCGCCTCGTCGCTTCGCGCCGCGCGCGCCGCTGCTTGCCTGTGTCGCGCGCCGCGCTGTTCCTTGTGCTTGAAGCGCGCACGCCGCGCCAGCGCACACCACCGCTTCTCGCGCGCGCGTGCGACTCCGCGCAGCGTCACCCGGCTTGTTGTGTGTTGGCTTAGCCCGAGCCTTGTGGCTTCTCGGATGGTATTTCCCGAGTCTTTTCTTCGTTGGGCGGTTATTGGTGCTTGTTATGGATTTATTTGGTTGTTTATGTATGTGATTTGGGTGCTTTGTTTGATGTTCAGGCTGTTCGGGATCGATTAGAGGGTCGAGGATTCGCTCGTAGATTTATTATAATTATTGTTTTTCTGCTTTTTCCAGGTAAGGATTTCTTACCGTGGTTGTGTGGACCCTGCGATATATCTCGATATGCCTTGCTTGTTTGTTGATTATTATGAGCATGTTAGAGATAGAGCGATTGATTGATTTCTTGCTAGCATGTTTGCTCGATTTTACATGTTAGTGCCATGCTAGGTTTGTTCTCGCCGAAGATGCTTATGATTCTGCTTAAGTTGTAGTATCATGCTAGGTAATGTGATTATTGTCGGTCATTGCTTGCTAGCCAGGAATCATTGATTTTGCTCTGTACTCTTAGATAGAGTTGTAGGGTTTGTCATCATCCGGAGGCTGAGCGGACATAACGTACTTTGTCCCCACTGATCGGGAGTAAAGTGTGCGAAGCATAACGTATCTTGCTACCCCCCCGCGCCAAGGTGGATTTAGCTCGGTCGGGAGTAAAGTGTGCGAAGCATAACGTATCTTGCTACCCCCGACCGCCGGTTGTGGACTTAGCTACCCACTTCGGCAATAGCCTAGTTTGTAGCTCGCTAGAGCGGAACCACGCCAGCGGTGTAAGCCTACCTTGGCGGTTCTTAGCTTCGTGTCGGTGGATCAGCCGCATGATGAGCGTCGAGGGCCTCGCGCATCGTGATCGCGACACCGCTTCCGAGTCATAGGCATGTGCACTGCCGGCGTAGTTTGCCCTTAGGCCCCGCATTTACGCCGGTTGCAGAGAGCATGCGGTGTCGCGCGCACTGCAGCGTTAGTTGCCGGCTTGGAGAGCTCCCGGGCTAATGTCGTGAGTACACCATTCCTTCCGTTAGAGCCTGACTTCGGGTACTCTCCCGTAAGTCCAGATTAGTGCAAGGGCAAGGAGGCCCTTGAGGACATTTTAGGGATCAGTATATTCCCCCCGAGTGACAGATACCTCGGTGATGTCCTAGGATTGGTCAGTGTATCCAATCCCAGTTAGGCCGGAAGTAAGAGACTTCCGATGGTTCCAGATCTTGTTTTATGAGCTCGTTGAGCTATGATCATCTTTGATAGTCGCTTGTTTGCTTGCATGTTCAGTGTGCTAGATGACTGATGTATCGTATTGTACCCCGGTTGTGGATTCTTACTGAGTATCTTTATACTCACCCTTATTTATCTTTCAGGTAACTTGGGACAACACCAGGAGGGTTAGCGGAGGGAGCTGATTGATCATGGGGAGCCGCCGGCACTCTGTCATTTATTATTGCATTGTTATTCAGCATGTAGATGGACATGAGTCCTAGGGGAACATTGTTTAAAACGTTGTTTAAATTGTATTGTATATTTTTATAAATACTGGCCAGGTTGTTTTACTTCGTTGGATTGTTTAAATGAAAATTGTTGGTTATGTTTTAAGGGTTCCCCCTTCTCATATGTTTTGAAAGGTTTTTAAATATGAGCACTAAACCGCTTGTTATCATATTTAACTTGCATGCTGAGTGAGAACCCCGGTTTAGGACCATGTTTTGGGTTGGGTTCGTCACAGAGCCTATTCAAGGGCTTTCATTTACAGCTTAACCTAGGTTCTACACTTGGATGCCCTTCGCGCCTTACACAACCTAGGACTCAGTGATCCCCAGTGGGGCCTTACACACTTAGGATGCCCATCGGGGCCTTACACCTCAAGAATCAGTGAATCCCAGTGGGGTCTTACACACCTAGGATGCCCATCGGGTCCTTACACCTCAAGAATCAGTGATGCCCAGTGGGGCCTTACACACCTAGGATGCCCATCGAGGCCTTACACCTCAAGAATCAGTGATGCCCAGTGGGGCCTTACACACCTAGGATGCCCATCGGGGCCTTACACCTCAAGAATCAGTGATGCCCAGTGGGGCCTTACACACCTATAATTCCCATCGAGGCCTTACACCTCCAGATGTCCATCGGGGGTCTTACCCGAGCGGGACCTAAACTAGTTACCGCTGTTGGTTTTTTGGCCATCTCAAATTAATTAATTTTAACTAATTAATTGATTAATGTTTTGATGATAACAAACTTGAAATTTATTTACCAACAAATATAGTGCTTTGAAGTATACATTTTGTAGAGCTTGAAATAATAATTCAAACGCATTTTGAATTACTCAAATCAAAGTTAAGATGAAGAAGTTATGACCTAAAAGATTTTGAATGGTAAATCCCGACGTGATGACGTAGCAAAAATTGGCCAATCCAAGAGCGACATGTGGAGCCTTGGATGTTTGACATTTGAGATTTTTTTGTGTTATAAAAAGTCAAGGTAAAAGCAAAATAGAAAAGGAAAACAAAGGTATCCATTATTATATTATTATTTGAAGATGTGTCTAACGGTAACTTTCTTAAAATGGAAAGAAAATTAAATGTTGTTATACTACTTTTATGTTGTTTGTCTGAATGTAACTTTTTTATAATATTATATTATTATAATACATTATGTCCAACGGTAACTTTTTGAATATTATAATACTATTATACTTTGTGTCTAACGGTAACTTTTCGCATATTATAATATTATTATGTTTTGTGTCTAACGGTAACTTTGTCTCTTCATGTCTATTTAATCTTCATCTTCTCTACCAATTGTAGACACCAAGTTTCATATTTCTCAATCCTCCAAAATAAAGAAGTCTTCATTGTTGCTCTCTCCAAGCTTTCAATTTTCATCTTATTCTTGGGAGAGAAATTATTGTATTGTGAGGATTTGATTTGTGAGAGTTAAATTTGAAAATCCACTCTTGGAGAGAGTTTGTTCATCTTGATCTTACATTTCCAAATCATTGTACGGTTTTCTCTTGATCCATAAAAAGAGAGGTTGTAACGATTTGATCTTGAGCCGTGGAAAAGATCGGGTTTGTTCTTGCTCCCGCAAAAGGAACGTTGTAACGGTTTGACTCTAAGCCGTGGAAAGAGTCTTCATTGTTTTAGTGGAATACCCAAGAGGAGCTTGGGGAGTGGAGTAGGTGCGCCTGAACCACTATAAATTCACGGTGTCAATTTCTCTATCCTTAACTTCTTTTATTTTTGCAATTAATTTATTGTTATATTATATTAATTGTTCTTATATATTTTGTTTGGTTGTTATAATTTTATGTTGACATATTATTTATCAATCTTAATATTGGAATTAAATAGGGTACTTAAAATTGGTCTTTGTTAATTTCTATGGTATTCTTGATTAAATTGATTGTTTAGTCAAAAGTAAATTGACTTGTTTAATTGGGCCCACATTAAGCAAAAAAGTTTTATAAAAGTTTAAGAAACCCTATTCACCCCCCTCTAGGGTTGTCATACCGATCCTACAATTGGTATCAGAGCGGTTGCTCTTTAGATAAAAATATTTTTTCAAATTTTTGATACTTTTAATATCTTATTAATATTTTGAAAAATTAATTGAAAAGCTTAATTGCTAAGAGTTATGACAACTTTAAATTTTGAAAGTGATTCTAATGATAGACCTCCTTTCTTTGATGGTTTAAATTATAATGTTTGGAGAAATAGAATAAAGACTTTTATGCTTGGTATGGATTTTAATATTCTATATGTTTGTGAGCATGATTTTTCCAAATTGGAATTGAATATTGAGTTGCTCACTTTTAATGCTAAAGCTTTAAATATTATATATTGTGCATTAGATAGAAAATTATTTGATATAATTTCACATTTTGAATATGCATATGATGTTTGGAATTTTCTTGAAAACATGTATAATGTAGAAAATTCTCCTTGTATTTCTAATGATTTATTTGATGTGAAAGAGAATTACAATTCTCAAAATCAAGAAATTATTCATGAAGTTGAAAAAGAGAAATGTGATAAACCTTATTTATGTTTGATGGCTAATTCAACCAACGATTTCGATGAGGAAAGCGATGAAGATGAGGTAACTCGAGAACCTCTTTCTTACGATGAGTTATTTGATGCATTTGAAAGCATGCAACATGATTTAGAAAAAATTGTATCTAAATATGTCAAACTATCAAAGAAGTATAAAATTTTATCTTTTGAAAATAAGTCTTTGATAGATGAAAATGTTTATTTCAAAAATGGTGCAAATACTTTATTGTTGCATAGTGAGATTGATAGTTGTTGTGATGAGAAAAATCTCTTAGTTGATAAAATTAAATCCCTTGAAAAAGAGAATGATGAAATCAAATCTTTATCTTGTGATTTGAAAATGGAATTAGATGATTTGAAAAATAAAAATGAGGAAATTGATTTTTGTTCATTGAAATTAAAAGAAGAAATTGCTAGCTTAAATGATAAAATTATTGATTTGGAAAATAGCAATACATCTTTAGAAAGTGATAAATTTTCTTTGATTGACAAAATTAAATTTATTGAATGTGATAGTCTTGGTAAAAATGATCTTTTGCATATGCTTAAAGAAAAAGAAATGATGGCTACTAAAGAACTTGAAATTGCAAAAGAATCCATTAGAAAATTGACTATTGATGCTCAACAATTAGATAAAACTATTGACATGGATAAAGCGTTAAATATGAAAAAGAGTTTAGGTTATGAGATTTAAAATCTTTCATCTAGCTCTAACAATATTTTTGTTAAGGGTACTTCTTGTATGTCTAGAAGTGTTTTACCTCATGCGTCTAATTTGGTTAGTTCTAGTTTTGTGTCAAAGTATGAGAAAGTTAGAAAAATTAATGAGAATTCAACTTTTGTGCCTAGACAATTTCATACTAGATCTAAATGTGTTCATAATGAAAAATGTAATCATAAGTATGAAATGGATAGAGATTTACATGAAAAATCAAAATTTGTGCATAATTTTAGAAATACTAGACATGTGCATTCAAAATCTAAATTTATACCAATATGTCATTATTGTGGAGTTAAAGGTCATATTAGACCAAATTGCTTTAAATTGAAAAATACTCCAAGAAAGAATTTCGTTGTGAAAAATTATTGTGTTAAAAAGAAATTCATGTCAAATGTTATTTGTTATTCTTGTGGAAAAATTGGTCATAAATTCAAGACTTGTTATTTGCCAAAGTTGAATTTTAAATATATTGGACCTAAAATGAAATGGATTCCAAAATCTATATTTACTAACAATGAAGGACCCAAAAGATGGGTACCAAAATCCTTTGATTGAACTTTCTTTGTAGGTGTAACTTTCAAGAAGCAATTGATTGCTTGAACTTCAAATTTGAATTTAATTCAAATGGAGCAACAATTTTGGCTTGCTTGAAACCAATAAAGGAAAAGTTGCTTAGTTTGGTAACTTATTTTTGAATTTTGGAGATAAGTATTTTTGTTGGATCTATTATGAAAAATACATCTCATGAATGATTTAAATGTTTGAAATTAATTTCATTCTTTTTATTGATTATTGGGTTAAATGTCTTTAGTTAAAATGAAGATATTTTTTATTTCTTTATTTTCCATAAATTAGGTTATTTATTCTTTAAATGTTGTGGCCAATTATTTCCAAACTTATTCAAAATTTCTTATACCTTATTATTTTAATTATTGATACCATGGAAAAATATTGAATATCTATTTATGGTATTATTGTGATTTTTGGTTGATTGAACATATAATTCTTGAGAAATCTTATATTATGATAGTTATTTAAATGTGTTATTATTTTGATTGAAAGTGCTAATAGCTTGATTATACTTATAGTACAATACTATTGTTGTTTTTTTTAACATGAGCTATGATGATATTTGCTCTCTATAAATTTTTGTGTGCCTTAGAAAATATTGAATATTAAATTTTATTCTTGAGAGACATATTGTATTGTTTGGCTTTTGTCTCATTATATGAAGCATGTTACTAATCAAAGTTTAATTTTATACATTGATTGTCTCATTTGAATAAAATGTTCTAAAAACAAATGTTTCAAAAGAGTTGTATAATTCTTTTTCATAGGGGGAGTATTTTATGAAATTGATCTATATTCTTGAATACCGTAAGCATTTTATTCAAAAAAAAATTTCACTTGAATGAGATTTTTAATGAAAAATTTATAAATGGTTTATTTTGTGATAGTTTGAAGTTCAAAATTTTACTTTTATATTGTGTAAATTATTATTCTTGAATTTACTCAAATAGTTTTATCTACTCGGTATTTATTTTTTAAAATTAGAAGAATATTATTTGTTTTAAGGGTGAGTATTACTTTATACGATAATTTTGATGTTGTTTTACCTTATAGTCCTCTTTTGGTGATTACCCTTCTTATGCATATTGCTTATCTTTTTAGGGGAAGTTGTTATTGTCTTTGAAGTAATTTCATCTTTAAAAATATTTATTTTATTGACTAATATCTTTATACTCATCTATAATTGATTTATGTGTTAAATGCCTTTTTGTCTTTTATTAAGGGGGAGTATTAAAATGATTTCAAAAGGGGGAGAAGTTAGTGATTATTTTAAAATGGGAAAATGTTTAGTTAAAATCATCTCTATATTAGTTTTCTTATTTTTCCTTTTTGATTGATTCCAAAAGGGGGAGAGATGATAAGAAAAATGAAAGTATATTGATATTTTGTATGTGTGTTGATTGTGCATCTAGTTAATATCATATATCATACACCACTTTGAATTCATTTTTCTTGTATAGTTTGTCATCATCAAAAAGGGGGAGATTGTTGGTTTTTTGGCCATCTCAAATTAATTAATTTTAACTAATTAATTGATTAATGTTTTGATGATAACAAACTTGAAATTTATTTACCAACAAATATAGTGCTTTGAAGTATACATTTTGTAGAGCTTGAAATAATAATTCAAACGCATTTTGAATTACTCAAATCAAAGTTAAGATGAAAAAGTTATGACCTAAA
This sequence comes from Sicyos edulis, assembly GCA_036507275.1. NCBI lineage: Eukaryota > Viridiplantae > Streptophyta > Magnoliopsida > Cucurbitales > Cucurbitaceae > Sicyos > Sicyos edulis. The sequence continues at coordinate 22,015,065 of CM071855.1, read as the reverse complement.
AGATTTTGAATGGTAAATCCCGACGTGATGACGTAGCAAAAATTGGCCAATCCAAGAGCGACATGTGGAGCCTTGGATGTTTGACATTTGAGATTTTTTTGTGTTATAAAAAGTCAAGGTAAAAGCAAAATAGAAAAGGAAAACAAAGGTATCCATTATTATATTATTATTTGAGAATGTGTCTAACGGTAACTTTCTTAAAATGGAAAGAAAATTAAATGTTGTTATACTACTTTTATGTTGTTTGTCTAAATGTAACTTTTTTATAATATTATATTATTATAATACATTGTGTCTAACGGTAACTTTTTGAATATTATAATACTATTATTCTTTGTGTCTAACGGTAACTTTTCGCATATTATAATATTATTATGTTTTGTGTCTAACGGTAACTTTGTCTCTTCATGTCTATTTAATCTTCATCTTCTCTACCAATTGTAGACACCAAGTTTCATATTTCTCAATCCTCCAAAATAAAGAAGTCTTCATTGTTGCTCTCTCCAAGCTTTCAATTTTCATCTTATTCTTGAGAGAGAAATTATTGTATTGTGAGGATTTGATTTGTGAGAGTTAAATTTGAAAATCTACTCTTGGAGAGAGTTTGTTCATCTTGATCTTACATTTCCAAATCATTGTACGGTTTTCTCTTGATCCATAAAAAGAGAGGTTGTAACGGTTTGATCTTGAGCTGTGGAAAAGATCGGGTTTGTTCTTGCTCCCGCAAAAGGAACGTTGTAACGGTTTGACTCTAAGCCGTGGAAAGAGTCTTCATTATTTTAGTGGAATACCCAAGAGGAGCTTGGGGAGTGGAGTAGGTGCGCCGAACCACTATAAATTCACGGTGTCAATTTCTCTATCCTTAACTTCTTTTATTTTTGCAATTAATTTATTGTTATATTATATTAATTGTTCTTATATATTTTGTTTGGTTGTTATAATTTTATCTTGACATATTATTTATCAATCTTAATATTGGAATTAAATAGGGTACTTAAAATTGGTCTTTGTTAATTTCTATGGTATTCTTGAGTAAATTGATTGTTTAGTCAAAAGTAAATTGACTTGTTTAATTGGGCCCACATTAAGCAAAAAAGTTTTATAAAAGTTTAAGAAACCCTATTCACCCCCCTCTAGGGTTGTCATACCGATCCTACAACCGCTACAGTCTTCTACACTATAACTCACCCGCCTACCACTAGCGTGGAACTAACAGAATAAAATAGGGCAAGGTATGCCAAGATAATCAAACCCCTAGCATGGAACTAATAGAACAAATCATGAATACAAGTACAACACCATCTGGAAGCAAGAAAGAGCATGCAACCTATCCATTAGGAAATTCATACAATCACAAGACATGGCATGCTAACAAGTATTCGCAGGGTCCACACAACCCCGGGTAAGGAATCCTTACCTGGAAACAAGCGGAGAATAACTATCACGAATCAAATAACGACCCTCGAGCTTTAAAGCGAACCCGAGCAACCTAGGCATACAATAAAAAGATCCTAAATAAATAAACAGCAACCAGCAGCTTTAAGTTTAAAAGGGGAAAGGCTCGGGAATTACCAACCGAGAAGACACGCGGTCTCGGCAGCAAGGAGCGGGGATGGGCGCTGTTGGTGCAGTAGGGGCGCTAGCGCTGGCTCGGGCGCGCGGTAAGACTAGCAGACGCGCTGGGGGCAGCGTGCGGGCGACCTGGGCTGCGGAGACGGTGCGCGAGCGGGCAGACTCGCTCGAACGGCGCGCGGGCGAGCGTCTGGTCTGCTGGGGGTGTCGCGCTGCAGGCGACGGTCCAACCGTGGGCATGCGACGGCTGGGCTTCTGGGCTGGGTGGTGGCTCGGTGCGGTGCGCGGTCTTTGGCAGTGGCGCGTGCAGCGCGGCGTCGCGACTGGTGCGGGCGACCTGGGTTGGGCGACCTGGTGCGACGGCGACAAGGGTGTGGCTGGTTGCGACGGCAACGATGGTGTGGCTGGGTGCGACGGCGGCGATGGTGTGGCTGGGTGATGGTGTGGTGAGGCTAGGGTGAGGGTTGCGAGAGAATGGAGTTCTTTTTTTTTTTTTCTTTCCCTTCCTTCCCTAACTTAAATAGGCCTTGGAAGTCTCAAATTCCCTTCCTAAGGCTTCCCCCCCTTCGAGCCCTAGCTGACGCGTTTATTTTCTTTATTTAAATCCAAGCTTCCAAACCCCTTTTTAGGCCAAGGGTTCGAGTCCTCCCAACAACACCTTTCAAAAATTAAAATATATAATGTAAAAACCTTATTTTACATTTAGCTGGAAACCTGGCTTTTACAATACTCCCTCCTTAGAAGACTTCCGTCCCCGGAAGTCGCTGTACCTTAAACAACTCCGTGTAATTCCTCCTCATCTCCCCTTCCAACTCCCAAGTAGCTTCCTTAACTCCCTAATTCCGCCACTGCACTTTCACTAAATCAATTGCTCGGTTCCTCAAAACCTTTTTCTCAAATGCCAAGATCTTTATTTGTTTTTCCTCAAAGCTCAGGTCACGGTTCAACTGCAAAGGCTCAAAATCTATGACGTGCGAAGGGTCTGCCACATACTGGCGGAGCATCGAAACGTGGAACACACTATGCACTGCAGCCAAGGACGACGGCAATGCTAACCGATAAGCCACAGCCCCAATCCTCTCAAGGACCTCGAAAGGTCCAACAAACCTGGGGCTCAGTTTCCCCTTCTTACCAAACCTCAGAACCCCACGCATCAGAGCTACCTTAAGGAACACATGCTGGCCAACCTCAAACTCCAACTCTCTGCGCCTGACATCGGCGTAGCTCTTCTGCCTGCTCTGGGCAGTCAACATACGAACTCTGATTTTCTAGACAGCCTCATTGGTCAGCTGAAGCAACTCCGAACCTAACACCTGCCTGTCTCCGACCTCTTCCCAGAATGCCGGGGATCTACAGCGCTTACCATACAACGCCTCAAACGGTGCCATCTGAATGGTCGACTGAAAACTATTGTTGTAGGCAAACTCCATCAAATATAAGTACTGGTCCCAACTACCCGAGAAATCTAACACACAGGCTCGCAACATATCTTCTAAGATCTGGTTTACCCGCTCCGTCTGACCATCCGTCTGTGGATGGAAAGCTGTACTGTAGCTGCACTCTGTGCCCAAACCTGCCTGAAGGGTTTTCCAAAACCGTGACGTAAAACGGGAATCTCGGTCAGAGATAATTTTAACTGGCACTCTGTGGTACCTAACTATCTACTCAAGGAACAACTATGCCCACTGCTCCACGGTATAGTTTATCCTGCCGGGAATGAAGTGTGCACACTTGGTTAACCTGTCAACGATTACCCAAATCTGTGCATAACCTCTAGGAGTTCTGGGCAAACCCGAAATAAAGTCCATGGTAATCTCCTCCCACTTCCACTTTGTGGCACCCCGCGCGCCGCAACAAACCTGCTGATTTCTGCCTAGGCGCCTTCACTTGCTGACAAGTGAGACACCGACTGACGAACTGGGCAATCTCCCTCTTCATCGCCATCCACCAAAAAGTCTGCTTAAGATCTTGGTACATCTTGTTACCCCCTGGGTGCCATGCAAAAGGCGAGGTGTGAGCCTCGGTCAACAACTCTGTGCGAATACCGGCATCGGCTGCGACACATAGCCGACCCTTATATCTCAAGCCACCATCTGCGAATATCACAAAATCGAAGTCACCATCAGCCTGAACCCTCTCATACAGACTTTTTAACTTAGGATCATTCAACTGGCCGTCGATAATCCTTTGCCTTATCGAAGGCTGGATGGTCAACTGAGCCACCCTGGCGGTGACATCCCCTAACAACACTGCTATTCCTGCTCTCTCGAGGTCTTTCCTTATGATACTTTTGGGATTTGCCAACGTTGCTAGATGCAAGGTCTTTCTACATAGTGCATCTGCCACAACATTTGCTTTTCCAGGGTGATACAGGATCTCACAGTCGTAATCCTTCACGAGCTCCAACCACCTTCTCTGTCTCATGTTCAGGTCCTTCTGAGTGAAGAAATACTTGAGGCTTTGGTGGTCCGAGAAAATCTGAATCTTTTCCCCATACAAGTAGTGCCTCCAGATCTTAAGTGCAAAGACGACCGCTGCCAACTCCATATCATGAGTCGGATAGTTCTGCTCGTGCGGTTTCAACTGCCTCGAAGCGTACGCTATTACCCTACCGTGTTGCATCAGAACGCAACCCAAACCAAACTTGCTGGCATTACTGTACACCACGAAACCCCCTGTCCCCTCTAGAACTGCCAACACTGGCGCAGATGTCAAACTGCTCTTCAGCTTAGCAAAACTCTGATCGCACTTCTTATTTGATGCAATGAGCCGGCTGCCTGTCCCCGCCCTACTAACGATCCTGAGCTCTAACCTGCGGTCGGCGCTGATCCCGACCCCTAGACTGGCCCTGTCGGCGAGTCTGCTATCCACCTGAGCGGGAACCACCGGAACACCCAAACCTCCTCTTGCTAAAAGCATCAGCCACATCGTAGCTTCTACCCAGGGTAAGGATCCGAACAACACTCTTAGCCATGGCGGCCAGGAACTCCGCGATTTTGCTACCATCGCCCTTGATCAGTTCCAACTGAACTCCAACCATCGATCAACAAGAAATGCCTCTACCTAGGTCAAGGGCCAACTAGCATAACTTGCCTACGCGCAATAACACGCAGCTCTGCAGCGCGGTAACCTCTCAACCAAAGTTAGGGCACTTGCCAAGAACTAAAGCCCTAACTCCTCAGAACTGAGCACTGGTTTCACAACCCGAAACCTTTCGTTGATCCCCAAACATACATCACGGAATGAGCTATGCAAAAGTACACCGACGTGTACAGCTTCAACTAGATTCCTTAAGTCCAACAAGAACTTTTACACAAGGCAACTTTTGCCTCTAAACAGAGCCACAACTAGCAAGGGAGCAACAAGAGTTCAAACCCTCTCGGGGTCAACTCACCACGAAACGACACATTGGTCAACTCACTCAACAAGAGCATAGCCACACCAAGCTAACTTACCTCATACCAATGGTCCACTAAACGTGCTCCGATCAACCATCCAACTCATGGCTCTAACACTGGATCAACCACGCATCATCGATGCCAACTCTACTCATATTAGGGTAACTCCAGGGTAGTCGAATCACACTACCATCCAACTGGCTCACAAGCCCACAACACAGGCGCGAGAACTCGGACGCGCTAGCCCTTGACAAGCAACAACATCCTTTGTACCCAACTCTCGGTGACCCTGAAAGGCTCCTACTTATCCCTCGAACGACCTCACACTTGTAGTTCTCTGACTACCACCGAGCTACATCTCTTATGCAACCCAAACAGGTGCAATCTCAAGAAATGGGTACAAGACTAGTGGGGATGCTAAACTCTGGGCGGGTCTTGGAACCACCTGCACAAAAGGTGCCAACTGGCCTAAAACTAGGCCTCCTCTCAAAGCTTGGTGCCAACAGGCACTACATCCTTTACAACACAAACATCTCTTTACAGGCTTTAAGCCCCTCAGAGGGTAGGGAAGGTCACACTCCAGGTGACAGGGAAATGGCACTCAACACAAGAGTCTCAACACTCGAGTAGTCTACTCTCTGACATCACGTCTAACAGACAAGCCACGACCCACTCCTGCCTCCCACGCGATGCTCAACAAACACTTAGGCCAACCCTCGGGTGGCAGCACCTGGCTCCACTCTTGGAACATGCTAACACAAGGTGCTTCTCTCTACTAGCCAGCTGAAATCCACGGACGGATTAAGTCCTGACAAGCAAACTCCACACTACACCCTGGCTACGAGGGTACTAAAAGAACTGGCTGCAAAACGTCTGCAGGCTTGCAGGAGGACAAGATGTCTCTACATCTTCCTCAAAAGCTACTAACTTAGCAGCTTGCCAATCGACCGGGTGGCTGGTGGAGACTCTGCTGATCCGCCTCTCACAGGGGACTTCCACCACCAAACTGCTGCATCAGACAACACAAGAACGGCACGCCTCGGCCTCTGAACACCAGGTCATCCCAACACTCGGATGATAAACTCGATCCTGGCCAACCACCTCGCTGCTAGCAGTAGGTCTTTCTAAACCTCAAGCTCTACAGGCTTCCACTTGCCAAACTTGGCGGCTTCAACAACGCCAACTAACTCATCAGCATAACCCTGCTGAACAAGCCTTCCTCGTAACCTCCGGGGCTACAGGAGCTACTGGGGGGGGGGGGTGGGGGCTCCTAAATAAACTTTGCCAGCTGGGCTATCTGTGCCCAGGAGTCTTCACTAAGCGCTACAATCTGCGCTTGGGTCTCCGCTCTCTGATAGCTAAAAGACCTGCCATCAACTCTCTCATGGCTGGAGCACACTCTGCTCAAGGAGTCTCACTCTGAGGTAGACTAGCCTCTACCCTCTCCTCTTGGCTACTCAACTGCCAGGGCCAAAACTGGCCTACGGGTTTAGACAACCCTGGACGTGGTCTCAACAACAACACGATCAGTCCAACTCCTCGGCTGGACATACCAAACGTCCCTGCTCCTCAATGTGTAATCAACAACTGGCGATCTACACAAAGCATAAAAACTAGCCCACGCTGGGGCTCTCACTGCCCAACAAGGGTAACACATGTATACTAGATGCAGTATTGTAAAATAAAATCCTTAGCTTAATGAACTCAGACAAACCTGACGGCCGCAAAGTGCTGGTGATCATGGGGGCAACAACCTACAAAGCAGGTTAGTCTACAGAATCTATGACTCTGTGCTCTGATACCTACGGTCCTAAACCTAGGTTCTCACTCACCATGCAAGTTAAATACTTCATCAAGCGGTTTAGTGCTCATATTTAAAACCTTTCAAAACTTTTAAAAGCGGGGAACACTTAAAACATAAACAACAACCTTCATTTAAGCAAAACCAACAAAGTAAAACAAGCCTGGCCAGTGTTTATAAAAATATACAATACAGTTTAAACAACTTTCAAAAAAACGTCCCCCTAGGACTCCTGTCCGTCTACATGGTGAACAAATTATGCAAACAATAAACGACACAGTGCCGGCGGCTCCCATGATCAATCAGCTCCCTCCGCTAGCCGTCCCCTGCCTTCCCCAAGTTACAGTGCAAAAACCACAGAAATAAGGGTGAGTATAAACATACTCAGTAAGAATCCCCAATCGGGGTACAATACGATACATCAGTCATCTAGCACCGTAGTATACATGCAAATAGTTACCAACACAGATCATAGCTCAACGAGCTTACAAGGCAGAATCTGGAATCCTCAGAAGTCTCCTACTTTTGGCCTAATGATTGGTTCTCATAACCAATCCCGGGACATCTTCGAGGGTCTCTCTCCCTCGGCCAATTGATCAGCTCAAAAACCGATCCCAAAGATGTCCGACACCCTCGAGGGTCTTTCTGCCTTGACCATTTGATCAGCTCAAAAGCCAATCCCAATGGGTGTCCTCAAGGGCCTCTTACCCTCGCTAATAAATCTGGACTATTGGGAGAGTACCCGAAGTCTGGCTCTAAACTGGAAGGAACTGGTGTACTCACGAACATTAGCCCGGGGGAGCTCTCCTAACCGGCGACTAACGCATGTGCGCGCACACCGCATGCTGCTGCAACCGGGGTAAATGTGGGGGCCTAGGTACAAACTACGCAGTCCAGGTACGCATGCCTAAAGATTCGGAAGCGGTGTCACTGAACACAGTAGTGCGAGGCCCTCGGCACTCATCTGCGCAGCCTGTACCACCGACCTGAAGCTAAGAACCGGCCAAGGCAGGGTTCCACCGTTGGCAGGGTTCCACTCTAGCAGGCTACAAACTAGGCTTATGCCGATGTGGTAGCTAAATCCACATCGGCTGCCGGGGGGAAACAATGTACGTTATGCTTCGCTCTACTCCCGACCGGTGGGGACAAAGTACGTTATGTCCGCTCTCAGCCTCTGGATGATGACAAACCCTACTATACTAGCTAAGAGTACAAAATAACTGATTCCTGGCTAAACATACATATCAACATCAATCACACATAACCTAGCATGATACTACGAACTTAAAGCAGGAATCATAAGCATGCTGGAAGAACAAACTTAGCATGGCACTAACATGTACAATCAGGCAAACATGCTACCAAGAGATCGAACATAGCTGTCCTATCACTATCATGCTCATAACAGTCAACAAGCATACAAAGCACATCATGATAATATCGAAGGGTCCACACAACCACGGTAAGAAATCCTTACCTGGAAACAAGCAAAAAAAGCTATCATAAATAAACCAAGCGACTCTCGAGCTCCTAAGCGAACCCGAACAACCTAAGCATTTAATAAAACATCCTAATTAAATAAATAGCAACCAACAGCTTAGGTTCCAAAAGAGAAAAGACTCGGGAATACCAACCGCGAAGTCACGAGGTCTCGGCAGCCAGGGGGTAGGATGGGCTCTGCTGGAGCGAGCAAAGCAGGCGGCGCGCGACAGAGCGGCGTCGGCGGCGGGGCGTCGCGGCGGTTGGGGATGCGGTGGATCGAGCGACTGGTGCGGGCGGTGCAGTGTTGGTCAAGGGCGGCGATGGGCGGCGGCTGGTGGTGGTGGTGCGGCGCGGCTGGGCGGCTTGGTGTGTCTAGGCTGGGTGGTGCAGTGCGGTTGGGCAGCCTCGCTCGGTTCCAAGGCTTGGTGCGGCTAGGGTTTGGAGAGAGAGAGAGAGAGAGAGAGAGAGTTGCAAAATGTAACAGCCCGGATTTTTGTTAATTGTGAGATAAGGTTTTTGTAGCATTGTTTCCAAGAGCAGTTGGATTTGTTAAGGTTTTGGCAGTTTATTGGTCGGGGGTGAAATAAGAAATTTCTTTTAAGGGTCCTTGGGAGATTCGGGCCCTAGACTTAAGGGAATTGGAAGCCTTGGGAAGGGATTTTGAGATTTCTCCAAAGTGGATTTAATTTTAGGAAGGAAAAGAAAGGAGGAGAAAAGGAGAAGGAAAAAGGAAAAAAATCCTAGCCGTCGCCCGACCTTGCCTCGCCGCCGCCGCGCGCGTCGCCCCTTGCTAGCCGCGCCGTCCCTACGCACCACTGATCGCGGCGGATCGCGTCGTCGTCGCTCTGCCTCAGCGCGCAGCCGCCAGCCCAGGCCGCGTCGAGCAGCCCTGCAGCAGATCCATCGCAGCGGTCACAGCCCGGCCCACGCCGCCTCACGCTCGCCGTCGCCGTGCCGTCCCAAGCGATCTCGCCGCGTCGCCGCCGCCCTTCAGCGCCGTCCCAGCCAGCGATCTCGCCGCCGCCTCGCCCGGCCCGTCCTTGCGCGCCCCGTCCAGCGCGATCTCGCCCGCGTCGCCCGGCCGTCCTTCCGCGCGCCCCCAAGACGATCTCGCCATGCGTCACTCCGTCGCCCTCGTCCGTCGCCGAGCCCCCGCCGCGTCGTGTCTGCGCGATCGCGCCCAGTACCAGCGCCCAGTGCCGTCGTGTCTGCGCGCGTTTGCGTCGGCTCGTGGATACGTCCAGCCCGACGGCGTCCGGACGCCCCACCGAGCCCCATCGCTCGCTTGCTCTCGCGCCGCGCCGCCTGCCGAGCTCGCTGGCCGTGATAGCTTGGTGCCGAGCTTGTCGCCTTCTCGGTTGGTAAATCCCGAGCCTCCTCTCTTGAACCTTGAGATAATAGCTGCTAATTGTTTAATTCGGGTGATTTATTACTTGCTTAGGTTGCTTGGGATCGCATAGAAGCTCGAGGGTCACTTGTTGGGTGTGATTGATATTTCTCTGCTTGCTTCCAGGTAAGGGTTCCTTACCGAGGGTGTGTGGATCCTGCGTATAATTGCTAGCAAGTCTTACCTTGTGATCGTATAAATTTCTAGTGGATAGGTTACATATTTTCTCTTGCTTGCAGGTTTGTGTTGTGTTAGTGTTCCTATTATAATCTGTTAGTTCCATGTTAGTGCTTGGCAGGTGATCTAAAAATAGGTAAGTCCCCGATGGGCACTGCACTGATTCCGTATGTAGTTGAGGTGTAAGACCCCGATGGGCATCAATATGTGTAAGACCTCGATGGGCATCATTGATTGAGGTGTAAGACCCCGATGGGCATCCATATGTGTAAGACCCCGATGGGCATCATTTATTGAGGTGTAAGACCCCGATGGGCATCCATATGTGTAAGACCCCGATGGGCATCATTGATTGAGGTGTAAGACCCCGATGGGCATCCATATTTGTAAGACCCCGATGGGCATCATTGATTGAGGTGTAAGACCCCGATGGGCATCCATATGTGTAAGACCCCGATGGGCATCATTGATTGAGGTGTAAGACCCCGATGGGCATCCATATGTATAAGACCCCGATGGGCATCATTGATTGAGGAGTAAGACCCCGATGCACATCCATATGTGTAAGACCCCGATGGGCATCATTGATTGAGGTGTAAGTCCCCGATGGGCATCCAGGTGTAGAACCTAGGGCAGGTTGTAATTGTAAGCCCTTGGTAGGCCAGCTCTAGTGTTAGCTCTTAGCCTAAACAACTGGTTTGTCCATTGTCATTGTATGGTTGCTTGTAGGTGTGCTAAATGCTATGTTTGAGTATTGTACCCCGGTTGGGGAATTCTTACTGAGTAATACGTTGCTCACCCTTATTTTTCTGTGTCCTTCCACCAGGTAACATGGGACAGAGGCAGGATGGCTAGGAGGAGGCTGCTGGATGATCATGGACGGCCCAACTCTGAGACTATGTCACCTTATTATGTTTTTGTTGGTTTAGCATGTAGTGGGACTGGAGTCATTAGAATATCATTCATTCAAAAAGAAAACTTGTTTAAGACTTCTCGGACTGTTTCCTTGATTTTCTTGAAAGTACCGAACAGTCACTTTACTTGTTGGTTTTGCTTAATGGATTTTATGCTTGAACTTAGTTGTGTTGAATGAAAAGTTTTAAATTGGTACTCTCTATAACTGATTTCATATTTTATTTATGCATGCTAAGAAAGGATCTAGGTTAGAGACCATTAGTTTGGTCGGGTCGTTACACAAAAACAAGGGGAATGGGATTTTCTTGATTTTCTTTCCTTTTCTTATTTTAAATAGGCCTAAAATCCATTCCCAAGGCTTCCTCCTTCGGGACCCGGCTGAAACAATTTTCCTCCTAAATAAAACTCATCTAATCCAAACTTCCACTTCACCATCCAGGGCAAGGGTTCAAAACCCAAAGGAAACACTTAAATTATAAATAATTTTTGCCATTATCCAAAATGCTTCCAAACTTCTAAACAACTAGCCCAAACTCCTTGGTTCTTGCAACCAACAACAATCAAGCCTTGACGAATGCAGGAAGGACCCCGAAGTCCTGAAAATCCACATACTCGGCCCCGAGGAGCAAAAGACCAAAATACCCCTAAGGGTTAAAATACCTCTAACAGCCCATCCGAACATCCGAATAATGAACCGGAAACACCTGGGAAACCGAAATAGAAAACTGGGCCGTTACAATACTCCCTCCTTTTAAGACTTTCGTCCTCGAAAGTCCTAAGACGAAAACAACTCTAGGTAATCTCCACTGATCCTTAACCAACCAAACTCCCGGTTAAGACAACACTAAACCTTCTTCGAAAACTAAACCCCCTTGGGTTCCCAAAGGCTCAAAGCCACAAGCCATCCAGTCTGCCACAAACTATCTCAACCAAGACTAGGCATACACTGAACTCCGAAGAAATAGATGTATAGTGCTAATGGTAATCCACATCCTCAAACTCGCACTAGCTCTCAACGGTCTTAAAAGCTTAAGGCTCACTTAACCCTGCTAACCTGTAACGGCCCAGTTTTCTATTTCGGTTTCCCAGGTGTTTCCGGTTCATTATTCGGATGTTCAGATGGGCCGTTAGAGCTATTTTAACCCTTAGGGGTATTTTGGTCTTTTTGCCCCCGGTAAGGGTTTTGTGGATTTTCAAGACTTCGGGGTCACTCCTGTTCTTGTCGAGGCTTGATTGTTGTTGGTTGCAGGACCCAAGAAGTTCGGGCTAGTTGGTTGGAAGTTTGGAGGTGATTTGGTAATTAACAAAATTATTGTTAATTAGAGTGCTTCCTTTGGGAATTGAACCCTTGACCTAACGGTTATTAGGAGGCTTGATTTAAATGGGTTTTTTTTAAATGGAAAAGAATGCGTCAGCTAGGACTCGAAGGAGGAAAGCCTTGGGAATGGATTTTGGACCACCCAAAGCCTATTTAATTTAAGAAAAAGGAAAAGAAAAGAGAAAAACCCTTATTCTTTCCCCTTCTCCCTCTCTCTCCTTGCCGACCTCACCAAGAAACCCAACCGAGCCGCACCGAGCCACCACACACAGCAAAGCGGCGTACCATGCTGTCGCCTGGCCGGCCGAGCAGCCAGACGCCCCAAAGATACCACTGTCGCCGCGCGCGACCAGCCAGCGGCCCAGACGCCCCAAAGACAAAGACACATCGCGCGCCAGACGCCCGCCCGACTGCTCGCGTCACGCCCGCGCGCCCAGTCCGTGTCGCCGTGCCGTCCGCGCTCGCTCGCGTCCCTCGCGCGCCAGCCGCCCGTGTGTCGCCGTGCAGCGCTCCCGCCCGCCACGCCGGCCGCGCCAAGCCAGCGCCAGATTGCTCGCCTCTGCGCCCAACCCGCTCGCACCCCTTGCTAGCTGAGAGAGCCTAATTTTTGCCAAGAAAGTTGGGTCGAGACCTAGTGCCTTCTCGGTTGGTAATTCCCGAGCCTCCACTCTTTTGGACCCTAAGTTGATTGGCTGTTGTTATTTAATTAGGATTTTTTATTAAATGCTTAGGTTGCTCGGGTTCACTTAGAAGCTCGGGAGTCGCTTGGTTGGCTTATGGTAGTTATTTTCTGCTTGTTTCCAGGTAAGGATTTCTTACCGTGGTTGTGTGGACCCTGCGATGCTATCATGATTGTGCCTTGTATGCTTGGTTGTTGTTATGAGTATGTTAGCTATTGAACAACTTGTGTTTGAAATCTTGCTAGCATGTTTCTTGTTGTTCATGTTAGTGCCATGCTAGGTTTGTTCTTCCACCATGCCATGTCTTGTGATTGTATGAAATTTCCAGTGGGTAGGTTACATGTTTTCTCTTGCTTCCATATCGTGTTGCTCTTGTGTCCCCTGATATACTATGTTAGTTCCATGCAAGAGGTTTAATCGTCTTGGCATACCTTGTTCTATTTTATGCTGTTAGTTTCGTGCCAGGCATAGGCGGGTGATGTATAGTGTAGAAGACTGTAGGGGTAACTAGTTTAGGTCCCGCTAGGGTAAGACCCGATGGACATCCAAGGTGTAAGACCACGATGGGCATCCTAGGTGTGTAAGTCCTCGATGGGCATCACTGAGTTGGAGGTGTAAGACCCTGATGGGCATCCTAGGTGTGTAACTCCCTGATGGGCATCACTGAGTTGGAGGTGTAAGACCCCAATGGGCATCCTAGGTGTGTAAGTCCCCGATGGGCATCACTGAGTTGGAGGTGTGAGACCCTGATGGGCATCCTAGGTGTGTAAGTCCCTGATGGGCATCACTGAGTTGGAGGTGTAAGACCCCGATGGGCATCCTAGGTGTAAAAGTCCCCGATGGGCATCACTGAGTTGGAGGTGCAAGACCCTGATGGGCATCCTAGGTGTGTAAGTCCCCGATGGGCATCACTGAGTTAGAGGTGTAAGACCCTGATGGGCATCCTAGGTGTGTAAGTCCCCGATGGGCATCACTGAGTTGGAGGTGTAAGACCCTGATGGGCATCCTAGGTGTGTAAGTCCCCGATGGGCATCACTGAGTTGGAGGTGTAAGACCCCGATGGGCATCCTAGGTGTGTAAGACCCCACTGGGCATCACTGATTCTGGAGGTGTAAGGCCCCGATAGGCATCCTAGGTGTGTAAGGCCCCACTGGGCATCACTGAGTCCTAGGTTGTGTAAGGTCCGAAGGGCAATAGATGAAAGCCCTTGAATAGGCTCGCTCTAGAAGTAGCTCATAGCCTAATTCAACCGTTTTGCTCTAAGTCATTGTTTTATTTGCATGTATACTAGGGTGCTAGATGACTGATGTATCGTATTGTACCCCGGTTGGGGATTCTTACTGAGTATGTTTATACTCACCCTTATTTCTGTGGTTTTTCCACCAGGTAACTTGGGACAACACCAGGATGGCTAGCGGAGGGAGCTGTTTGATCATGGGGGGCTACCGGCACTCTGTCGTTGTAAGAACTCGACCCAAAACATGGTCCTAAACCTGGGATCTTACTCAGCATGCAAGTTAAATATGATAACAAGCGGTTTAGAGCTTATATTTAAAAACCTTTCAAAACATATGAGAAGGGGGAGCCCTTAAAACATAACCAACAATTTTCATTTTAAACAATCCAACAAAGTAAAACAACCTGGCCAGTGTTTAATAAAATGTACAATACAATTTAAGCAACGTTTTAAACAATGTTCCCCTAGGACTCTGTCCATCTACATCTTTGAATAATCAATGCAATAATAAAAGACAGAGTGCCATGGCGGTTCCCCATGATCAATCGGCTCCTCCGCTAGCCCTCCCGGTGTTGTCCCAAGTTACCCGAAAGATAAATAAGGGTGAGTATAAACATACTCGGAAGAATCCCCAACCGGGTACAATACGATACATCAGTCATCTAGCACCTCAATATGCAAGCAAACAACTATCAACACGAGATCATAACTCAACGAGCTCATAAACAAGATCTGAAACATCGGAAGTCTCTTACTTCCGGAATCATCTAAGTCTCCTACTTTCGGCCTAATGATTGGTTATCATAACCAATCCCGGGACATCTCCGAGGTCTTTCTCCCTCGGCCAATTGATCACTCAAAAAACCGATCCCAAGATGTCCGACACCCTCGAGGGTCTTTCTCCTCGACCATATGATTAGCTCAAAAGCCAATCCCAATGGGTGTCCTCAAGGGCCTCTTACCCTCGCTAACAATCTGGACTATCGCGAGAGTACCCGCATCGGCTCTAAAGCGGAAGGAACCGGTGTACTCACGAACATTAGCCCGGGAGCTCTCCGAGCCGGCGACTAACGCGCGTGTCTGCGCGCACACCGCATGCTCATCTGCAACCGGCGTAAATGCGGGGCCTAAGGGCAAACTACGCGGGTCGGTATGCATGCCTAAAGACTCGAAGCGATGTCACCGAACACGATGGTCACGAGGCCCTCGGCACTCATCTGTGCACTGTACCACCGACTGAAGCTATGAACCGGCCAAGGCGGGCTTGCACCGTTAAGCGGGGTTCCGCTCTAGCAGGCTACAAACTAGGCTTATGCCGATGTGGTAGCTACATCCACATCGGCGCCGGGGAAGCAATGTACGTTATGCTTCGCTCTACTCCCGACCGGTGGGGACAAAGTCGTTATGTCCGCTCTCGGCCTCTGGATGATGACAAACCCTACTACTCTATCCAAGAATACCGAGTAAATCAATGATTCCCCGCTAGCAAGCAATGACCGACATCAATCACGTTTACCTAGCATGATACTACAACTTAAACAGGAATCACAAGCATGCCGGAAGAACAAACCTAGCATGGCACTAACATGTAAAATCAACAAACATGCTAGCAAGAGATCAAACAAAGCCGCCTATCACTATCATGCTCATAACAATCAAAGCAAACATACAAGGCACAATCGAGATATATCGCAGGTCCACACAACCACGGTAAGAAATCCTTACACGGGACAAGCGAGAAAATAATCACAAATCAACCAAGCAATCCTCGAGCCTCTAATCGAACCCAAACAACCTAAACATAAAATAAAGCGACCCAAATCAAATACATAAAACAACCCAAATAAATCCCTAAACAAAGACCAACAAAATCGGGGCCCAACGAAGAAAAGACTGGAAATACCATCCGAGAAGCCACAAGGCTCGGGCCAACCAAAGACACAACAGCAGTGTGCGCGAGCAGAGAGCACTGGTGGCGCGCTGGCACACAGCGCCGGGCACAGGGGCGCAGGCGGCGGCGCGCGGCGCAGCACGCGGCGCGCTGCTGGGCGAAGCAAAAAGGCGCGCACGGCGCGGGCTCGAGCTCGGCTGGCGCGACGACACTGCACGCGCAGCTTGACAGAGGACGACGCGCGCGCGCGCGCGCGCGCGGCGACGCGCGACGCGACGGGCTCGGGGCGCTCGGAAGGCACCACGACGACCTACGAGGAGCGGCGACTCGGTGCGGCGGGGCTCGGGCGACTCGACACGGACTGGGCGACACGAGACGACTGGGCGATGCCGATCCGGGCTCGGCGCGACCAAGGCGAGGCGATCGCGACTGGACTCGGCGCGACCAAGGTGACACGAAGATGGCACGGGGCGATGCAGATCCCGAGCTCTGGGGTGGCTCGGCGCGCGCGCGGCATGGGTGAGTGGGCGGCTGGAGCGAGGGCGCGGCTAGGGCCGGACGATGCAACGCGACAGGCGCACTGGGGTGGCGATGTAGGGCGCGTCAGTGTGCGGCGTGGTGGGCGAGGCTATCTTTGGCCGAGCGGGTCCGATGCGGCCGGGAGGTGGTGCGGCTAGGGCATGGCAGGTGGCTAGGGTTGGGTCTTCTTGGTGAGGTCGGCTAGAGAGAGAGAGAGAGAGAGAGAGAGAGAGAGAGAGAGATTGCAAAACAAGGGGAAAGGGACTTTCTTGATTTTTCTTCCCTTTTCCTAATTTAAATAAGTCTTAAAGTCCTTAAATCCCATTTCCGGCTTCCTCCTTCGAGACCCACTTTGAAAGCAACCTTTTCCAAACAATAACTCTCGCTTAAACAAACTCCCAAATCATCTCTAAGGGCACAGGCTCGAATCCCAAAGGAAACACCCAAACAACGATCACTTTGCCCAAAACCCAAATCACAACCGAACTCCCAAACGAATACCCCAAACATCTCGGGTCTCGCAGACACCAACATACAAGCCTCAACAAAGGCAGGAGCTGCCTCGAAGCCCTGAAAATCCACAAATCCTGCCCGGGAGCAAAAGACCAAAATACCTAAAGGGTCAAAAGCACTCTAACGGCCCAACCGAACCACTGAATCTCAACCGGAAGCACCTCGAGAACTGGAATAGAAAACTGGGCCGTTACAATACTCCCTCCTTTTAAGACTTTCGTCCTCGAAAGTCCTAAAACGAAACAGCTCTATGAATACTCCACTGATTCATAGCCAACTGAACTTCTCGGCTAAAACAACACTAGCCCTTCTCTGATAACCAAACCCTCTTGGGTTCTCAAAGGCTCAAAGCCACAATGCTCTCCAGTCTGCCACATACTATCTCAACAAAGAGACGAGGAACACAAAACTTGCACTGCTGCCAAAGACGGGGCAAAGCTAACCACTGCTCCAATCCGCTCAAGGATCTCGAAAGCCCTACAAACTTGGGGCTCAGCCAAAACCCCACTAAACCAACACGGAACACCTCTCAACGGTGTTACCCTCAGCAAACTGGAAGACTGGGCACAAGCTCCAAAACTCAACGCCACGCACTGGCGTAACTTCTCTGAATGCCCACAATCGATAACAAATCGCCTCAACACAACGCCAAGTGGCCAAACAATCAACCTCTCACTTCCGAAAAACCAAACGGCCTACTCTTTCTTCACAAGAGACCAGCGAACCACAAGGCTTGCCTAAAGCCTTAACGAAAAACAATCGAACCACCAACTGGCGATTGATCCAAAAGGCAAACTTTTCCCACTAGCACAAGCTGAAACTTCAGCTACGGCCAACCCTAAATGGCCAAAAACCAGCCTGAGCTCCACTCGGCCAAGCCAACAACTGGGAGCCTCACAACGGCCGAACACAAACTTTTCCATGCAAACCTACTAGCAATCGCCCAAAGAGAACATTGCCGGGCAAGGAAAAACCCAACATTCCTCTCATGGAAAATCTCGGCAACAAGGACCAAACCCTCACAGGGGCTACCAAAGAACTCACAACGGCTTGAGGAAAACGGCCAAAGGCTAACCAACCAATGCCACGGCACCTCTGTGCCAACACACTCAATCGAGGCTCAGCTATTCGCCAACTGCAAAGCTCAACAACTAGAAACAAAGCCCGAGAAGGCCTTGCTCAGCAGAAACTCAACTCAAGCTCAACTCTTAAATCAAGCTGGCCACCGCTCTTGCGGGGACAAACAACCTTTAAACACTAACAACACAATGCGGGGACCCTCTCGTTGGGCTAACCAACTGCGCTACTCGATCAACTACACAACTCAGGAGCTACGCCGACTCCTCAACGGGAACGATTTCCCGGCAAAGCAAAACTCTAAAGGGCGCGAACATCACACACGCTCACGACTTGCTCAAACCCAAGGGCAACATCAACCAACTCTCTTGGAAGCAACACCCAGGGAAACTCAACCGATTGGACCACCAATCCAGAACTAGCCGAACTTACTCAACCACCGAGGGAGGAATCAACTCCCAAAACAACCGGACTAGGAACAAATCCTCGTGGCAACGCCCTGCAGCTCGAACCGAGCAAGCTCTTGAAACATCAAGAGAACCAAATCTTGGTCAACACCAAGCACCAACTAGCCTCCAAAACCAAACAAGCACTAGCTTGCTAGATCGCCAAATCTGCAAGCAACTCACCCAAGGAACACTTGCACAGGGTCTAATCGAGCTCGGAGAGGTTCTCACAACTAGAGATCCTCTTATCACCCTCCGACACACACACGGTCGACAACGATCTAACAAACAACCGCTCACGCGGCACAACCCTCTCCAAAGATCTCAACTACGCTGGCCAACTCCAACTTGGAAACCAAGGAACCGAAACGCGCTACAGGAGGCGTCATCCTCCTACTCAAAGCAACAACCTCAACATACCTTACGCCCAAGGTAAGGATCCGAACATCTTTCTTAGCCAAAACGATCGAAATCGCGCGGCTTGCCACTCTCGCTCTTGTTCGGTTCCTCCAATCAAGTCTAACCAGGGCAAGGACCAACTAGCAAAACTTGCTTAACCAACAGCCCGGCAACGAGCACGGCATCCTTACAACCCAAAGCTAGGGCACTTGCCGAGAACTAAAGCCTTGACACCTCAAAGATCGAGCACTGGCTCCTCAACACGAACCTCTCGTGGTTTTCCAAACATAAACCACGGAACGAGCTACGCAAAGTGCACCGGGGTGTACGGCTCCAACTTGATCTCTTAAGATCCAAAGCCAACAAGGGCTCTCACATTGGGCAACTTTTGCCTCCAAACAGAGCCACAACAAACAAGGGAGCAACAAGAGTTCAAACCCACCCGGGCCAACTCACCACGAAAAGCCACATTGGCCAACTTACTCTTACAAGCGCAAGACCACACCAAGCTAACATTCCTCAAAACAATGTGCTCACTAAACGCGCGCTTGATCACCATCCAACTCATGGCTCTAACACTGGATCAACCACGCATCCACGATGCCAACACTAACCATACTAGGGCAACTCAAAGGGTAGCCGAATCATGCTACCATCAAGCTGGCTCACAGGCTCACAACACAGGCGCGAGAACTCGAACGCGCTTAGCTCTTAACAGCCTATAGCATCCTTTACACCCAACTCTCGAGAGATCCCGAATGGCTCTTACTTTCCTCGAAAACCTCAAACTTGTAGTCCTCTCGACTACCACCGAGCTAGATCTCTTAAGCAACCCAAGCAGGTGCAACCTCGGGAAAAGGGTACAAGACAAGCGGGGATGATATACTCAGGCAGCCATGGAACCACCTGCACCAAAAGTGCCAACCGGCCTGAAACTAGGCCTCCTCTCAAAGCTTGGTGCCAACAGCACTACATCCATTACAACACGAATCACCTCAAACGAGCTTTATGCCCCTCGAGAATAGGGAAAGTCACTCTCAAGTGACGGGGCAATGGCACTTCGGCACGAGAGTCCAAACACTCGAGCAGCCTAATCTCTCGGCATCTCGACCAACAGACTTGCCACGGCCTACTCCTGCATCCCACTCGATGCTCAACAAAAGCTCAGGCCAACTCCTCGGTGGCAACAACTAGTTCCACACCGGGAACATCCAAAAAAAAAAAAAGAGTTTCCACTCTACTAGCCCGCCGAAATCCACGGATGGATAAAACCACGGAAGCAAACTCCACACTACACCCTCAGCTACGAGGGTACAAAGAGAAGCGGGTGCAAAACAACAAAGAGCTTGCAAGGGGGGGCACATATGTCTCTACATCCGCCTCAAGCCACTAACACGGCAACTTGCCAATCAATCGGGCGATGGTGGAGACTCTGCTAGTCCACCTCTCTCAAGGGACTACCACCACCAATCTGCTGAACCAACAAAGACGGAACGGCTCACCTCGGCCTCTGAGCAGCAGGGCATCCCAACACACGGATGCTAAACTCAAACACAGCCAACCGCTTTACTACTAGCGGTAGGACTTTCTAATACATCAAGCTCTCTGAGGCATCCACTTGCCAAACCGGGCGGCTCCATCAACGCCAACAAACTCAATCGCATAAACTCGCTGATCAAGCCCTCCCGGAACCTCTCGGCTACGAGAGCTACCGGGGAAAATGTTGAAACAAACTCACACCGGGCCGCATCTATGCCCGGACTCCTCGCTCTGGCGCTACTACAAATCTGCGCTGGTCTTTGCTCTCTGATAGCTAAAGATCTCAAAAGGCCCTACAAACCTGGGGCTCAACTTGCCTCGCTTTCAAAACCTTAACACCCCACGCATAGGTGCTACCTTCAGGAAAACATGATGACCCACCTCAAATTCCAAATCTCTACGCCTCACATCGGCGTATAACTTTTCGCCTACTTTGTCTTTGTCAACATGCGAGCCCTTATCTTACGCACTGCGTCGTTCGTCATCTGAAGTAACTCGGGCCCCGTAACACATGCATCACCAACCTCCTCCCAAAACACGGGGATCTGCAACGCTTACCATACAACGCCTCGAATGGGGCCATCTCAATAGTCGCTTTGATAGCCATTGTTGTAAGCAAACTCCATCAAATACAGGTACTGGTCCCAACTTCCTTGGAAGTCCAAAACGCAGGCTCTCAACATATCTTGCAGAATCTGATTCACCCTCTCCGTCTGACCATCGGTTTTGCGGGTGGAAAGCGATCTTTGAAGCCGCACTCGATTCCCAAACCCTTCCGGGCGCTCTCGGAAGCGAGATGTGAACCGAGAATCCCGATCGACACTATCTTTGCGGGTACCCCGTGGTACCGCACAATCTGCTCAAGGAATAATCGTGCCCACTGCTCCACCCACGGTAAACTAATCCTCCCGGAATAAAGTGTGCACTCTTGGTCACCGGTCCACAACTACCCAGATCTGCGAAAACCCTCTCGGTGTCCTCGGCAACCCAAATATAATCCATCGAAATCTCGTCCCCACTTCCACTATGGAACACTTAATGGTTGCAATAAACTCGCAGGCTTCGCTGGAGCCTTCACTGCGCGGACGGTGAGACACCCGGCTAACAAACTCGGCTATATCCCGCTTCATGCCCATCCACCAAAACGTCTGCTTGAGATCCTGGTACATCTTGGTACCTCCTGGGTGCCAAGTGAATGGGGAACTATGTGCTTCGACGAGCAACTCTGCTCGAATCTCGCGTCGTCAGGGACGCACAACCGACCTCCTCTGTACCTCAAGCCTCCGTGCGTGCCACAACAAAGTCGAAATCGCCATCACCTCAACTCTCTCGAGCAATCTCCTCAACTTGGGATCACTCGGTGATCAGATGATCCTCTGCGCTTAAGCGACGGCCAACTGATGAGCTGGGCTACCTCGGCGGTAACCTCTCCCAACAAGATTGCAATACCGGTTCGCTCAAACTCTTTCCGCAATTCAACTTGGGAGCTCGGCAAAGCTCTTTGAATGCGACGTCTTTCTACTCAGCGCATCATCCACAACATTGGCTTTTCCGGGATGATACAAAATCTCACAATCGTAGTCCTTTACTAACTCGAGCCACCTCCTCTGCCTCATGTTCAACTCCTTCGAGTGAAGAAATATTTGAGGCTCTGGTGGTCCGTGAACAATCGAATCCTCTCACCATACAAGTAATGCCTCCAAATCTTTAGAGCAAAAACAATCTGCAGACCAACTCCATATCATGAGTTGGATAGTTCTTCTCATAAGGCTTCAAGCTGCCGGGAAGCATAAGCTATCACCTTCCCATGCTTTGCATCAACACACACAATAAACCATACTTGGAAGCATCACTATAAACTACGAAACCTCCTGTTCCTTCCGGAGCGCCAACACACAGTCTTTGTCGTCAAAGCGAGCTTAAGTTTGGGCAAAACTTTCCTCACATCTAGCATCCCAAACAAAGTCAATACCCTTCTTGGTCGACGGGTTAGGTGCTTTGCCTTAGCGAAAAGTCTTTCACGAAACGCAGTAATAACTCCTCGCCAGACCAGAAGTCGCTGCGTATCTCGGCGACCATCGTCGGTCGGCCCATGAGCTAATCGCCTCTATCTTTGCGGGGTCCACCGCTATACCATCTCTTGACACGATATGTCCAAGGAAGGCTACTCTCTCTAGCCAAAATTCACACTTAGAGAACTTTGCGAACAAGCGATTCTCACGCAATCTTTGCCAAAACTTGCCTCAAATGCGAAGCATGGTCCTCCTTGGTCTTGGAATAAATCAAAATGTCGTCTATGAATACGATGACAAAGTTATCCAAGAATGCCTTGAAAACTCATCCATCATGTCCATAAACGCCATGGGGCGTTTGTGAGTCCGAAAGACATGACCACGAACTCATAATGACCATACCTCGATCCAACGCGGTCTTCGGATATCTCATCTCGAATCCTCACCGGTGATGGTACCACGACCTCAAATCAATCTTAGAAAACACCGAGGCTCCTGAAGCGATCGAACATATCATCTATACGCGGCGGGGATACTTATTCTTCACCGTGACTTTATTCACTCTCTATAGTCTATACACAAACGCATGGATCCATCCTTTTTCTTAACAAAGCAGGGCGGTGTGCTCCCCACGGGGACACACTCGGACGGATGAAACCTCGATCCAAAGATCTCTTGCAATCGCACTTTGAGTTCTCTCAACTCACCGGCGCCATACGATACGGGGCTTTAGAAATGGGAAGAGTCCTCGGCTCCACTCAATGGTGAAGTCTAACTCCCGCTTCGGGTAAACCCTTAGCAGCAACTCTTGGGAAAACATCTCGCAAACTCTTGCACCACGGGGACCATGTCAACAGACAAACGAAGTACTACTATCTCCGACGGCTTTGCTAAGAAGCCCCAAGCTCCTCGAGCTATCAATCTACGGGCTTTCACTGCTGAGATCAATGGCGGGCAAATTCCGCCCTGGACACCGCGAAACTTGAAGCTCGGCCTCTGAGGCGGCCTAAACACCACTTCTTTCCGGCGGCAGTCTATCAATGCATGGTTCTCTGCCAACCAATCCATGCCAAGGATCACATCGAAACCGCTCATAGACAAAGACTATGAGGGTAGCCTCTAAAATCTCATCGGATATCTCAGATGCGGCCATGCTTAACTCTACTGCTAGCTAACATACTCACACCCGAAGGAGTGGCAACACACAGCTCAAACCCTAGAGGTTCGAGTTCCACACAAGCTTGTCTAACGAATGCATCAGAAACAAAGGAATGGGTCGAACCCGAATCAAACAATACAAATGCATAGTGTTGTAAGACAAGCAGGCGTGCTGCAATGCGCATCATCGATGCGCTCGCCTCTGGCGAGTAGTGGCAAACACCGCCCCGCATTGTTGGGCGGTCTGCTGCTTTGCTAAATCCCGAGTGCAGAATCGGCCAAGTGCCCTTCCTTGCCACATCTGTAGCAAGCACGGGGCGAATCTCCGCACAAACCAAAGTGTGCCTTTCCACACTTGTTGCAAAGAGCTGGCTGCCTGGCCCCGCCCTGCTGGCGATCCTGGGCTCTCCCATGTGGTCGGCACTGATCTCGACCTCTAGACTGGCCCTGACGGTAAGTCTGCTGACCAGCTGAGGGGAAACCACTAGAAGTCACAGATTTCCTCTTCTGCCCGAATCTCACTGAGCAGGAATCGAATGACCGGTGGTGCAATGAGAATCCTGCTGCATCAAGCGGATACTTCGGATTATAAATCGTGGCCAACTCTCTTCGCTCGATCATAACTCTCGGGGAGTGAGTGCTCGAACATCCCGAGCAACCTCCTTCCTCACCCCACAAATGAACTTCTTAATCTTGAGCTCCTCGGTGGCAATGAGCTCCGCACAAATAGCTATACTCGAGAGAACTTCTTTTCATAGGCGGCAATACTATCTCGATCCTTGTTTCAGATTCGAGAAGGCCTCTGCCATCTCCCCACCGAGCCTCGTCATTAACATACTTAGCTCAAACTTCGTTCTAAAGAACTCTCGTGTGGTGGAGAAGACCCACCGGTCTAGCTCTATCTGTGGACTCCCACCACCACTCACCGTGTCGAGAGAACATGGGCCGCACATCTCGGCCTCTGTACATCTGGGCATCCCATAACTCTAAAGATGTACTCCATTCTTGCCAACCACTGATGCCACAAGTGGGTTCTCTCAAGCATCAAATTCCCTTGGCTTCCACTTGGTGAAATCTTTCAACCACTTGCCAAACTCAGCGGCTCCTCTCGCACTATCAAGTGAGTCTGACTGGTCCCGATGACCTGCCCCTCGGTTGAGCTACACGGGACTCTGGAGCTCTTTGGGGTGCTTGCTGCATGAGCTGTGTCAAACTGGGCTATCTGTGCCCTAGACTCCTCTCTCTGCTTGTGCTAGCCGCGCTGAGTTTCATCTCTCTGCTCGGCCATTAGGCCCATCATCATGTCTCTCATAGCGAAATATCTCCTCCTGGAGTTGTACCTTGAGGCATAGCAGCCTCCACCACCCTTCTCTGGGCAAGTTAGCCTCTGCGGTGCCACGGGCGCCTCTGAGCCGATATACCCTAGCTGCTGGCTCTGCAAAGATCTCTATTTGCGATTCAGACGGACTGCTCCACTACGTGTAACCGGCATACTAGCGATCTACGCGGAAACCACAACAGGTTAGTCCACGCTCGGACTTTCTCTCGCCAACAAAGATAGCACATGTGTCTGCATATAGTATCATAAACAAAACCCTTAGCTTATTGAACTTAGACAAACTGGCGGCCTTGGAGTCTTTGGAGATCATGGGAACACAACCTACAAACAGGTTAGTCTACGAATCTATGACTCGTGCTCGATACCAACTGTAAAGACCCGACCACGAAAGCGGTGCTAAACCTAGATCTTTACTCGGCATGCAAGTGAAAAGCATAAAATGACCCAAATAGGGTTCGGTTTGTAAAACTTTTCAAATATAAGAGTGGAAAACACTAAAAACAAAGTAAACATTCATTAGGCAAAAACGAACCATTCAAATTAAAAACGATGGATCGATCAAGACTTTCCTTAAAAACATAAAATAGTTCAAATCATAGTTTTCCCTCGGACCCAAGTCCAACTACATGCTGAAATCAAAAAGCGGTAAAATAAGACACGGCCAGTGTCAGCAGCATCCATGATCCCCGGCTCCCTCCGCTAGCCGCCTCGGTGTTGTCCCAAGTTACACGTGGAAGAAACCACAATAAGGGTGAGTATAAACA
Organism: Sicyos edulis; assembly: GCA_036507275.1. Taxonomy (NCBI): domain Eukaryota; kingdom Viridiplantae; phylum Streptophyta; class Magnoliopsida; order Cucurbitales; family Cucurbitaceae; genus Sicyos; species Sicyos edulis. Next base: position 21,989,441 of record CM071855.1, on the reverse strand, counting down.
TACTCAGGTAAGAATCCCCGACCAGGTGCGATACGATGCAATCAATCATCTAGCAACCTAGTACACATGCCACAAATATCAACACGGATCTTAGCTCAACGAGCTCACAAGGAAAATCCGGAATCCTCGTAAGTCTCCTACTTCCGCCTAATGATTGGCTCTCCAACCAATCTCTGGGACATCCTAGGGTCTTTCTCCCTCGGCCAATTGATCAGCTCAAAAACCGATCCCAAGGATGTCCGACACCCTCGAGGGTCTTTCTCCCTCGACCAATTGATTAACTATAAAGTCAATCCCAATGGGTGTCCTCAAGGGTCTCTTACCCTCGCTATAAATCTGGACTATCGGGAGAGTACCCGAAGTCTGGCTCTAAACTGGAAGGAATTGGTGTACTCACGAACATTAGCCCGGGGGAGCTCTCCGAATCCGACGATTAACGCGTGTCTTGCGCACACACCGCATCTTCTTTGCAACCAGCGTAAATGTGGGGCCTAGGTACAAACTACGCGGGCGGTACGCATGCCTAAGACTCGAAACGGTGTCACACCGAACACGAGGTGCGAGGCCCTCGGCACTCATCTGTGCAGCCTACCACCGACCTGAAGCTAAGAACCGACCAAGGTAGGCTTGCACCGTTGGCAGGGGTTCCCCTCTAGCAGCGCTACAAACTAGGCTTATGCCAATGAGGTAGCTAATCCTCACTGGCTGCCGGGGGGAAGCAAGGTACGTTATGCTTCGCTCTACTCCCGACCGGTGGGGACAAGGTACGTTATGTCCGCTCTCAGCCTCTAGATGATGACAACCCTACTACGCTAGCTAGATTATAGAGTAAACGATTCCTGGCTAAACATACATAAGCATCATCAATCATATATAACTTAGCATGCTACTACGAACTTAAAGCAGGAATCTCGGGCATGCTTTGGAAGAACAATCCTAGCATGGCACTAACATGTACAAACAATCAAACATGCTAGCAGAATGCAATCACAAGTCATCCTATCCACTAATCATGTTCATAAAAGTAAACATGCATAAAAGGCACAATCAGGAAAGCATCGCAGGGTCCACACAACCACGGTAAGAAATCCTTACCTGGGAATAAGTGGAAAAAGCTAACACGAGTCAAGCAAGACCCTCGAACTTTAAAACGAACTCGAGCAACCTATGCATATCAAATAAAAACATCCTAAATAAAAATACAGCAGCCAGCAGCTTAAAATCGAAAAGGAAGAAGGCTCGAGGATTACCAGCCGAGAGGACACGGCTCTCGGCAGCAAGGGGCAGGAAGGGGCGCTGAGCTCGGGTGCACGGCAAGGCGAGCGGATGCGTAGGAGCGGGCGCGCGGCACGGCGTCTGGACGGCGGGGCACTGCGCGGGCGATCGGCTGTGAAGGCGATGCGCGAGCGAGCGGGCTCGCTGGGTTGGCGCGCGGGCGTGCGTCTGGATTGCTGGGCGTGACGCGCTGCAGGCGACGGGGCTGGGCATCAGCGGACGGCATCGGGCGGTGATGGGCTGCGACGGTGGGGCTTCTGGTCTGCAAGCGCGCGCGCGATCGGGCGGCGCAGCAGGCCGAGCGGTGCAGGCGGTGGCTCGGCGGTGTGGTCTCGTGTGCGGCGCGGCCGGGGTGTTGTCGGCGGGCGGTGTGGTGCGATGTGGCTGGGGTGGTGCGGCTGGGTGGTGCGGCTGGGTGGTGCGGCTGGGTTAGGGTGTTTGGCTCGATTTAGGTGAGAGAGAGAGAGAGAGAGAGAATGCGGCTATGAGGGGAAAATTATGGGTTTTCTTGATTTTCCTTCTTTTCCTTATTTTTAAATAGGTTAGGAGACCTAAATTCCCTTCCCAAGGCTTTTCTCTTGCGGGTCCCGGCTAAAGCAACTTTCTTTTCTTTTTCTTTTTAATTAAGACTCTTTTCTTAAAACTCCAAATTCACCATTTAGGGCAAGGTTCAAATTCCAAAAGATTCAATTAATTTTCCAATTAATTTTGCTATTAACCGGGATGGAAAGCTGGGTCGTTACAATACTCCCCCCTTAGAAGACTTTCGTCCCCGAAAGTCCTAAGACTGGAACAACTCCGGGTAATGCGTCCTCATCTCCTCCTCTAGCTCCCACGTCGCTTCCGCTGCCCTCTGATGCCCCCAAAGAACCTTTACTAAACTTATCTCCCGGTTGCGCAATACCTTGCGCTCATAAGCCAAAATCTGCACGGGCTTCTCCTCGAAGGATAAATCTTTACTCAACTCTAAGGGCTCATGCTCTAGCACATGCGACGGGTCTGCCACTTACTTTCTCAGCATCGAAACGTGGAACACATTATGCACCGCTGCTAAGGACGGGGGTAAAGCTAACCGGTAGGCCACTGCTCCGATCCGCTCAAGGATCTCAAAAGGCCCTACAAACCTGGGGCTCAACTTGCCTCGCTTTCCAAACCTTAACACCCCACGCATAGGTGCTACCTTCAGGAAAACATGATGACCCACCTCAAATTCCAAATCTCTACGCCTCACATCGGCGTAACTTTTCTGCCTACTTTGTGCTGTCAACATGCGAGCCCTTATCTTCTGCACTGCGTCGTTCGTCATCTGAAGTAACTCGGGCCCCAGAACTGTCTCACTCACCAACCTCCTCCCAAAACACCGGGATCTCTGCAACGCTTACCATACAACGCCTCGAATGGGGCCATCTGAATAGTCGCCTGATAGCTATTGTTGTAAGCAAACTCCATCAAATACAGGTACTGGTCCCAACTTCCTAGGAAGTCCAAAACGCAGGCTCTCAACATATCTTCCAGAATCTGATTCACCCTCTCCGTCTGACCATCGGTTTGCGGGTGGAAGGCGATCTTGAAAGCCGCACTCGCCTCCCAAACCCTTCTGAGCGCTCTCGAGCGAGCGAGATGTGAACCGAGAATCCCGATCTGACACTATCTTTGCGGGTACCCCGTGGTACCGCACAATCTGCTCAAGGAATAACTGTGCCCACTGTTCCACGGTATAACTAATCCTCCCGGAATAAAGTGTGCACTCTTGGTCACCGGTCCACAACTACCCGGATCTGCGAAAACCCTCTCGGTGTCCTCGGCAACCCAAATGATATAATCCATCGAAATCTCGTCCCACTTCCACTGTGGAACACTTAATGGCCGCAATAAACTGCAGGCTTACGCTGGAGCCTTCACTTGGCGGCAGTGTGAGACACCGCTAACAAACTCAGCTATATCCCGCTTCATGCCCATCCACCAAAACGTCTGCTTGAGATCCTGGTACATCTTGGTACCTCCTGGGTGCCAAGTGAATGGGGAACTATGTGCTTCGGCGAGCAACTCTGCTCGAATCTCCGCGTCGTCCGGGACGCACAACCGACCTCTCTGTACCTCAAGCCTCCGTGCGGTGCCACAACAAAGTCGAAATTGCCATCACCTCAACTCTCTCGAGCAATCTCCTCAACTTGGGATCACTCGGTGATCATCGATGATCCTCTCGCTTAAGCGACGGCTTGAACCGATAGGCCGGGCTACCACGGCGGTAACCTCTCCCAACTAGATTGCAATACCGGTTCGCTCAAACTCTTTTCGCAATTCAACTTGGGAGCTCAGCAAATGTAAAGACCCAACCCGAAGATGGGACTAAATCTAGATCTTTACTCAGCATGCAAGTGAAAAGCTTAAAAGGACTCGGCTGGGGTCGGTTTGCAAAACTTTTCAAATATAAGAGTGGAAAACATTAAAAACAAGGTAAACATTCATTAAGCAGAAACGAACCATTCAAATTAAAAACAGTGACTGATCAGTACTTTCCTTAAAACATAAAATAGTTCAAATCATAGTTTTCCCTATGGACCTAAGTCCAACTACATGTTGAAATCCAAAAACAAGAAAATAAGACACGGCAGAGTGTCAAGCAGATCCATGATCTCCCAACTCTCTCCGCTAGCCACCTCGGTGTTTGTCCCCAAGTTACCATGGAAGAAACCACGATAAGGGTGAGTATAAACATACTCAGTAAGAACCCCCGACCGGGGTACGATACGATGCAATCTATCATCTAGCAGCCTAGTACACATGCCACAAATATCAACACGGATCTTAGCTCAATGAGCTCACAAGGCAAATTCCGGAATCCTCGGAAGTCTCCTACTTCCGGCCTAATGATTGGCTCTCAAACCAATCCCGGGACATCTCCAAGGGTCTTTCTCCCTTGGCCAATTGATCAGCTCAAAAACCGATCCCAAGATGTCCGACACCCTCGAGGGTCTTTCTCCCTCGACCAATTGATTAACTCTAAAGTCAATCCCAATGGGTGTCCTCAAGGGTCTCTTACCCTCGCTATAAATCTGGACTATCGGGAGAGTACCCGAAGTCTGGCTCTAAACGGGAAGGAACTGGTGTACTCACGAACATTAGCCCGGGAGCTCTCCGGCCGGCTACTAACGCATGTGCGCGCGCACACCGCATGTTTTCTCGCAACCGGCGTAAATGCGGGGGCCTAAGGGCAAACTACGCGGGCGGTGCACGCATGCCTAAGACTCGGAAACGGTGTCACTGATCACGATGGTGCGAGGCCCTCGGCACTCATCTCATGCGACTGTACCACACCGACACGAAGCTAAGAACCGCCAAGGTAGGCTTGCACCGTTGGCGGGGGTTCCGCTCTAGCAGCTACAAACTAGGTTTATGCCAATGAGGTAGCTAATCCTCACCGGGTGCCGGGGAAGCAAGGTACGTTATGCTTCGCTCTACTCCCGACCGGTGGGGACAAGGTACGTTATGTCCGCTCTCACCTCTAGATGATGACAAACCCTATCATACTAGCTTAGACTACCAAGTACGTGATTCTGGCTAACATTCACAAAGACATCTGTCATACATAGCCTAGCATGATACTACGAGCTTAAAGCGGGAATCTCAAGCATGCTTGGAAGAACAAACCTAGCATGGCACTAACATGTACAAAAAGGCAAAACATGCTAGCAAGAATTCAATCACTAGCTATCCTATCCACTAACATGCTCATAAAGGTAAACAAGCATACAAGGCACAATTAAGAAAACATAGCAGGGTCCACACAACCACGGTAGGAAGTCCTTACACGGAAACAAGTGGAGAATAGCTATCACAACCAAAAAGACCCTCGAGCTTAATACTGAACTCGAGCAACCTAGGCATAAATAAAGCATCCTAAGTAAATACATACAGCGTGACGGAAGCTTAGAAAACACAAAGGGATTGGTTCGGGAATTACCACCGAAGAAGACACGGGCCTCGCAGCAAGGAGGGTGGCTTGGCGCCGCTGTGCGGCTGTGGTAAGCGGGCGCGCGCACGCGCGTCGAGGCGCGGACAGCTGAGCAGGCGCTAAGGTGGTGTGCGGCTGCGCAAGGCGACGCGACGCGAGCGGCTCGCTTGGTTGGCGCGCGGGCGAGGATCGCGCTGAGCGGCGGCAGCGCGGCGGCGCGGCGGCTGTCTGGGCTGCGTTGCGGCATTTGTCGCGACCACGAGCGACGCCGGGCGGTCTTTGGCGGCCACGGCGACGTCGGTAGCGATGGGTGTCTGTGCGACGGTGGGGCTTCGTCGACGAGCGTGTCGGCCGGGCGGCGAGGCGGGCGGCGTGGTCCGTGCGCGCGCAGGGCTGTGGCGGGCGGTGGGTGTGTGGGCGGGGTGGTGCGTGCGGCTAGGGTGGTGGCTCGGGGGTGGCTCGATGGTGTGGCTAGGGTTGCTCGGCTAGGGTTTTAGGAGAGAGAGAGAGAGAGAGAGAATGCGCTATGAGGGGGAAAAATTAGGGGTTTTCTTGATTTTCCTTCTTTTCCTTATTTTTAAATAGGTTAGGAGACCTAAATTCCCTTCCCAAGGCTTTTCTCTTGCGGGTCCCGGCTAAAGCAACCTTCTTTTCTCTTTTTCTTTTTAATTAAGACTCTTTTCTTAAAACTCCACATTCACCATTTAGGGCAAGGCTCAAATCCCAAAAGATTCAATTAATTTTCCAATTAATTTTGTTATTAACCGGGAAGGAAAACGGGGCCGTTACAATACTCCCCCTTTAAAGACTTTCGTCCCCGAAAGTCCTAAGACTGGAACAACTCAGGGTAATGAGTCCTCATCTCATCCTCTAGCTCCCACGTCGCTTCCTCTGCCCTCTGATGCCTCCAAAGAACCTTTACTAAACTTATCTCTCGGTTGCGCAATACCTTGCGCTCATAAGCCAAAATTTGCACGGGCTTCTCCTCGAAGGATAAATCTTTACTCAACTCTAGGGGCTCATGCTCTAGCACATGCGAAGGATCTGCCACGTACTTTCTCAACATCGAAACGTGGAACACATTATGCACCGCTGACAAAGACGGGGGTAAAGCTAACCGATAGGCCACCGCTCCGATCCGCTCAAGGATCTCAAAAGGCATTACAAACACCGGGCTCACTTGCCTCGCTTTCCAAACCTTAACACCCCATGCATAGGTGCTACTTTCAGGAAAACATGTTGACCCACCTCAAACTCCAAGTCTCTACGCCTCACATCGGCGTAACTTTTTGCCTACTCTGTCTTTGTCAACATGCAAGCCCTTATCTTCGCGCACCTGCGCTGCGTCGTTATCATCTGCGATAACTCGGGTCCCAGAACCGCCTATCCCCAACCTCCTCCCGAACACTGGGGATCTGCAGCGCTTATCATACAACGCCTCGAATGGGGCCATCCGAATAGTCGCTGATAGCCGCTGTTGTTGTAAGCGAACTCCATCAAGTCACAGTCATGGTCCCAATCGCTCGGGAGGTCCAAGACACACGGGCTCTCAACATGTCTTGAGAATCAGAATCTGATTCACCCTCTCGGTCGACCATCGGTTTGAGGGTGGAAGGCGATCTTGAAGCCGCCGCACTCGCTTCCCAAACCCTTCGGGCGCTCTCGGAGCGAGATGTGAACCGAGAATCCCGATCTGATACTATCTTTGCGGGTACCCCGTGGTACCGCACAATCTGCTCAAGGAACAACTGTGCCCACTGTTCCACGGTATAACTAATCTTCCCGGGAATAAAGTGTGCACTCTTGGTCAGCCGGTCCACTACTACCCAGATCTGCGTAAACCCTCTCGGTGTCCTCGGCAACCCAGAGATAAAATCCATCGAAATCTCGTCCCACTTCCACTGTGGAATAGATTAACGGCCGCAGCAGATAAACTGCGGTTTTCGTCTGGGGGCCTTCACTTGTTGACAAGTGAGACACCGGCTAACAAACTCCGCTATATCTCGCTTCATGCCCATCCACCAAAACGTCTGCTTGAGATCCTGGTACATCTTGGTACCTCCTGGGTGCCAAGTGAATGGGGAACTATGTGCCTCGGCGAGCAACTCTGCTCGAACCTCTGCGTCATCCGGGACGCACAATCGACCTCGGTACCTCAAGCCTTCGTCTGGTGTCACAACAAAGTCGAAATCGCCATCAGCCTCAACCCTCTCGAGCAACCTCCTCAACTTGGGATCACTCGGTGGTATCGATGATCCTCTGCTAAGCGACGATCGAACCGATAGCTGGGCTACCACGCGCGGTAACCTCTCCCAACAAGACTGCAATACCGGGTTCGCTCAAACTCTTTCCGCAATTCAACTTGGGAGCTCGCAGAAAGCTCTTTGAATGCGACGTCTTCCTACTCAGCGCATCACCCACAACATTGGCTTTTCCGGGATGATACAAAATCTCACGATCGTAGTCCTTTACTAACTCGAGCCACCTCCTCTGCCTCATGTTCAACTCCTTCTGAGTGAAGAAATATTTGAGGCTCTGGTGGTCCGTTAACAACTGAATCCTCTCACCATATAAGTAGTGCCTCCAAATCTTTAGAGCAAAAAAAAGCTGCAGCCAACTCCATATCATGAGTTGGATAGTTCTTCTCATAAGGCTTCAACTGCCGGGAAGCATAAGCTATCACATTCCCATGCTTTGCATCAACACACAGCCTAAACCATACTTGGAAGCATCACTATAAACTACGAAACCTCCTGTTCCTTCCGAATCGCCAACACAGTCTTTGCGTCAAAGCCGAGCTTAAGCCGGGCAAAACTTTCCTCACATCTAGCATCCCAAATAAAGTCAACACCCTTCTTGGTCGACGGGGTTAGGGGTGCTTTGCCTTAGCGAAAAAGTCTTTCACGAAACGCCGGTAATAACTCGCCAGGACCAGAAAAGTCTGCGTATCTCGGCGACCGTCGTCGTCGTCGTCGGCCCATGAGCTAACTCGCTCTATCTTTGCGGGTCCACCGCTATACCATCTGCCGACACGATATGTCCAAGGAAGGCTACTCTCTCTAGCCAAAATTCACATTAGAGAACTTTGCGAACAAGCGGTTCTCACGCAATGTTTGTCAAAACTTGCCTCAAATGCGAAGCATGGTCCTCCTTTGTCTGGAATAAATCAAAATGTCGTCTATGAATACGATGACAAAGTTATCCAAGAATGCCTTGAACACTCTGTCCATCATGTCCATAAACGCTGCGGGGCGTTCGTGAGTCCGAAAGACATGACCACGAACTCATAATGACCATACCTCGATCTGAATGCGGTCTTCGGGATATCTCGCATCTCGAATCCTCGGTGATGGTACCACGACCTCAAATCAATCTTAGAAAACACCGAGGCTCCCTGAAGCTGATCGAACAGATCATCTATACGCGGCAGGGGATACTTATTCTTCACCGTGACTTTATTCAGTTCTCTATAGTCTATACACAAGCGCATGGATCCATCCTTCTTCTTAACAAACAGGACGGGTGCTCCCCACGGGGACACACTTGGCCGGATGAAGCCTCGATCCAAATCTCTTGCAACTGCACTTTGAGTTCTCTCAACTCACCGGGCGCCATACGATACGGGGCTTTGGAAATGGGAAGAGTCCACGGCTCCACTCAATGGTGAAGTCCAACTCCCGCCGGGTAAACCCCAGCAACTCTTCAGGGAAAACATCTCGCAAACTCTTGCACCACAGGGACCATGTCAACGATCCAACGCAGACTACTATCTCCTGACAGCTTTGCCAAGAAGCCCCAAGCTCCTCGAGCCAACAATCTATGGGCTTTCGCTGCTGAGATCAATGGCGGGCAAGTTCCGCCCTGGACACCGCGAAACTTGAAGCTCGGCTTCTGAGGCGGCCTAAACACCACTTCTTTCCGTGGCAGTCTATCAATGCATGGTTCTCTCGCCAACCAATCCATGCCAAGGATCACATCGAAACCGCTCATAGACGACATATGAGGGTAGCCTCTAAAATCTCATCGATATCTCAGATCCGCCATGCTTAACTCTCTATCGCTAGCTAACATACTCACACCCGAAGGAGTGGCAACACACACTCAAACCCTAGAGGTTCGAGCTCCACACAAGCTTGTCTAACGAATGCATCGAAACAAAGGAATGGGTCGAACCCGAATCAAACAATACAAATGCATAGTCTTTGTAAGACAAGCAGCGTACACTCTGAATCGCATCATCGCGACGCTCCGCCTCCCGGCGAGTAGTGGCAAACACTCGGCCTGCTGTTGGGCCGGTCCCGCTTCTTGCTAAATCCCGAGTGCGAGAATCGCCAAGTGCCCTCTCCTTGCCACATCTCGTAGCAAGCACGGGCGATGCTCCACACGAGACCATAATGTGCCTTTCCGCACTTGTTGCAATGAGTGTTTGTGTGCTGGTCCCGCCGCTTTGGCGATCCTGGGCTCTACCCCGAGGTCGGCGCGATCTCGACCATCGGATCGCCTGCCGGCGAGTCTCACCGACCAGTTTGAGCGGAAACCACTAGAAGTCCCGCACTTCCTCTTCTGCCGGAATATCTGCTGGGCAGTCTGAATCGACCGAGCCGGCGCAATGAGAATCCTGCATCGGGCGGATACTTCGGGTTATAAATCGTGGCCAACTCTCTTTGCTCGATCATAACTCTCGGGAGCGAGTGCTCGAACATCCCGAGTAACCTCCTTCCTCAGCCCACAAATGAACTTCTTAGTCTTGAGCTCCTCGGTGGCAATGAGCTCCGGTGCGAAATAGCTATACTCGAGAACTTCTTCTCATAGGCGCAAGAATACTATCTCGATCCTGTTTGATTTGAGAAGGCCTCCGCCATCTCTCTGCTGAGCCTCGTCATTAACATACTTAGCTCTGAACTTCGTTCTAAAGAACTCCCAGTGGGCTGGAGAAGACCCAGTGGTCTAGCTCTATCTGTGGACTCCCACCACCACTCACCGTGTGTCGGAGAGAACATGGGCCGCACATCTCGGCCTCTGTACATCATCGGGCATCCCATAACTCTAAAGATGTACTCCATTCTTGCCAACCACCGACCGCCACAAGTGGGTTCTCTCAAGCATCAAATTCTCTTGGCTTCCACTTGGTGAAATCTTTCAACCACTTGCCAAACTCAGCAGCCCTCTGCACTATCAAGTGAGTCTGATCGGTCTTGATGACCCTGCCCCTCCGGTTGAGCTACCGGGCTACTGGAGTCTGCTGGGGGTGCCTCTTTGCATGAGCCGTGTCAAGCGGGCTATCTCGTGCCTAGACTCCTCTCTCTCGCGCTTTAGCTGCGCTTTGAGTCTCGGCTCTCTGCTCGGCCATTAGGCCCATCATCATGTCTCTCATAGCGAAATATCTCCTCCTGGAGCTGTACCTTGAGGCATAGCAGCCTCCGCCCCTTCTCGGGCAAGTTAACCTCTGGTGCCACGGGCGCCCTCGAGCCTCGATATACCACAGGCTGCTGGCTCTGCGGCATCTCTATTTGCGTTCCCAGACGGACTGCTCCACTACGTAAACCGGCATCTTGGCGATCTACACGGAAACCACAACGGGTTAGTCCACGCTCGGACTTTCTCTCGCCAACAAAGATAACACATGTGTACTGCATATAGTATCATAAACAAAACCCTTAGCTTATTGAACTTAGACAAACCTGGCGGCCTTGGAGTCTTTGGAGATCATGGGAACACAACCTACAAACAGGTTAGTCTACGAGAATCTATGACTCGTGCTCGATACCAATTGTAAAGACCCAACCCAAGATGGGACTAAATCTAGATCTTTACTCGGATGCAAGTGAAAAGCTTAAAAGGACCCTACTGGGTCGGTTTGCAAAACTTTTCAAATATAAGAGTGGAAAACATTAAAAACAAGGTAAACATTCATTAAGCGAAACGAACCATTCAAATTAAAAACAATGGATCGATCAAGATTTCCTTAAAACATAAAATAGTTCAAATCATAGTTTTCCCTACGGACCTAAGTCCAACTACATGCTCAAATCCAAAAACAAGAAAATAAGACACGGCAGAGTGTCAAGGTCATCCATGATCTCCCGGCTCTCTCCGCTAGCCACCTCGGTGCTGTCCCCAGTTACCTGTGGAAGAAACCACGATAAGGGTGAGTATAAACATACTCGGTAAGAACCCCGACCGGTAGTGCGATACGATGCAATCTATCATCTAGCAGCCTAGTACACATGCCACAAATATCAACACGGATCTTAGCTCAATGAGCTCACAAGGCAAATTCCGGAATCCTCGGAAGTCTCCTACTTCCGGCCTAATGATTGGCTCTCAAACCAATCCCGGGACATCTCCAAGGGTCTTTCTCCCTTGGCCAATTGATCAGCTCAAAAACCGATCCCAAGATGTCCGACACCCTCGAGGGTCTTTCTCCCTCGACCAATTGATTAACTCTAAAGTCAATCCCAATGGGTGTCCTCAAGGGTCTCTTACCCTCGCTATAAATCTGACTATCGGGAGAGTACCCAAGTCCGCTCTAAACGGAAGGAACTGGTGTACTCACGAACATTAGCCCGGGAGCTCTCCGAACCAGGCTACTAACGCTGGCGTGCGCGCGCGCACCGCATGCTCTTCTGCAACCGCGTAAATGCGGGGGCCTAAGGGCAAACTACGCGGGCCGTGCACGCATGCCTAAGACTCGGAAGCGGTGTCACCGATCACGATGAGTGCGAGGCCCTCGGCACTCATCATCTGTGCGGCTGTACCACCGACACGAAGCTAAGAACCGCCCAAGGTAGGCTTGCACCGCTTGGCGGGGTTCCGCTCTAGCGAGCTACAAACTAGGTTTATGCCAATGAGGTAGCTAATCCTCACCGTCTGCGGGGAAGCAAGGTGCGTTATGCTTCGCTCTACTCCCGACCACCGTGGGGACAAGGTACGTTATGTCCGCTCTCGGCCTCTAGATGATGACAAACCCTATCATACTAGCTTAGACTACCAAGTACGTGATTCCTGGCTAACATTCACAAAGACATCTGTCATACATAGCCTAGCATGATACTACGAGCTTAAAGTAGGAATCTCAAGCATCTTTGGAAGAACAAACCTAGCATGGCACTAACATGTACAAAAAGGCAAAACATGCTAGCAAGAATTCAATCACTAGCTATCCTATCCACTAACATGCTCATAAAGGTAAACAAGCATACAAGGCACAATTAAGAAAGCATAGCAGGGTCCACACAACCACGGTAGGAAGTCCTTCCACTGAAACAAGTGGAGAATAGCTATCACAACCAAAAAGACCCTCGAGCTTAATACGAACTCGAGCAACCTAGGCATAAATAAAGCATCCTAAGTAAATACATACAAAGACGTAAGCTTAGAAAACACAAAGGGATTGGTTCGGGAATTACCACCGAGAAGACACGGGCCTCAGCAGAGCAGGAGGGTGGCTTGGGCGCCACTGCTGGTGCGGTGGCTGCGTGGCGCTGGCGCTGGCGCGCGGCGCGCGGCACGTCGGGCGGCGCGCAGCAGGAAGCGTAGCGTGTGTCGGCCGCAAGGCGACGCGCGCGAGCGAGCGGCTCGGCTGGGTTGGCGCGCGGCGAGGATCGCGCTGGAGCGGCGGGCGGCGTCGCGGCGCGACGCGTCTGGGCTGCGTTGCGGCACTGTCGCGATCACGAGCGACGTCGCGGCGGTCTTTGGCGCGCCACGACGCGACGTCGGCGGCGATGGGTGTGCGACGGTGGGAGCTTCCGGTCGGCAGCGCGTCACGATGCGTGGGCGGCGCGGTGAGGGCTGCGTGTGGTCTGCGCGCGCAGGGTCATGCGCGCAGTTTGGTCGAGCGGCGGGTGGTGCGCGCGGCTAGGGCCGGGTGGCTCGGGGTGGCTCGATGGTGTGGCTAGGGCTGCTCGGCTAGGGTTTTAGGAGAGAGAGAGAGAGAGAGAGAGAGAGAATGCGGCTTTGAGGGGAAAAATTAGGGGTTTTCTTGATTTTCCTTCTTTTCCTTATTTTTAAATAGGTTAGGAGACCTAAATTCCCTTCCCAAGGCTTTTCTCTTGCGGGTCCCTACTAAAGCAACCTTCTTTTCTCTTTTCTTTTAATTAAGACTCTTTTCTTAAAACTCCACATTCACCATTTAGGGCAAGGCTCAAATCCCAAAAGATTCAATTAATTTTCCAATTAATTTTGTTATTAACCGGGAAGGAAAATGGGGTCGTTACAGCAAATCTGCTGAATGCGACGTCTTTCTACTCAGCGCATCAGCCACAAAATTGGCTTTTCCGGGATGATACAAAATCTCACGATCGTAGTCCTTTACTAACTCGAGCCACCTCTTCTCGCCTCATGTTCAACTCCTTCGAGTGAAGAAATATTTGAGGATCTCGGTGGTCCGTGAACAAGCTGAATCCTCTCACCATACAAGTAATGCCTCCAAATCTTTAGAGCAAAAACAAGCTGCACCAACTCCATATCATGAGTTGGATAGTTCTTCTCATAAGGCTTCAACTGCGCAGGAAGCATAAGCTATCACCTTCCCATGCTGCATCAACACACAAACCTAAACCATACTTGGAAGCATCACTATAAACTCTACGAAACCTCCTGTTCCTTCCGAATCGCCAACACAGTCTTTGTCGTCAAAGCGAGCTTAAGTGGGCAAAACTTTCCTCACATCTAGCATCCCAAACAAAGTCAATACCCTTCTTGGTCGACGACGGGTTAGGGGTGCTTTGCCTTAGCGAAAAAGTCTTTCACGAAACGCCAGTAATAACTCGCCAGGACCAGAAAGTCTGCGTATCTCGGCGACCGTCGTCGGTCTGGCCCATGAGCTAACTGCCTCTATCTTTGCGGGGTCCACCGCTATACCATCTGCTGACACGATATGTCCAAGGAAGGCTACTCTCTCTAGCCAAAATTCGCACTTAGAGAACTTTGCGAACAACTGATTCTCACGCAATGCTGCCAAAACTTGCCTCAAATGCGAAGCATGGTCCTCCTTGGTCTTGGAATAAATCAAAATGTCGTCTATGAATACGATGACAAAGTTATCCAAGAATGCCTTGAACACTCTGTCCATCATGTCCATAAACGCTGCGGGGGCGTTCGTGAGTCCGAAAGACATGACCACGAACTCATAATGACCATACCTCGATCTGAACGCGGTCTTCGGGATATCTGCATCTCGAATCCTCAGCTGATGGTACCCTGACCTCAAATCAATCTTAGAAAACACTGAGGCTCCCTGAAGCTGATCGAACAGATCATCTATACGCGGCGGGGATACTTATTCTTCACCGTGACTTTATTCAACTTTCTCTATAGTCTATACACAAACGCATGGATCCATCCTTTTTCTTAACAAACAGGGATGTGTGCTCCCACGGGGACACACTCGGACGGATGAAACCTCGATCCAAATCTCTTGCAAATCGCACTTTGAGTTCTCTCAACTCACCGGCGCCATACGATCACGGGGCTTTAGAAATGGGAAGAGTCCTGGCTCCACTTTCCAATGGTGAAGTCTAACTCCCGCTTGGGGTAAAAGCCGGCAACTCTTCAGGGAACACATCCGCAAACTATTGCACCACGGGGACCATGTCAGCAGACAACGAAGTACTACTATCTCCGGACGACTTTGCTAAGAAGCCCCAAGCTCCTCGAGCTATCAATCTACGAGCTTTCACTGCTTTGAGATCAATGGCGGGCAAATTCCACCACCGACACCGCGAAACTTGAAGCTCGGCCTGCGAGGCGGCCTAAACACCACTTCTTTCCGTGGCGGTCTATCAATGCATGGTTCTCTGCCAACCAATCTATGCCAAGGATCACATCGAAACCGCTCATAGACAAAGCACTATGAGGGTAGCCTCTAAAATCTCATCGATATATCTCAGATCTGGCCATGCTTAACTCTCTACCGCTAGCTAACATACTCACACCAAGAAGTGGCAACACACACTCAAACCCTAGAGGTTCGAGTTCCACACAAGCTTGTCTAACGAATGCATCGAAACAAAGGAATGGGTCGAACCCGAATCAAACAATACAAATGCATAGTGTTTGTAAGATAAGCGGCGTACACTGCAAATCGCATCATCGATGCGCTCGCCTCTGGCGAGTAGTGGCAAACACCCGCCCTATTTGTTGGGCGGTCTGCTTCTTTGCTAAATCCCGAGTGCAGAATCGGCCAAGTGCCCTTCCTTGCCACATCTCAGAGCAAGCACGGGCGAAGCTCCGCACAAACCAAAGTGTTCCTTTCCACACTTGTTGCAAAGAGTGGTTGCTGGCCCCGCCTGCCGGCGATCCCGGCTCTCCTGTGGTCGGCGCCGATCTCGACCTCTAGACTGCCCCGACGGTAAGTCTCTTGACCACCAGAGGGGAAACCACTAGAAGTCACAGATTTCCTCTTACCGCGGAATCTGCTTTGAGCAGTCGAATCGACCGAGCTGGTGCAATGAATCCTGCATCGGCGGATACTTCGGATTATAAATCGTGGCCAACTCTCTTGCTCGATCATAACTCTCGAGCGAGTGCTCGAACATCTGAGCAACCTCCTTCCTCACCCACAAATGAACTTCTTAATCTTGAGCTCCTCGGTGGCAATGAGCTCCGTGGCGAAATAGCTATACTCGAGAGAACTTCTTTTCATAGGCGGCAATACTATCTCGATCCTGTTTGATTCGAGAAGGCCTCTGCCATCTCCTGCTTGAGCCTCGTCATTAACATACTTAGCTCTGAACTTCGTTCTAAAGAACTCCCAGTGTGGTGGAGAAGACCCACCGGTCTAGCTCTATCTGTGGACTCCCACCACCACTCACCGTGTCGAGAGAGAACATGGGCCGCACATCTCGGCCTCTGTACATCTGGGCATCCCATAACTCTAAAGATGTACTCCATTCTTGCCAACCACCAGATCGCCACAAGTGGGTTCTCTCAAGCATCAAATTCCCTTGGCTTCCACTTGGTGAAATCTTTCAACCACTTGCCAAACTCAGGCGCTCCTCTCTGCACTATCAAGTGAGTCCGACCGGTCTGATGACCTCGCCCCTCGGTTGAGCTACCGGCTACTCTGAAGCTCTGGGGGTGCCTCTTTGCATGAGTGTGTCAAATCTGGGCTATCTCGTGCCCTAGACTCCTCTCTCTGCTACTGCTAGCCTGCGCTTTGAGTTTCAGCTCTCTGCTCGGCCATTAGGCCCATCATCATGTCTCTCATAGCGAAATATATATCCTCCTAGAGCTGTACCTTGAGGCATAACGACCTCCACCCTTCTCTCTGGGCAAGTTAGCCTCTGCGGTGCCACGGGCGCCTACGAGCTCGATATACCACTGCCTGCTGGCTCTGCGGCATCTCTATTTGCGCCTCGCACGGACTGCTCCACTACGATGTAACCGGCATATCGGCGATCTACACGGAAACCACAACGGGTTAGTCCACGCTCGGACTTTCTCTCGCCAACAAAGATAGCACATGTGTATCGTGCATATAGTATCATAAACAAAACCCTTAGCTTATTGAACTTAGACAAACTCGGCGGCCTTGGAGTCTTTGGAGATCATGGGAACACAACCTACAAACAGGTTAGTCTACGAATCTATGACTCGTGCTCGATACCAACCAGTAAAGACCCGACTGAAAACGGTGCTAAACCTAGATCTTTACTCAAGATGCAAGTGAAAAGCATAAAATGACCCAGCTAGGCCTCGGTTTGTAAAACTTTTCAAATATAAGAGTGGAAAACACTAAAAACAAAGTAAACATTCATTAGGCAAAAACGAACCATTCAAATTAAAAACAGTGACTGATCAGTACTTTCCTTAAAAACATAAAATAGTTCAAATCATAGTTTTCCCTACGGACCCAAGTCCAACTACATGTTTGAAATCAAAAACGGTAAAATAAGACACGACAGAGTGTCGTGAGAATCCATGATCCCCAGCCTCCCTCCGCTAGCCGCCTCGGTGTTGTCCCAAGTTACCATGGAAGAAACCACAATAAGGGTGAGTATAAACATACTCAAGTAAGAATCCCCGACCGGGGAGTGCGATACGATGCAATCAATCATCTAGCAACCTAGTACACATGCCACAAATATCAACACGGATCTTAGCTCAACGAGCTCACAAGGCAAATCCGGAATCCTCAGAAGTCTCCTACTTCGGCCTAATGATTGGCTCTCCAACCAATCACAGGACATCTCCGAGGGTCTTTCTCCCTCGGCCAATTGATCACTCAAAAACCGATCCCAAGGATGTCCGACACCCTCGAGGGTCTTTCTCCCTCGACCAATTGATTAACTATAAAGTCAATCCCAATGGGTGTCCTCAAGGGTCTCTTACCCTCGCTATAAATCTGGACTATCGGAGAGTACCCAAGTCCGGCTCTAAACTGGAAGGAATTGGTGTACTCACGAACATTAGCCCGGGAGCTCTCCGAACCGGCGACTAACGCGTGTCTTGCGCGCACACACATCTTTCTTTGCAACCGGCGTAAATGTGGGGCCTAGGTACAAACTACGCGGGCCACGCATGCCTAAGACTCGAAACGGTGTCACCGAACACAGAGGTGCGAGGCCCTCGGCACTCATCTCATGCGGCTTGTACCACCGACACGAAGCTAAGAACCGACCAAGGTAGGCTTGCACCGTTGGCGGGGTTCTGTAAAGACCCATCCCGAAAATGGAACTAAATCTAGGTCTTTACTCAAATGCAAATTTAAAACATAAAAGGACCCACTGTCGGTCTCGGATTAAAAACTTTTCAAACACATGAGCGGGAAAACAATCAAAACAAAGTAAACATTCATTAGGCAAAAACGAACCATTCAAATTAAAACGATGGATCGATCAAGATTTCCTTAAAAACATAAAAGTTCAAATCATAGTTTTCCCTACGGATCTAAGTCCAACTACATGCAAAATCCAAAACAAGTAAAATAAGACACGGCAGAGTGTCAAGCGAAGATCCATGATCTCCCACTCTCTCCGCTAGCCACCTCGGTGCTTGTCCCAAGTTACCTGTGGAAGAAACCACGATAAGGGTGAGTATAAACATACTCAAGTAAGAACCCCGACCGGGAGTGCGATACGATGCAATCTATCATCTAGCGACCTAGTACACATGCCACAAATATCAACACGGATCTTAGCTCAATGAGCTCACAAGGCAAATCCGGAATCCACGGAAGTCTCCTACTTCCGCCTAATGATTGGCTCTCAAACCAATCCCGGACATCTCCAAGGGTCTTTCCCCCTTGGCCAATTGATCAGCTCAAAAACCGATCCCAAGATGTCCGACACCCTCGAGGGTCTTTCTCCCTCGACCAATTGATTAACTCTAAAGTCAATCCCAATGGGTGTCCTCAAGGGTCTCTTACCCTCGCTATAAATCTGGACTATCGGGAGAGTACCCGAAGTCTGGCTCTAAACAAGAAGGAACTGGTGTACTCACGAACATTAGCCCGGGGGAGCTCTCCGAACCGGCTACTAACGCGTGTGCGCGCACACCGCATGCTCTTCTGCAACCGGCGTAAATGCGGGGGCCTAAGGGCAAACTACGCGGGCCGTATGCATGCCTAAGACTCGGAAACGGTGTCACCGATCACGAGAGGTCAGAGGCCCTCGGCACTCATCTGTGCAGCCTGTACCACCGACCTGAAGCTAAGAACCGGCCAAGGTAGGCTTGCACCGTTGGCAGGGTTCCGCTCTAGCAGGCTACAAACTAGGCTTATGCCAATGAGGTAGCTAATCCTCACCGGTTGGGGAAGCAAGGTACGTTATGCTTCGCTCTACTCCCGACCGGTGGGGACAAGGTACGTTATGTCCGCTCTCAGCCTCTAGATGAAGACAAACCCTATCATACTAGCTTAGACTACCAAGTACGTGATTCCTGGCTAACATCCACAAAGACATCTGTCATACATAGCCTAGCATGATACTACGAGCTTAAAGCAGGAATCTCAAGCATGCTGGAAGAACAAACCTAGCATGGCACTAACATGAACAAAAATGCAAAACATGCTAGCAAGAATTCAATCACTAGCTATCCTATCCGCTAACATGCTCATAAAGGTAAACAAGCATACAAGGCACAATTAAGAAAGCATAGCAGGGTCCACACAACCACGGTAGGAAGTCCTTACCTGGAAACAAGTGGAGAATAGCTATCACAACCAAAAAGACCCTCGAGCTTAATACGAACTCGAGCAACCTAGGCATAAATAAAGCATCCTAAGTAAATACATACAGCAGCCAGAAGCTTAGAAAACACAAAGGGATTGGTTCGGGAATTACCACCGAGAAGACACGGGCCTCGGCAGCAAGGAGGGTGGCTTGGGCGCCGCTGTGTGCGCGGCTGGGCGCCAGCGCTGGCGCTGGCGCTGGGCGCGCGCGGCACGTCGGCGGACGCGCAGGCGCCAGCGGCGTGTGCGGTGCGCAGCGCGACGCGAGCGCGAGCGAGCAGCTGGCCGGGTTGGCGCGCGGCGAGGTAGGTCGCGCGAGCGGCGGGCGCGCGCGCGCGCGGCGCGGCTGCGTTGCGGCAGGCGACCACGGCGGCGTCGAGCGACGCTTTGGCGGCTCTGGCGGCGACGTCGACGCCAGCGATGGGGTGCGACGGTGGGGCTTCGGTCGCGCAGCGTCAGCGATGGGTTGGCGGCGTGGTGCAGTGCGGTCGGTGCGGTGGGCGTGCGGGCGGTATGTGGCGGGGGTGGTGCGTGCGTGCGCTAGGGTGCGGGTGGCTCGGTGGTGGCTCGATGGTGTGGCTAGGGCTGCTCGGCTAGGGTTTTAGGAGAGAGAGAGAGAGAGAGAGAGAGAATGCGGCTAAGAGGGGAAAAATTAGGAGTTTCTTAATTTTCCTTCTTTTCCTTATTTTTAAATAGGTTAGGAGACCTAAATTCCTTTCCCAAGGCTTTTCTCTTACGGGTCCCGGCCAAATAAATTCTTTTTTTTTTTTTTTTTTCTTTTTATTTAAGACTCTTTTCTTAAAACTCCACATTCACCATTTAGGGCAAGGCTCAAATCCCAAAAGATTAAATTAATTTTCCAATTAATTTTGTTATTAACCGGGAAGGAAAACGGGGCCGTTACAGTTCCGCTCTAGCAGGCTACAAACTAGGCTTATGCCAATGAGGTAGCTAATCCTCACTGGCTGCCGGGGGAAAGCAAGGTACGTTATGCTTCGCTCTACTCCCGACCGGTGGGGACAAGGTACGTTATGTCCGCTCTCAGCCTCTAGATGATGACAACCCTACTACGCTAGCTAGATTATAGAGTAAACGATTCCTGGCTAAACATACATAAGCATCATCAATCATATATAACTTAGCATGCTACTACGAACTTAAAGCAGGAATCTCGGGCATGCTGGAAGAACAATCCTAGCATGGCACTAACATGTACAAACAATCAAACATGCTAGCAGGAATGCAATCACAAGCTGTCCTATCCACTAATCATGTTCATAAAAGTAAACATGCATAAAAGGCACAATCAGGAAAGCATCGCAGGGTCCACACAACCACGGTAAGAAATCCTTACCTGGGAATAAGTGGAAAAAGCTAACACGAGTCAAGCAAGACCCTCGAACTTTAAAACGAACTCGAGCAACCTAGGCATATCAAATAAAAACATCCTAAATAAAAATACAGCAGCCAGCAGCTTAAAATCGAAAAGGAAGAAGGCTCGAGGATTACCAGCCGAGAGGACACGGCTCTCGGCAGCAAGGGGCGCTGGGCGCTGAGCTCGGGTGCGCGGCAAGGCGAGCGGATGCGCAGGAGCGGGCGCGCGGCACGCAGCGTCTGACGCGCGGGCGCGCGCGGCGATCGGCTGCGAAGGCGATGCGCGAGCGAGCGGGCTCGCTGGGTTGGCGCGCGGGCGAGCGTCTGGATTGCTGGGCGTGACGCGCTGCAGGCGACGGGGCTGGGCGTCAGCGGACGGCGTCGGGCGGTGATGGGCTGCGACGGTGGGGCTTCACAGTTTGCAGCGCGCGCGATCGGGCGGCGTAGGCCGAGCGGTTCGGGCGGTGGCTCGGGCGGTGGTCTGCGTGCGGCGCAGGGGTGTCCATGGGGCAGTGTGGTGCGATGTGGCTGGGTGGTGCGGTGGGTGGTGCGGGTGGGGTGGTGCGGTGGGTTAGGGTGTTTGGCTCGATTTAGGTGAGAGAGAGAGAGAGAGATGCGGCTATGAGGGGAAAATTAGGGGTTTTCTTGATTTTCCTTCTTTTCCTTATTTTTAAATAGGTTAGGAGACCTAAATTCCCTTCCCAAGGCTTTTCTCTTGCGGGTCCCGGCTAAAGCAACTTTCTTTTCTTTTTCTTTTTAATTAAGACTCTTTTCTTAAAACCCCAAATTCACCATTTAGGGCAAGGTTCAAATCCCAAAAGATTCAATTAATTTTCCAATTAATTTTGCTATTAACCGGGATGGAAAGCTGGGCCGTTACATCTTTACAGTTGGTATCAGAGCTCAGAGTCATAGATTCTGTAGACTGACCTTTTGTTGTAGGTCGTTTTTCCATGATCATCAGCACTCCGACAGTCATCAGTTATGCCTAAGTTTACAGTTTTAGAAAAGGGTTAAGAATTTACAATACTTTTCATCTAGTGTATGCCTTGTTTAGTGTTGTGGAGCGGAGACGAGCAGGTTCTGACTCGTTGTTGGTTTGGGTACAGAGCACCATCATGCTAACTTCCCGCAGTGTAAGAAGTATGCTAGCAGCTAGTCAGAGTATCCAGATAGATTCAGATACCGCTGGGACATCGTTCCAGATGGAGGCAGAGATTAGACTCCCGTAGGCCACTCGTGGCCCAGTTGTTAGTTTTCCCCTAGAGAGAGCGTGGAGGTGATTTGCCCTTGAGTACCACTCCAGGAGAGGAGTTAACTATGGCTTTGCTCATGTTGATGCTTGTGGAGCAGGTTCCAGTGTGGACTAGCCTGGGTAGTTCAAGTGTTGATCTTGAACCTTAGCAGATTGTTGGTTGCCCAGAGAATGGCTGCAGCGTTAGTAGCCTCGAGGAGGATGTAGAGACATCGTTGTTCTCTTGTAAAATGTTGTTGTTTTGCAGCCAGTAAGTCGGAACCCTGTGGTTAAGGGTGCAGTGAGCAGTGTACCCATCGGACTTCATCCGTTGGTGGTTACCCCAGTTGTCTGGTAGAGTTGATGTAAAGACCAGACCCAAAAAGGGGTTCTAAATTAGGCCTTTACCTCAATTCATGCATTCAAAAGTTAAAGACAATATGCAAGAATGGTTTTCGGATTCTAAGTGAAAACTAAAACATACAAACACCCATTTAAAAGTCAATATAAAATTCCTGAAACCTGTCCCTGTTTCCAAGCACCTGTTCCAAGACAAATACATTTCCAAAACTCACTCTGATCAAAGGTTTTTTTAAAAACATTCAAAATTTTCCAATAGTTACAACAGTGCTATAATACGGAAAACAGTCAGAAAACAACCTAGGACTCCGTGCCCAACTACATGCATTCAGATGAAAATAAAACACAAAGAATCATAGACATAAACTCAGAGTTCGAACAACGGGTTTCCATGATCACAGCTCCTCCTCCAGCCATCTTGTCTCGCACCATGGTTACCTGTGGAAAACCACAAAATAGGTGTGAGTAACGAATTACTCAGTAAGAATCCCCAACCGGGGTACAATACGATATACATGGTCATCTAGCAGAAAGGTATGCAAGCTATGAATATAAACACAGAAGAGAGCACATAGATTAAATCCACACATAAACTTCGGATGCCATCTCAGGGTCTTACTCTAGAATAATCCACCTCATGATACGATCCTATACGAGAAACAAGTCTCGCCCTCAACCTGTCTACTGTCGATACGAAAGGTGCACTGACTCACAATCAAGAGGAGCTCTCTAGTCGGCGCTATAATGAGCGTATGCACGCACCACATGCTACTGCAAACCGTGGGGGGTGCCGGGTCTAGTGGCAAGTTGACCAGGTCATGTCACCATGCCTAACTAAATCTCTGGATCGGTGTCACTGACATAGGGGTGTGAGACCTGGACACGTGAACTATGTCAGCCTGAACCACCGCCCCTGAGGCTAAGGAACCGGCCATGGTAGCCTTACACCAGGAAGCGGTCCTTGCCCTAACAGGTGGCAATCAAGGGCTACTGTCGAACACGTTGAGGACGTGCCGACTGCGGGGGACAAGGCAATGCCATGTCATCATCCCGACCGTTGGGGCATTTAACAGTCTGCCACCCTCACCCAAGATTGCAGGGCCTACCGTTAGGGTTAGCTAAACCCTAACGGGGGATCAGGGACGGAGTACTGCCTCGTACGTCCCTGTCGTGGATGCAAGGTACTTTATGCATCCTGGCCCGGATGATGCTACCTATCTGAACTCTAAACTATAACATCAAAAGCAAACAATCCAATACGTGCTCAACAGATACAACGAACCTAGCATGATACTACGAAGCAAGAACAGATACGAGCATGCCAGAACGGAACAACCTAGCATGGACTAACATGAGAAACAACATAAGAAATCATGCAGTGGGGAATTCAGAACAGAGCACCTATCACTACACATGCTGATAAACACAAACAAGCATACAAATAGCAATCACATATAATATCACACGGCCCACACAACTCTGGTAAGAAATTCTTACCTTGGTCGGGAGGCAACTACACACAAGAATTCCTAAGCTGTGATCGATCCCGAGCTAGCTAATGAGAACCTAACAAGCACAACAATAATCAAAATCCATAGGCCTAAACATAATGAAACAAACAGGGCTCGGCTCGGGAGCACTCACACAGCACGGCTGAGGCGCGGACGAACATGCTGCATGGTCGGGGCTGCTGCTGGGCGGCAGGGCTGCGCGCGCGCGCGGACGGGCTGGCTGGGCGCAGGCGCACTGGCGCGGACACGCAGACACGATGGTGCGATGCAGCGCGAGCCGGCGCTTTGGCCGCGCGCGATGGCGGCATGCGCGCCGGGCGCTGGGCTACGCTGCGGTATCGGGCGCGCGGACAAGCGACACGACGCGGCACGGGCGCGCTGGCGTTGGGGCTTCTAGCGCGATAAGCTGCAAAGCTGGGCGACTGCGTCTGCGCGACGACGGCCGAGCGACACACCTCGCTTTGCGCGTCGGGCACTGGGCTGCTGCTGTTGCGACAAACTCGCTACTCGATCAAGCGTCTGCTGCTTGATGATGGATGGGGTTGGGTGCGATCGGCTAGGCTGCTTTGCTCGGTCAAATTCAGAATGCGACCAGTGTTTTTCTTCCCGTCTTCCGTATGCCCTAGGGGTAATTTAGTAATTTGGTCGGGCCGTCGGTCGTTTGTGTCTTTTCCAGCTACTAAAATTATTGGATGGTTTTGTAGGTTTTTGGAGGGGGTTTGTGGTTTGGTTTGAGCAAGGTTTGTTGCAAAAGTAAAAATAAAGGTAATTGTCTTTGCAGGGGTTTGAACCCGGTCTCCCGGAAGCTTGTAGAGAGGTGTGCCAATTGAGCCATTAGGTGCTCTTGTTGCTCTTTCTCGCATCACATCTTAGTTAACCTTGGATTTTGGAGTTTTGGTGCATTTGGTTAAATGAAATAGAATTAGGTTATTTCATCTTCTTCTCCAAAACATCTCTTGGCCGCCCAAGCTCTCCATCTCCATAGCCTTGCCGATTCCTCATCCTTGCATCTCCTTGGGTTCGATCATCATCATTCCGGTAGGTATTGATCTTCTTCTTCTTCTTCTCATCCGTTTGGTGTGCGTTTGGCCAAGTGAAAAGAGGTGTGTTGTGTGTGTTGTGTTGATTGCAACCCGAGTGTAGCCGAGCCAAAGAAGACAGACGCCATCATCGCCGATCGCTCGCCGCGTCCACCCGATCGCTCGCGACGCCCAGATCTGTCCCAGCCGGCCTTGCTGTTCGCCAGCAAAGACAGACGCCCATCGCCGATCGCTCGACGTCCAACCGATCGCCGCGACGCCCAGATCTGTCCCAGCGCCCTTGCCGCTGCTCGCCCGCCAGAAGACAGACGCCATCGCCGATCGCCGCGACGCGTCAAACCGATCGCTTCGACGCGCCAGAATCTGTCCCAGCGGCCTTGCGATTCGCCAAAGACAGAATCGCCCGATCGCCGCGCCAGAGGTCTCGCCAGCGCTCGCGCGCCCTCGCCGTGTCCGCTTGCCGAGCCGCTCGCCGCGCGCCGCCCAGACGAGCGCGCGCCGCGCGCGCCCTCCTGAAGCCGCTCGCCGCGCCGCCAGACGTTCGCGCGCCGCGTCGTCCTGCCGGCCGCTTGCCGTGTCCGCCACGCGACGCGCGCCAGCGCGCTGCGCGCCCAGACGCCTTCCGCCGCGCGCGCGCGCCCTCGCTGCCGTGCCGCGCGGCAGCGCGCAGCGCCACTTGCCCTGCTGCGCTTACTTGCCAGACCCCAAGCTCGTGTCGTCGCGCGCGTGAGTTCCCGAGCCGAGCTTGCTCGTTCTATTGTTGTTTAGATATTTTAGATGCTGATTATTGTTGGTTTGTTAGGTTCCCGCTCGCTAGCTCGGGTTTGTTCCGCAGCTTAGGATTTGTGTGTAGAAGCCTCCCAACCAAGGTAAGGATTTCTTACCGGAGTTGTGTGGGCCTGCGGTATATTTGTGATTGTTGTTTTGTATGCTGTGTATGATTACTAGCATGTTTATCTCTAGGTGCTCGCTCAATTCTGATCGCATGAACTCTTGTATTGTTTCTCATGTTAGTCCATGCTAGGTTGTTCCATTCTAGCATGTTCGATATCTGTTCTTGCTTCGTAGTATCATGCTAGGTTCTTTGTATCTGATGAGCACGTATTGGACTGCATTGATTGAATCGTTATTATTGTTAAGGTTTAGAATTGAGGTAGATAGAATCATCCGGCCCGATGCATAAAGTATCTTGCATCTATGGCAAGGACGTTCGAGACGATTCTCCGTCCTGGACCCCGTGAGGGGATTAGCTATCCCAACCGGTAGGCCCCGCAATCTTGGGTGAGGGTGGCGGATCGTTAAATGCCCCAACGGTCGGGATGATGACTTGGCATTGCCTCGTCCTGGCGATCGGCACGTCCTCGGCGTGTTCGGCCGTAGCCCTTGATTGCCACTGTTAGGGCAAGGACCGCTTCGGTGTAAGCCTACCACGACCGGTTCCTTAGCCTCAAAGTGCGGTGGTACAGCCGACATAGTTCACGTGTCTGTGTCTCACACCCCTATGTCGGTGACACCGATCCGGAGATTTAGTTAGGCATGGTGATCGAACACGGCAGCTTGCCACTAGACCCGCCCCTGAGTTTGCGGTAGCATGCGGTGCGCGCGCTACGCTCATTACAACATACCGATCGGAGAGCTCCTCGGGATCTTGAGCTAGTGCACCTTTCAGACGACAAAGAGATGAGCCGTGGCCGACTTGTTGTTCCCGTAATAGCGCTTAGTGTGTTGTGGTATTTCCGGACTAAGACCCGAGTTGGCATCCGAGGTCCAAGTGTGGACTTAGCTATGTGCTCCGCTCTGTGTTTGTACTCATAGCTTGCATACATTCTTCTAGATGATCATGTATATCGTATTGTACCCCTGGTTGGGGATTCTTCTTGGGTAATTCGTTACTCACCCTTATTCTCGTGGTTTTCCACGGTAATCAAGCGGGAGACAGGATGGTCGATGGAGGAGCTGTGATCATGGAATCCTTTGTCATCTCTCGATTATTCTATTCTATTTATCATGACTCTTGACTTTTGTTATTTCCACTGAATGCATGTAGACGGGCACAGCCCCGTGGATGTTTTCTTACGTTTTATGGATTCCAAAGATATTTATACTTGTGGATTGTTTTAATGGTTTAAATAAATCTCTGATCGTGAGTATGCTTTTAGAAATGTATGTTTTGGTTGTTGAA
This sequence comes from Sicyos edulis, assembly GCA_036507275.1. Lineage (NCBI taxonomy): Eukaryota > Viridiplantae > Streptophyta > Magnoliopsida > Cucurbitales > Cucurbitaceae > Sicyos > Sicyos edulis. The sequence continues at coordinate 21,962,337 of CM071855.1, read as the reverse complement.
TGTTTCTGCTTTTTACTTGGGATCCAAATGTATTTTTCTTAATATCTTTTATTTTCACTACATGCATTGGGGTAAAGGCCCATTTAGAGCCCCTTTTGGGTCGGGTCTTTCTGATTGGTATCGAGCTCGAGTCATAGATTCTGTAGACTCGACCTTTGTTGTAGGTCGTTTTCCATGATCATCAAGACTCAGACGGTATCATCAGTACGCCTAGATTTATTGTTTTAGAAAGGAAAAGGGTTAATAATTTACAATACCTATCATCTAGTGTATGCCTTGTTTGGTGTTGTGGAATGGTGACAGTGTGTTTTGATTCGTTGTTGGTTTGGATGTAGATCGCCAAATGCGATCCACTCCCGCATCGGAGAGGAGGTTCGAGAGCGGTCGAGGTATCGTGGATCGGATTCGATATCGCAGGACATCGTCCCAAGCCGACATCGATGGCATTCCACCAAAGAGCTCCTCTCCTCGTTACGCCTAGAGCGGGCGTTGAGGCGATCGAGCGCCGTGAGATCGCTCCCTGGAGCAGAGTTTGCCGAGTCTATGAGGGCTTTTATGGTCAGCATGTTGAGTGACCAGAGGGCGAGACCTGTGCCTTGTTGGCGCCAAGCAATGGAAGAGTCCCGAGCCCAGATCGAGCAAAAACTGACTCGATTGGTTCAAAGAGCTCAGAGCTCCTCCAGCCTCCTCGGAGCAAGTAGCCCCAGAGGCGAGATATGGCGGAGGGTGCCGAGGAATTGGGTAGGTGGTGAAGGATTTTGTGAAGTGGAAGCCCGAGAAGTTTGATGCCACCGGTGATGCGTTATCAGCAGCAGCGTGTGGATTGCCCATTTGGAGTACACCTTCCCGATCATGGTGTGCCCCGATATTCAGAGGCCGAGATGTGCGGCTCATGTGCTAGGAGGCACAAAGCGAGATGGTGGTGGGAGTCCACCTTGAGCGAGAGACCACCGGGTCTCCCACCCGCTACTTGGGAGTTCTTCAAGGCCGAGTTCAAGGTAAAGTTCATCGCTGATGAGGCTCGGGAGAAGATGGTGGAGCTCTTCCAGAACACAAAGCGGCGTTTCGATTCCATCGAGGAATATGAGCGCAAGTTCTCGTGAGTATGGATATTTTGCTCCTCGCTTGATTGCCACCCCGCAGTCAAGATTCGGAAGTTCATATCCGGATTGAGGCGGGTGTTTCCCGTGATGTCGTGGCTCGTGCCCCGACACTTATGCTAGGGCATCCCGATTAGCCACGATCTATAATGGGAAGTATCCTGCTTGAGCGGGTTGTTGCCGCCTCTGTTCATCCGTCCCAAAGAGCACTGTGGGGGCGTAAGAGGAAGTTTGACTTTTCGGGGCGGCGGCGCGCCGCCAAGGGCGATTCGAAGCAGAGATCGTGGAGAGCTCCACCCGTTTCACAGCCGACAGCAGGGAGGACCCGTGCGAGTTCCCGCTTGTGCCACTTGTGGGAAAGTCCACGCCGAGCTGTCGGCTGGACCTAGATTGTGCTTCCGTTGTGGTAGAGAGGGTCACATGGCCCGTTTTTGTGATCACCCGGCTATGGCGGCTCGGCCAATGCAGCGCAGCAGCAGGTCGAGTGTTTGCTACGACCCGTCAGAGGCCGAGCGTCACGGATGCCGCCGCGGCAGGTGCGCTTCTTGTTTTAGATCACCGCGCATTTGTCTTGTTTGATTCTCGGTTCTACGCATTCATTTGTATCTGTGTTGTTTCTTGAGCATGCTAAGTTGAGGCTAGAGCCTCTAGGTTTTGAGTTATCTGTTGCAACTCCTTCGGGAGTTAGTATGTTAGCTAGAGATAAAATTAAGGATGGCCGGATCGAGATATCCGGAGAGTTGCTTGTAGCCACACTCATAGTTCTCGCCTATGAGTGGTTTTGATGTGATTCTTGGTATGGAGTGGTTAGTCGCTAACCACGCGTTGATTGATCGCCACCGGAAAGAAGTAGTGTTCAGCGCCGCCGCCCCGTCGCCCAAATTTTTAAGTTTCGTGGAGTCCAGGGTGGAGTTTGCCCGCCGATGGTGTCACCGTGAAAGCTCGTCGTTTGCTAGCTCATGGAGCTTGGGGCTATCTAGCCAAGTTGTGCGGGAAGAGCCGCCCCTCGCTGTGCTGTTGATCGTGCACCGCCGTGCGGCAGGAGTTCGCGGATGTGTTTCTGAGGAGTTACTGGGGTTGCCCCAAAGAGAGAGTTGACTTCATTATTGAGCTCGAGCCGTGGACCCTCCCTATCTCGAAGGCTCCGTGACGCATGGCGCCAGTGAGTTAAAGGAAGATTGATTCAGCCAGGAGATGTTAGACCGAGGGTTCATCCGCCCAAGTGTGTCCCCGTGGGAGCACCGATTCTGTTTGTGAAAAAGAAGGATGGTTCTATGCGCTTATGTATTGATTACCGCGAGCTTAATAAGGTGACAAAGTGAAGAATAAGTATCCGCTGCCCCGTATCGATGATTTGTTCGATCGGCTTCAGGGAGCTTCAAGTGTTCTCCAAGATAGATCTCGAGATCCGGTTACCATCGATTCTGGATCGGGGATGCCGACATTCCTAAGATGCCTTTCGTGTCTAGATATGGTCACTATGAGTTTGTGGTCATGTCGTTTGGTTTGACCAATGCCCCACCGCGTTCATGGACATGATGGATAGGGTGTTCAAATCTTTTTGGACAACTTCGTCATCGTGTTCATTGACGATATTCGATTTATTCGAGGTCTAAAGAAGACCATGCAGAGCATTTGAGGCGAGTATTGGCAGCGGCTTTGAGGGAAAACCACTTTATGCGAAGTTTTCCAAATGTGATTTCTGGTTGGAGCAGTGGCCTTCCTAGGCCACGTAGTTTCGAGAGATGGTATAGCCGTGGACCCCGCGAAGATTGAGGCCGTGAGTTCATGGGCCAAGCCGACTTCGATTCTGCCGAGATTCGCAGCTTTCTGGGTTTGGCAGTTACTACCGTCGGTTCGTCAAGACTTTTTCTCTATAGCCTCGCCCCTCACTCGTCCGACGAGGAAGGGTGTCGAGTTTGTTTGGGACAAAGCAGTGTGATGAGAGCTTTGCCGTGCCTCAAGCGTAGTTTGACTTCAAAGACTGTTGTTGGCGATCCGGAGGGGACAGTGGTTTCGTGGTCTCTGATGATGCTTCCAAGTTTGGATTAGGTTGTGTGTTGATGCAAAGACGGAAGGTCATTGCCTATGCTTCCCGTCACCAAGCCGTATGAGCGAGAACTACCCGACTCATGATATGGAGTTGGCAAAGCAGATGGTGTTTGCAATCAAGATTTGGAGGCATTACATGCGGTGAGCGGATTCGAGATGTTTACCGATCACCGAGCCTCAAGTATCTGCTTACTCGAAGGAGTTGAATATGAGGCAGAGGAGATGGTTAGAGCTGGTAAAGGATTATGATCATGAGATTTTGTACCACCCGGTAAAGCCAATGTAGTGGCCGATGCTTTGAGCAAAAGACGTCGCACTCTGCGGGCGTTGTTGAGTTCCCACCGGTTTGCAGAGAGAGTTCGAGCGGGCGAGGTTGCGATGTTGTTGGGAGAGGTTACCGCTGGTAGCTCGATTGACTGCTCACCGTGGCGATCGATTCGCGGATTATAGACACCAGCTTGGGTGACCCGCGCACTTAAGAGATTGGTTGACAGAGTCGATCTTGACGGTGACTTTGACTTTGTGTATTCACCAGCAAAGGGTTGACTTATAGAGGCCGGTTGTGTGTTCCGGCATTGCGGTGTTGCGCAGCGAGTTGCTCTCGAGGCCCACAGCCCCTTTTTGCTTGGCACCCCTGGGTACCAAGATGTATCGGGACCTTAAGCGCACCTTCCGTGGATGGGAATGAAGAGATGTGGCGGCGAGTTGTCGGTCACCTGTCTCACTTGTCGCCAAGTGAAGGCACCTAGGCGAGGCCACCGGTTTGTTGCGACCATCGAGTGTACCCAGTGGAAATGGGAAGAGATCTCTATGGACTTTATATCCGGTTTGCCAAGGACTCCGAGGAAGTTCTCTCAGATTTGGGTGATAGTCGACCGTTTGACCAAGAGCGCACACTTCATTCCCTGTAGAGACACTTATACCGTGGAACAAAGGCGCAGCTTGTTTTTGGAGCGATCATCCGTTATCATGGTGTGCCGGTGAGGATTGTGTCCGATCGTGACTCGCGGTTCACTTCTCGTTTCGGAGAGCGCTCCGAAAGGGTTTGGGCACGAGTGCAATTTCAAAGATGACTTTTCACCCTCGAGACGGATGGTCGATCGAGAGAGTGAATCGATTCTCGAGGATATGTTGAGGGCTTGTGTGTTGGATTTCCCGAGCAATTGGGACCATGATTCAGATTTCTTGATGGAGTTTGCCTATAACAACGATTACGATCGACGATTCGGATATGGCTCCATTCGAGGCATTGTATGGTAAGCGTTATCGGTCCCGTGTGTTCGGGAAGAGGTTGGTGATAGACGTGTTTTGGGTCCCGAGTTACTGCGCTTGACCAATGGTGCAAAGTCACGTAAGATTAGAGCTCGTATGTTGACCGCTCGAGAGCGAGCGAGAAGTTACGCCGATGTTCGCGTCGAGATTTGGAGTTTGAGGTTGGTCGCATGTGTTCCTTAAGGTCGCTCCGATGCGAGGTGTTCTGAGGTTTGGTAAGCGTGGGAAGTTGAGTCCCCGATTTGTTGGTCCGTTTGAGATCCTAGAGAGGATTGGCGAGTTGCTTACCGGTTAGCCCTACCTCCGTCACTACTCGGTGTATAGTGTTTTTCATGTATCGATGTTGAGGCAAGATATGCCTGACCCGTCGCACATTGTGGACTTTGAGCCTTTGCAAATGAATGAGGATTTGAACTTCGAGGAGAAGCCGGTGAGGATCCTTGCCTTTGAGACCAAGACGTTGCGTAATCGCGAGATTCGTTTGGTAAAGGTTCGATGGAAGAGTCGGGGTTCGAGGAAGCCACTTGGGAGCGGGAAGACGAGATGAGATTGCATTACCCCGAGTAAGCTTGTCTTAAGGACTTTCGAGGACGAAAAGTCATAAAAAGGAGGAATATTGTAACGACCTCGTGTTTTTCTTCCCGGTCTTCCGTGTATGCCCTAGGGGTAATTTAGTAATTTGGTCGGGCCGTCGTGGTCGTTTGTGTCTTTCCAGTTACTAAAATTATTGGATGGTTTTTGTAGGTTTTGGAGGGGTTTGTGGTTTGGTTTGAGCAAGGTTTGTTGCAAAAGTAAAAATAAAGGTAATTGTCTTTGCAAATGGGGTTTGAACCCGGTCTCTGGGAAGCTTGTAGAGAGGTGTGCCAATTGAGCCATTAGGTGCTCTTGTTGCTCTTTCTCGCATCACATCTTAGTTAACCTTGGATTTTGGAGTTTTGGTGCATTTGGTTAAATGAAATAGAATTAGGTTATTTCATCTTCTTCTCCAAAACATCTCTTGGCCGCCCAAGCTCTCCATCTCCATAGCCTTGCCGATTCCTCATCCTTGCATCTCCTTGGGTTCGATCATCATCATTCCGGTAGGTATTGATCTTCTTCTTCTTCTTCTCATCCGCTTGGTGTGCGTTTGGCCAAGTGAAAAGAGGTGTGTTGTGTGTGTTGTGTTGATTGCAACCCGGTAGAGTGTAGCCGAGCCAGCAAGAAGACAGATCGCCCATCGCCGATCGCCGCGACGTCCACCCGATCGCTTCGCGACGCCCAGATCTGTCCCAGCTGCCTTGTTCGCCCGCCAAAGAAGACAGATCGCCCATCGCCGATCGCTCGCCCGTCACCGATCGCTTTCGCCGCGCCCAGATCTGTCCCAGCCGCCTTGCTGTTCGCCAGCCAAGCAAGAGACAGACGCCCGCCGCCGATCGCTCGCCGTCGGCCGACCGCTTTCGCCGACGCCCAGATCTGTCCCAGCCCTTGCGCTTCGCCAGCGAAGACAAATCGCCCGATCGCTCGCGCCAGAGGTCCTCGCCAGGCGCTTACGCGCCCTCGCCGTGTCCGCTTGCCGAGCTCCGCTCGCCGCGCGCGCCGCGCCGCGAGCGTTCGCCGCGCGCGCGTCCTGAAGCCGCTGCTCGCCGCGCCGCCGCCGCGAGCGTTCGCCGCGCGCGCCCTCGCTGCCGAGCCGCTTGCCGTGTCCATCGCATCGCGCGCCGGCGCCACGCGCCGCTTGCGCGCTCGCCGCGCGCCGCGCGCCCTGCTGTCAGGCGTGCCGGTAGCCAAGCCGGCAAGGCGTCCTTGCTGCCGTGCTACGCCCAGCTGCCACCCCCTAAGCTCGTGTCGTCGCGCCGCGTGAGTTCCCCTTGAGCCGAGCTTGCTTGTTCTATTGTTGTTTAGATATTTTAGATGCTGATTATTGTTGGTTTGTTAGGTTCCCGCCGCTAGCTCGGGTTTGTTCCATGACTTAGGATTTGTGTGTAGAAGCCTCCCAACCAAGGTAAGGATTTCTTACCGGAGTTGTGTGGGCCCTGCGGTATATTTGTGATTGTTGTTTTGTATGCTCGTATGATTACTAGCATGTTTATCTCTAGGTGCTCGCTTGCAATTCTGATCGCATGAACTCTTGTATTGTTTCTCATGTTAGTCCATGCTAGGTTGTTCCATTCTAGCATGTTCGATATCCGCTTTGCTTCGTAGTATCATGCTAGGTTCTTTGTATCCGATGAGCACGTATTGGACCGCATTGATTGAATCGTTATTATTGTTAAGGTTTAGAATTGAGGTAGATAGAATCATCCGCCCGATGCATAAAGTATCTTGCATCTATGGCAAGGACGTTCGAGACAGTTTCTCCGCCCTTGGACCCGTGAGGGATTAGCTATCCCAACCGGTAGGCCCCGCAATCTTGGGTGAGGGTGGCGATCGTTAAATGCCCCAACGGTCGGGATGATGACTTGGCATTGCCTCGCCCCCGGCGATCGGCGCGTCCTCGGCGTGTTCGGCCAGAGCCCTTGATTGCCACTGTTAGGGCAAGGACCGCTTCGGTGTAAGCCTACCACGACCGGTTCCTTAGCCTCAAAGTGCGGTGGTACAGTGACATAGTTCACGTGTCCGTGTCTCACACCCCTATGTCGGTGACACCGATCCGAGATTTAGTTAGGCATGGTGGCCGAACCGGGCGGCTTTGCCACTAGACCCCAGCACCCCCGTTTGCGGTGCGCATGCGGTGCGCGCTTACGCTCATTACAACGCCGACCGAGAGCTCCTCGGGATCTTGAGCTAGTGCACCTTTCGTATCGACGATGAGAGATGAGCCGAGGCCGGGACTTGTTCCCGTATATAGCGCGTTTAGTGTGTTGTGGTATTTCCGGACTAAGACCCGAGAGTTGGCATCCGAGGTCCAAGTGTGGACTTAGCTATGTGCTCCGCTCTGTGTTTTGTACTCATAGCTTGCATACATTCTTCTAGATGATCATGTATATCGTATTGTACCCCGGTTGGGGATTCTTCTGGGTAATTCGTTACTCACCCTTATTCTCGTGGTTTTCCACGGGTAATCAAGGCGGGAGGCAGGATGGTCGATGGAGGAGCCGTGATCATGGAATCCTGCTTTGTCATCTCTCGATTATTCTATTCTATTTATCATGACTCTTGACTTTTGTTATTTCCCAGAATGCATGTAGACGGGCACAGAGCCCCAGGATGTTTTCTTACGTTTTATGGATTCCAAAGATATTTATACTTGTGGATTGTTTTAATGGTTTAAATAAATCTCGATCGAGTATGCTTTTAGAAATGTATGTTTTGGTTGTTGAATGTTTCTGTTTTTACTTGGGATCCGAAATGTATTTTTCTTAATATCTTTTATTTTCACTACATGCATTGGGGTAAAGGCCCATTTAGAGCCCCTTTTGGGTCGGGTCTTTACAGCTGCTCGGCAGGGTTTCTTGGCTGGCCGAGACGACAGTCGGTGGGGCTCTCGGGAGAAGACTAATGCAAGGGGCTTGAGAGAAGAGGGTTGGGCAGCCAAGGTTGATTTGGAGAAGAAACAACAACCCTAATTTCTTTTCTTTTAATCAAATGCACCAAAACCCCAAGATCTCAAGGCTAACTAAGATATGTCGCGGAAAGAGCAACAAGAGCAACTTGAGGCTCAACCGGCAACGACACACAACTGAACTCCCAGACCACCTGGGTTCGAAACCCAAGTGCTTCACTTTATTTCTCAATTTTTCTTTTGCAACTCACCATGCCCCAAACACATCCACAAAGCATCAAAATCCTACTGAAGACCAACCAATAATTTTAGCAACTGAAAAAGACATAAACGGCCCTGACGGCCCGACCAAATTACCAAAATACCCCTAGGGCATACCTCGAAGACCGGGATGAAAACCTGGGCCGTTATAATATTCCCTCCTCTTTATGACTTTCGTCCTCGAAAGTCCTTAAGACTGAAACAGCTCACGATAATGCAATCTCATCTCGTCTTCTCGCTCCCAAGTGGCTTCCTCAGAACTCTGACTCCTCCACTGAACTTTTACCAACCGGATCTCTCGATTACGCAACGTCTTAGTCTCAAAGGAAAGAATCCCCACTGGCTTCTCCTCGAAGCTCAAATCCACATTGTAAGAACCCGACCCAAAATACGGTCCTAAACCTAGGTTCTCACTCAGAATACAAGTTAAATACTTCATCAAGCGGTTTAGTGCTCATATTTAAAACCTTTCAAAACATTTGAGAACGGGGAACACTTAAAACATAAACAACAAACTTCATTTAAGCAAAACCAACAAAGTAAAACAAGCTCAAGCGGTGTTTATAAAAACATACAAAACAGTTTAAACAACTTTTAAAAACGTCCCCCTAGGACTCCTGTCCGTCTACATGCTGAACAAATTATGTAAACAATAAATGACAGAGTGCCGACGGCTCCCGTGATCAATCAGCTCCCTCCGCTAGCAGTCCCGGTGTTGTCCCAAGTTACCTGATGGAAAAACCACATAAATAAGGGTGAGTATAAACATACTCAGTAAGAATCCCCAACCGGGGTACAATACGATACATCATTCATCTAGCACCCTAGTATACATGCAAACAGTTACCAGCACAGATCATAGCTCAACGAGCTTACAAGGCAGAATCTGGAATCCTCGGAAGTCTCCTACTTTCGGCCTAATGATTGGTTCTCATAACCAATCCCGGGACATCTCCGAGGGTCTTTCTCCCTCGGCCAATTGATCAGCTCAAAAACTGATCCCAAAGGATGTCCGACACCCTCGAGGGTCTCTCTCCCTCGACCATATGATTAGCTCAAAAGCCAATCCCAATGGGTGTCCTCAAGGGCCTCTTACCCTCGCTAATAAATCTGGACTATCGGGAGAGTACCCAAGTCCGGCTCTAAATCGGAAGGAATCGTGTGTACTCACGAACATTAGCCCGGGGAGCTCTCCGAACCGGCGCCTAACGCGTGTGTGTGCGCGCACCGCACCGCATCTTCTTTGCAACTGCGTAAATGTGGGGCCTAGGTACAAACTATGCGGGCTGGGCACGCATGCCTAAAGACTTGGAAGCGGTGTCACCAACACGAGAGTGCGAGGCCCTCGGCACTCATCCATGCACAGCACTGCACCACCGACTGAAGCTAAGAACCGCCAAAGCAAGCTTGCACCATTGGCGTGGTTCCGCTCTAGCAAAGCTACAAACTAGGCTTATGCCGATGTGGTAGCTAAATCCACGTCGGCTGCCGGGGAAGCAATGTACGTTATGCTTCGCTCTACTCCGATCGTGGGGGACAAAGTACGTTATGTCCGCTCTCGCCTCTCGGATGATGACAAACCCTACTATACTAGCTAAGAGTACAAAATAAGCGATTCTGGCTAAACATACACATCAACATCAATCACACATAACCTAGCATGATACTACGAACTTAAAGCAGGAATCATAAGCATGCTGCAAGAACAAACCTAGCATGACACTAACATGTACAATCAGGCAAACATGCTAGCAAGAGATCAAACATAGCTGTCCTATCACTATCATGCTCATAACAGTCAACAAGCATACAAAGCACATCATGATAATATCGCAGGGTCCACACAACCACGGTAAGAAATCTTTACTTGGAAACAAGCAGAATTACGTATCATATAACAACCAAGCGACCCTCGAGCTTCTAAGCGAACCCGAGCAACCTAAGCATTTAATAAAAACACCTAAGTAAATAAATCAGCAGCGAACAGCTTAAAGCCCAACGGAGAAAAGACTCGAGAATTACCGATCGAGAAGACAGAAGGCCTCGGCCCAACCCGCACGCAAGGCAAGCCGGCTCGGCAAAGCGGCGGCAGTGTGGCGGCGGGCGTCTTTGGCGCTGGCAGCGACGTCGCAGCAGGTACACGGGCTGGCGCAGGTGAGCGAACGCGCTAGAACGGGCGCGCAGGCGAGCGGTACGGGCGAGACGTCGGGTCTGCGAGGACGGAGCGCGGGCGACACGTCTGAGCGGCAGTGAGCGGAGCGGTGCAGGGCGCTGCTGGGCGGCAGAGTGGTGGGTCGATCGCGTGCCTTTGCTGGCCGGGCGATGCGATCTGGCCGAGCGATCGGGCGGCTTTGGTGCGGAGCGGCCGGGCATGGGCCAGGCGATCGATCTGCGGGGTGGGTGGGCAAGGGCATGCGGTGAGTGGCTCGGGTGTGGTGGCTCGGTTGGGGTTGGTGCGGCTAGGGCTTGGGGGGGGGAGAGAGAGAGAGAGAGAGAGAGAGAGAGTTGCAAAACAAGGGGAAAGGGATTTTCTTGATTTTCTTTCCTTTTCCTAATTAAAATGGGCCCAAAATCCCTTCACAAGGCTTCCTCTATCTAGACCCGGGAGAAGCAAACTTCCTTTTTAATTAAAACCCATTTTCTACAAATTCCCAATTCACCATTTAGGGCAAGGGTTCAAATCCCAATGGAAGCACTCAAATAACAATTAATTTTGCCAAAATCTAAATTACCTCCAAACTTCCTGTAACGGCCCAGTTTCTATTTCGGTTACCTAGGTGATTTCGGGTCATTATTCGGATGTTCGGATGGGCCGTTAGAGCTATTTTAACCCTTAGAGGTATTTTTGCCCCCGGTCAGGGTTTTGAGGATTTTCAAGATTTCAGGGCCTTTCCTGCCTTTGTTGAGGCTTGATTGATGTTGGTTGCAAGACCCAAGGAGTTTGGGTTAGTTGATTAGAAGTTCGGAGACATTCCAGTTAATAGCAAAATTAATTGGAAATTAGTTGGTCCATTGGGGTTTGAACCCTTGCCCTAAAATGGTGAATTTGGAGTTTTAGAAAAGAGTTTTAGTTAAAAAGAAAAGAACTTCTTTAGCCGGGAACCGCAAGAGAAAGCCTTGGGAAGGGAATTTTAGGAAAAAGAAAAAAATTAGGGAAAACCCTCTTTGTTCCCTTGGTAGTCTCTCTCTCTCTCTCTCTCTCTCTCTCTCTCCTAAAAAACCGAGCCACCCTAACCCAGCCGCACCACCCAGCCGAGCCACCCCAGCCACACCGCACCACACTTGCTTGCCGCTCACCCGACCATCACGCCGCCCGACCGCACTGTGCCGCTCAGCCCTTGCCTAGCCCAGCCGCTCGCTGTGCAGCAGCCCAGACCCCATTGCCGCCACGCCAGCAGCACCACCCGACGTCGCTCGCGGCCGCCCAGCTCTGCATCGCACTGAGCCTCACCCAGCAGACCCGACGCTCGCCCGCGCGCCGTCCCAGCGAGCCCGCTCGCTCGCGCGTGGCCTCCGCAGCCCGATCGCCCGCACATCGCCCCGCCGTCGGGCGTCGTCGTGCGCCGCCTCGCTCTGCGCGTTACTGCTTGCCGCGCGCCCGCGCTCCGGTGTGTCCGTCGCGCGCGTCGTGCGCCCGCCGCCAGCGCCAACGTCCTGCGCTGCACCAACAAAGACCCCAAACTCGCTTTGCTGCGAGAGCCCGTGTCCTCTCGGTTGGTAATTCTCGAGCCTTTTCCTTTAGATTTTTAAGGCTGCTGTCAGTATATTTAATTAGGATGCTTTTATTATGCCAAGGTTGCTCGGGTTCGCTTTAAAGCTCGAGTGTCATTATTTGATTGTGAAAGTTATTTCTGCTCGTTTCCAGGTAAGGATTTCTTACCGTGGTTGTGTGGACCCTGCGATGCTTTCTTGATTGTGCCTTATATGCATGTTTACTTCTACGAACATGATTAGTGGATAGGACAGCTTGTGATTGCATTCTTGCTAGCATGTTTGCTGTTTGTACATGTTAGTGCCATGCTAGGATTGTTCTTCCAACATGCTTGAGATCCCTGCTTTAAGTTCGTAGTATCATGCTAGGTTATGTGTGATTGATGTTGATATGTATGTCTAGCCAGAATCGGTTATTTTGTACTCCTAGCTAGTATAGTAGGGTTTGTCATCATCCGCAGGCCGAGAGCGGACATAACGTGCTTTGTCCCCACCGATCGGGTGTAGAGCGAAGCATAACGTACATTGCTTCCCCTGACAATGGTGTGGATTTAGCTACCACATCGGCATAAGCCTAGTTTGTAGCTCGCTAGAGTGGAACCACCGCCAGCGGTGCAAGCCTCGCCTTGGCCGGTTCTTAGCTTCAGTGCGGTGAGTACAGCCGCATGGATGAGTGCCGAGGGCCTCTCACTCACTGTGTTCGGTGACACCGCTTTCCGAGTCTTTAGGCATGCGTGCTGGCCGCGTAGTTTGTACTTAGGCCCCACATTTACGCCGGTTGCAGCGGCATGCGGTGTGCGCGCCACGCAGCGTTAGTCGCCGGTTCGGAGAGCTCCCCAGCTAATGTTCGTGAGTACACCGATTCCTTCCGCTTTAGAGCCGACTTGGTACTCTCCATAGTCCGTTTGTTGTTAGCGAGGGTAAGAGGCCCTTGAGGACACCCATTGGGATTGGCTTTTGAGTGATCATATGGTCGAGGAGAAAGACCTCGAGGGTGTCGGACATCTTTGGGATCGGTTTTTTAGTGATCAATTGGCCGAGGAGAAAGACCCTCGAGATGTCCCGGATTGGTTATGAGAGCCAATCATTAGGCGGAAGTAGGAGACTTCCGAGGATTCCAGATTCTGCCTTGTAAGCTCGTTGAGCTATGATCCGTGTTGGTAATCGCTTTTGCATGTATACTAGGGTGCTAGAAGATTGATGTATCGTATTGTACCCGGTTGCTTGGAGATTCTTCTTGAGTATGTTTATACTCACCCTTATTTCTCGTGGTTTTCCACTGTAACTTGGGGGCAAAGACTGGACGGCTAGCGGAGGGAGCTGATTGATCATGGGAGTCGCCACCACTCTGTCTTTTATTGTTTGCATAATTGTTCAGCATGTAGACGGACAGGAGTCCTAGGGGGACGTTTTTAAAAGTTGTTTAAATTGTATTGTATGATTTTATAAACACTGGCCAGGCTTGTTTTACTTTGTTGGCTTTGCTTAAATGAAGGTTGTTGTTTATGTTTTAAGTGTCCCCGCTTTTAAATGTTTTGAAAGGTTTTAAATATGAGCACTAAACCGCTTGATGAAGTATTTAACTTGCATGCTGATGTAGAACCTAGGTTTAGGACCAAATTTTGGGTCGGGTTCTTACACTTCCAAACAACTTGCCCAAACTTCTTGGGTCTTGCAACCAGCAACCACCAAGCTTCGACTAAGGCAGGAATGTCCCTGAAATCCTGAAAATCCACATACCCGGCCCCGGGGAGCAAAAGACCAAAATACCCCTAAGGGTTAAAATAGCTCTAACGGCCCATCCGAACATCAGAATAATGAACCAGAAACACCTGGGAAACCGAAATAGAAAACTGGGCCGTTACACTCATTCAGCTGCAAAGGCTCAAAGTCCACAATGAGCGATGGGTCCGACACACTGCCTCAACATCGATACATGAGAACACTACACACGGCTAACAATGACGGGGAAAAGCTAACCAATATGCAACCCTGCCAATCCTCTCGAGAATCTCAAATGGTCCAACAACCAAGGACTCCACTTCCCTCGCTTTACAAACCTCAACATACCTCGCATCGGTGAAACCTTAAAAACACGCACTGTCCAACCTCAAACTCTAAAACTCGACGCCGAACATCGGCGTACCTCTTCTTCCTGCTCTGAGCTGACACAAACGAGCTCTAATCTTCTGCACTGCACTCCTGGCCAACTGCAACAACTCAAGACCCAAAAACTGACGGCCACCAACCTTTTCTCACAACAATAGAAACCTGCAACATTTATCATACAACGCCTCAACGGAACCATAAGAACTAACAGCTGGGAATTGCTACCCAAGGCAACCTCATAAAACCAACACTGGTCTCCCACTGCCTAACCACGGAAACACCAACTCGCATCAAGTTCTCAAGGATCTGGCTCACTCTTCCCCAAAAGACCATCGGTCAGAGGGTGAAAACACTACAGGAACTGCACTCGGCTCACAAGCCTCTACGAACGCTCTCCAGAACCACGGTTGTAACGACCCAGGTTTTTCTTCCCGGTCTTCCAGGTATGCCCTAGGGGTAATTTGGTAATTTGGTCGGGCCGTCATGGTCGTTTGTGTCTTTTCCAGCTACTAAAATTATTGGATGGTTTTTGTAGGTTTTTGGAGGGGTTTGTGGTTTGGTTTGAGCAAGGTTTGTTGCAAAAGTAAAAATAAAGGGAATTGTCTTTGCAATGGGTTTGAACCCGGTCTCTGGGAAGCTTGTAGAGAGGTGTGCCAATTGAGCCATTAGGTGCTCTTGTTGCTCTTTCTGCATCACATCTTAGTTAACCTTGGAGTTTGGAGTTTTGGTGCATTTGGTTAAATGAAATAGAATTAGGTTATTCCATCTTATTCTCCAAAAACACCTCTTGGCCGCCCAAGCTCTCCATCTCCATAGCCTTGCCGAGTTCTTCATCCTTGCATCTCCTTGGGTTCGATCATCATCATTCCGGTAAGTCTTCGTCTTCTTCATCTTCTCATTTGGGTGTTTGTTGGCCGAATGTAAGAAAAAGGGTTGTGTGTGTGTGTGTGTTGTGCGGCCAACGAGAGGAAGCGACCATCATCCCGGCCAGCTCGCCGACGCCCGGATCGGTCGAGCCACCACATCGCACGCCCGGATCGGTCGAGCCACCTGCCCGCACGCCCAGATCGGTCGAGCCAGCCCCGCCGCCAGACGCCCAGACTGTCCCCCGCCAGCCTCGCCGTTCGCCCAAAGAAGAATCGCCCGATCGCCGCCGCGCCAGAGAGTCCTCGCCAGCGCCAGCGCGTCCAAATACGATCGCTCGCACGCGCCTCGCCGCGTGTCGTCCGCTTGCCGCGCCGCTTGCGCCGCGCGCGTTTCGCGCGACGTTCGCCAGCGCGCGCGTCCTCGCCAAGTTGCTCGCCGTGTTCGCATCGCGCGCCGCGCCAGCGCCTTCGCCCGACGCCAGCGCGCGCGCCGTCCAGACGCGCTTCGCCCGCGCGCGCGCGTGTCCCTCTTGCCGTGCGGCGCGCAGCCGGTAGCAGTGTCCGTCACCGTGCCCGGTAGCGCAACCAGCGCGTGTCCTCTGCCGTGCCAGGTAGCGGCAGCGCCAGCCCTTGCCACTTGCCGAGCTTGCTTGCGCGCCACCCCAAGCTCGTGTCGTCGCGCGCGTGAGTTCCCTTTGCCGAGCTTGCTGTTCTATTGTTGTTTAGATATTTTAGATGCCGATTATTGTTGGTTTGCTAGGTTCCCGCCGCTAGCTCGGGATTGTTCCAGCCTTAGGATTTGTGTGTAAAAGTCTTCCGACCAAGGTAAGGATTTCTTCACCGGGTTGTGTGGACCTCATGCGGTATATTTGTGATTGTTGTTTTGTATGCTGTGTATGTTTGCTAGCATGTTTAGCCTAGGTGCTCTCTGCTCAATTCTGATGGCATGAACTCTTGTATTGTTTCTCATGTTAGCCCATGCTAGGTTGTTCTATTCTAGCATGTTCGATATCTGTTCTTGCTTCGTAGTATCATGCTAGGTTCTTTGTATCCGATGAGCACGTATTGGACCGCATTGATTGAATCGTTATTATTGTTAAGGTTTAGAATTGAGGTAGATAGAATCATCCGGGCCCGATGCATAAAGTATCTTGCATCTATGGCAAGGACGTTCGAGACAGCTTCTCCGTCCTTGGACCCCGTGAGGGGATTAGCTATCCCAACCGGTAGGCCCCGCAATCTTGGGTGAGGGTGGCGATCGTTAAATGCCCCAACGGTCGGGATGATGACTTGGCATTGCCTCGTCCCCGGCAGATCGACACGCCCTCGGCGTGTTCGGCCGTAGCCCTTGATTGCCACTGTTAGGGCAGGGACCGCTTCTGGTGTAAGCCTACCACGACCGGTTCCTTAGCCTCAAAGTGCGGTGAAATACAGGTGACATAGTTCACGTGTCCAGTCTCACACCCTATGTCGGTGACACCGATCCGGAGATTTAGTTAGGCATGGTGATCGAACTCGGGCGGCTTGCCACTAGACCCGGCACCCCGAGAGTTTGCGGTAGCATGCGGTGCGCGCTTACGCTCATTCTGTACCGATCGAGAGCTCCTCGGGATCTTGAGCGAGTGCACCTTTCGTATCGGCGATGAAGCCGTGAGGCCGGGACTTGTTCCCGTATAGTGCGTTTAGTGTGTTGTGGTATTTTCCGGACTAAGACCACGAGATGGCATCCGAGGTCCAAGTGTGGACTTAGCTATGTGCTCCGCTCTGTGTTTGTTCTCATAGCTTGCATACATTCTTCTAGATGATCATGTATATCGTATTGTACCCCGGTTGGGGATTCTTCTTGGGTAATTCGTTACTCACCCTTATTCGTGGTTTTCCACGGGTAATCAAGGCGGGAGACAGGATGGTCAAGGAGGAGCTATGATCATGGAACCTCTTTGTCATCTCTGATTGTTTTATTTTAATTATCATGACTCTTCACTTTTTATTATTTCCCTGAATGCATGTAGACGGCACAAAGCCCGGGATGTTTTCTTACGTTTTATGGATTCCAAGATATTGGTACTTGTGGATTGTTTTAATGGTTTAAATAAATCTCACGATCAGTGTGCTTTTAGAAATGTATGTTTTGGTTGTTGAATGTTTCTGCTTTTACTTGGAATCAAAATGTATTTTTCGTAATGTCTTTTATTTTCACTACATGCATTGGGGTAAAGGCCATTTAGAGCCCCTTTTGGGTCGGGTCTTTACATTGGTATCAAAGCTCGAGTCATAGATTCTATAGACTCGACCTTTTGTTGTAGGTCGTTTTCCATGATCATCAAGACTCAAGCAGTCATCAGTGTACGCCTAGATTTATTGTTTTAGAAAGGAAAAGGGTTAAGAATTTACAATACCTATCATCTAGTGTATGCCTTGTTTGGTGTTGTGGAATGGTGACAGTGTTTTTTGATTCGTTGTTGGTTTGGATGTAGATCGCCAACATGCCGATACCGTCTGCATCGAGAGAGGAGGTTCGAGAGCGGTCGAGGTATCGAGGATCGGATCTCGAGCATCGCAGGACATCGTCCCAAGCCGACAATCGATGGCATTCCACCAGCTCCTCCTCTGTTTACGCCTAGAGCGGGCGTTGAGGCGATCGAGCGCCGTGAGATCGCTGCTCCGGAGCAGAGTTTGCCGAGTCTATGAGGGCTTTTATGGTCGCATGTTGAGTGACCAGAGGCGAGAGACCTGTGCCTTGTTGGCGCGCAAGCAATGGAAAGAGTCCCGAGCCCAGATCGAGCAAATGACTCGATTGGTTCAAAGCAGAGCTCAAGAGCTCCTCCACTCCACAAGAGCAAGTAGCCCCAGAGGCGATATGGCGAGAGGTGCCGAGGAATTGGGTAGGTGGTGAAGGATTTTGTGAAGTGGAAGCTCGAGAAGTTTGATGCCACCGGTGATGCGTTAGCGGCGGCCAGTGTGGATTGCCCATTTGGAGTACACCTTCCCGATCATGGTGTGCCCCGATATTCGAGAGGCCGAGATGTGCGGCTCATGTGCCGGGAGGCACAATGAGATGGTGGTGGGAGTCCACCTTGAGCGAGAGACCACCGGGTCTCCACCCGCTACTTGGGAGTTCTTCAAGGCCGAGTTCAAGGTAAAGTTCATCGGTGATGAGGCTCGGGAGAAGATGGTGGAGCTCTTCCGAGAACTCGAAGCGGGGTTCGATTCCATTGAGGAATATGAGCGCAAGTTCTCGGAGTATGGATATTTTGCTCCTCGCTTGATTGCCACCCCAGAGTGAAGATTCGGAAGTTCATATCCGGATTGAGGCAGGTGTGTTTCCCAGATGTCGGGGCTCGTGCCCCGACACTTATGCTAGGGCTGTCCAGATTAGCCACGATCTATAATGGGAAGTATCCTGCCGAGCGGGTTGTTGCCGCTCTCATCAGCTCTGTCCCAGCCCAGTAATTGTGGGGCGAAAGAGGAAGTTTGACTTTGGGAGGCGGCCAGCGCCGCCAAGGGCGATTCGAAGCAGATCGTGAGAGCTCCACCCGTTTCACCCCGTCAAGCGGGGAGGACCCGAGCGCTTTCCGCTTGTGCTACTTGTGGGAAAGTCCACGCCGAGCTTGTCACCGGACCTAGATTGTGCTTCCGTTGTGGTAGAGAGGGTCACATGGCCCGTTTTTGTGATCACCCGGCTATGGCGGCTCGGCCAATAGCGGCGAGCAGGGTCGAGTGTTTGCTACGACCGTCGAGGCCGAGCGTCACGGATGCCACTGTAAGGCGGTGCGCTTCTTGTTTTAGATCACCTGCGCATTTGTCTTGTTTGATTCTCGTTCCACGCATTCATTTGTATATCGTGTTGTTTGCCGAGCATGCTAAGTTAAGACTAGAGCCTCTAGGTTTTGAGTTATCTGTTGCAACTCCTTCGGAGTTAGTATGTTGGCTAGAGATAAGATTAAGGATGGCCGGATCGAGATATCCAGAGAGTTGCTTGTGGCTACGCTCATAGTTCCGCCTATGAGCGGTTTTGATGTGATTCTTGGTATGGAGTGGTTAGTCGCTAACCACGCGTTGATTGACCGCCACCGGAAAGAAGTAGTGTTCAGCCGCCGTGTCGCCCACTTTAAGTTTCGTGGAGTCCAGGGTGGAGTTTGCCCGCCGATGGTGTCACCGTGAAAGCTCGCTCGTTTGCTAGCTCATGGAGCTTGGGGCTATCTAGCCAAGTTGTGCGGGAAGAGCCGCCGCCTCGCTGATCATTGATCGGTGCAGGTCGTGCGAGGAGTTTGCGGGCGTGTTTCTGAGGAGTTACCGGGGTTGCCCCAAAGAGAGAGTTGACTTCATTATTGAGCTCGAGCCGTGACCCTCCCTATCTCGAAGGCTCCGTATCGCATGGCGCCAGCCGAGTTAAAGGCGAAGGTCGATTCAGCGGAGATGTTAGACCGAGGGTTCATCCGTCCAAGTGTGTCCCCGTGGGGAGCACCATCCCGTTGTGAAAAAGAAGGATGGTTCTATGCGCTTATGTATTGATTACCGCGAGCTTAATAAGGTGACAATGTGAAGAATAAGTATCCGCTGCCCCGTATCGATGATTTGTTCGATCGGCTTCAGGAGCTCGTGTTCTCCAAGATAGATCTCGAGATCCGGTTACCATCGATTCATGGATCGGGGATGCCGACATTCCTAAGACGACTTTCAGTCCGGATATGGTCACTATGAGTTTGTGGTTATGTCGTTTGGATTGACCAATGCCCCACCAAAGTTCATGGACATGATGGATAGGGTGTTCAAATCATTTTTGGACAAATTCCGTCATCGTGTTCATTGACGATATTCTCGATTTATTCGAGGTCTAAAGAAGACCATGCAGAGCATTTGAGACGAGTATTGGCGGCTTTGAGGGAAAACCACTTTATGCGAAGTTTTCCAAATGTGATTTCTGGATGGAGCAGTGGCCTTCCTAGGCCACGTGGTTTCGAGAGATGGTATAGCCGTGGACCCCGCGAAGATTGAGGCCGTGAGTTCATGGGCCAAGCCGACTTCGATTGCCGAGATTCGCAGCTTTACGGGTTTGGCGAGTTACTACCGTCGGTTCGTCAGAGACTTTTCTGCTTTAGCCTCGCCCCTCACTCGTCGACGAGGAAGGGTGTCGAGTTTGTTTGGGACAGCAGTGTGATGATGAGAGCTTTGCTGTGCTCAAGCGCGCTTTGACTTCAAGACTGATGTTGGCGATCCGGAGGGGACAGTGGTTTCGTGGTCTCTGATGATGCTTCCAAGTATGGATTAGGTTGTGTGTTGATGCAAAGACGGGAAGGTCATTGCCTATGCTTCCCGTCACCAAGCCGTATGAGCGAGAACTACCCGACTCATGATATGGAGTTGGCGGCAGTGGTGTTTGCATTGAAGATTTGGAGGCATTACCTGTATGGTGAGCGGATTCGATGTTTACCGATCACCGTGAGCCTCAAGTATCTGTTTACTCGTAAGGAGTTGAATATGAGGCGAGGAGAGATGGTTAGAGTTGGTAAAGGACTATGATCATGAGATTTTGTACCATCCGGGTAAAGCCAATGTAGTGGCCGATGCTTTGAGCGAAAAGACGTCGCACTCTGCGGCGTTGTTGAGTTCCCAGTTTGCTTTGAGAGAGAGTTCGAGCGGGCGAGGAGGTTGCGATGTTGTTGGGAGAGGTTACCGCCAGTGGTAGCTCGATTGACTGCTTGTCACCGTCGATTCGGCAAATGATTATAGACAACCAGTTGGGTGACCCGCACTTAAGAGATTGGTTGACAGAGTTAGTCTTGACGTGACTTTGACTTTGTGTATTCCCAGATGATGGGTTGACTTATAGAGGCCGGTTGTGTGTTCCGGGCATTGCGAGTTTGCGAGCCGAGTTGCTCTCGAGGCCCACTGTTCCCCTTTTGCTTGGCACCCCGGGTACCAAGATGTATCGAGACCTTAAGCAGACTTTCGGTGGATGGGGATGAAGAGAGATGTGGCGAGTTTGTCACCAGGTGTCTCACTTGTCGCCAAGTGAAGGCACCCAGCAGAGGCCAAGCAGGTTTGTTGCAACCACCGAGTGTACCCCCAGTGGAAATGGGAAGAGATCTCTATGGACTTTATATCCGGTTTGCCAAGGACTCAGGGAAGTTCTCTCGAGATTGGGTGATAGTCGACCGTTTGACCAAGAGCGCACACTTCCTTCCCGGTAGGGACACTTATACCGTGGGAACAGTGGCGCGCACTGCTGTTTTTGGAGCAGATCATCCGTTATCATGGTGTGCCGGTGAGGATTGTGTCGGATCGTGACTCGCGGTTCACTTCTCGCTTCGAGAGCGCTCCGTAGGGTTTGGGCACAAAGTGCGATTTCAAAGATGACTTTTCACCCTCGACGGATGGTCGACCGAGAGAGTGAATCGATTCTCGAGGATATGTTGAGGGCTTGTGTGTTGGATTTCCCGAGCGATTGGGACCATATTCATGCATTTGATGGAGTTTGCCTATAACAATAGTTACCATCGGCGATTCTGATGGCTCCATTCGAGGCATTGTATGGTAAGCGTTATCGGTCCCACGTGTTCTGCAGGAAGAGAGGTTGGTGATAGACAGTGTTGGGTCCCGAGTTACTGCAGCTTGACCAATGGTGCAGTCACGAGAAGATTAGAGCTCGTATGTTGACAAACTTCGAGCAGCAGAAGAGTTACGCCGATGTTCGGCGTCGAGATTTGGAGTTTGAGGTTGGTCGACATGTGTTCCTTAAGGTTGCTCCGATGCGAGGTGTTTTGAGGTTTGGTAGCGAGGGAAGTTGAGTCCCCGTTTTGTTGGTCCGTTCGAGATCCTAGAGAGGATTGGCGAGAGTTGCTTACCTGTTAGCCCTACCTCCGTCACTATCGTGCATGCATAGTGTTTTTCATGTATCGATGTTGAGGCAAGATGCGTGCGGACCCGTCGCACATTGTGGACTTTGAGCCTTTGCACCGAATGAGGATTTGAACTTCGAGGAGAAGCCGGTGAGGATCCTTGCCTTTGAGACCAAGACGTTGCGTAATCGCGAGATTCGTTTGGTAAAGGTTCGATGGAAGAATCGGGGTTCGAGGAAGCCACTTGGGAGCGGGAAGACGAGATGAGGTTGCATTACCCCAGAAAAGTTTTACATCTTAAGGACTTTCGAGGACGAAAGTCATAAAAAGAGGGAATATTGTAACGACCAGTGTTTTTCTTCCCGGTCTTCCGTATGCCCTAGGGGTAATTTGGTAATTTGGTCGGGCCGTCATGGTCGTTTGTGTCTTTTACAGCTACTAAAATTATTGGATGGTTTTTGTAGGTTTTTGGAGGGGTTTGTGGTTTGGTTTGAGCAAGGTTTGTTGCAAAAGTAAAAATAAAGGGAATTGTCTTTGCACTGGGGTTTGAACCCGGTCTCCGGGAAGCTTGTAGAGAGGTGTGCCAATTGAGCCATTAGGTGCTCTTGTTGCTCTTCTCGCATCACATCTTAGTTAACCTTGGAGTTTGGAGTTTTGGTGCATTTGGTTAAATGAAATAGAATTAGGTTATTCCATCTTATTCTCCAAAAACACCTCTTGGCCGCCCAAGCTCTCCATCTCCATAGCCTTGCCGAGTTCTTCATCCTTGCATCTCCTTGGGTTCGATCATCATCATTCCGGTAAGTCTTCGTCTTCTTCATCTTCTCATTTGGGTGTTTGTTGGCCGAATGTAAGAAAAAGGGGTTGTGTGTGTGTGTTGTGCGGCCACCGAGAGGAGCGACCATCATCCCCGGCCTTTCACTGCGCCCAGATCGGTCGAGCGCCCATACCGCGACGCCCGGATCGGTCGAGCCCGACCTGCCAAGACGCCCGGATCGGTCGAGCCGACCCCCGCCACGCCGCCTGACTGTCCCCCGCGAAATTTCGCTGCTCGCCCAAGCCGAGATCGATCGCTCGATCGCCGCGACGCCAGAGGTCCTCGCCAGCGCCAGCGCGTCCACCCGATCGCTCGCGCGCGCCGCTCGCCGTGTCCGCTTGCCGAGCCGCTTGCGCGCGCGCCGCTCGAGACGTTCGCCACGCGCGCTCCCTCGCCGAGTTGCTCGCCGTGTCCGCATCGCACGCGCACGCCAGCGCCAGCGCGCCTTCGCCCGACGCCCGCGCGCCGCGCGCCTTCGTCGAGCGCTGCCGCGCGCGCGTGTCGTGTCCACGCTTGCCGTGCAGCCTAGCGGCGGCAGCGTGTCCGTCTGCCGTGCAATAGCGCAACAACCAGCGCGTGTCCTGCCGTGCCAGTAGCAGCGGCCAGCGCCCACCTTGCCGAGCCGGCTTGCGGCGACCCCAAGCTCGTGTCGTCGCGCGCGTGAGTTCCCTTTGAGCCGAGCTTGTCGCTCTATTGTTGTTTAGATATTTTAGATGCTTGATTATTGTTGGTTTGCTAGGTTCCCGCCGCTAGCTCGGGATTGTTCCAGCACTTAGGATTTGTGTGTAAAAGTCTTCCAGACCAAGGTAAGGATTTCTTACCGGGGTGTGTGGACCTCTGCGGTATATTTGTGATTGTTGTTTTGTATGCTGTGTATGTTTACTAGCATGTTTAGCCTAGGTGCTCTGCTCAATTCTCGATCGGCATGAACTCTTGTATTGTTTCTCATGTTAGCCCATGCTAGGTTGTTCTATTCTAGCATGTTCGATATCTGTTCTTGCTTCGTAGTATCATGCTAGGTTCTTTGTATCCGATGAGCACGTATTGGACCGCATTGATTGAATCGTTATTATTGTTAAGGTTTAGAATTGAGGTAGATAGAATCATCCGCCCGATGCATAAAGTATCTTGCATCTATGGCAAGGACGTTCGAGACAGCTTCTCAAGTCCTTGGACCCCGTGAGGGATTAGCTATCCCAACCGGTAGGCCCCGCAATCTTGGGTGAGGGTGGCGATCGTTAAATGCCCCAACGGTCGGGATGATGACTTGGCATTGCCTCGTCCTCGGCGATCGACACGCCCTCGGCGTGTTCGGCCGTAGCCCTTGATTGCCACTGTTAGGGCAAGGACCGCTTCTCGGTGTAAGCCTACCACGACCGGTTCCTTAGCCTCGTGCGGTGGTACAGTGACATAGTTCACGTGTCGTGTCTCACACCCCTATGTCGGTGACACCGATCCGTAGATTTAGTTAGGCATGGTGGTCGAACACGGGCGCTTTGCCACTAGACCCGGCACCCCCGAGTTTGCGAGCATGCGGTGCGCGCTTACGCTCATTACAAATACCGATCGGAGAGCTCCTCGGGATCTTGAGCGATGCACCTTTCATATCGACGAGAGACAGCCGAGGCCGGGACTTGTTCCCGTATAGTGCGTTTAGTGTGTTGTGGTATTTTCCTGACTAAGACCACGAGATGGCATCCGAGGTCCAAGTGTGGACTTAGCTATGTGCTCCGCTTTGTGTTTGTTCTCATAGCTTGCATACATTCTTCTAGATGATCATGTATATCGTATTGTACCCGGTTGGGGATTCTTACTGGGTAATTCGTTACTCACCCTTATTCGTGGTTTTCCACGGTAATCAAGGCGGGAGACAGGATGGGTGAAGGAGGAGCTATGATCATGGAACTCGCTGTCATCTCGATTGTTTTATTTTAATTATCATGACTCTTCACTTTTTATTATTTCCCACGAATGCATGTAGACGCACACAGCCCCGTGGATGTTTTCTTACGTTTTATGGATTCCAAAGATATTGGTACTTGTGGATTGTTTTAATGGTTTAAATAAATCTCGATCGTAGTGTGCTTTTAGAAATGTATGTTTTGGTTGTTGAATGTTTCTGCTTTTTACTTGGAATCCGAAATGTATTTTTCGTAATGTCTTTTATTTTCACTACATGCATTGGGGTAAAGGCCCATTTAGAGCCCCTTTTGGGTCGGGTCTTTACAACGGTCCTTGAACGCACTGCCTAGAATAACCTTTGTTGCCACATCCTGGTGCCAACAACTCTAGCCCAAAACTGCCATGCCACTACTCCACAGTAATGACATCTCCACCTGGGCGAGGTGCAAGCTCTAGCTACTGAAACTAACCCGCCAGAAATCCGAACTCACACAACCACCTCAACCAAAAGTCGGCTACAAACCAACAACTTGAGTGCTACAAACTCGGTAGCGTAACCATCCGCACACTGCATAACTACGCCAGTCTACTCAACTCTAGCTCGACCTAGATCACTGACTGAAAAGTCAACTTGCTATCAACAGGGCCCTAGAGAGCTCCCTCCACCAAACTTACCTCCATGCAAGCAACGAAACGAAGCTTGCCTCAAATATGAAACACATCTCACAAGTCCAAACGATAACACATACAGGCTTAACCCTCTAGCTTAGGCTTATTGCACCTTCCCACAGAAACTTCACAACGGGACGCCACTACCCTGTTTACACCAACTACCAAGAACCAGAATACCAATAATGGCTGGCAGAGCACAAGCTACACTAACCAGCAAGGATCCCTCAAAAGGTCAAGACCCTAATCCAGCCACAATGGTGCAACCTCATCCCACAACTGATACAAAGGGGGGGGTCCCTCAACTACAAAGGTGAAACAGCTCCCAGGCCAAACACACAAAGTACCTTAGCTAACTAGGCCCAACACTCACAAGAGGCAGAACAACCCTTACTGCAACTTTCAGAACACCACTCAAAAGTCTGCTTAACTGGACAAACAACTGCTTCCAAGCAGCCAACAAACTTTTCCCTCTTGCTAGCACCACCACCATCAACTCCAAGACCAAGGGAGTAACCTGACAACTCCTATGAGGAAACGGTTCTTACAAGCGGAAAACCGAAGGATAGAGAGCTCCACACACTCTCGTTGTCTTGCTCCGCTAAAGCAACAACATCTAAATCTCACGGGGGCAACAACAGGGGGGGGGGGGGTCCACCACAGAATGAACCTCCAACCACACACTAGCCAAGACACACCTCCAAATGCCAAAGGGGCAACTCTCAAAATCCTGGAAACAGGAAAAACAACCGACAGGGCACGAACCACTCGCCCCACGAGCAAAACTAACTTCTAGCAACTCAAAACCACACCTTGGTCAACACCAAGCACCAACTTGCCACCACACCGGAACCAATCCGAACTTTACTCCAAACAAACTCTAGCTTGCTAGTCTACCAAATCTGCCAGCAACTCACCCGAGGTCTACAACCTACACGACTCCGACTTGCCAACTGAACTCACTACCTGGGTCCGACTGAGCTTTGGTAAGGCTCTCCACAACTAGGGTTCTTCGGCAACCCTCGACACACACTGTCGTCTAACGGTCTAACAACCAACTGCCTGAACAAACAACTCCTTTTTCCAGCATCACAACTATGCTGACCTACTCCGAACCTCAAACCAAAAAGACCAGAAACGCTTCAGAATGTGTCATCCTCCTACTCAAAGCATCAGCCACATCGTAGCTTCCACCCAGGGTAAGGATTCCGAGCAACACTCTTAGCATCTACGGTCAGGAACTACGTGGCTTCGCTACAACCACCATTTATTCAGTACCATCTGAACTCCAACCATGAACCACAAGAGGTTCCACCAACCAAGCTTAGGTCCAACCTAACAAAACTTTCCTAAGCAACAACCCGACCACGAGCACGGTATCCTTACAACCTCAACTAAGGCTTTACAACATCCACCTAGAGTCCAACTTCTCCAAGAACTGAGCACCAGTTCTCCAATGCAAACCCTACATGGTTCCGAAACTCTCGCCAACAGAACGAACCACACAAAACACACTTGTGTGCACAACTCTCAACCTTCCTTCAGAGATCCAAGACTAACAGGTGCTTTTCCAAAAGGCAACCCTAACTTCTGGCAGAGATACAATCAACCAAAGGAACACCAAAAGTTCCATCCCCACACGATACTCAAAGCTGTGGCAACCTTGCTCTTCTAAAGCATAACAATGCCAAATCGAACTTACCTTATACCAAGTCTCTACCAAGTGTGCTTTACAGATAAGACACCCAACTCATCTCATGAGGCATGTAACTCGTCTCATAAGGCGTCCAACTTATCTCATCGGCATCCAACTCATCTCACAAGCATCCAACTCACCTCATTGGCATCCAACTCATCTCATAGGCATCCAACTCATTTCATAGGCATCCAACTCATCTCATAGGCATCCAACTCATGGTCCCTCTACTGGACCAAGCTCGCATCTACAATGCACAACTC
Source organism: Sicyos edulis (assembly GCA_036507275.1). Taxonomy (NCBI): domain Eukaryota; kingdom Viridiplantae; phylum Streptophyta; class Magnoliopsida; order Cucurbitales; family Cucurbitaceae; genus Sicyos; species Sicyos edulis. Next base: position 21,935,296 of record CM071855.1, on the reverse strand, counting down.
TCCTCAGATTTAGGCACTCGAAGGTAGTTGACCGCACTACCAACCACAAAGATCTCTTGGCCTTAGCACTAGCGTGAGACTCACAAGCACTAACACTTATCGACCTTCAACCTGCTGAAGCACTCTTACCCCGGTAACACTGGGAAGAGGCTCCAGCTCCTCTCGAACGACCTTTCGCTTGTAGCCCTTTGACTACCACTGAACTAGCCCTCTTGCACGACCTAACCAGGTGCAACTGCCATAAACGGATCCAAAGGCTAAAGGAGTACTGAACTCCGGACGAGTTATAGAACCATCTGTTCCACTCGTACCAAACTCAGGCCTAAACCAGACTTAGTGCCAAAGCGGCACACTAACCAATGCACCTCAAGTGCCACACTACCAAATCCACATCTTACTACAAATGGGGCCAGCAAGGTCACAACCTCAAGTGACAAAAACTATGGCTAGGCATACAAGGGCTCAAAACTCAAACAACCATGACTATGGCATCTCATCTAACTGAAGTCTTACGGCCTACTCTTGCATCTGCACATGATGCTCTACAAACCTCTGGCTGGCTCTCTCAACATGCAGCAACTAGCTCTACTCTAGGAGCTCACCAAAAGAAGAGTGCTCAACTCTACAAGACAACTGAGGAAACCACCAACGGATCAAGTTCGATGGGAACACTGCTCGCTGCACCCTTAACACAAAGGGTTCCCACTTACTGGCTGCAAAACAACAACACTTTACAAGAGAACAAAGATGTCTCAGCAACCTCCTCGAAGGCCACCAACTCCGCAGCTACTCACTGGGTAATCAAACAATCTGCTAAGGTTCAAGATCAACACTTAAACTACCTAGGCTAGTCAACACTGGAACCTGCTCCACCAGCATCAACATAAGCAAAGCCATAGCTAACTCCTCTCATGGAGTGGTACTCCAGGGCAAATCACCTACACCCTCTCTCTAGGGGAAAACTAACAATTGGGCCACAAGTGGCCTACGGGAGTCTAATCTCTGCCTCCCTCTGGAACGATGTCCTAGCGGTATCTGAATCTATATGGATACCCTGACTAGTTGCTATCATACTTCTTACACTGCGGGAAGTTGGCATGATGGTGCTCTGGACCCAAACCAACAACGAGTCAGAACCTGCTCGTCTCCGCTCCACAACACAAAACAAGGCATACACTAGATGAAAAGTATTGTAAATTCTTAACCCTTTTCTAAAACTGTTAACTTAGGCGTACCTGATGATTGTCGGAGTGCTGATGATCATGGAAAAATGACCTACAACAAAAAGGTCACTCTCTGAGAATCTATGACTCGAGTTCGATACCAATCAGAAGACCCGACCCAAAAAGGGGTTCTAAATTAGGCCTTTACCTCAATGCATGCATTCAAAAGTTAAAGACAGTATGCAAGAATGGTTTTCAGATACTAAGTGAAAACTAAAACATACAAACACCCATTTAAAAGTCAATATAAAATTCCTTAAACCTGTCCCTGTTTCCAAGCACCTGTTCCAAGACAAATACATTTCCAAAACTCACTCTGATCAGAGATTTATTTAAAACATTCAAAATTTTCCAATAGTTACAACAGTGCAAGAATCCGGAAAACAGTCAGAAAACAACCTAGGGCTCCGTGCCCAACTACATGCATTCAGAGGAAAAAAAAACACAAAGAATCATAGACATAAACTCAGAGTTCGAACAACGGGTTTCCATGATCACAGCTCCTCCTCCAGCCATTTTTTCTCTCACCATGGTTACCTGTGGAAAACCACAAAATTAGGGTGAGTAACGAATTACTCAGTAAGAATCCCCAACCGGGGTACAATACGATATACATGGCCATCTAGCAGACAGATATGCAAGCTATGAATATAAACACAGAAGAGAGCACATAACTTAAATCCACACATAAACTTCGGATGCCATCTCAGGGTCTTACTCCGGAATAATTCACCTAATGATACGATCCTATACGAGAAACTAGTCACGGCCTCAGCCTGTCTACTGTCGATACGAAAGGTGCACTGGCTCACAATCCCGAGGAGCTCTCCAGTCGGCGCTATAATGAGCGTATGCGCGCACTGCATGCTACTGCAAACCGTGGGGGTTGCCGGGCCTAGTGGAAAGCTGCCCATGTCCTGTCACCATGCCTAACTAAATCTTTGGATCGGTGTCACTGACATAGGGGTGTGAGACCTGGACACGTGAACTATGTCATCCTGAACCACCGCACCTAAGGCTAAGGAACCGGTTGTGGTATGCTTACACCAGGAAGCCGTCCTTGCACTAACTGGTGGCAATCAAGGGCTACTGTCGAACACCCTGAGGACGTGCCGACTGCCGGGGACAAGGCAATGCCATGTCATCATCTCAAGCGTTGGGGCATTTAACAGTCTGCCACCCTCACCCAAGATTGCAGGGCCTGTCGTTAGGGTTAGCTAAACCCTAAGGGGGGATCAGGGACGGAGTACTGCCTCATACGTCCCTGCCGTGGATGCAAGGTACTTTATGCATCCTGGCCCGGATGATGCTACCTATCTGAACTCTAAACTATAACATCAACAGCAAATAATCCAATACGTGCTCAACAGATACAACGAACCTAGCATGATACTACGAAGCAAGAACAGATACGAGCATGCTAGAACGGAACAACCTAGCATGGACTAACATGAGAAACAACATAAGAAATCATGCCAGTCGGGAATTCAGAACAGAGCACCTATCACTACACATGCTGATAAACACAAACAAGCATACAAACAGAAATCACATATAATATCGTAGGGCCCACACAACTCCGATAAGAAATCCTTACCTTGGTCGGGAGGCAACTACACATAAGAATTCCTAAGCTGCGATCGATCCCGAGCTAGCTAATGAGAACCTAACAAGCACAACGATAATCATAATTCATAGGCCTAAACATAATGAAACAAACAGGGCTCGGCTCAAGTGCACTCACACAGCACGGCTGACGCGCGGACGGACAGGCTGCACGGTCGAGACTACTGTTGGACGCTGATGGGCGGCAGAGCTGCGCGCGCGCGCGCGGACGGGCTGGCTGGGCGCAAGCGCGCTGGCTCGAACACGCAGATACGATGGCGCGGACGCAGGCTTGCTGGTGCAAGCTGCGCGCGCATGGGCGACGGGCGCACGGGCGCTGGGGCTGGGCACGGACTAGGCGAGCGGCCGACTGCTGCTGTGGATGAGCGACGAGCGACGCGACAACGCACAGCGCTACTGAGCTGGGACTTCGCGTGATGGCTCAGAGGGGGTGGCGACGGCGTCTAGGAGTGCGCGACGACCGAGCGACACTACCTGGCTGGGCGTCTGAGGCACTGAGCCGGCTGGGTCGCAATGCACACCGCTTCTGGTGGGGTTCTCACTGCGACGATGGGGCTCTTTGGTGTGATATGGCTGGGCTTCTTGGTTGGGCTACTCGGCTGGGTTGCTTGGCTGGCCGGGATGACTGTCGGTGGGGTTCTCGGGAGAAGACTCACGCAAGGGGCTTGAGAGAAGAGGGTTGGGCGGCCAAGGTTGATTTGGAGAAGAAACAACGACCCTAATTCCTTTTCTTTTAATCAAATGCACCAAAACCCCAAGAACTCAAGGCTAACCAAGATATGACGCGAAAAGAGCAACAAGAGCAGCTCGAGGCTCAACCGGCAACGACACACAACTGACCTCCCAGACTACCTGGGTTCGAAACCCAACTGCTTCACTTTATTTCTCAATTTTTCTTTTGCATCTCACCATGCCCCAAACACATCCACAAAGCATCAAAATCCTACTTAAGACCAACCAATAATTTTAGCAACTGAAAAAGACATAAACAGCCCTGACGGCCTGACCAAATTACCAAAATACCCCTACGGCATACCTGGAAGACCGGGATGAAAACCTGGGCCGTTACAGTTGAGCACTCTTCTTATGGTGAGCTCCTAGAGTAGAGCTAGCTGCTGCATGTTGAGAGAGTTGGTCAGAGTTTTGTTGAGCATCTTGTGAAGATGCAAGAGTAGGCAGTGAGACTTCAGTTGGATGAGATGCCATAGTCATGGTTGTTTGAGTTTTGAGCCCTTGTATGCCTAGCCAGAGTTTCTGTCACTTGAGGTTGTGACCTTGCTGGCCCCATTTGTTGTAAGATGTGGATTTGGTAGTAGTGGCACTTGAGGTGCGTTGGTTGGTGTGCCGTTTGGGCACTAAGTCTGGTGGAGGCCTGAGTTTGGCACGAGTAAAATAGATGGTTCTATAACTCGTCCAGAGTTCAACACTCCTTTAGCCTTTGGATCCGTTTGTGGCAGTTGCACCTGTTTATGTCGCGCAAGAGGGCTAGTTTAGTGGTAATCGAAGGACTACAAGCAAAGGGATGTTCGAGAGAAGCCAGAGCCTCTTCCCAGTGTTACCGGGGGTTGAGTAAGTCACCAGGTTGACGGTTGGTAAGTGTTAGTGCGCGTGAGTCTCACGCTAGTGTTAAGGCCAGGAGATCTATGTGGTTGGTAGTGCGGTCAACTACCTTCGAGTGCCTAAATATGAGGAGAGTTGAGCATCGTAGATGCGAGTTTGGTCCAGCAGAGGGGCCAGGAGTTGGATGCCTATGAGATGCGTTGGATGCTTATGAGAAGAGTGGGATGCCTATGAGATGAGTTAGATGCCTCATGAGATGAGTTAGATGCCTCATGAGATGAGTTGGATGTCTTATGTGTAAAGCACACTTGGTAGAGTCTTGGTATAAGGTAAGTTCGGTTTGGAATTGTTATGCTTTAGTAGAGCAAGGTTGCCACAGCTTCGAGTATCGTGTGGAGATGGAACTTTTGGTGTTCCTTTGGTCGACCGTATTTCTGCCAGGAGTTGGTTGTTGTTTCTTTTAGAAAGCACCTGTTAGTCCTAGATCTGTAAAGGAAGGTTGAGAGTTGTGCACACAAGTGTGTTTTGTGTAGTTCGTTCAGGTGGCGAGAGTTTTGGAACCATGTAGGGTTTGCATTGGAGAACTAGTGCTCAGTTCATGGGGGAGTTGGACTCCAGGTTGATGTCGTAAGGCTTTAGTTGTGGTTGTAAGGATACCGTGCTCGTAGCCGGGTTGTTGTTTTGGCAAGTTTGGTTAGGTTGGACCTAAGCTTGGTTAGTGGAACCGCTTGTTGATCATGGTTGGAGTTTAGATGGTACTGACAAAGGGTGGTTGTAGCGAAGCCACGTAGTTCCTGACCGTAGTTGCTAAGAGTGTTGCTCAGAATCCTTACCCTGGGTGGAAGCAATGATGTGGCTGATGCTTTGAGTAGGAGGATGACACATTCTGAAGCGTTTCTGATCTTTTTGGTTTCGAGGTTCGGAGTAGGCCAGCATAGTTGTAATGCTGGAAAAAGGAGTTGTTTGTTCAGGCAGTTGACTGTTAGACCATTTGACGATATTGTGTGTCGAGGGTTGCCGAAGAACCCTAGTTGTGGAGAGCCTCACCAGAGCTCAGTCGGACCCAGGTAGTGAGTCTCAGGTTGCAAGCCGGAGTCGTCTAGGTTGTAGCCTCGGGTGAGTTGCTGGCAGTTTTGGTAGGCTACCAAGCTAGAGTTTGTTTGAAGTAGAGTCTGGATTGGTTCCGGTGTGGTGGCAAGTTGGTGCTTGGTGTTGACCAAGGTGTGGTTTTGATTTGCTAGAAGTTAGCCTTCCGAGTGGGGCGCGTGGTTCTTGCCCTGTCAGATGTTTTCCTATTTCTGGAGTTTCAAGAGTTGCCCCTTTGGCGTTTGGAGGTGAGTCTTGGCTTGTGTGTGGTTGGAGGTTCAGTCTGTGGTGGACTCCCTGTTGTTGCCTCCGTGAGAGTTAGATGTTGTTGCTTTAGCTGAGCAAGACAGCGAGCGTGTGTGGAGCTCTTTGTCCTTCGGATGTCCGCTTTGTAAGGATCTGTTTCCTCTTAGGAATTGTCAGATTATTCCTTGGTCTTGGAGTTGGTGGTAGTGGTGCTAGCAAGAGGGAAAGTATGTTGGCCGCCTGAAAGCAGTTGTTTGTCCAGTTAAGCAGACTCGTGAGTGGTGTTCTGGAATTTGCAGTAAGGGTTGTTCTTGCCTCCTATGACTGTTTGGCCTAGTTGGTTAAGGTTCTTTTTGTGTTGGCCTTGGTGCTGTTGCAGCTTTGTAGTTAAGGAACCCTTTGTATGAGTTGTGGGTTGAGGTTGCACCATTGTGGCTGGATTAGGGTCTTGACCTTTGAGGGATCCTTGCTGGTTAGTGTAGCTTGTGCTCTGCCAGCCATTGTTGGTATTCTTATTTTTGAGTAGTTGGTGTTAACCGGGTAGTGGCGTCCCATTTGTGGAGTTTCGGTGGAAAGGTGCAATAAGCCTAAGCTAGAGGGTTAAGCCTGTATGTGTTATCGTTTGGACTTGTGAGATGTGTTTCATATTTGAGGCAAGCTTCGTTCCGTTGCTTGCATGGAGGTAAGTTTGGTGGAGGGAGCCCTCTGGGGCCATGTTGATAGCAGGTTGACTTTTTCAGTCAGTGCTCTGGGTCGAGCTAGAGTTGAGTGGAATGGCGTGGTTATAAAGTGTGCGGTTGGTTAGGCTACCTAGTTCGTAGCACTCAAGTTGTTGGTTTGTAGGAGTCCGTGTGGAAGCTGGCAGCTGGTTGAGGTTGTTGTGTGAGTTCGTATTTTTGGTGGATTAGTTTCAGTAGCTAGAGCTCGCACCTCGCCTGTGGAGATGTCATTCTTGGGAGTAGTGGCATGGCAAGATGTCGAGCTAGAGTTGTTGGCACCAGGGTGTGGCAACAAAGGTTATTCTAGGCAGTGCGTTGAAGAGCCGTGGTTCTGGAGAGCATTCATAAAGGCTTGTGAGTCGAGTGCAGTTCATGTAGTGTTTTCACCCTCTGACCGATGGTCTTTTGGGAGGAGTGAGCCAGATCCTTCAGAGCTTGTTGCGAGTTGGTGTTTCCGTGGTTAGGCAGCGGGAGACCAGTGTTGGTTTTATAAGTTTGCCTTGGGTAGCAGTTCCCAGCTGTTAGTTCATATAGTTTCGTGGAGGCGTTGTACTGTAAGTGTTGCAGGTTTTCTGTGTTTCGGAAGAAGGTTGGTGCCCGGCATTTTTTGGATCTTGACTTGCTGCAGTTGGCCAGCAGTGTAGTGCAGAAGATTAGAGCTCGTTTGTGTCAGCTCAGAGCAGGCAGAAGAGGTACGCCGATGTACGGCGTCGAGTTTTAGAGTTTGAGGTTGGACAGTGCTTGTTTTTAAGGTTTCACCGATGTGAGGTGTGTTGAGGTTTGGTAAGCGAGGGAAGTGGAGTCCCCATTTTGTTTGACCATTTGAGATCCTTCGTCCGTTCGTCATCCCGGGTAAGTGTCTCGATCTCTTCTTCTTCTTCTTCCGTTTGATGTATTCTTGCTGGCCGAGTGAAGAAGAGGTGAGATTTGTTGGAGTTGTGCAGCCCAGCCGAGCAGCAGCCCATGCCCAGCGCCCTGCAGTGCCCATCGCCCAGCAGCCATGTCGCAGCTGTCACACACAGCCAGCAGCAGCGCCCAGACGCCTGTCGCACCAGCCTGGCGTGCCTAGACGCCCGTGGCACCAGCCTAGCGTGCCCAGACGCCCGTCCGCGAGCCCCGTCCGCGCGCCGTCCCAGTGCCAGCGCACTCGTGCCGCGTTGCCCGTCCGCACGCCTACGTCCGTGCCATCGCGTCTGCTTGTCTGCGCCCAGCCAGCCCGTCCGCGCTCAACCCATCAGCGCCCATCAGCGCTGATCAGCGCCCAGCAGCAGCCACGACCGTGCAGCCTGTCCGTCCGCGCATCAGCCATGCCGTGTGAGTTGCTCCTGAGTTGAGCCCTGTTTATTTTATTATATTTAGGCCTATGGATTGTGATAATTATTGTGCTTGTTAGGTTCTCATTAGCTAGCTCGGGATCGATCGCAGCTTAGGATTCTTGTGTGTAGTTGCCTTCCGACCAGGTAAGGATTTCTTACCGGTGTTGTGTGGGCCCTGCGATATTATATGTGATTGTTGTTTGTATGCTTGTTTGTGTTTATCAGCATGTTTAGTGATAGGTGCTCTGTTCTGAATTCCCGACTGGCATGATTTCGTATGTTGTTTCTCATGTTAGTCCATGCTAGGTTGTTCCGTTCTAGCATGCTCTTTATCTGTTTTTGCTTCGTAGTATCATGCTAGGTTTGTTGTATCTGTTGAGCACGTATTGGATTGTTTGCTGTTGATGTTATAGTTTAGAGTTCAGATAGGTAGCATCATCCGGGCCAGGATGCATAACGTAACTTGCATCGACGGTTGGGACGTACGAGGCAATACTCCGTCCCTGATCCCCCGTTACGGTTTAGCTAACCCTAACGGCAGGCCCTGCAATCTTGGGTGAGGGTGGCAGACTGTTAAATGCCCCAACGGTCGGGATGATGACATGGCATTGCCTTGTCCCCTGTAGTTGGCACGTCCTCAGCGTGTTCGGCCGTAGCCCTTGATTGCCACCTGTTAGGGCAAGGACCGCTTCCTGGTGTAAGCCTACCACGACCTGTTCCTTAGCCTCGGTCTTGTGTACAGCCGACATGGTTCACGTGTCCGTGTCTCACACCCCTATGTTAGTGACACCGATCCGGAGATTATTAGTTAGGCATGGTGGATCGACTGGGCGACTTTGGCACTAGACCCGGCACCCCATGGTTTGCGGTAGCATGCGGTGCGCGCTGCGCACGCTCATTTGACAACCACACCGGAAAGCTCCTCGGGATCTTGAGTTCAGTGCACCTTTCGTATCGACAGTGGACAGGCTGAGGGCGAGACTTGTTTCTCGTATAGGATCGTATCGTGTGGTGGGTTGTCCAGAGTAAGACCCTGAGATGGCATCCGAGGTTTATGTGTGGATTTAAGCTATGTGCTCTCTTCTGTGTTTATATTCATAGCTTGCATACCTTTCTGCTAGATGACCATGTATATCGTATTGTACCCCGGTTGGGGATTCTTACTGAGTAATTCGTTACTCACCCTTAGTTTGTGGTTTTCCACAGGTAACCAAGGTGCGAGACAGGATGGCTGAAGGAGGAGCTATGATCATGGAAAACAGCTGTTGAACTCTGAATTTATGTTATGACTCTTACATGTCTTGTTTTTCCTATGAATGCATGTAGTTGGGCACGGAGCCCTAGGTTGTTTTCTGAATGTTTTTCCGGATTCTAGCACTATTGTAACTGTTGGATGTTTTGAAGGTTTTAAATAAATCTCTAATCAGAGTGAGTTTTGGAAATGTATTTGTTATGGAACAGGTGCTTGGAAACAGGGACAGGTTTCAAGAATTTTATATTGACTTTTTAAATGGATGTTTGTATGTTTTAGTTTTCACTTAGAATCTGAAAACCATTCTTGCATATTTTCTTTAACTTTTGGATGCATGCATTGAGGTAAAGGCCCATTTTAGAACCCTTTTGGGTCGGGTCTTTACAAGGGCAGCCCTCTATTTAAACTTTTTTTTAAAAACAAAAACCATCAACCTACTCTAGCAAAAATAAGAAGTTTGTTACTGGCGTACGAGCCCAAGAATACCTTAAGTATTCTACTGTCTACATTAGCGCAAGCTTGAAATTCTTTTGCTAAGTGAAATTGTTTGATGCTCAAACGATTTACGCTAAGAACTATGGAATTTAGTAGATATGAGTGTGTAACAGCCCGGTTTACAGTTGAACGCAAAATTAGGTTTGTATATATTTTATTTTGAAACGTGTTGTTGGGAGGGCTCGAACCCTTGGCCTAAAAGGGGTGGGAAGCTTGGAATTAAATAAAGAAAATAAGTGCGTCCGCCGGGGCTCGAAGGGGGGAAGCCTTGGGAAGGGAATTTGGGATTCCCAAGGCTTATTTAATTTGAGGAAGGAAAAAAAAAAGGAAAAAAGAAAGCTTCACTCGCAAAAAAAAACCCTCTCCCCACACCCTCGCCGCCGCCTCCCATCGCCGTCCATCGCCCCACCCCGGCGCGCTTAGCCGACAGCCCACGCCGCACCGAGCAGCCTTGCAGCCAGCCGCAGAGCCCAGCGCCGTCCGTCGCCTGCATCGCGCGCCCAATGCCACCGACCGTCGCCGCACTGCGCCCCAGCCTGTCGCTCGACCGATCAGCATTCGCGAGACCGCGTCCCAGCGCACCCACCGTGTGTCATCCGTCCGTGCCTCGGCGTCGCGCCCGCGCTGCGCTTCTCCAATGAGCTCTCCTCGCGCCGGTTCTCGTCCACATGCGACGCCCGCTCCCACTCAAGACCGTCAAGACTCCGCAAGCCCGCGCAAAGACGCTGACCGCTGCGTCAGCGCCCGTCGTCGCCGGCAAAGACGCGTCCTGCGTGCCGTGTTGCCGAGAGGCCCGCGCGCTCGCGCGCCAGCGCCCTGCTTTTACCAGCCCAGCCCGCAGCGCTGGCCCATTCGACCGCGCGCAATGACCCGTCGCTCTGCATGCCCTGCCTGCACGCCGCCTTGCCGAGCCTGGTGCCTTCTCGGTTGGTAAATTCCCGAGCCACCACCCTTTGGACTTTATGTTCTTTTTAGCTGTTGTTGGTTAATTAGGTTGATTTTATTACTTGCTTAGGTTGTCGGGTTCGCTTAGAAGCTCGAGAGTCATCCGTTGATTGTTGGTTCTATTCACTTCCGTAAGGATTTCTTCACCGGGGTTGTGTGGACCTGCGAATACTTGATAGCATGCTATGTGTTGTGTTTGTATGAAATTGCTAGTGGATAGGTTGCTTGTTCTTTCTTGTTTTTAGATGGTTTTTGTGCTTGTGATTCCTGATATATCCTGTTAGTTTCATGCTAGGGGTTAAATAGTCTCGGCATAACCGTGACCATGTTATCCTGTTAGTGCCATGCTAGGAATTGGCGGGTGATGTATAGTGTAAGAGATTGTAGGGGTAACTAGTGCGTCCCGCTTGGGTAAGACCCCGATGGACACCCGGAGGTGTAAGACCCTGATGGGCATCCTAGGTGTGTAAGTCCCCGATGGGCATCACTGATTTGGAGGTGTAAGACCCCGATGGGCATCCTAGGTGTATAAGTCCCCGATGGGCATCACTGAGTTGGAGGTGTAAGACCCTGATGGGCATCCTAGGTGTATAAGTCCCCGATGGGCATCACTGAGTTGGAGGTGTAAGACCCTGATGGGCATCCTAGGTGTATAAGTCCCCGATGGGCATCACTGAGTTGGAGGTGTAAGACCCTGATGGGCATCCTAGGTGTATAAGTCCTGACAGTGCAACACTTTGAGTCCTAGGTTGTGTAAGGCTCGAGGACACCCGGTGTGGAACCTAGGGTAGTTGGTCTGTAAGCCTCGAATAGGCAAGCCCCAAGAGTGGCGTTCAGTTGACCCATCTGTTTGCTCTGAGTCATTGCATGGTTGCATGTCCGTGTGCTAAATGATATGTTTTCGTATTGTACCCCGGTTGGGGATTCTTACTGAGTAACTCGTTGCTCACCCTTATTTACTGTGGTTTTCCACCATGTAACTTGGGACATAGGCAGGATGGCTAGGAGGAGGCGGCTGGATGATCATGGATAGCTGACTCTGGGATGCATGTTCTTTTATTGTTTTCTTTATGATTTAGCATGTAGTGGGACTTGAGTCCCTAGGGAAGCACTCAAACTATTTTATGGTTCTCGTACCGTACTCTTGTTTTGATTTAAGAAAAGCACTGATCAGTCAATTACTCTTTGATTTTTATATTGGCTTTTGTGGTTGTTTAAAATTCTGTTGATTGCAAAGTTTTAAATTGGTACGTTGGATGGTGTTTTACATTCCTAGACATGCATGCTAAGTAAGGATCTAGGTTAGAGACCGTTTCTTTTGGGTCGGGTCTTTACAGAGTGCAACTTGCAAGGAATGCGAAAAGCATAACTAAAATCCTCAAAAGACACAAGGACTGGAACAGATACCTTCGAAGAGTAAGTTGGGAAAACTTTAAGCTAGACATGATTGCGACACAATAGGTTGAGCATTATGGAGTACTTGCAATGAGGCGTATATTGTCAGTCATGATAAAGAAATTTTAAGGCTTAAATTGAATCTTTTGGAAAGTTTGAAAAATGCAAGGAGAAAGAAGTTTCTCACTGGAAATAAGACGTGTGTTAAGAATCACGGAAGCAGACGAGAAAAAGGGTAAAAATGCTTAATTAACTAAAATAAGCATCCTAAGCAGACAAGCATTACTTGAGAACAAGCAATGATGTAAGTTTGAGGGTGTGATAACTCTCATAGAGAGCATGATTTAGGCTGCTTAGTTTGCATTATTTTAGAATTAAAGTAAAGAATATACGCGTTCCTAGAAGAAATGCGGAGAAATAACTTAGAAAATCAGCATGCATTCATAAAGTAGCATCAAAAGCATGGATCAACGTTTTAGCATAAATCGCAGCGAAAGTGTGTCTAATTAATGCTTTTTTTATTAGGATTTCGTGCAGCATCGCATGAGAGACAACAATTTGAACGATGATCAGATCACACAGAGACGCAGAACTCAAGAAGGAAACATGATCAGACAAAGTTTCATCTACAAGGAAAGAATAAGAAAATCAATTACGAAATCAAGGCGACGATAATCAATAAACCCCAACGAAAATCATGGAATTTTGCATTTATGAAGATTTGAACAACTCACCTCTACTTGCGGATCACGAAATTCAACCCTATAAATACCAAAGCAATGAGCGAAAATCATTGAGCTGGTCGATTGTCCATGAGTTGATCGGGTAACTAACGCTAAAAGCTTGAGTCTACTACAGAGGAGCAATTGGTGGTGTTGTGGGAGCTGATGACAAGGGACTACACACTTTCAGTCGTGCCAATTCCATTTTACTGTTTTTATTAGGAGTAGTTGTAGTATTTAAACATTCCATAGTCGTAATAAAATTGTCTAATTTAAACTTCTATATTGTGTTTACTGCTATGATTGCGTTATAAGAGTGCATGTTAGCTACTCATGATTAAATTGTGTTAAGAGTGTAGGTCACTGAATGTTACACTGTTGAATGTTTATATATATATATATATATGTGTGTGTGTGTGTGTGTGTGTGTGTGTCGATTAGCTACGCACGCATGTACCTTGTGGAGAATAGAAAGAGGAACCACTTGTTGACCAGTACCCTCACTACTGCTTACATCGCCCTGTGCTAAGTATGGTGTTCGGAGCGGAACCTAGCTCGCCCATAAATTATTAGTTACGGAAGTAACAATTATTAGGGAAGTAAGACATTCTTTGTCTAGTCCGCGCTTTTAGCATCTTCTAGGATTGTTTAGTTAGTATTACTCATTGCATGCATTAGTATCGTATTTATGTATTTTACTTATTTTATCAAAACAACAAAACCATCCAACTCAACAACATATGCTTTTTATTTTTCGCATGACTCTAACTAAGTGATATTAGCTCTAGACATCAATCTTTGTGGGATCGATAAATTATATACTTATTATTTGCTGCACTTCCCGGCCGCATATACTTGCGCTTAAGTGATTCCAAGTATACTTAGCATAAGTGAACTTAGAATTAAGTATTGTTCAATATATTAGCAGCAGAATCGCACCAGTCATTAATCACTATTAATTATTGTGAAACTTTTTATTCACATGCTTTCGCCATGCTAAATGCATGTTCCTACCTTATATTCCCAACACAAGATGTGCAGATAACATATTGACACACACGACTCTATGGGTGTGGTCCATGATGAGGCTAGGGCAACAAGCTATATCCCCTAGCTACTTGGGAGTTCTTCAAGACAGAATTCCTGAAGCAGAACTACACTATCGACGCCAAACAGAAGAAATTGCAGAGTTTGCCAACTAAAAAGGGAAGTCTTATTTTTACTCCTTATAAGAGGTAGTTAGTGGCTTTGAGTCAATTCGCATAGTACCTATTTGATTCAATAGAATGAGGAGTTATTTTTAGTGATTATAAATTGAGGTTATGGTACTAGCTCATTTGGATGCAGATTTTTGTAGACGAGTTGCAACAAATAACTCTTTTAATTTTTTGTAGATGAATTACAGCCAATAGTTAGTTTAGATGTAAATTTTTGTAGAGACGTTGCTAATAAAATGTTTGATTTTTTTTTTTTTTTGTAGAGGAGTTGCATGCAATAATTGGTTTAGATCTATATTTTTATAAAGTTGTTGAATGTTAACTTTTTAAATATTTTTTATTAAAAAAATTCGTGTTTCGTTTCTAAATAATCTCTTATTGTCATTGATATTTACCAGTCTATGTTTTATAATTATTTTTTTTTGGAATTTTTTTTAAATTTCTAATTTATCTAAATAATATTAAAATTTTATAATTTGCAAATGTATTCAATTATGTAATATTCATCAACTGAATCATTATCATCTATTTATTGGGTTGTTCCTTGATTGAAATATTATTTTTATCCAAGTTTCTTTTATATTAGTCATTTATTGTACTTTCAAACCAAACTTTAAGAGTTTTGTACTTGGTTCCATTGGTATTAAAATTGGATTGCAATTCGTCATTTTATACTTTTTCAAAATCTCTTTTGCATGTTACTCTTGAGATACAAAAATACCGGTCTCTCCTTTTAACCTCCAAAGCGAGGAAAATTCGTAATTTCTCCCGAAAACAACTTCTCAAGTCGAACCAACCAATCAGAATAAAGAAAGTGATATAAACCAAAACTTTCGATACTATCAATCAAACTGAAAATTAGTCTATATAAATTGATGTATATAATAGTTTGAAGGTAACTTTTAATTGAAATTGAATTTTATAATAACTAGTTAGAAATAAAAATTTAATTAATTTAAATTTAGAAATTTAACATAAAAAAAAAAATACATATGACGTGATATTAAGAATGTAACGGCCCAGGTTTTAATCCCGGTCTTCCCGACTTGTCCTAGGGATATTTTGGTAATTTGGCTAGCCCGTTAGGGTCGTTTCTGTTTCTCAGCTGTTGTTTAGTCTTGGAGGTTTGTTTTCAGGTTGTGGTTGCATTTTGGTTGAGTTCGGGTGTTGGGAGTTGCAAAAATAAAATTAGAGTTGAGTTGGGATTAAAAGTTGCAACAACTAGGGTTTGAGCCAGGGTAGCCTTGTGTGCTAGAGGAGAGCCTTGCCAAGTGAGCCACTTGGTGGTTTTTAGCCTTACCTTGCAAGCTTTTGTGTTACCTTAAAATCCATGGCCTAGGAGAGTTAGTTCAAAATAGGTCTTTCATCCCATTTTCCCAAAAACCTAACTCCTTCTTCTTCTTCTCTTTTCTCACCTCCTTCACCTCACCCCCACGCCAGCCGACTCTCCTTCAGTCCGCCGTCGCCCATCCCTAGCCGTGCAGCAGCGCCTCCCTTCGCTGCGACACACAAAGCCGTGTCGCGTCGCCAGCCAGCCATGCGCCGCAGCTGAGCAGCCTGCCCGCCGCCGCTCGCCACGCCCATCGCCAAGCAGGCGATCGCGTCGCACTCAGCCAAATTTCAAGATTCGCGCGCCATCGCGCCCAACCCAGCCATGCGAGCAAATTTCATCGTGGCCGAAGCTCGTCGCTCAATCCCGTCTGCGCGCAGCCCAGCGCCCGTGTCGCGTCGCCCAGCTCAGCCCGCGCGCCGTCGCTCGCGGCCCCTCTACCGCACCAAAGACGCCCAGCCCGCCGCCTTTCTGGCGTCGTGGCATCGTCGTCTCTCGCGCGCGCCCTTTACCGCACCAAAGACGCCACGCCCTGCGCGCCGGCTCCTATCACGGCCCGTCTGTCCGCGTGCCAGCCGTGCCGTGTGAGTTGCTCCCGAGCCATGACCTGTTTGTATTATTATTTTAGACCTATAGGTTTTGATATTTGTTGTTGTTTGTTAGGTTCCCGTTAGCTAGCTCGGGGTCGATTGCAGCATAGGAACTTTGTGTGTTGGTTCCTTCCGACCAAGGTAAGGATTTCTTACGGGAGTTGTGTGGGCCCTGCGGTATATTCTGTGATTGTTGTTTGTATGCTTGTTTATGTTTATCAGCATGTTAGTGGATAGGCGCTCTGTTCTGGATTCCGACTAGCATGATTCTCGTATTGCTTCTCATGTTAGTTCCATGCTAGGTTGTTCTGTTCTGGCATGCTCGTTATCTGTTCTTGCTTCGTAGTATCATGCTAGGTTCATCGTTTCTGTTGAGCACGTATTGGAATGTTTGCTGTTATCTGTTATAGCTTAGAATTCTGATAGGTAGCATCATCCGGGCGAGGATGCATAACGTAACTTGCATCCGTGGCAGGGACGTGCGCGGCGATACTCGCCCTCGATCCGTCGTTAGGGTTTAACTAACCCTAACGGCGACCTAGATTTAGTGCAATCTTGGGTGAGGGTGGCAGACTGTTAAATGCCCCAACAGTCGGGGGAATGACGAGGCATTTCCTTGTCCCCGGCAGTCGACACGTCCTCAGCGTGTCGGCAGTAGCCCTTGATTGCCACCTGATAGGGCAAGGACCGGTTCCTGGTGTAAGCCTACCACGGTCGGTTACTTAGCCTCAGGTGCGGTGGTACACCCTGACATAGTTATAGTGTCCTGGTCTCACACTACTATGTTCAGTGACACCGATCCAGAGATTTGTTAGGCATGCGTACTAGACCAGGGCAGCATGCCCTAGACCGAGCACCTACCTGGTTTGCAGCAGCATGCGGTGCGCGCACACGCTCATTACAGCGCCAACTAGAGAGCTCCTCGGGATCTTGAGTTCAGTGCACCTTTCGTATCGACAGTAGGAAGGCTGAGGTCGAGACTAGTTTCTCGTATAGTATCGTATCGCGTTGTTGTAAGGGACCGACCCGAATGGGGCACTAAATGGGCCCTTACCCCAATGCATGCATTCAAAGTAAAGGACATTAAAAAGACATGATTTTGGATTCCAATTAAAACAAAACATTCAAAATAACCCCTTTAAAAACTAGACAATGTCCCTGGAACCTGTCCCTGTTTCCAAGCACCTGTTCCAAGATAAATACATTTCCAAAGTATACTCCGATCATAGATTTCTTAAAATCATTCAAAACATGTCTAAATACAATAATGCTGGAATCCACAAAAATATTCGAGAAAAACATCCTAGGGCTCAGTGTCTCGTCATGCATTCAGGGAAAATAAAACATAAAGAGTCATAACACAAAATCGAGTTTGATGATCGAGCCCCATGATCACAGCTCCTCCTTCAGCCATCCTGTCTCGCAACTTGGTTACCTGTGGAAAAACCACAATAATAAGGGTGAGTAACGAATTACTCAGTAAGAATCCCTAACCGGGGTACAATACGATATACATGGTCATCTCGATGAGCGTATGCAAGCTATGAATATAAATGTAAGGACCCGACCTGGAATACGGTCCTAAACCTAGGTCCTCACTCAGCATGCAAGTTAAATATTTCAACAAGCGGTTTAGTGCTCATATTTAAAACTTTTTCAAAACATTTGGAAACGGGGAACACTTAAAACATAACCAACAATTTTCATAAGCAAATCCAATCAAGGTAAAATAAGCCTGACCAGTATTTATAAAAGAACATTCAAAACAGTTTAAACAACTTTAACATCATTCCCCTAGGACTCTTGTCCATCTACATGCTGAATAAATAAATGCAAATAATAAACGACAGAGTGCCGGTAGCCCCCCATGATCAAACAGCTCCCTCCGCTAGCCATCCTGGTGTTGTCCCAAGTTACCTGGTGGAAAAACCACAGAAATAAGGGTGAGTATAAACATACTCAGTAAGAATCCCCAACCGGGGTACAATACGATACATCAGTCATCTAGCACCCAAGTATACATGCAAACAGTTACCAACACAGATCATAGCTCAACGAGCTTACAAGACAGAATTTGGAATCCTCGGAAGTCTCCTACTTCCGGCCTAATGATTGGTTCTCATAACCAATCCCGGGACATCTCCTACTTCCAACTCAGTGATGCCCATCGGGGACTTACACACCTAGGATGCCCATCGGGGTCTTACACCTCCAACTCAGTGATGCCCATCAAGGACTTACACACCTAGGATGCCCATCAGGGTCTTACACCTCCAACTCGGTGATGCCCATCGAGACTTACACACCTAGGATGCCCATCGGTCTTACACTCAGAAAGACCCGACCCAAAAGGGGCTCTAAATGGGCCTTTACCCCAATGCATGTATTCAAAATAAAAGACATTATGAAAAATAGGTTTCGGATCCCAAGTAAAAACAGAAACATTCAACAATCAAAACATACATTTCTAAAAGCATACTCTGATCAGAGATTTATTTAAACCATTTAAACAATCCACAAGTACAAATATGCTGGAATCCATAAAACATAAGAAAACATCCTGGGCCTCGTGTCTGCCTACATGCATTCAGGGGAAATAACAAAAGTCAAGAGTCATGATAAAATAAAATGGTCGAGATGACAAACAGGATTCCATGATCATAGCTCCTCCTTCACCATCCTGTCTCCCGCCTTGGTTACTGTGGAAAACCACGAGAATAAGGGTGAGTAACGAATTACTCGGTAAGAATCCCCAACCGGGGTACAATACGATATACATGATCATCTAGAAGAAAGTATGCAAGCTATGAGAATAAACACGAGAATAGAGCACATAGCTTAAGTCCACACTTGGACCTCGGATGCCAACTCGTGGTCTTAGTCCTAAATAAATCCACCACACAATACGCCCTATACAAGAAACGAGTCCCTACCACACGTCTCATCGTCGATACGAAAAGGTGCACTAGCTCAAGATCCCGAGGAGCTCTCCTGGCCGGCGCTGTAATGAGCGTAAGCGCGCATCGCTTGCTCTTGCGCAGACTATGGGGTGCCGGTCTAGTGGCAAGTCGCCCATGTCCGATCCACCACGCCTAACTAAATCTCTCGATCGGTGTCACCGACATAGGGGTGTGAGACTGGACACGTGAACTATGTCGGCTGAACCACCGCACTGAGGCTAAGGAATCGATCGTGGTAGGCTTACACCGAGAAGTCGTCCTTGCCCTATCGGTGGCAATCAAGGGCTACGGCCAACACGCGGCGAGGGCGTGTCGATCGCCGGGATGAGGCAATGCCAAGTCATCATCCCGACCGTTGGGGCATTTAACGATGCCACCCTCACCCAAGATTGCGGGGCGGCCGTTAGGGTTAGCTAAACCCTAACGGGATCGTGGACGGAGTACCATCTCGTGCGTCCCCCGCGGGGATGCAAGTTACGTTATGCATCCGCCCGGATGATGCTACCTACCGAACTCTAAACCATAGCAATAATAACAATTCAATCAATGCGGTCCAATACGTGCTCAACAGATACAAGGAACCTAGCATGGTACTACGAAGCAAGAATGATATGAGCATGCCGAACGGAACAACCTAGCATGGACTAACATGAGAGAACAACATACGAAGTCATGATAGTCGAATTTCGCAATGCAGCAGCACCTAAACTATACATGCCGATAATCACAAAAAACATACAAACAACAATCACATAGAACATCGCAGGTCCACACAACTCCCGTAAGAAATCCTTACAGCGGCCGGGCAACTACACACAAAACCTAAGCCGCGAACGAACCCGAGCTAGCTACCGAGAACCTAACAAAACAATGATAATCATAATCCATAAGCCTAAATATAATAAAATAAACAAGGCTCGGCTCGGGAGCAACTCACGCGGCTCGGTACCGACACGCAGACGGGCAGGAAAGACGCGGCGCGGCTGCTTCTTTGGCGCCGACGCGCGCAGAAGGGGCTGATGGGCGGCGGAGGACTGCCACACCGGGCGCCGACGGCGGCGCGGCAGGCGGCAGGGCTGCGCGCGCGACGCGCGGACGGCTGGCCGGGCGCAGCGCACGCGCGCAGTGCAGTGCGACGGACGACAGCGCTGGCCCGGGCGCGAGCGCGCGGCGACGCGATGCGGCGCGCGCGGCGCAGCGGCGGGAGCGGCGCTCGGTGGTGCTCACCGCGGCAGACGCGACGCG
The DNA here is from genome assembly GCA_036507275.1 of Sicyos edulis. NCBI lineage: Eukaryota > Viridiplantae > Streptophyta > Magnoliopsida > Cucurbitales > Cucurbitaceae > Sicyos > Sicyos edulis. Next base: position 21,915,369 of record CM071855.1, on the reverse strand, counting down.
ACGCGACGAAGGCTGGCGGTCTGGGCGGCTCGGTGCTCTTCTTGCTGCGCGATCTGGGCAGCTGGGCTTGCCGCTAGGCGATCTGGCGGCTCGGGCTTGTTCTTTGGCAGGCATCTCGGGCATCTTTGGGCGACTGCAACAAACACACACACACACACACAACACACCTCTTTTCACTTGGCCAAAAGCGCACCAAACGGATGAGAAGAAGAAGAGGAAGATCGATACCTACCCGAATGATGATGAACGATCCAAGGGAGCTGCAAGGATGAAGAATCGGCAAGGAGAGCTTGGGAGAAAGCTTGGGCGGCCACAACTCTTTTGGAGAAGAAAACACAACAAACCTAATTTCTATTTCATTTAACCAAATGCACCAAACACCAAAGATCCAAGGTTAACTAAGATGTGATGCAAAAAGAGCAACAAGAGCACCTAATGGCTCAATTGGTACACATCCCCACAAGCTTCCCAGGAGACCCGGTTCAAAACCCCAAGCTAGACACAATTTCCTTTATTTTTACTTTTGCACCAAACCTTGCTCAAACGAAACCACAAATCCTTCCAAAAACCTACATAAATCCATCCAATAATTTTAGCAACTGGAAAAAGACATAAACGGCCCTGACGGCCCGACCAAATTACCAAAATACCCCTAGGGCATACCTGGAAGACCGGGATGAAAACCTGGGTCGTTACAATCACCTCCAACTCAGTGATGCCCATTAGGGACTTACACACCTAGGATGCCCATCAGGGTCTTACACCTCCAACTCAGTGATGCCCATCAGGGACTTACTCACCTAGGATGCCCATCAGGGTCTTACACCTCCGGATGTCCATCGGGGTCTTACCCGAGCGGGACCTAAACTAGTTACCCCTACATTCTTCTACACTATACATCACCCGCCTATGCCTGGCACGGAACTAACAGGATAAAATAGAACAAGGTATGCCAAGATAATTAAACCCCTTGCATGGAACTAACAGAATATATCAGGGGACACAAGAGCAACATGATATGGAAGCAAGAGAAAACATGTAACCTACCCACTGGAAATTTCATACAATCACAAGACATGGCATGGTGGAAGAACAAACCTAGCATGGCACTAACATGAACAACAAGCAACATGATAGCAAGATTTCAAACACAAGCTGTTCAATAGCTAACATACTCATAACAACAACCAAGCATACAAGGCACAGTCATGATAGCATCGCAGGGTCCACACAACCACGGTAAGAAATCCTTACCTGGAAACGAGTAGAAATAACTTTCACAATCAAATAGTGACCCTCGAGCTTTAAAGCGAAACCGAGCAACCTAAGCATTTTAAAAGCATCCTAAATAAATATACAGTAGCCAGCAGCTTAAAAATCTAAAAGGGATAGGTTCGGGAATTACCAACCGAGAAGGCACGGGGTCTCGCGCAAAAAGGGGCGATTTTGGCGCTGGCTGGTGCGGGCTGCAGCCGCGCGGTAGACGCGGCGCGCTGGCGCTGGCTTCAGGGGCTCGCGATGAGCGCGCGCGCGTGGCGGCGAGTGGACGCGGATGAGCGGCACGCGCACGCAGACGCAGACGGTCTTTGGGCGGCGCGCGCGCGCGGCGAGCGATGCGTCGCGCGCGCGGTGCGGCGGCTCGGTGCAAGACGGTGCGGCGCGTCTGGGCGACCCGATCTGGTCGGTCGCGCGTCGCAGCTCGTGCGGAGCGCGCGGGCTGTCTGTGCGCAGTGCGCTGATTTGACCAATTTGCCGTGCGCTGGCTGCTGAGGCAAATCTGGTGAAGCTTTGCTGCTGGGCTGAGGTGGCAGGTGAGCTGGTGCGGCTAGGGCGGCTAGGGTTTCTTGGTGAGGTCGGCTAGGAGAGAGAGAGAGAGAGAGAGAGAGAGAGAGAGAGAGAGAGAGAGATTGCAAAACAAGGGGAAAAGGGATTTTCTTGATTTTCTTTCCTTTTTCCCTAATTAAATAGGTCTAAAATCCCTTCCCAAAGCTTCTGTTGCTTCCTAACCCTACCAAGCAAACTTATTTTAAAAATAAAACTCTCTTTTCCTACGAACTCCCAAGACCATTTAGGCAAGGGCTCAAAACCCAATGGAAGCACCAAAATTACAATTAATTTTGCCATTTTCTAAAACACCTCCAAACTTCCAAACAACTTGCCCAAACCTCTCGGGTCTTGCAACCAACAACCATTAAGCTTCGACAAAGGCGGGAATGGCCCCAAATCTTGAAAATCCTCAAAACCGACCAGGGGCAAAAGACCAAAATACCCCTAAGGGTTAAAATAGCTCTAACAAACCCCATCCGAACATCCGAATAATGACCCAAAATCACCGGGTAACCGAAATAGAAAATCGGGCCGTTACAATACTCACTCCTTTTAAGACTTTCGTCCTCGAAAGTCCTAAGACGAAAAACAACTCTAGGAAAACTCCACCGATTCTTAACCAACCAAGCTCAGGTTAAGACAACACAAATCCTTCTTCAAACCGAACCCTCTTGGTTTCCCAAAGTCTCCAAGCCCAAAAGACACCGAGTGCACTTACAAACTATCTCAACCAAAAATCGAACTAACATCGAGCTTGAAGAAATCATGCGATAGCTAGTCGGTGAGTCACACCCTCCGACTCGGACCAACTCTCAAACGGTCTCACCACTCTAGGGCTCACTTATCCCTCGCTAACCCAACTCGGACGCCTCTCTATGGCGCTACTCTCAAGAAACTCGTGGACGGGTCACGTGCTCTAAAACTCTCACGCCACGCTCGGCGTAACTCCTCTGAATGCTCATAGTCATATCAAACAACCTCGACCCTTCACCATGCTTGACCAAACAACCGAACCTCCTGTGTTTGAAACAAAACGGTCTACTCTTACTTCGCAAGAGAGACCTGCGAACCCCACAGGTTGCCTACAATCCTTAACGAAATCCAATTCGAACCACCAACCGGTGATCGATCCCTAGGCAACCTTCTCCAACTAGCATGCGTCCACAACACTAAAGCAACCATCTTACGAAAATCGAAGCACCAAAGCCAAGGGGCACTTTTCTCGTTCACCAAACGGATACCACCAACACACCAAATGAAACTTCACTTACGACCACCTTTAGAAGACAAGGTCCGAGCACGAGCTCCACTCGGCCAAACTAACAAACTAAAGCCCCTCAACGGCCGACAACAAACTTTCCAATGCAATCCGATCAGCCATCGGCCTAGGTGAACATCGCGGATAGGGAAACAAACAACATTCCTCTCACGGAACCTCGAGCGTGAGAAGGAATAAAACAACACGCGGCTACTAGCAACACAAAAGCCGGGAGGATAACAACTCTAAGGTTTCCAACCAATGCCACGACATCTCTCGTGCCAACCCACTCAATCGTGGCTCACTATAACGCCAATCGCGAACGCACATCAACTAGGAACAAAGCTCGAGAAGGCTTGCTCATGAGAAACTCAACCCAAGCTTATAACGAGCAAGGCTCGCCTTCAAGCTGCCACTCAACTCTTAAGTCCAATCGGCTACTCAAAGGACTTCCTCCTTTAGCTTAGACCTAACTCTTCTTCCAATCCAGAAACTCCACCCACGAAGCATCGTGAGGAATAAGGATAGCGGCGACCACAAGCTTGCGGATCATGAACAACACGAGTCAGCAAGACTACCATAAAAGTTAAAACTCGAGGCCGACATCCACGGTTGTAACGACCCAGGTTTTTCTTCCCGGTCTTCCAGGTATGCCCTAGGGGTAATTTGGTAATTTGGTCGGGCCGTCATGGTCGTTTGTGTCTTTTCCACTACTAAAATTATTGGATGGTTTTGTAGGTTTTGGAGGGGTTTGTGGTTTGGTTTGAGCAAGGTTTGTTGCAAAAGTAAAAATAAAGGGAATTGTCTTTGCAGCAGGGTTTGAACCCGGGTCTCCGGGAAGCTTGTAGAGAGGTGTGCCAATTGAGCCATTAGGTGCTCTTGTTGCTCTTTCTGCATCACATCTTAGTTAACCTTGGAGTTTGGAGTTTTGGTGCATTTGGTTAAATGAAATAGAATTAGGTTATTCCATCTTATTCTCCAAAAACACCTCTTGGCCGCCCAAGCTCTCCATCTCCATAGCCTTGCCGAGTTCTTCATCCTTGCATCTCCTTGGGTTCGATCATCATCATTCCGGGTAAGTCTTCGTCTTCTTCATCTTCTCATTTGGGTGTTTGTTGGCCGAATGTAAGAAAACAGGGGTTGTGTGTGTGTGTGTGTGTGCGGCCCGGTAGAGAGGAGCGACCATCATCCTCACCCACTCCAGACGCCCAGATCGGTCGAGCCAGCCTGTCGCACGCCCAGATCGGTCGAGCCACCTGCCGCCGCACGCCCGGATCGGTCGAGCGACCGCCAGACGCCCGAGACTGTCCCAAAGAAATTTCGCCGTTCGCCCCGCGCAGATCGCCGCGCGATCGCCGCGACGCCAGAGGTCCTCGCCAGCGCCAGCGCGTCGGCCGATCGCTCGCTCGCCCGCTCGCCGTGTCCGCTTGCCGAGCCGCTTGCCGCGCGCGCTTCGCTGCCGAGACGTTCGCCGCGCGTCGTCCTGCCGAAGTTGCTCGCCGTGTCCGCATCGCACGCCGCTGCCGCCACAAGCGCCTTCAGCCAGACGCTAGCCAGCGCCGCGCGCCACCGTCAGACGCTCGCCAGCGCGCCGCGTGTCCTCATGCTGTGCGTGCGGTACAGCAGCGGTAGCGTGTCCGTCTGCGCGTGCGCCACAAGCAACTGGCCACGTGTCCTCGCTGCGCCGTGCAATACGCGCGGCCGCCCGACCTTGCCGAGCCAGCCTTGCCAAAGCCCAAGCTCGTGTCGTCGCGCGCGTGAGTTCCCTTTGCCGAGCTTGTCGCTCTATTGTTTGTTTTTAGATATTTTAGATGCCGATTATTGTTGGTTTGCTAGGTTCCCGCCGCTAGCTCGGGATTGTTCCGCAGCCTTAGGATTTGTGTGTAAAAGTCTTCCGACCAAGGTAAGGATTTCTTACCGGGGTTGTGTGGACTCTGCGGTATATTTGTGATTGTTGTTTTGTATGCCTGTGTATGTTTACTAGCATGTTTAGCCTAGGTGCTCGCTCAATTCTCGATCGCATGAACTCTTGTATTGTTTCTCATGTTAGCCCATGCTAGGTTGTTCTATTCTAGCATGTTCGATATCTGTTCTTGCTTCGTAGTATCATGCTAGGTTCTTTGTATCCGATGAGCACGTATTGGACCGCATTGATTGAATCGTTATTATTGTTAAGGTTTAGAATTGAGGTAGATAGAATCATCCGGGCCCGATGCATAAAGTATCTTGCATCTATGGCAAGGACGCGTTGAGACAGCTTCTCCGCCCTTGGACCCGTGAGGGGATTAGCTATCCCAACCGGTAGGCCCCGCAATCTTGGGTGAGGGTGGCGATCGTTAAATGCCCCAACGGTCGGGATGATGACTTGGCATTGCCTCGCCCCGGCGATCGACACGTCCTCGGCGTGTTCGGCCGTAGCCCTTGATTGCCACTGTTAGGGCAAGGACCGCTTCTGGTGTAAGCCTACCACGACCGGTTCCTTAGCCTCAAAGTGCGGTGGTACGGTCGACATAGTTCACGTGTCAGTCTCACACCCCTATGTCGGTGACACCGATCCGCAGATTTAGTTAGGCATGGTGATCAACACGGGCGGCTTGCCACTAGACCCAGCACCCCGAGTTTGCGGTGAGCATGCGGTGCGCGCTACGCTCATTACAGCGCCGATCGAGAGCTCCTCGGGATCTTGAGCCGATGCACCTTTCGTGATCGGCGATGACAGCCGAGGCCGGGACTTGTTCCCGTATAGTGCGTTTAGTGTGTTGTGGTATTTTCCGGACTAAGACCCGAGATGGCATCCGAGGTCCAAGTGTGGACTTAGCTATGTGCTCCGCTCGTGTTTGTTCTCATAGCTTGCATACATTCTTCTAGATGATCATGTATATCGTATTGTACCCCTGGTTGGGGATTCTTACTGGGTAATTCGTTACTCACCCTTATTCTGTGGTTTTCCACGAGGTAATCAAGGCGGGAGACAGGATGGTGAAGGAGGAGCTATGATCATGGAACTCTCTTGTCATCTCTCGATTGTTTTATTTTAATTATCATGACTCTTCACTTTTTATTATTTCCCACGAATGCATGTAGACGGGCACAGAGCCCCGTGATGTTTTCTTACGCTTTATGGATTCCAAAGATATTGGTACTTGTGGATTGTTTTAATGGTTTAAATAAATCTCTCGATCAGAGTGTGCTTTTAGAAATGTATGTTTTGGTTGTTGAATGTTTCTGCTTTTACTTGGAATCCAAAATGTATTTTTCATAATGTCTTTTATTTTCACTACATGCATTGGGGTAAAGGCCCATTTAGAGCCCCTTTTGGGTGGGTCTTTACAGATTGGTATCGAGCTCGAGTCATAGATTCTCGTGAGGACCGACCTTTTGTTGTAGGTCGTTTTCCATGATCATCAAGACTCCGGCGGTCATCAGTACGCCTAGATTTATTGTTTTAGAAAGGAAAAGGGTTAAGAATTTACAATACCTATCATCTAGTGTATGCCTTGTTTGGTGTTGTGGAATGGTGACAGTGAGTTTTGATTCGTTGTTGGTTTGGATGTAGATCGCCAAGATGCTACCACCCGTCATCAGAGAGGAGGTTCGAGAGCGGTCGAGGTATCGTGGATCGGATCGATCATCGCAGGGACATCGTCCCAAGCCGACACCGATGGCATTCCACCAAAGAATCTCCTCCTCCTGTTACGCCTAGAGCGGGCGTTGAGGCGATCGAGCGCCGTGAGATCGCTCCCCGGAGCGAGTTTCTTTGAGTCTATGAGGGCTTTTATGGTCGCATGTTGAGTGACCAGAGGGCGAGACCCGTGCCTTGTTGGCGCCAAGCAATGGGAAGAGTCCCGAGCCCAGATCGAGCGGTGACTCGATTGGTTCAAAGAGAGCTCAGAGCTCCTCCAGCTCCACAAGAGCAAGTAGCCCCAGAGGCGAGATATGGTAGAGGTGCCGAGGAATTGGGTAGGTGGTGAAGGATTTTGTGAAGTGGAAGCTTTGAGAAGTTTGATGCCACCGGTGATGCGTTAGCGGCAGCCAGTGGATTGCCCATTTGGAGTACACCTTCCCGATCATGGTGTGCCCCGATATTCGAGAGGCCGAGATGTGCGGCTCATGTCTTTGGGAGGCACAATGAGATGGTGGTGGGAGTCCACCTTGAGCGAGAGACCACTGGGTCTCCACCCGCTACTTGGGAGTTCTTCAAGGCCGAGTTCAAGGTAAAGTTCATCGGTGATGAGGCTCGGGAGAAGATGGTGGAGCTCTTCCGGACCTCAAGCGGGGTTACGATTCCATTGAGGAATATGAGCGCAAGTTCTCGGAGTATGGATATTTTGCTCCTCGCTGATTGCCACCCCTGAGTGAAGATTCGGAAGTTCATATCCGGATTGAGGCGGTGTTTCCCGAGATGTCGTGGCTCGTGCCCCGACACTTATGCTAGGGGCATCCCAGCTTAGCCACGATCTATAATGGGAAGTATCCCGCCGAGCGGGTTGTTGCCGCCTCGCTCATTGGCCCGTCCCAGCAAATGTGGGGCGAAGAGGAAGTTTGACTTTCGGGGAGGCGGCGGCGCCGCCAAGGGCGATTCGAAGCAGAGATCACCGGAGAGCTCCACCCGTTTCGGCCCGTCGGCAGCAGGAGGACCCAGCGCGATTTCCGCTTGTGCTACTTGTGGGAAAGTCCACGCGGAGCTTGTCACCTGGACCTAGATTGTGCTTCCGTTGTGGTAGAGAGGGTCACATGGCCCGTTTTGTGATCACCACCTATGGCGGCTCGGCCAATACAGCAGCGGCGAGGTCGAGTGTTTGCTACGACCCGTCGAGGCCGAGCGCGTCACGATGCCGCGTGTGGCGGTGTACGCTTCTTGTTTTAGATCATCGCGCATTTGTCTTGTTTGATTCTTTCCACGCATTCATTTGTATCTGTGTTGTTTGGTCGAGCATGCTAAGTTAAGACTAGAGCCTCTAGGTTTTGAGTTATCTGTTGCAACTCCTTCGGGAGTTAGTATGTTGGCTAGAGATAAGATTAAGGATGGCCTGATCGAGATATCCAGAGAGTTGCTTGTGGCTACGCTCATAGTTCTCGCCTATGAGCGGTTTTGATGTGATTCTTGGTATGGAGTGGTTAGTCGCTAACCACGCGCTGATTGACCGCCACCGGAAAGAAGTAGTGTTCAGCCGCCAGTCGGCCCAGCTTTAAGTTTCGTGGAGTCCGTGGTGGAGTTTGCCCGCCGATGGTGTCACCGTGAAAGCTCGTCGTTTGCTAGCTCATGGAGCTTGGGGCTATCTAGCCAAGTTGTGCAGGAAGAGCCGCCCCTCATTGTCTGCTGATCAGTGCACGGCCGTGCGAGGAGTTTGCGGGCGTGTTTCTGAGGAGTTACCGGGGTTGCCCCCAAAGAGAGAGGTTGACTTCATTATTGAGCTCGAGCCGTGGACCCTCCCTATCTCGAAGGCTCAGACGCATGGCGCCAGTGAGTTAAAGGAATCAAGATTCGATTCAGGGGAGATGTTAGACCGAGGGTTCATCCGCCCAAGTGTGTCCGTGGGGAGCACCATCTGTTGTGAAAAAGAAGGATGGTTCTATGCGCTTATGTATTGATTACCGCGAGCTTAATAAGGTGACAAGGAAGAATAAGTATCCGCTTGCCCGTATCGATGATTTGTTCGATCGGCTTCGAGGAGCTTCGTGTTCTCCAAGATAGATCGAGATCCGGTTACCATCGATTGCGGATCGGGGATGCCGACATTCCTAAGACAACTTTCGTGTCCAGATATGGTCACTATGAGTTTGTGGTTATGTCGTTTGGATTGACCAATGCCCCACCGCGTTCATGGACATGATGGATAGGGTGTTCAAATCATTTTTGGACAACCGTCATCATCGTGTTCATTGACGATATTCGATTTATTCGAGGTCTAAAGAAGACCATGCAGAGCATTTGAGACGAGTATTGGCGGCTTTGAGGGAAAACCACTTTATGCGAAGTTTTCCAAATGTGATTTCTGGATGGAGCGGTGGCCTTCCTAGGCCACGTGGTTTCGAGAGATGGTATAGCCGTGGACCCCGCGAAGATTGAGGCCGTGAGTTCATGGGCCAAGCCGACTTCGATTCTGCCGAGATTCGCGACTTTACTCTGGTTTTGGCGAGTTACTACTACGTCGGTTCGTCAAGGACTTTTCTGCTTTAGCCTCGCCCCTCACTCGTCCGACGAGGAAGGGTGTCGAGTTTGTTTGGGACAAAGAGTGTGATGAGAGCTTTGCGAGTGCTCAAGCGCGAGCTTGACTTCAAAGACTGTTGGCGATCCGGAGGGGACAGTGGTTTCGTGGTCTCAGATGATGCTTCCAAGTATGGATTAGGTTGTGTGTTGATGCAAAGCACGGAAGGTCATTGCCTATGCTTCCCACACCAGCCGTATGAGCAGAACTACCCGACTCATGATATGGAGTTGGCGGCGATGGTGTTTGCATTGAAGATTTGGAGGCATTACACTGTATGGTGAGCGGATTCGAGATGTTTACCGATCACGAGCCTCAAGTATCTGCTTACTCGTAAGGAGTTGAATATGAGGCGAGAGGAGATGGTTAGAGTTGGTAAAGGACTATGATCTGCGAGATTTTGTACCATCCGGTAAAGCCAATGTAGTGGCCGATGCTTTGAGCGAAAAAAGACGTCGCACTCTGCGCGGCGTTGTTGAGTTCCCAGCCAGTTTGCGAGAGAGTTCGAGCGGGCCGAGGTTGCGATGTTGTTGTTGAGAGGTTACCGCCGTGGTAGCTCGATTGACTGCTCATTCGTGATTCGGCAATGGGATTATAGACGGCCGGTTGGGTGACCCCGCACTTAAGAGATTGGTTGACAGAGTTAGTCTTGTGCCGACGTGACTTTGACTTTGTGTATTCCCAGACGGTGGGTTGACTTATAGAGGCGGTTGTGTGTTCCGGCATTGCAGGTTTTTGCGAGCCGAGTTGCTCTCGAGGCCCACTGTTCCCTTTTGCTTGGCACCCCGGGTACCAAGATGTATCGAGACCTTAGCGCACTTTACGGTGGATGGGGATGAAGAGAGATGTGGCGAGTTTGTCACCCGGTGTCTCACTTGTCGCAAGTGAAGGCACCCGTGCAGAGGCCAGCAGGTTTTGTTGCAACCACCGAGTGTACCCCAGTGGAAATGGGAAGAGATCTCTATGGACTTTATATCCGGTTTGCCAAGGACTCCGAGGAAGTTCTCTCGATTTGGGTGATAGTCGACCGTTTGACCAAGAGCGCACACTTCCTTCCCGTAGGGACACTTATACCGTGGAACAAAGATGGCGCACTGCTTTTGGAGCAGATCATCCGTTATCATGGTGTGCCGGTGAGGATTGTGTCGATCGTGACTCGCGGTTCACTTCTCGCTTCGAGAGCGCCCGGAGAAGGGTTTGGGCACAGAGTGCGATTTAAAGACACGACTTTTCACCCTCGACGGATGGTCGACCGAGAGAGTGAATCGATTCTCGAGGATATGTTGAGGGCTTGTGTGTTGGATTTCCCGAGCGATTGGGACCAAAGATTCAGACTTGATGGAGTTTGCCTATAACAATAGTTACCAATCGATTTATCTCAGATGGCTCCATTCGAGGCATTGTATGGTAAGCGTTATCGGTCCCCGTGTTCTCAGGAAGAGGTTGGTGATAGACAGTGTGTTGTCCCGAAGTTATCGCAGCTTGACCAATGGTGCAATCACGAGAAGATTAGAGCTCGTATGTTGACAAACTCGGAGCGAGCAGAGTGAAGAGTTACGCCGATGTTCGGCGTCGAGATTTGGAGTTTGAGGTTGGTCAAGATGTGTTCCTTAAGGTTGCTCCGATGCGAGGTGTTTTGAGGTTTGGTAAGCGAGGAAGTTGAGTCCCCGCTTTGTTGGTCCGTTCGAGATCCTAGAGAGGATTGGCGAGTTGCCTACCGGTTAGCCCTACCTCCGTCACTATCAGCCGTGCATAGTGTTTTCATGTATCGATGTTGAGGCAAGATGCGTGCGGACCCGTCGCACATTGTGGACTTTGAGCCTTTGCACCGAATGAGGATTTGAACTTCGAGGAGAAGCCGTGAGGATCCTTGCCTTTGAGACCAAGACGTTGCGTAATCGCGAGATTCGTTTGGTAAAGGTTCGATGGAAGAATCGGGTTTCGAGGAAGCCACTTGGGAGCGGGAAGACGAGATGAGGTTGCATTACCCTGAAATTGTTGTTGTTAAGGACTTTCGAGGACGAAAGTCATAAAAAGGAGGGAATATTGTAACGACCAGTTTTTTTCTTCCCGGTCTTCCGTATGCCCTAGGGGTAATTTGGTAATTTGGTCGGGCCGTCATGGTCGTTTGTGTCTTTTCCAAATTACTAAAATTATTGGATGGTTTTGTAGGTTTTTGGAGGGGTTTGTGGTTTGGTTTGAGCAAGGTTTGTTGCAAAAGTAAAAATAAAGGAAATTGTGCTGCAGCCGGGGTTTGAACCCGGGTCTCCTGGGAAGCTTGTAGAGAGGTGTGCCAATTGAGCCATTAGGTGCTCTTGTTGCTCTTTCTGCATCACATCTTAGTTAACCTTGGAGTTTGGAGTTTTGGTGCATTTGGTTAAATGAAATAGAATTAGGTTATTCCATCTTATTCTCCAAAAACACCTCTTGGCCGCCCAAGCTCTCCATCTCCATAGCCTTGCCGAGTTCTTCATCCTTGCATCTCCTTGGGTTCGATCATCATCATTCAGGTAAGTCTTCGTCTTCTTCATCTTCTCATTTGGGTGTTTGTTGGCCGAATGTAAGAAAACAGGGGTTGTGTGTGTGTGTGTGTTGTGCAACACCGGTAGGAGCAGCGACCATCATCCCCACCACCCAGCTCGCGCCCAGATCGGTCGAGCCACTGTCGCAGACGCCCCAGATCGGTCGAGCTACCCTGCGCAGACGCCCAGATCGGTCGAGCCAGCCCCCGCCGCGACGCCCGCACTGTCCCAGCACCTCGCGCTGTCGCCCAAAGAAGGCGATCGCCGATCGCTCGCAGACGCCAGAGGTCCTCGCCAGCGCCAGCGCGTCCATCCGATCGCTCGCTCGCGCCGCGCCGTGTCCGCTTGCCGCTGCTTGCTTGCGCGCGCCGCCGCTCGAGACGTTCGCCCGCGCGCGCGTCCTGCTGAAGTTGCTCGCCGTGTCCGCACGATCGCACGCCAGCCGCCAGCGCTTCGCGCCAGACGACGCCAGCCGCCGCGCGCTTTCGTCGAGCCGCTCGCCAGCGCGTCCTCGTCCACTGCCGTTGCCGTGCCCGCTACAGCAGCCATGTCCGTGTCCGTGCCGTGCGGTAGCAGAACAGCGTGTCCTGTCCTGTACAATGCAAGCCAGCGCGCCACCCTTTGCCGAGCTTTGCCGGCTTGCAGCCAGCAATTTCAAGCTCGTGGTCGTCGCGCGCGCGTGAGTTCCCTTGAGCCGAGCTTGCTGTTCTATTGTTGTTTAGATATTTTAGATGCCGATTATTGTTGGTTTGCTAGGTTCCCGCCGCTAGCTCTGGATTGTTCCGCAGCCTTAGGATTTGTGTGTAAAAGTCTTCCGACCAAGGTAAGGATTTCTTTCCGGGGTTGTGTGGACCTCCGCGTATATTTGTGATTGTTGTTTTGTATGCTGTGTATGTTTACTAGCATGTTTAGCCTAGGTGCTCTGTTCAAATTCTCGATCGCATGAACTCTTGTATTGTTTCTCATGTTAGCCCATGCTAGGTTGTTCTATTCTAGCATGTTCGATATCTGCTTCTTGCTTCGTAGTATCATGCTAGGTTCTTTGTATCCGATGAGCACGTATTGGACCGCATTGATTGAATCGTTATTATTGTTAAGGTTTAGAATTGAGGTAGATAGAATCATCCGGGCCCGATGCATAAAGTATCTTGCATCTATGGCAAGGACGTTCGAGACAGCTCTCGTCCTTGGACCCCGTGAGGGATTAGCTATCCCAACCCAGTAGGCCCCGCAATCTTGGGTGAGGGTGGCGGTCGTTAAATGCCCCAACGGTCGGGATGATGACTTGGCATTGCCTCGTCCCCAGCCGATCGACACGCTCCCGCGGCGTGTTCGGCCGTAGCCCTTGATTGCCACTGTTAGGGCAAGGACCGCTTCTGGTGTAAGCCTACCACGACCGGTTCCTTAGCCTCAAAGTGTGGTGTACAGCCGACATAGTTCACGTGTCCGTGTCTCACACCCCTATGTCGCTGACACCGATCCGCAGATTTAGTTAGGCATGGTGATCGAACTCGGGCAGGCTTGCCACTAGACCCGGCACCCCCGAGTTTGCAGTGAGCATGCGGTGCGCGCTTACGCTCATTACACGACCGATCGGAGAGCTCCTCGGGATCTTGAGCGCAGTGCACCTTTCGTGACGACGAGAGACAGCCGAGGCCGGGACTTGTTCCCGTATAGTGCGCTTAGTGTGTTGTGGTATTTTCCTGACTAAGACCACGAGATGGCATCCGAGGTCCAAGTGTGGACTTAGCTATGTGCTCCGCTCGTGTTTGTTCTCATAGCTTGCATACATTCTTCTAGATGATCATGTATATCGTATTGTACCGGTTGGCTGGGGATTCTTCTTGGGTAATTCGTTACTCACCCTTATTCCGTGGTTTTCCACAGTAATCAAGGCGGGAGACAGGATGGTCAAGGAGGAGCTATGATCATGGAACCTCTTTGTCATCTCCGATTGTTTTATTTTAATTATCATGACTCTTCACTTTTTATTATTTCCCACTGAATGCATGTAGACGGGCACAGAGCCCCGTGATGTTTTCTTACGTTTATGGATTCCAAAGATATTGGTACTTGTGGATTGTTTTAATGGTTTAAATAAATCTCTGATCAGAGTGTGCTTTTAGAAATGTATGTTTTGGTTGTTGAATGTTTCTGTTTTTACTTGGAATCCGAAATGTATTTTTCATAATGTCTTTTATTTTCACTACATGCATTGGGGTAAAGGCCCATTTAGAGCCCCTTTTGGGTCGGGTCTTTACAACGGTGCAACTCAACTACCAAAGAACTAAGGGGTTCTACAAACTCCAAAGATCCAACAACAACTCAAGCCCTTGAACTGGCAGGCCTCCGCCCTTGCAGGAACAAACAACTTTTCGCTTGCTAACAAACAAACGCAGGGACACTCTCGCTGGGCTGACCGCTGCGCTACTCTGATCAACTACACAACTCAGAAGCTAAGCTGACTCCTCCTCAACAGGAACGATTTACCAGCAAGCGGACATCCGAAGGACAGCGAACTTCACACACGCTCGTTGTCTTGCCCAAACCCAAGGGCAACAACAACAAACTCTCTCGGAAGCAACATCCGAGGATCCTCACAACCAAGGTTAGGGCGCTTGCTAAGAATTAAAGCCCTAACACCTCAAGAACTGAGCACTTGCTACTCAACACGATCCTCTAGTGGTTCCTGAAACATAACCACGAAACGAGCTACACAAAAGTACACCGGCGTGCACAGCTCCAACTTGGTTCCTTAAGATCCAAACTCAACAAGTACTCTCACACAAGGCAACTTTTGCCTCCCAATAGAGCCACATCTAGCAAAGGAGCAACAAGAGTTCAACCCACTCAGGGTCAACTCACCACGGAATGCCACATTGGTCGACTCACTCTTACAAGAGCATAGCCACACCAAGCTAACTTACCTCATACCGATGGTCCACTAAACGTGCTCCGATCAACCATCCAACTCATGGCTCTAACAGTGGATCAACCATGCATCATCGATGCCAACCCTACTCATATTAGGGTGACTCCAGGGTAGTCGAATCACACTACCATCCAACTGGCTCACAAGCCCACACACAAGCGTGAGAACTCAGACGCGCTAGCCCTCACCAACCTACAAATCCTTTGTACCCAACTCCCAAGTGACCCGTAAAAGCTCCTACTTTTCCTCAAATGGCCTCACACTTGTAGTTCTCGACTACCACCGAGCTAGATCTCTTAAGCAATCCAAACAGATGCAACTTCGAAAAACGGGTACAAGGCTAGTGGGGATGCTATACTCCGGCGGGCATGGAACCACCTGCAACAAAGTGCCAACCGGCACGAAACTAGGCCTCCTTCCAAAGCTTGGTGCCAACCAGACACTACATCCTTTACAACACAAACATCCCTTTACGTGCTTTAAGCCCCTCCGGGGTAGGGAAGGTCACACTCCAGTGTGACAGGCAATGGCGCTCAACACAAGAGTCTCAACACTCGAGTAGACTACTCTCGACATCACGCCTAACAGACAAGCCAAGGCCCACTCCTGCATCCCACTCGATGCTCAACGAATACTCAAAGCCAACCCTCGGGTGGCGCACCTAGCTCCACACTGAACATGCTAATGTAAGGTGCTTCTCACTAATAGTCACCGAAACCACTGGACGGATTAGGTCCTGACAAGCAAACTCCACACTACCCCCGGCTACGAGGGTACTAAAAGAATCGGCCGCAAAACGATCGCAGACTTGCAGGGAGGACAAGATGTCTCTACATCTTCCTCAAAAGCTACTAACTTGGCAAATGGCCAATTCGCCCGTGTGGTCGGTGGAGACTCTGTGATCCGCCTCACAGGGACTTCCACCACCACACTGCCGCATCAAACAAAGACCAGAGCGGCACGCCTCGACCTCTGAACATCGGTCATCGGTCTCTCAACACCGTGTCATCCCAACACTTGGATGATAAACTCGAACCAGGTCAACCACCTTGTCGCTACCAAAGCAAGTTCTCTAAAGCATCAAGCTCCTCAGCTTCCACTTGCCAAACTCGGCGGCTCCATCAATGCTAACTAACTCATCAAAGCATAAACTTGCGATCCCGCCTTCCGGAAACCTCTCGCTATCGGAGCTACTAGGAGGGGTGTCTCCTAAATAAACTCTACCACCGGGCTAATCGTGCCCAAGACTCCTCACTACGCGCTACAAACTACGCCGGGTCTCCGCTCTCTGTTAGCTAAAAGACTCGCCATCAACTCCTCATGGTCGGAGCACACTCGCTCAAGGAGTCTCACTCGAGGCGTGCTAGCCTCAACCCCTACTCTTGGCAACTCATCTGCGGGGCCAAAGGTGGCCTACATGTCTAGACAACCCTAGACGTGGTCTCATGATCAACATGAATAGTCCAACGCCTCGGTTGGAAATACCAAACGTCCCCGCTCCTCTAAGTGCAATCAACCTACTAGCGATCCACACAAAGCATAAAAGCTAGCCCACGCTGGGCTCTCACCGCCAAACAAGGGTAACACATGTATACTAGATCGGTATTGTAAAATAAAACCCTTAGCTTAATGAACTCGCATAAACCCGACGGCCATGAGTCTCGATGATCATGGGGGCAACAACCTCAGCAAAGCGTGTTAGTCTACGAAATCTATGACTCGGGCTTTGATACCAACCGTAAGGACCCGACTGGAATACGGTCCCTAAACCTAGGTCCTCACTCAAAGATGCAAGTTAAATATTTCAACAAGCGGTTTAGTGCTCATATTTAAAACTTTTTCAAAACATTTGGAAACGGGGAACACTTAAAACATAACCAAAAATTTTCATAATCAAATCCAATCAAGGTAAAATAAGCCTGGCCAGTATTTATAAAAGAACATTCAAAACAGTTTAAACAACTTTAACATCATTCCCCTAGGACTCATGTCCATCTACATGCTTTGAATAAATAAATGCAAATAATAAACGACAGAGTGCGGTAGCCCCCATGATCAAACAAATCCCTCCGCTAGCCATCCCGGTGTTGTCCCAAGTTACCTAGTGGAAAAACCACAGAAATAAGGGTGAGTATAAACATACTCAGTAAGAATCCCCAACCGGGGTACAATACGATACATCAGTCATCTAGCACCCTAGTATACATGCAACTAAAACAATGACTTAGAGCAAAACGGTTGAATTAGGCTATGAGCTACTTCTAGAGCGAGCCTATTCAAGGGCTTTCATCTACTGCCTATCCTAGGTTCTACACTTGGATGCCCTTCGGGCCTTACACAACCTAGGACTCAGTGATGCCCAGTGGGGCCTTACACACCTAGGATGCCTATCGGGGCCTTACTCCTCCAAAATCAGTGATGCCCATTGGGGTCTTACGCACCTAGGATGCCCATCGGGGTCTTACACCTCCAACTCAGTGATGCCCATCGGGGACTTACACACCTAGGATGCCCATCAGGGTCTTACACCTCCAACTCAGTGATGCCCATCGGGGACTTACACACCTAGGATGCCCATCGTGGTCTTACACCTCCAACTCGGTGATGCCCATCGGGACTTACACACCTAGGATGCCCATCGTGGTCTTACACCTCCAACTCGGTGATGCCCATCGGGACTTACACACCTAGGATGCCCATCGTGGTCTTACACCTCCAACTTAGTGATGCCCATCGGGGACTTACACACCTAGGATGCCCATCGGGTCTTACACCTCCAACTCGGTGATGCCCATCGTGACTTACACACCTAGGATGCCCATCGTGGTCTTACACTCCAACTCGGTGATGCCCATCGTGGACTTACACACCTAGGATGCCCATCAGTGGTCTTACACCTCCAACTCGTTGATGCCCATTAGGACTTACACACCTAGGATGCCCATCGTGGTCTTACACATCCAACTCAAGTGATGCCCATCGTGGACTTACACACCTAGGATGCCCATCGTGGTCTTACACCTCCGGATGTCCATCGGGGTCTTACCCAGCGGGACCTAAACTAGTTACCCCCTACATTCTTCTACACTATACATCACCCGCCTATGCCTGGCACGGAACTAACAGGATAAAATAGAACAAGGTATGCCAAGATAATTAAACCCCTTGCATGGAACTAACAGAATATATCAGGGGACACAGGAGCAACACGATATGGAGGCAAGAGAAAACATGTAACCTACCCACTGGAAATTTCATACAATCACAAGACATGGCATGCTGGAAGAACAAACCTAGCATGGCACTAACATGAACAACAAGCAACATGCTAGCAAGATTTCAAACACAAGCCGCTCAATAGCTAACATTCTCATAACAACAACCAAGCATACAAGGCACGCTTCATGATAGCATCGCAGGTCCACACAACCACGGTAAGAAATCCTTACCGAAACGAGTAGAAATAACTTTCACAATCAAATAGTGACCCTCGAGCTTTAAAGCGAAATCGAGCAACCTAAAAATTTTAAAAGCATCCTAAATAAATATACAGCAGCCAGCAGCTTAAAAATCTAAAAGGGATAGGTTCAGGAATTACCAATCGAGAAGGCACGGGGTCTCGCAGCAGAAGCGCTTTTAGCCGCTGGCTGGTGGGCGCCGGCGCTGGCGCTGGCGCTAGCGGGCGCTGGCGCGGGCTGGCGCTGGGCGCGGACGGGCGCTGGCGCTGGCTTCGCGCGCGATCGCGATAGGGCGCAGCGCGCCGGCGGGCGACGCGATGAAGCGGCACCGCACGCAGACGCGACGGTGCTGGGCGTGGCGCACGGCAAGGGCGCGTCTTGCGGCGCGCGCGTGCAGGCGGCTCGTGCGGACGGCGCGGCGCGCGTCTCGGGCGACTCTGGTCGGTCGGTCGGCGTGCGCGCGCGCAGCTCGGTGCGGAGCGGCTGGGCTGCTCGTGCGCTCTGGCCGATACCGGCCGCTCGTGCGCTGGCTGGATAAATTGGTCGCCTGCGCGCGCTGGCCGAGCAGGCTGAGAGCTGGGAAAGTGCTAGAGGCG
This sequence comes from Sicyos edulis, assembly GCA_036507275.1. Lineage (NCBI taxonomy): Eukaryota > Viridiplantae > Streptophyta > Magnoliopsida > Cucurbitales > Cucurbitaceae > Sicyos > Sicyos edulis. The sequence continues at coordinate 21,896,567 of CM071855.1, read as the reverse complement.
GCTAGGGTTTCTTGGTGAGGTCGGCTAGAGAGAGAGAGAGAGAGAGAGAGAGAGAGAGATTGCAAAACAAGGGGAAAAGGGACTTTCTTGAGTTTCTTTCCTTTTTCCCTAATTAAATAGGTCTAAAATCCTTCCCAAAGCTTCCTCTTTCCAAACCCTACTAAGCAAACTTATTTTAAAAATAAAACTCTCTTTTCCTACGAACTCCCCAAGACCATTTAGGGCAAGGGCTCAAAACCCAATGGAAGCACCAAAATTACAATTAATTTTGCCATTTTCTAAAACACCTCCATACTTCCAAACAACTTGCCCAAACCTCTCGGGTCTTGCAACCAACAACCATTAAGCTTCGACAAAGGCAGAATGGCCCTCAAATCTTGAAAATCCTCAAAACTCTGACCGGGGCAAAAGACCAAAATACCCTAAGGGTTAAAATAGCTCTAACGCCCATCCGAACATCCGAATAATGACCCGAAATCACCTGGGTAACCGAAATAGAAAACTGGGCCGTTACAATAAACACAGAATAGAGCACATAGCTTAGCCCACACTTGGGCCTCGGATGCCAATTTAGGGTCTTAGTCCGAATAATATCACCACACAAGTCGCCCTATACGAGAAACAAGTCCCGGCCTCGGCACTGCTTCATCGTCGACGAAAGGTACACTCGCTCAAGATCCTCGATGAGCTCTCCCGCGCGGCGCCAGAATGAGCGTAAGCATGTACCGCGCGCTACTGCAGACTATGGGGTGCCGGTCAGAGGCAAGCCGCCCATGTCCAAATACCACGCCTAACTAAATCTCCGGATCGGTGTCACCGACATAGGGGTGTGAGACTCGACACGTAAACTATGTCACCAACCACCGCACTGAGGCTAAGGAAACGGGTCGTGGTAGGCTTACACCGCGAATGTAACGCCAAGTTTTCTATTCCGCCTCGAGGTGCTTCCGCCTCGCATTCGCGGGTTCGGCTGGGGCATTAGAGCTGCTTTGACCCTTAGGGGTATTTTTGGTCTTTTGCTCCCCGGCAGATTTGTGGATTTTCGTGGCTTCGAGGCAGCTCCCGCTTTGTTGAGGCTTGTATGTTGGTGGTCATGAGTCCCTAGATGTTTGGGGTATTCGCTTTGGGAGTTCGGTTGTGATTTGGGTTTTGGGCAAAGTGATCGTTGTTTGGGTGTTTCCTTTGGGATTCTGAGCCTGTGCCCTTAGAGATGATTTGGGAGTTTGTTTAAGTGAGAGTTATTGTTTGGAAAAGGTTGCTTCACCTGGGTCTCAAGGAGGAAGCTTGAAATGGGATTTAAGGACTTTAAGACTTGTTTAAATTAGGAAAAAGGGAAGAAAAATCAAGAAAATCCCTTTCCCTTGTTTTGCAATCTCTCTCTCTCTCTCTCTCTCTCTCTCTCTCTCTCGACCGACCACCAAGAAGACCCAACCCTAGCCACCCACCATGCCCTAGCCGCACCACTCCCTGGCCGCATCGCATCGCCACCCAAAGATAGCCCTCGCCTTGCCCACGCCGCACTGTGACGCCTCGCATCGCCCACCCAGTGTGCGCGCCTGTGATGCGTTGCATCGTCCACTTTAGCCGCGCTCTCACTCCGTCGCCTGTGCCATCTTCGTGTCGCCTTGGGCGCGCTGAGTCCAGATCGCATCGCTTCGCCTTTGGTCGCGCCGAGCCTAGATCGGCATCGCCCGTGCCGCTCCGTGCCGAAGTCGCCGCCTCAGAGGTCGCCGTGTTTTCCCGAACCCCGAGCCTGCCGCGTCGCGCCGCCTCGCGCTACGCGCTCGCGCGCCGCGCCCTCCGCCGCTGCCGAGCGTGTGTGTCGCCGCCCGGCTCGAGCTCGAGCTCGCGCTGCTCGCCGCGCCGCGCCTTTCTCGCCTGCGGCGTCAGTGCTCAGCCGCCGCCACCACTGGCTTCGCTGCGCTGCACCCGGCCTGCTGTGTGTGTGGTTGGCCTGAGCCTTGTGGCTAATCGGATGGTATTTCCCTAGTCTTTTCTTCGTTGGGCCCCGATTTGTTGGTCGCTTAGGGATTTATTTGGGCTGCTTTTATGTATTTGATTTGGGCCGCTTTATTTTATGTTTAGGTTGTTTGGGTTCGATTAGAGGCTCGAGGATTGCTTGGTTGATTTGTGATTATTTTCTCGCTTGTCCTGTAAGGATTTCTTACCGTGGTTGTGTGGACCTCGCGATATGTCTCGATTGTGCCTTGTATGTTTGCTTGATTGTTATGAGCATGATAGTGATAGGCAGCTTTGTTTGATCTCTTGCTAGCATGTTTGTTGATTTTACATGTTAGTGCCATGCTAGGTTTGTTCTTCCAAAGATGCTTGTGATTCCCGCTTAAGTTGTAGTATCATGCTAGGTAAACGTGATTGATGTCGGTCATTGCTTGCTAGCCAGAATCATTGATTTACTCGGTATTCTTGGATAGAGTAGTAGGGTTTGTCATCATCCGCAGGTCGATAGTGGACATAACGTGACTTTGTCCCCACCGGCCGGGAGTAGAGCGAAGCATAACGTACATTGCTGCTTCCCAAGCGACCGATGTGGATGTAGCTACCACATCGGCATAAGCCTAGTTTGTAGCCTCGCTAGAGCGGAACCCCCGCCAACGGTGCAAGCCCGCCTTGGCCGGTTCTTAGCTTCAGTCGGTGGTACAGTCGCACAGATGAGTGCCGAGGGCCTCGCACCATCGTGGTTCAGTGACACCGCTTTCCGAAGTCTTAGGCATGCGTGCACTGCCCGCGTGAGTTTGCCCTCTTAGGCCCCGCATTTACGCCGGCTTGCAGTAAGAGCATGCGGTGTGCGCAAGCCACGCGTTAGTAGCCGGCCGAGAGCTCCCGGGCTAATGTTCGTGAGTACACCGGTCCTTCCGCTTTAGAGCCGATCATGGGTACTCTCCGATAGTCCGTATTGTTAGCGAGGGTAAGAGGCCCTTGAGGACACCCATTGGGATTGGCTTTTGAGCTGATTGTATGGTCGAGGAGAAAGACCTCGAGGGTGTCGGACATCTTGGGATCGGTTTTTAGTCGATCAATTGGCCGAGGAGAAAGACCTCGGAGATGTCCCGGATTGGTTGTGAGAACCAATCATTAGGCCTAAGTAGGAGACTTCCGATGATTCCGGAAGTAAGAGACTTCCGATGTTTCCAGATCTTGTTTTATGAGCTCGTTGAGCTATGATCTGTGTTGATAGTCGCTTGCTTGCATGTTGAGGTGCTAGATGACTGATGTATCGTATTGTACCCTGCTGGGGATTCTTACTGAGTATGTTTATACTCACCCTTATTTATCTTTCTGTAACTTGGGACAACACCAGAGGGCTAGCGGAGGGAGCCGATTGATCATGGGGAACCGCCGGCACTCTGTCTTTTATTATTGCATTGTTTATTCAAAGATGTAGATGGACAGAGTCCTAGGGAATATTGTTTAAAACGTTGCTTAAATTGTATTGTACATTTTACTAAACACTGCCAGTGTTGTTTTACTTGTTGGATTGTTTAAAATGAAAATTGTTGGTTATGTTTTAAGGGCTCCCCCTTCTCATATGATTTGAAAGGTTTTTAAGTATAAGCTCTAAACCGCTTGTTATCATATTTAACTTGCATGCTGAGTAAGATCCCAGGTTTAGGACCATGTTTTGGGTCGGGTTCTTACAAGTAAACCGCCCTTACCTTAACAGGTGGCAATCGGGGCTACCGCCAAACATGCCGAGGACATGTCGGCTGCCGGGGACGAGGCAATGCCAAGTCATCATCCCGACCGATGGGGCATTTAACAGTCTGCCACCCTCACACAAGATTGCAGGGCCTACCGCTTGGGTTAGCTAATCACTCACGGGGTCCAGGATCGGAGCACTGCCTCGACGCCCCGCCATGGATGCAAGGTACTTTATGCGCTGTGCCCGATGATGCTATCTACCGCAACTCTAACCTTCCCTAGCAATCAAAGAAACAATTCCATAAAATCCAATACGTGCTCAATAAGAATACAACGAGCCTAGCATGATACTATGAAGCAAGGAATGATACGAGCATGCCGTAAAGGAACAACCTAGCATGGATTAACATGAGAAATAACCAGAAAATCATGCTAATCGGGAATTCGTAATAGAGTACCTAGCTATACATGTCAATAAACACAAACAAGCAATCAATCAACAATCGTGATAATATATCGCAGGTCCACACAACTTCGGTAAGAAATCCTTACCTTGGTCGGGGACGATTTGACACGAAAACCTAAAAGGCGAACGAACCCAAACTAGCTACCGAGAACCTATCAATCACAACAAAAATCACACAATAGGTGTAAGAACCTGTAAAGACCCAACCCGAAAATGGAACTAAATCTAGGTCTTTACTCAGCATGCAAATTTAAAACATAAAAGGACCCAGCCAGGGTCGGATTAAAAGCTTTTCAAACACATGAACGGGAAAACAATCAAAACAAAGTAAACATTCATTAGGCAAAAACGAACCATTCAAATTAAAACAAAGGATCGATCAAGATTTTACTTAAAAACATAAAATAGTTCAAATCATAGTTTTCCCTACTGATCTAAGTCCAACTACATGCTTGAAATCCAAAACAAAGAAATAAGACACGGCAGAGTGTCAAGAAGATCCATGATCTCCCACTCTCTCCGCTTAGCCACCTCGGTGTCAGTCCCAAGTTACCTGTGGAAGAAACCACGATAAGGGTGAGTATAAACATACTCAAGAAGAACCCCGACCGGGTACGATACGATGCAATCTATCATCTAGCGACCTAGTACACATGCCACAAATATCAACACGGATCTTAGCTCAATGAGCTCACAAGGCAAATCCGGAATCCACGGAAGTCTCCTACTTCCGGCCTAATGATTGGCTCTCAAACCAATCCCGGACATCTCCAAGGGTCTTTCTCCCTTGGCCAATTGATCACCTCAAAAACCGATCCCAAGATGTCCGACACCCTCGAGGGTCTTTCTCCTCGACCAATTGATTAACTCTAAAGTCAATCCCAATGGGTGTCCTCAAGGGTCTCTTACCCTCGCTATAACTGACTATCGGAGAGTACCCAAGTCCGGCTCTAAACAAGAAGGAACTGGTGTACTCACGAACATTAGCCCGGGAGCTCTCCGAACCGGCACTAACGCTGGCGCGCGCAAGACACCGCATGCTCTTCTCGCAACCGGCGTAAATGCGGGGCCTAAGGGCAAACTACGCGGGCCGTGCACGCATGCCTAAGACTCGGAAACGGTGTCACCGATCACAGAGTGCGAGGCCCTCGGCACTCATCAGCGCGGCACTGTACCACCGACTGAAGCTAAGAACCGCCAAGGTAGGCTTGCACCGCTGGCGGGGTTCCGCTCTAGCAGCTACAACTAGGCTTATGCCAATGAGGTAGCTAATCCTCACCGGCTCACGGGGAAGTAAGGTACGTTATGCTTCGCTCTACTCCCGACCGGTGGGGACAAGGTACGTTATGTCCGCTCTCAGCCTCTAGATGAAGACAAACCCTATCATACTAGCTTAGACTACCAAGTACGTGATTCCTGGCTAACATCCACAAAGACATCTCATCATACATAGCCTAGCATGATACTACGAGCTTAAAGCAGGAATCTCAAGCATGCTGGAAGAACAAACCTAGCATGGCACTAACATGTACAAAAAGGCAAAACATGCTAGCAAGAATTCAATCACTAGCTATCCTATCCATTAACATGCTCATAAAGGTAAACAAGCATACAAGGCACAATTAAGAAAGCATAGCAGGTCCACACAACCACTGTAGGGAAGTCCTTACCCTGAAACAAGTGGAGAATAGCTATCACAACCAAAAAGACCCTCGAGCTTAATACGAACTCGAGCAACCTAGGCATAAATAAAGCATCCTAAGTAAATACATACAGCAGACTGTAAGCTTAGAAAACACAAAGGGATTGGTTCGGGAATTACCACCGAGAAGACACGGGCCTCGGCAGCAAGGAGGGTGGCTTGGGCGCTGCTGGTGCGGCTGGGGCGCTGGCGCTGGGCGCTGGGCGCTGGGCGCTGGGCGCTGGCGCCAGGCGCGCACGCCGGGCGGACGCTTGCGCAGGCGCGCAGGGTGTGCGGTTGCAAGGCGACGCGCGCGCGAGCGAGCGCTCATTGGCTGGCGCGCGCGCGCGAGGGGTCGCGCTGGAGTGGGCGCGCGTCCGTGGTCGCGCCGAGCGGCGGGCAGCGCGGCGGCGGCGCGGTCTCGAGCTGCGCGTTGGCACATGCGACCCCACGAGCGACGCCGGCGGTCTTTGGCGCCACGGGCGACGCCAGCGCGGCGATGGGGTGCGACGGTGGGGCTACTCGTTGTGTGCAGCGTGCGCTGCCTGGGCGGCGGGGGCCAGGCGGTCTCGTGGTCCGTGCGTGCAGGCCGTATGGCGGGGCCGTGGCGGCAGGTGGTGCGCGTGCGGCTAGGGCCGGGTGGCTCGGGGTGGCTCGATGGTGTGGCTAGGGCTCGCTCGGCTAGGGTTTTAGGAGAGAGAGAGAGAGAGAGAGAGAGAGAGAATGCGCTCTAAGGGGAAAAATTAGGAGTTTCTTGATTTTCCTTCTTTTCCTTATTTTTAAATAGGTTAGGAGCCCTAAGTTCCTTTCCCAAGGCTTTTCTCTTACGGGTCCCAGGCCAAAGAAATTCTTTTCTTTTTCTTTTAATTAAGACTCTTTTCTTAAAACTCCACATTCACCATTTAGGCAAGGCTCAAATCCCAAAAGATTAAATTAATTTTCCAATTAATTTTGTTATTAACCGGAAAGGAAAACGGGCCGTTATAATACTCCCCTTTAAAAGACTTTCGTCCCCCCGAAAGTCCTAAGACTGAACAACTCCGGTAATGAGTCCTCATCTCATCCTCTAGCTCCCACGCCGCCTCCTCTGCCTCCGATGCCTCCAAAGAACCTTTACTAAACTTATCTCTCTGCTGCGCAATACCTTGCGCTCACAAGCCAAAATTTGCACGGCTTCTCCTCAAGGATAAATCTTTATTCAACTCTAGGGGCTCATGCTCTAGCACATGCGAAGGATCTCGCCACGTATTTTCTCAACATCGAAACGTGGAACACATTATGCACCGCCGACAAAGACGGGGTAAAGCTAACCGATAGGCCACCGCTCCGATCCGCTCAAGGATCTCAAAAGGCCCTACAAACTCCGGGCTCACTTTGCCTCGCTTTCCAAACCTTAACACCCCACGCATAGGTGCTACTTTCAGAAAACATGTTGACCCACCTCAAATTCCAAGTCTCTACGCCTCACATCGGCGTAACTTTTTCTCGCTTACTTTGTGCCGCAACATGCGAGCCTTTATCTTCTCAGACTGCGTCGTTCATCATCCGAGTAACTTTCGGGTCCCAGAACCCGCCTATCCCCAACCTCCTCCCGAACACCGGGATCTGCAGCGCTTACCATACAATGCCTCGAATGGGGCCATCTGAATAGACGCTGATAGCCGCTTGTTGTAAGCGAACTCCATCAAGTACAGTGCATCGGTCCCAACCGCTCGGGAAGTCCAAGACACAGTGCTCTCAACATGTCTTCCAGATCTGATTCACCCTCTCGGTCCTGACCATCGGTTTGAGGGTGGAAGGCGAGCTTGCTGGCCGCACTCGCCTCCCAAACCCTTCTGGGCGCTCTCGAAGCGAGATGTGAACCGAGAATCCCGACCGATATTATCTTTGCGGGTACCGTGGTACCGCACAACCCGCTCAAGGAACAATCGTGCCTTTGCTCCACTCGTATAACTAATCTTCCCGGAATAAAGTGTGCACTCTTGGTCACCCGGTCCACTACTACCCAGATCTGAGTGAACTCTCTCGGTGTCCTCGGCAACCCGCAGATAAAATCCATCGAAATCTCGCCCCACTTCCACCGTGGAACACTTAACGGCCGCAATAAACCTCGCAGTTTTCGTCTCGGGGCCTTCACTTGTTGACAAGTGAGACACCGGCTAACAAACTCCGCTATATCTCGCTTCATGCCCATCCACCGTAACGTCCGCTTGAGATCTCGGTACATCTTGGTACCTCCCGGGTGCCAAGTGAATGGGGAACTATGTGCCTCGGCGAGCAACTCTGCTCGAACCTCTGCGTCATCCGACGCACAATCGACTTCTCGGTACCTCAAGCCTTCGTCTGGTGTCACAACAAAGTCGAAATCGCCATCGGCCTCAACCCTCTCGAGCAACCTCCTCAACTTGGGATCACTCGGTGATCATCGATGATCCTCTCGCTAAGCGACGGGCCGAATCGATAGTTGGGCTACCACAGCGAACCTCTCCCAACAAGACTGCAATACCGGTTCGCTCAAACTCTTTCCGCAATTCAACTTGGGAGCTCAAAGAAAGCTGCTGAATGCGACGCTTTTCTACTCAAATACGATCACCACAACATTGGCTTTTCCGGGATGATACAAAATCTCACAGATCGTAGTCCTTTACTAACTCGAGCCACCTCCTCTGCCTCATGTTCAACTCCTTCTCGAGTGAAGAAATATTTGAGGCTCTGGTGATCCGTGAACAATCAATCCTCTCACCATATAAGTAATGCCTCCAAATCTTTAGAGCAAAAACAAGCAGCCCAACTCCATATCATGAGTTGGATAGTTCTTCTCATAAGGCTTCAACCTCACGGAAGCATAAGCTATCACCTTCCCATGCCGCATCAACACACAGCTCTAAACCATACTTGGAAGCATCACTATAAACTACGAAACCTCCTGCCTTCCGAATCGCCAACACAAAGCCGCCGCCAAGCCGAGCTTAAAGCTGGGCAAAACTTTCCTCACATCTAGCATCCCAAATAAAGTCAACACCCTCTCTTGGTCGACGGGTTAGGTGCCGCCTTAGCGAAAAGTCTTTCACGAAACGCCAGAATAACTCGCTAGACCCAAAAGTCACGTATCTCGGCGACCGCTGTCGGTCCGCCCATGAGCTAATCGCCTCTATCTTTGCGGGGTCCACCGCTATACCATCTCACGACACGATATGTCCAAGGAAGGCTACTCTCTCTAGCCAAAATTCACACTTAGAGAACTTTGCGAACAATCGGTTCTCACGCAATGTTGTCAAAACTTGCCTCAAATGCGGAAGCATGGTCCTCCTTTGTCCTGGAATAAATTAAAATGTCGTTTATGAATACGATGACAAAGTTATCCAAGAATGCCTTGAACACTCTGGGTCCATCATGTCCATAAACGCTCGGGGGCGTTCGTGAGTCCGAAAGACATGACCACGAACTCATAATGACCATACCTCGATCCGAACGCTGTCTTCGGGATATCTCGCATCTCGAATCCTCACCGATGGTACCACGACCTCAAATCAATCTTAGAAAACACTCGAGGCTCCTCGGTTGATCAAACAGATCATCTATACGCGCAGGGATACTTATTCTTCACCGTGACTTTATTCGATTCTCTATAGTCTATACACAAGCGCATGGATCCATCCTTCTTCTTAACAAACAGATGAGTGCTCCCCACGAGGACACACTCGACGGATGAAACCTCGATCCAGCATCTCTTGCAATCGCACTTTGAGTTCTCTCAACTCACCGCCATACGATACGGCTTTGGAAATGGGAAGAGTCCACGGCTCCAGCTCAATGGTGAAGTCCAACTCCCGCTTCGGGGGTAAACCCGGCAACTCTTCAGGGAAAACATCTGCAAACTCTTGCACCACAGGGACCATGTCAACAGTCAACGCAGTACTACTATCTCCTGACAGCTTTGCCAAGAAGCCCCAAGCTCCTCGAGCCAACAATCTATGGGCTTTCGCTGCTGAGATCAAAGGCGGGCAAGTTCCGCCCTGGACACCGCGAAACTTGAAGCTCGGCCTCAGAGGCGGCCTAAACACCACTTCTTTCCGGCGGCAGTCTATCAAAGCATGGTTCTCTGCCAACCAATCCATGCCAAGGATTACATCGAAACCGCTCATAGACAGCACTATGAGGGTAGCCTCTAAAATCTCATCGATATCTCAGATCTGCCATGCTTAACTCTACTGCTAGCTAACATACTCACACCCGAAGGAGTGGCAACACACAGCTCAAACCCTAGAGGTTCGAGCTCCACACAAGCTTGTCTAACGAATGCATCAGAAACAAAGGAATGGGTCGAACCCGAATCAAACAATACAAATGCATAGTCTTTGTAAGACAAGCAGCGTACACCGCAATCTGCATCATCGATGCGCTCCGCCTCTGGCGAGTAGTGGCAAACACTCGGCCTGCTTCTTTGGCCGGTCCCGCTTTTGCTAAATCCACGAGTGCGAGAATCTGGCCAAGTGCCCTCCTTGCCACATCTGTAGCAAGCACGGGGCGATGCTCCTGAGACCATAATGTGCCTTTCCGCACTTGTTGCAATGAGCCGTTTGCTGGTCCCGCCTGCTGGCGATCCGGGCTCTACCACGAGGTCGGCGCCCGATCTCGACCATCGGGTGGCCTGCCGGCGAGTCTGCTGACTTGATTGAGCGGAAACCACTAGAAGTCCTGCACTTCCTCTTACGCGAGGTCTGCTGGGCGGTTGAATCGATCGAGCCGGGCGCAACAGGGTCCCGTGATCGGCGGATACTTCGGGTTATAAATCGTGGCCAACTCTACTGCTCGATCATAACTCTCGGGAGCGAGTGCTCGAACATCCCGAGCAACCTCCTTCCTCACCCCACAAATGAACTTCTTAGTCTTGAGCTCCTCGGTGGCAATGAGCTCCGGTGCGAAATAGCTATACTCGAGAGAACTTCTTCTCATAGGCAGCAATACTATCTGATCCTGTTTCAGATTTGAGAAGGCCTCTGCCATCTCCTGCTGAGCCTCGTCATTAACATACTTAGCTCACGAACTTCGTTCTAAAGAACTCCCAGTGGTCGTGGAGAAGACCCACTGGTCTAGCTCTATCTGTGGACTCCCACCACCACTCACCGTGTCGGAGAGAGAACATGGGCCGCACATCTCGGCCTCTGTGCATCTGGGCATCCCATAACTCTAAAGATGTACTCCATTCTTGCCAACCACCTGATCGCCACAAGTGGGTTCTCTGAAGCATCAAATTCTCTTGGCTTCCACTTGGTGAAATCTTTCAACCACTTGCCAAACTCAGCGGCTCCTGCTGCACTATCAAGTGAGTCTGACTGGTCACGATGACCCTGCCCCTCGGTTGAGCTACAGAGCTACGGGAACTCTACCGAGCTGCTGGGGTGCTCTTTGCATGAGCCGTGTCAACTGGGCTATCTGTGCCCTAGACTCCTCTCTCTGCGCTGCTAGCTGCGCTGAGTCTCAGCTCTGCTCGGCCATTAGGCCCATCATCATGTCTCTCATAGCGCGAAATATCTCCTCCTGGAGCTGCACCTTGAGGCATAGCGGCCTCCTCCCCTTCTCTCTCTGGGCAAGTTAACCTCACGGTGCCACGGGCCCTCTGAGCTTTGATATACCACTGGCTGCTGGCTCTGCGGCATCTCTATTTGCGATTCAGACGGACTGCTCCACTACGATGTGCCAGCATCATCTTGGCGATCTACGGAAACCACAACGGGTTAGTCCACGCTCGGACTTTCTCTCACAACAAAGATAACACATGTGTACTTTGCATATCGTATCATAAACAAAACCCTTAGCTTATTGAACTTAGACAAACTGGCGGCCTTGGAGTCTTTGGAGATCATGGGAACACAACCTACAAACGAGGTTAGTCTACGAGAATCTATGACTCGTGCTTTGATACCAACCGTAAAGACCCAACCCAAAATGGAACTAAATCTAGGTCTTTACTCGGCATGCAAATTTAAAACATAAAAGGACCCACCAGGTCGGATTAAAAGCTTTTCAAACACATGAGCGGGAAAACAATCAAAACAAAGTAAACATTCATTAGGCAAAACGAACCATTCAAATTAAAACGATGGATGATCGAAGACTTTGCTTAAAAACATAAAATAGTTCAAATCATAGTTTTCCCTACGGATCTAAGTCCAACTACATCTTTGAAATCCAAAAACAAGAAAATAAGACACGACAGTGTCAAACGGCATCCATGATCTCCCAGCTCTCTCCGCTTAGCCACCTCGGTCTTTGTCCCAAGTTACCTGTGGAAGAAACCACGATAAGGGTGAGTATAAACATACTCATTAAGAACCCCAGAACCGGGAGTGCGATCACGATGCAATCTATCATCTAGCGACCTAGTACACATGCCACAAATATCAACACGGATCTTAGCTCAATGAGCTCACAAGGCAAATCCAGGAATCCACGGAAGTCTCCTACTTCCGGCCTAATGATTGGCTCTCAAACCAATCCCGGACATCTCAAGGGTCTTTCTCCCTTGGCCAATTGATCATCTCAAAAACCGATCCCAAGATGTCCGACACCCTCGAGGTCTTTCTCCTCGACCAATTGATTAACTCTAAAGTCAATCCCAATGGGTGTCCTCAAGGGTCTCTTACCCTCGCTATAAATCTAGACTATCGGGAGAGTACCGAAGTCCGGCTCTAAACAAGAAGGAACTGGTGTACTCACGAACATTAGCCCGGGGAGCTCTCCGAGGCAGGCTACTTAACGCTTGCGCGTGTCGCGCTGCCGCATGCTCTTCTGCAACCGGCGTAAATGCGGGGGCCTAAGGGGCAAACTACGCGGGCAGTGCGCGCATGCCTAAGACTCGGAAACGGTGTCACTGATCACGAGGTCTGCGAGGCCCTCGGCACTCATCTGTGCGGCTGTACCACCGACACGAAGCTAAGAACCGGCCAAGGCGGGCTTGCACCGCTGGCGGGGGTTCCGCTCTAGCAGCTACAAACTAGGCTTATGCCAATGAGGTAGCTAATCCTCACTTTGGGCTTGCAGGAAAGCAAGGTACGTTATGCTTCGCTCTACTCCCGACCGGTGGGGACAAGGTGCGTTATGTCCGCTCTCGGCCTCTAGATGATGACAAACCCTATTATACTAGCTTAGACTACCAAGTACGTGATTCTGGCTAACATCCACAAAGACATCTCATCATACATAGCCTAGCATGATACTACGAGCTTAAAGCGGGAATCTCAAGCATCTTTGGAAGAACAAACCTAGCATGGCACTAACATGTACAAAAGGCAAAACATGCTAGCAAGAATTCAATCACTAGCTATCCTATCCACTAACATGCTCATAAAGGTAAACAAGCATACAAGGCACAATTAAGAAAGCATAGCGGGGTCCACACAACCACGGTAGGAAGTCCTTACACTGAAACAAGTGGAGAATAGCTATCACAACCAAAAAGACCCTCGAGCTTAATACGAACTCGAGCAACCTAGGCATAAATAAAGCATCCTAAGTAAATACATCAGCAGACTTTGAAGCTTAGAAAACACAAAGGGATTGGTTAGGGAATTACCACCGAAGACACGGGCCTCGGCGTGAGGAGGGTGGCTTGGGCGCTGCTTTAGTGCGGGTGCGCTATTTGGCGCTGGCGCTGGCCGCTGGGCGCTGGCCTTGCGCAGCGCAGCCACGCCGGGTGACGTCCGGAGGCTGGGCATGCACGTGTGTGGTGTCTGGCCTGCAAGCGCGCAAAGCAGCGAGCGAGCGGCTCAGCCAATGGCGCGCGGCGAGGGGTCGCGGCTGAGTGGCGCGCGCTGCAGAAGCGCTGGCGCGGCGAGGCGTCGCGGCGGCGGCGTCTGAGCTGCGTTGCGGCATCATGCGACCACGAGCGACGTCCGGGCGGTCTTTGGCGGCCACGAAGCGACGTCGAGTGGCGATGGGGTGCGGCGGTGGGGCTCTGCTGTGCGCGAGCGCGTCGCGCCCGGCGCGGACGCGGTGGGCGGTCAGTGCTGGTGCGGTCAGGCTGTCTTGGGCGCGGGCCGTGCGTGCGGGCAGGTGTGTGCGTCGCGGCTAGGGCTGGGTGGCTCGGGGTGGCTCGATGGTGTGGCTAGAAATTTTGCTCGGCTGGGGTTTTAGAGAGAGAGAGAGAGAGAGAGAGAGAGAATGCGGCTAGGAGGGAAAAATTAGGAGTTTCTTGATTTTCCTTCTTTTCCTTATTTTTAAATAGGGTAGGAGACCTAAATTCCTTTCCCAAGGCTTTTCTCTTGCGGGTCCGGCCAAAGAAATTCTTTTCTCTTTTTCTTTTTAATTAAGACTCTTTTCTTAAAACTCCACATTCACCATTTAGGCAAGGCTCAAATCCCAAAAGATCCAATTAATTCCCAATTAATTTTGCTATTAACCGGGAAGGAAAGCAGGCCGTTACAATGGTTGTGAGTTGTGTTGAGGTTTGGTAGCGGGAGAAGAGAAGTCTCTGTTGTTGGACCATTTGAGATTCTCGAGAGGATTGGCAGAGTTGCATATTGGTTAGCTTTTTCTGTCATTGTCAGCTGTGCATAGTGTTTCCATGTATCGATGTTGGGGCAGTATGTGTCGAACCCATCGCTCATTGTGGACTTTGAGCCATTGCGGTGATTGAGGATTTGGGCTTGAGGCGGGAGCTGTAAGTGTTCTTGTCTTTGAGGCGAAGGCGTTGCATGTCGTGAGTCCGTTTAGTAAAAGTTCGGTGGAGAGTCGAGTTGAGAGAAATTCGCTCGTGAAGCGGGGAAGGCAGGATGAGATTGCGATATCTGTTACATTTTAGTCTTAAGGACTTTCGAGGAAGAAAGTCATAAAAAGAGGAATATTATAGCAGCCCGAGGTTTTCATCCACATCTTCGGGTATGCCCTAGAGGTATTTTAGTAATTTGGTGAGTTTTGTCGGGACCAGTTATGTCTTTCGATTGCTAAAATTATTGGATGGGTTTATGTAGGTTTTTAGGCTTTGTGGATGGGTTTGAGCAAGGATAGATGCAAAGTTAAAATAAAGGAAAATTGTGTTGCGTAGGGTTCGAGCCGGGGTGGCCTTGTATGCTAGAGAGCCTTGCCAAGTCGGCCACCAGTGTTATTGTTACTCTTTCTGCGTCATATCTTAGTTACCCTTGGATCTTTGGAGTTTGGGTGCATTTGGTTAAATGAAAAAGAAATTAGGTTTATGTTCTTCTTCTCCAAACTCCATGGCCGCCCAACCTTTTTCTACCTAGCTCCCAAGCCGAGCTCCTTCTCCTCTTGTAGCCCCGTAGTTCATGCGTCCTCCCAGACCAAGCGGCGGCCAGCCAGCAGCCCGGCTAAGCGCCCAGCAATGTGCCAGGCGCGAACAACCCAATTGAAGCCAGGCCGCCCGAATCGCCCGAGGCGGCCACAGCCGAGCGCCAAGCCCCGTCGAAGCCCGCGCCCAGCGCTACATCCAGCGTCACGACCTCTGCGCCCACCCGACCTCGCCGTCTTTGCTGCCGTCCGCGTGTCAGCCGCGCCGCGTGAGTTGCTCCCGAGCCGAGCCTTGTTTATTTTTATTATATTTAGGCCTATGGATTGTGATTATTATTGTGTTTGTTAGGTTCTTGGTAGCTAGCTTTCGGGTTCGATCATGACTTAGGATTTTGTTTGTAGTTGCCTCCCGGCCAAGTAAGGATTTCTTACCGGAGTTTTGTGGGCCCTGCGATATATTATGTGATGTTGTTTGTATGCTTGTTTGTGTTTATCAGCATGTTTAGTGATAGATGCTCTGTTCTGAATTCCCGACTGGCATGATTTCTTATGTTGTTTCTCATGTTAGTCCATGCTAGGTTGTTTAGTTACGGCATGCTCGTATGTCACATTCTTGCTTATTAGTATCATGCTAGGTTCCTTGTATCTGTTGAGCACGTATTGGATTGTATTGGATTGTTTCTTTGTTGATATTATAGGTTAGAGTTCATGTAGGTAGCATCATCCGGGCGGGATGCATAGCGTAACTTGCATCCACAGCGAGGGGCGTCACGAGGCGGTACTCCGTCCACGATCTCGTTAGGGTTTAGCTAACCCTAACGGTGGCCACTACAATCTTGGGTGAGGTTGCGGTGTTAAATGCTAGCGGTCGGGATGATGACTTGGCATTGTCTGAAGTCCCGACGATCGGCACATCCTCGTGTTCGTTCGTAGCCCTTGATTGCCACTGTTA
This sequence comes from Sicyos edulis, assembly GCA_036507275.1. Taxonomy (NCBI): domain Eukaryota; kingdom Viridiplantae; phylum Streptophyta; class Magnoliopsida; order Cucurbitales; family Cucurbitaceae; genus Sicyos; species Sicyos edulis. The sequence continues at coordinate 21,880,562 of CM071855.1, read as the reverse complement.
GGGCAAGGACCACTTCTGGTGTAAACCTACCACGGCCGGTTCCTTAGCCTCGGATCGGTGGTTGGTGACATAGTTCACGTGTCTAGGTCTCACACCCTTATGTCGGTGACAGATCCGGAGATTTAGTTAGGTATGGTGGCTTGGACACAGCGACTTGCCACTAGACCGGCACCCCAGTCTGCGATGGCATGCGGTGGCGCTTACGCTCATTCTGGCGCCGGCCGGAGAGCTCCTCGGGATCTTGAGCTAGTGCACCTTTCGTATCGGCGATGAGGCAGGCTAAGGCCAAGACTTGTTTCTTGTATAGGGCGTATTGTGTGGTGGATTATTCGGACTAAGATCTGAGTTGGCATCAGAGGTCAAGTGTGGACTTAAGCTATATGCTCTATTACGTGTTTATATTCATATCTTGCATATCTTTCGGCTAGATGACCATGTATATCGTATTGTACCCTAGTTGGGGATTCTTCTTGAGTAATTCGTTACTCACCCTTATTTTGTGGTTTTTCCACGGGTAACCAAGGTCTTGAGGCGGGATGGGTGAAGGAGGAGGCGTGATCATGGGAACTTCTTTGTTGTCTCTGATTTTTATATTATGACTCTTTGCCTTTTTATTTCCCACAGAATGCATGTAGTCAGACACGGAGCCCTAGGATGTTTTCTCATTGTTTTTGTGGATTCCAGCATTGTTGTATATCGAGAAGGTTTTGAATGATTTTAATAAATCTACGATCGAGTAAACTTTTGGAAATGTATTTATAAGGACCCGGCCCAAAGGAAGCGGTCTCTAACCTAGAGTCCTTACTTAGCATGCATGTCTAGGAATGTAAAACGTCATTGAGTTTGAAATTTAAATCCTTGAGTAAGTACATTCAAAACAAGGAAAATATAATTCCATTTAAAAATAGGCAGTAGATGGTAGATCGAGTTCTTTTTAAAAAAAATAAATCAAGAAATGATGCAGAAAGCAGAAAATAGGTTTTTGAGTACTTTTCCTAGAGGACTCAAGTCCCACTACATGCTAAGTCATAAGAAACAATAAAAGAATATGCATCCCGAGTCGGCTATCCATGATCATCCAGTGACCTCCTCCTAGCCATCTGCCGATGTCCCAAGTTACACGGTGGAAAACCACGAGAAAAATAAGGGTGAGCAACGAGTTACTCGGTAAGAATCTGGCAAAGTACAATCACGAAAACATATCATCTAGCACACGGACATGCAACCATGCAAAGACTGAGCCAGCGGATGGGTTAGAGAGCGTCACTCTTGGGGCTTGCCTATTCGAGGCTTACGACCTAGAACTTCGGTGTTGCCCTTGAGGACTTATACACCTAGGATGCCCATCGGTCTTACACCTCCAACTCGGTGATGCCCATGGGACTTACACACCTAGGATGCCCATCGAGTCTTACACCTCCAACTCGGTGATGCCCGCCGAGAGACTTATACACCTAGGATGCCCATCGAGTCTTACACCTCCCTCGGTGATGCCCGCCGAGACTTATACACCTAGGATGCCCGCCGAGTCTTACACCTCGGATGTCCGCCGGGGTCTTACGGCGGGGCGCACTAGTTACCTACAATCTCTTACACTATACATCACGCCAATTTCTAGCATGGCATTAGCGAGGATAACGTGTTCACGGTTATCACGAGACAATTTAACCCCTAGCATGAAACTAACAGGATATATCAAGAATCACAAGCGCCAAAACCATCGAAAACAAGAAGGAACAAGCGACCTATCCACTAGCGATTTCATACATACACAACACATAGCATGCTATCAAGTATTCGCGAGGTCCACACAACCCGGTAAGAAATCCTTACAGAGTGAATCGATCCAACGATCAGCGGATGACTCTTGAGCTTCTAAGCGAACAGACAACCTAAGCAAGTAATAAAAATCAACCTAGTTAACCAACGGCGACAAAAAACACAAAAGTCAAAGTTGACCTCGGGAATTTACCAGCGAGAAAGGCACCAAGCTCGGCAAAGCGGCGTCGCGGCGGTAGTGTGTGTGGCATTTCTTCTGTGAGCGATCGTCGGCCCCGAGGCTGTATTCTTTGGCGGCAGTCTGTGGTATTTGCCCAGGGCGCGGTGCGGTGAGTGCAAGAAGCGGCGCGTGGCCCTCGGCGTCTGATAAGCGGGGCGTGCGGCCGGGTTGTGATCGTCTTGAAAGCAGTCGCGTCTTTGGCCTTGAGGGCTTGGCGAGTCTTTGAGTGAGCAGTGCGGCGGCAGTGGCGGCGCGGCGGCGAGCGAGTGGGCGCGGCGCGAGGTGTGGGAGAGGGTTTTTGCGAGAGAGTGTGTTTCTTTTCCTTTTTTTAAATAAATAAGCTTGGAAATCCTAAATTCCCTTCCTAGGCTTCCCTCCTTCAAACCCAAGTTGACTCACTTATTTTCTTAATTAATTCCAAACTCCCATCTCTCTTTGGTAGCGAGGTTGAGTCCTCCAAAATCATCTTCTAATCCTTATTTTAATTTAACTAAAATCAGGTACATTACAATACTCCCTCCTTAGAAGACTTAGTCCCGGAAATCATTTGTTCCTAAAACAACTCTGGGTAACATCTCCTCATCTCCCTTCCAACTCCCGGTAGCTTCCTCAACTCCTTGATTCATACTTTGCACTTTCACTAGGTCAATTGCAGGTTCCTCAAAATCTTTTTCTCAAATGCTAAGATCTTTATGGGTTTTCCTCAAAGCTCGAGTCATGGTTTAGTTGCAAGGCTCAAAATCTATGACATGCGAAAGAGTCGACCACATCTTGGCGAACATCGAAACATGGAACACACTATGCCTGCTGCGGCCAAAGTGGCGGCAATGCTAGCCGATAAGCTCTGGCTCCGATCCTCTCGAGGATCTCGATGGTCAAACAAACACGGGGCTCGGCTTCCCTTCCTGCAAACCTCGGAACTCCACGCATCGGAGCAACCTTAAGGAACACGTCTTTGGCCAATCTCAAACTCAACTCTCTCGTCGACATCGGCGTGGCTCTTACTGCTGCTCTGGGCGGTCGGCATCTGAGCCTAATCTTACGGACGACCTCATTGGTCAAGCGAAGCAACTCTGGACCCAATACTTTGTCTCCAACCTCTTCCCGAGAATCACGGGGATCTGCGCGCTGCCATACCTAACGCTTCAAGCGGTGCCATCCCGAATGGTTGGTAGAAAACTATTGTTGTGGGCGAACTCCATCAAATACAAATCTTGGTCCCAAGCGGGGAAATCCAACACGCGGGAGCTCGCAACATATCCTCTAAGATCTGGTTTACCACTTTCGGTCAGCCATCGATGCATGGGTGGAAGGCATCTTTGTAGTGCACTCTGTGCCCAAGCACACTGAAGGGCCTTCCAAAACCATGATGTAAACAAGGAATCCGGTCGGAGATAATTTTAAGCGGCACTCAGTGATACCTCACTATCTGCTCAAGAGCAGTTGTGCCTTTGCTCTCACGGTGTAATTTATCACTGCACGGAATGAAGTGGGCACACTTAGCCAACCTATCAACGACCACCCAAATCATGCATATCCTCTAGAGTCTGGGCAAACCAGAGATAAAATCCATGGTAATTTCCTCCCACTTCCTTTGTGGCACCGGGCGGCTGCGGCAACCTGCTTTGGTTTTTACGCCTGGCGCCTTCACTTGGCGACAAGTGAGACAGAAGCCCGACAAAGCTGGGCAATCTCTCTCTTCATCCCCATCCACCAAAAAATGCGCTTAAGATCTTGGTACATCTTGTTACCTCACAGGTGCCATGCAAAAGGCGAGTGTGAGCCTCGATCAACAATTCGAGCGAATCTGGCATCATTTGGGACACATAGCCGTCCCTTATATCCATGAGCCACCATCTGCATATATCTCAAAATCAAGTCACCATCGGCTGGACCCTCTCATACAACTTTTTCAACTTAGGATCATCAATTGGCGTCAATAATCCTTTGCCTTATCGAAGAAATTTGGATGGTCATTTGTGCTACCAGCGGTAACATCCCCCAACAACAACTTGCTATACTGCTCTCTCGAGGTCTTTCCTTATGATACTTTTGGGATTTGCCAGCGTTGCTAGATCACGAGTCTTCCTACTTAGTGCATCTGCCACAACATTTGCCTTTCGGGGTGATACAATATCTCACGATCGTAATCCTTCACGAGTTCCGACCACCTCCTGCTGCCTCATGTTCGAGTCATACGGTGAAGAAATACTTGAGGCTTTGGTGATCAGAAAATCTGAATCTTTTCCCCATACAAGTAGTGCCTCCAAATCTTAAGTGCAAAGGCGGCCATTTGCCAACTCCATGTCATGAGTCGGGTAGTGCTGCTCGTCTGCGGTTTCAAGCTGCACAGGCGTATGCTATCACCTTCTGAGTGTTGCATCAAAGCGCAACCCAACCCAAACTTCTTTGGCATCACTTTGTACACCACGAAACCCGATTCCCTCGGGCTGCCAACCTTGCCGAGGCGGGGCGTCAAGCGCTCTTTAGCTTAGCAAAACTCTCATCGCACTTCCTATCCCAAACGAAATCAACACCTTTCCTCGTCAATCGAGTAAGCGGGCGGCTATAGCGGAAAAATTTTGAGCGGCGTCGGTAATATCGGCCAAACCAGCTACGAATCTCGAACCACGATCGTCGATGCAGCCCACGAACTAACGGCCTCTACCTTGAAGGGTCCACGACCACTCCCTCCTTAGACACAGCGTGTCCCGGAAAAACTTCCTCCTCGGGCCAAAGTCACACTTTGAGAACTTAGCATAGAGCTTGTTCTCGCGCCAAAGTGCCAAAATCATCTGTCTTAGGTGCGAGGCATGGTCCTCCTTAGACTTGGAGTACACAAGAATGTCGTCTATGAACCACGATGACAAAGCGGTCCAAGAAGCGCCTTGAACACTCTGTCCATCATGTCCATGAATGCGGTGGGGGGCGTTAAATCGATCCGAAAGACATGACTACGAACTCATAATGCCCATACCTCGACTGAAACAGCTGTCTTGGGAATATCGCATCCCGAATTCTCAAGCGGTGATAGCCCGACCTCAAGTCAATCTTGAAAACACACAAGCTCCACTGGAGTGGTCAAGCAGTCATCGATCTGAGCGGCGGATACTTGTTCTTAATGGTTACCTTGTTCGATTCCACTATGTCGATGCATAGGCGCATCGAGCCATCCTTTTTCTTAACAAGCGGCCACGGGTGCTCCCACGAGACACACTCGGCCTAATAAATCCTCTGTCAAGCAACTCCTGCAATTTGTTCTTTTAACTCTTTCGACTCTGCTTTGGCGCCATGCGATAAGGAGCTTTCGAGATAGGCGAGTCCAGGCTCAAGCTCTGTTGAGAAATCCACCTCTCTCTTGGCGGGCGGGCAACTCCTCGGGAAAAACATCGCAAACTCTTGCACTATGGGCACTGCTCGCGGATATCAGTCACGGTTCTCGCCAGGTCAACTTAGCTAAGAAACCCCAAGCTCCTCGAGCTAACAAGCAGTGAGCTTTAGCTGCTGAAATCACTTGGCGGACACACCCCACTCTGGTGCCCCGAAATTTAAAGCTAGGCCTGCACGGCGGCCCGAACACCACCTCCTTACAGCGGCGGTCAATCATAGCGTGGTTATCGGCTAACCAATCCATCACGAGGATCACATCAAAACCGCTCATATCTAACACTATGAGGGTAACCCGCGCAGTCACAGTGGGACACATGTCAGGCCATCCCTTACTATACAGCTGGCACACATACTAGTTCAGGGAGTAGCGACGGATAACTCAAAACCTAGAGGCTCTAAATTCATGCAAGCATGCTCGGCAAAAGCAATGAGAAACAAAAGAATGGGTGGAACCGAATCAAACAACACAAAGGCGAGGTGATCAAGAACTAGGAGCGTGCACCTTGCTCTGGTCGGCTCTCTCGACCTCTGGCGGGTCGTAGCATATACTCTTCCTACTCTTTTTCTTTGTCTTTGTTTGTGCCTGCCCTTACAGTTTGCAATCAGGGCACGATGTCCCTCCCACCACGATTATAGCAAGCTCTGGGGTTACCACCACAAGGCCCCCAATGTTGTTTACCACGGGGTCTACAATCGGTGGCGGCCTCCCTCGCTACTGTTGGCGAGGGTGATCGCGATTCGATCCGGTCTTTGGTCTCTGCCATGATAAGTACTCGTGGCGGCCGCCTCCATGACCATTACCACTGCGTCAAACTTACGCTTGACGACGGCCGTGCTGGGGCCTTACGCACCACAGTACTAACAACACGCTCACGGAGGATACTTTCCATCATATATAGTTGCCAAGCTGCTGCTTTGCCTTGGCAAAAGTCTGCAGGGCACATGTGCCTAACATCTGAGACACTCCACGCCTCGGACCATGAATAAACTTCACGATCTCATTTCGGGAGTAGCAATCAAGCTGCGGTCTGAAGTACCCATATTCAGAAACTTCCTCTCATACACCTCGATTGGGTGGACCCACCTTGGGTTCAGCATTTCGATTTCGATCATCTTTTCTTGGGCTTCTTCACTAATAAATTTTGCCTTGAACTCGGCCTTGAAGAATTCCCGGTGGCGGGGAGACCCAGCCGGTCTCTCACTCAAGGTGGAATCCCACCACCACTTATTTGTTCATTAACGCATGGTTTGCACATCGAGCTCATTTGCACCTCGAGGACAAGCCATTACCATAAAGTATACTCTAGTTCGGCAATCCACACAGTGCCACGGTGGTTCCCAGGGCACTAAACTTCTCGGCTTCCATTTGGCGAAATCTTTTAGCCACTTGCCCAAATCCTCGGCACCTTCATACACAGCGGCCTCGTTCTGGTGGCTCTGCTTGGTTTGGCGATCTTGGCGGCGTGGCGGTCCTCTCTTGAACTAACTTTCGGTCGTTGCTCTCTCTGAATCAGAGACTCCTCCCTGCATGCGACTAACGAGAGCTGCGTCTCGACCCTGCTGCTCGGCTCTGCGGTGAGACGACAACCCAACCATAAGAGCCCTCATGGACTCCACAAAAGCAACTCCCGGTGCGACCTCTCGAGGTGAGTTGCCTCCACGCCCTCAGGGCAACACGCGAGAAAGGGCTGTGGCGGCCCTAACATCGACATCGGCTTGGGGCGGCGTCCCTCGGTGTCGGAATCAATCGAATGCCTGCCTGGTGGTCGGCCTTGAGCCTCCACGCCCTCTACAGTGGCGGCATAACGACAATCTACACTCAAGCGAACAATGAGTGAGACTTTTTTTTCCTGCTCCTCAACAACAAGTCATATACATGCAAGGTGCAAATGGTATTGTAATTCTTAACCCTTAACCTTAAACTTTCGGACATACACGATGGTGGCGGGCCAGCTGATGATCATGGAAAACAACCTACAAGCTGCGAGTCGAGTCTACGGAACCTATAACTCTGGGCTCACGATACCAAGCTGTGGGACCAGAGCCAAAAAGGAGGCGGTCTCTAACCTAAGTCCTTACTTAGCATGCATGTCTAGGAATGTAAAACGTCATTGAGTTTGAAATTTAAATCCTTGAGGTAAGTACATTCAAAACAAGGAAAATATAATTCCATTTAAAAATAGGCAGGTAGATGGTAGATCGATTCTTTTTAAAAAAATAAATCAAGGAAATGAGTGCGAGAAGCAGAAAATAGGTTTTGAGTACTTTTCCTGAGGACTCAAGTCCCCACTACATGCTAAGTCATAAGAAACAATAAAAGAATATGCATCCCAGTCGACTATCCATGATCATCCAGCGACCTCCTCCTAGCCATCTGCCAGATGTCCCAAGTTACAGGTGGAAAACCACGAGAAAATAAGGGTGAGCAACGAGTTACTCGGTAAGAATCCCCAGCAGGGGTACAATACGAAAACATATCATCTAGCACACGGACATGCAACCATGCAAAGACTGAGCCAACGGATGGGTTATGAGCGTCACTCTTGGGGCTTGCCTATTCGAGGCTTACGACCTAGAACTTCGGTGTTGCCCTTGGGGACTTATACACCTAGGATGCCCATCGGTCTTACACCTCCAACTCGGTGATGCCCATGGGGACTTACACACCTAGGATGCCCATCGAGTCTTACACCTCCAACTTCGGTGATGCCCATCGAGACTTATACACCTAGGATGCCCATCCGAGTCTTACACCTCCCACTCGGTGATGCCCATCGAGGACTTATACACCTAGGATGCCCATCGAGTCTTACACCTCGGATGTCCATGAGGTCTTACGGCGGGGCGCACTAGTTACCCCTACAATCTCTTACACTATACATCACACGCCAATTTCTAGCATGGCATTAGCGAGGATAACGTGTTCCGCGGTTATGCGAGACAATTTAACCCTAGCATGAAACTAACGAGGATATATCAAGAATCACAAAGCGCAAAACCATCGAAAACAAGAAGGAACAAGCGACCTATCCACTAACTGATTTCATACATACACAACACATAGCATGCTATCAAGTATTCGCGGGGTCCACACAACCCGGTAAGAAATCCTTACACGAGTGAATCGATCCAGCGATCAGCGGATGACTCTTGAGCTTCTAAAGCGGGCAGACAACCTAAGCAAGTAATAAAAATCAACCTAGTTAACCAACGGCGGCAAAAAAACACAAAAGTCAAAGGGTCGGCCTCGGGAATTTACCAGCGAGAAGGCACCAAGCTCGGCAAAGCGGCGTCGGCGGCGGTGTGGTGTGGCGGCTCTTCTGCGGGCGATCGTCGGCCCCGAAATGCTTTCTTTGGCGGCGAGTCACAGCGGCGGCTGGCGCGGGTGCGCACCCAGTGCAAGCGGCGCGTGGCCCTCAGCGATCTGATAAGCGGGGCGTGCGGCCGGGCTGGCGATCGTCACGGCAGTCAGCGTCTTTGGCCTTGCGGCCTTGGCGATCTTTGGGTGAGCAGTCGCGGCGGCAGTGAGCGGCGGCAGGCGGCGAGTGGGCGGCGGCGAGGGGTGTGGGGAGAGGTTTTTGCGAGAGGAGTGTTTTCTTTCCTTTTTTTAAATAAATAAGCTTGGAAATCCTAAATTCCCTTCCCTAGGCTTCCCTCCTTCAAACCCAAGTTGACTCACTTATTTTCTTAATTAATTCCAAACTCCATCTCTCTTTGAGTAGAGGGTTGAGTCCTCCAAAATCATCTTCTAATCCTTATTTTAATTTAACTAAAATCAGAAACATTATTCTGATGTTGTCTTGAAAGCAGTGCTTGGAGGCGAGGACATGTTTTAGTAAAGCGTATTGATTCTGATTGAATCTTGAATGTTTTAATTTTAATTGGAATCCTAAAACATATTTGTATAATGTCCTTACTTTGAATGCATGCATTGGGGTAAAGGCCCATTTAGAGCCCCTTTTGGTGTCGGGCCTTTCTGAGGAGCATCGCCGTGCTTGCTACGAGATGTAGCAAGGAAGAGCTTTTGGCCAGCCGGTTGAGATCTTTGGAGGAGATGTGCCCGTGCTTGATTTATCTGTTAGGCCGTTTGGCGGCGGTGTGTGTCGGAGGTGATCGGAGGAACCCTAAGTTGTGGAGAACCTCACGAGCTCAGTCGGACCAGCGGTGTTCCTCGGTTGAGTTGTTGGATGCTTGTTGTCGGTTGACAAGCTAGAGTTGTTCTTAGTAACCTCGCGTTGGTTTTGAAATTCTTAGCAAGGTGGTGCTTGGCGTTGACCAAGGTTTGGTTCCCATGTTGTTTCTAGAGCTAGCTTGGTTCGAGCAAAGTGGCGTTGCCACGAGGACTTGTTCCTAGTCGGGGAAGTTTTGGGAGTTGACCCCTCCCTCGGCGGTTGAGTAGAGTCTTGCTAGTTCTAAGTTGGTGGTTCAAGCGATTGAGGATCCTCGGATGTTGCTTACGAGAGAGTTGGTTGTTGTTGCCCTTGGGTTTGAGAAAGGCGGCGGCGTGTGTGAAGTTATTTGTCGCCGGAAGTCCACTTGCTGGGAAATCGTTCTGTGTAGAGGAGAGTCGACAGCTCTGAGTTGTGTAGTTGATCGAGTAGCGCGCCCGATCAGCCCAGCGAGTGTCCTGCGTTTGTTTGTTAGCAAGCGGAAAGTTGTTTGTTCACAGAGCGAGGCTGCCAGTTCAAGGGCTTGAGTTGTTGCTAGAAAGTTTTTGGATCTTTGGAGTTTGTAGAACCCCTAGTTCCATGGTGGTTGAGTTGCACCGTGGATGTCGGCCTCGAGTTTTAACTTTTGAGGTAGTCTTGCTTGCGACTCGTGTTGTTCATGATCCATGAAGCTTGTGGTGCGTCGCTATCCTTATTCCTCATGATGTTTCGTGGGTGGAGTTTACGGATTGGAAGAAGAGTTTGGTCTAAGCTATAAGGAGGAAGTCCTTGGAGCAGCCAGATGGACTTAAGAGTTGAGTGGCAGCTTAGAGGCGAGCTTCGCCGTTGTAAGCTTGGGTTGAGTTTCTACAAAGCAAGCCTTCTCGGACTTTGTTCCTAGTTGATGTGAGTTCGCGATTGGCATTCTAGTTGAGCCACGATTGAGTGGGTTGCTTACAGAGGTGCCGTGGCATTGGTTGGAAACCTTAGAGTTATTATCCTCAAGTTATTGTGTTGCTAGTAGCGCGTGTTGTTTTATTCCTTGCTTTGCTCGAGGTTTCAGTGAGAGGAATGTTGTTTGTTTTCTGTCTGCGATGTTCACCTAGGCGATGGTGATCGGATTGCATTGGAAAGTTTGTTGTCGCCGGCTGAGGGCTCCGGTTTATTAGTTTGGTGAGTGGAGCACATTTCTGGACCTTGTTGTTCGAGGGTGGCGGTGAAGTTTCGACTAGTGGGAGTGGTGTTAGCCGTGCGGTGAAAGCAGTATGTGCCCCGGCAGGAGTGCGTCGATGCTCTTCAAGATGGTTGCTTAAGTTTTGTGGACGCGTGCTAGTTGGAGAAGTTTGCCTTTAGGATCGGCCGCTAGGTGGTGGTTCGATTGGATTTTGTTAAGACTTATGGGCAACCATTGGGGTTCGCAGGTCTCTCGTGAAGTAGGAGTAGGCTGATTAGTTTCAGGAACCCGGGAGGTTCAGTTGTTTGGTCAGCATGGTGTAGTGTTGAGGTTGTTTGTTAACGGTTTGTGAGCCCGAGAGAAATTCTGTAGGTGCAGGCGGAGAATTTAGAGCTTGTGACCGATCTACGAGTTTCTTTGAGAAGTAAGCGTCGTAGAGAGGCGTTCAGAGTTGGGTTAGCAGGGATAAGCGAGCCATAGGATCGTAAGACCGTTTGAGAGCTAGTGCGAGTTTGAGGATGTGGCTTACCGACTAGCACTATCGCATCCTTTTCTTCGAAGCTCAGTGTATCTTCAGTTTTGGTTAAGATAGTTTGTGGCAGACTAGGTGTCTTTAGGGCTTGGAGCCTTTGGGAGCTCAAGAGGGTTCGGTTTTCGAAGAAGGACTAGTGGTCTTGACCGGGAGCTTGGTTGGTTAAGGATCCGTGGAGTTTTCCTAGAGTTGTTTTCGTCTTAGGACTTTCGAGGACGAAAGTCTTAAAAGGAGGGAGTATTGTAACGGCCCAATTTTCTATTTCGGTTTCCCAGGTGTTTTCGGTTCATTATTCGGATGTTTGAATGGGCCGTTAGAGCTATTTTAACCCTTAGGGGTATTTTGGTCTTTTTGCCCCCGGTCAGGGTTTTATAAATTTTTAGGATTCGAGTCCTCCTGCCTTTGTCGAGGCTTGATTGTTGTTGGTTGCAGGACCCAAGAAGTTCGGGCTAGTTGGTTGGAAGTTTGGAGGTGATTTGGTAATTAGCAAAATTATTGTTAATTTAAGTGCTTCCATTGGGATTTGAACCCTTGCCCTTGATGGTGATTTGAAAGCTTGGTTTAAATGAGTTTTAATAAGGAGAAAAGGTTGCTTGTAGGGACTCGAAGGAGGAAGCCAGGGAAGGGATTTAGGTCACCAAGACCAATTTAAATTAGGAAAAGGAAAGAAAATCAAGAAAATCCCATTCCCCTTGTTTTACCACTCTCTCTCTCTCTCTCTCTCTCTCTCTCTCTTTCTCTCTCTCTCTCTCTCCTTTTTCGACCTCACCAAGAAACCCAACCAAGCACCGCCGAGCCACCGGCCTAGCGGCGGCCCACACTGCCTCACCCGGCCAGCGAGCGTCTACTGTCGCCCGACCAGCGACCAGGGCGTCTGTCGCGGCCGCGACCCCCTTCGCCCAGCGCGGAGGCGCCCAGCGGCGCCCGATCGCCCGCGTCGGGCGTCTCCATCTGCTTCTCGCGCTGCATCGTCCCTGCGCGCCCGGCCTCGTGTCGTCGTGCGATCTGCGGTCCACTGCCTCGCGAGCATGCCCAGCCCGCGCCCCGATCTGCTTTCGCCCGGTACCCGTCTGCCTACCCACTTGCCGAGAGCTGTTTTCTTTGAGATAGATGGGATCGAGACCTAGTATCTTCTCGGTTGGTAATTCCCGAGCCTCCACTCTTTTGGACCATAAGTTGATTGGCTGTTGTTATTTAATTAGGATATTTTTATTAAATGCTTAGGTTGCTCGGGTTCACTTAGAAGCTCGGGAGTCGCTTGATTGGCTTATGGTAGTTATTTTCTGCTTGTTTCCATGTAAGGATTTCTTACCGTGGTTGTGTGGACCCTGCGATATTATCATGATGTGCTTTGTATGCTTGTTGACTGTTATCAGCATGATAGTGATAGGACAACTATGTTGGAATTTCTTGCTAGCATGTTTGCCTGATTGTACATGTTAGTGCCATGCTAGGTTTGTTCTTCCAACATGCTTATGATTCCTGCTTTAAGTTCGTAGTATCATGCTAGGTTATGTGTGATTGATGTTGATATGTATGTTTAGCCAGGAATCAGTTACTTTGTACTCTTAGCTAGTATAGTAGGGTTTGTTATCATCCAAAGGCTGAGAGCACACATAAAGTACCTTGTCCCCACCGGTCGGGAGTAGAGCGAAGCATAACGTACATTGCTTCCCCCCGGCAGCCGATGTGGATTTAGCTACCACATCGGCATAAGCCTGGTTGTAACTGCTTTGGGCGGAACCACCCAGCGGTGCAAGCACCCTTTGTCGGTTCTTAGCTTGGTCGGTGAGTCTGTGCCTGCCTGATGAGTCGCGAGGCCTCGCACTCTTGTGTTTAGTGACACCGTTTTGAGTCTTTAGGCATGCGTTCTGGGCGCGTGGTTTGTACCAGGCCCCCACATTTCGCCGGTTGCGATGGCATGCGGTGTGCGCGCCTGCCAGCGTTAGTCGCCGGTTCGGAGAGCTCCCAGGGCTAATGTTGGTGAGTACACGGTTCCTTCGATTTAGAGCTAGACTTGGTACTCTCACGATAGTCAGTTTGTTAGCGCGGGTAAGAGGCCCTTGAGGACACCCATTGGGATTGGCTTTTGAGTGATTATATGGTCGAGGAGGAAGACCCTCGAGGGTGTCGGACATCTTTGGGATCGGTTTTTGGTGATCAATTGGCCGAGGAGAAAGACCCTCGAGAGATGTCGGGATTGGTTATGAGAGCCAATCATTAGGCGGAAGTAGGAGACTTAGAGGATTCAGTCTGCCTTGTAAGCTCGTTGAGCTATGATGCGTGATAGTAGCTTGTTTGCATGTATACTAGGGTGCTAGATGACATATGTATCGTATTGTACCCGGTTGAGATTCTTAGTGAGTATGTTTATACTCACCCTTATTCTGTGGTTTTCCACGGGTAACTTAGGACGGCACGGGGCCAGCTAGCGAGAGGAGGCTGGTTGATCATGGGAGCCAGCGGCACTATGTCATTTATTGTTTGCATAATTTGTTCGACATGTAGGCGGACCAGACGAGGCTCGTTTTACTTTGTTAGTTTTGCTAAAATGAAGGTTGTTGTTTATGTTTTAAGTGTTCCCATTTGTTAAATGTTTTGAAAGGTTTTAAATATGAGTACTAAACAGCTTGGTGAAGTGTTTAACTTGCATCTTTGAGTGAAAACCTAGGTTTAGGACCGTATTTTGGGTCGGAGTTCTTACGGTGTGGCAACAAAGGTTTATTACAGGTAGTGCGTTGATGGTGTGGTTCTCGAGGCGTTGTTAAGAGGCTTGGCGGAGATTCGGTCCCATAGTGTTTTCACCCTCTCGGCCGATGGTCTTTTGGGAGAGTGAGCGGATCCTTGAGAACTTGTTGTGGTGGTGTTTTAAGTAGTTGAAACAGCAGGAGACCAGTGTTAGTTTTGTGAGGTTGCCTTGGGTTGCGGTTCTCGAGAGATCGATTCTTGTGGTTACTGTTGAGCGTTGTATAGTAGGCGTTGCGAGTTTCTAGAGTTTTGGGAAAAAGATTGGTGGCCGTCGGTTTTGGATCTGAGTTCTTTGCGATTGGCAGCGGTGCAATCTGAGAAAGATTAGAAGCTCGTTAAATGTCCCCGCTCATGCTTGAGCGAGAAGAGAATACGCGGATGTCTGATGTCGAGATTTAGAGTTTGAAAATTTGGGCGGTCGTGTTTTTAAGGTTGCACCGATGTGAGGTGTGTTGAGGTTTTAGTAGCGTGGGAAGTTGAGTCCTGTTTTGTTAGTCGTTTGAGATTCTTGAGAGGATTGGCGAGTTGCATGCTCGGTTAGTTCTTTCCGTCTTTGTCGGTTTATCACAGTGTTTTCATGTATTGATGTTGAGCGGTATGTCTTTGGACCAATCGCTCATTGTGGACTTTGAGCCTTTGCGGTGAATGTGGATTTGAGCTTGAGGAAGCTTTGTGAGTATTACGGTCTTTGGCGAAAGCGTTGTGTAATCGTGAGATCCGTTTGGTAAGCGTTCGGTGGAGAGTTTGAGTTACGAAGAAGGCGCTCGTGGCGGGAGGGCGGGATGAGATTGCGGTATCTGGTATTTTGATCTTAAGGACTTTCGAGGGCGAAAGTCATAAAAAGGAGGAATCTTTATGCTGGCCCGAGTTTTCATCCGGTCTTCGGTATGCCTAGGGGTATTTTGGTAATTTGAGTGCAGTCGTCAGGGGGCGTTTATGTCTTTCGATTGCTAAAATTATTGGATGGGTTTATGTAGGTGTTTTAGGCTTTGTGGATGGGTTTGAGCTTGCATAGATGCAAAAGTAAAAATAGAGAAATTGTGTTGCAGGTTGGATTCAAACCGAGCCTCAGGGAAAGCTTTGTTGGGATGTGTGCGGTTGAGCTATTGAGAGCTCTTGTTACTCTTTCATGACATATCTTGGTTAACCTTGGATCTTTGGAGTTTTGGTGCATTTGATTAAAAGAAAAGAAATGTAGGGTTTTGGGTCTTCTTCTCCAAAGTCTCTTGGCATAAGGTTTGCTCCCAAGCTCCCAAGTCGTTTTCATCTCCTTAGCGACTCAGTGGTTCGATCGTCATTCAAGGTAAGTCTTCATCCTCTTCATCTTCTCCATTTGGTGTCCTTCTTTGGCGAGTGTAAAGGAAGGGTGTGGTGTGTGTGTGTGTTTTGTTGCGAATCGCCCGGCCGCGCCCGAATCACTGCCCGGTGAAAGCGAACCGCCCGGCACGCCCGGTCGCGGCCGTCAAAGCGCACGGCCGGCGGATCGCGCCCGGATCGCCCGACCTCGCACAACCGCGGGCCCATCATCGCCCGGTCGCGGCCCGTCGCGACCATCATCGCGCACCGGTAAGCGACCCTCGCGCCGCGTTCGCGTCCGCGCCACCGCTCTCACCTGCGCCATCGCCACGCGGTCGCGCCCGGCCGCGCCCGCTCTATGTGGCTTGCCCGCGCGCCCGCTCCTCGCCAGCACGCTCGCGCTCCCATCCGCGCTCAGCGCCGTGTTAGCGTGCATCCCTGCCGCCCATCAGCGCCCAGCAGCAGCCTCGCCGTGCAGCCTGCCCGTCTGCGTGTCAGCCGCGCCGCGTGAGTTGCTTCCGAGTCGAACCTTGTTTATTTTATTATATTTAGGTCTATGGATTGTGATTATTATCGTATTTGTTAGGTTCTCGGTAGCTAGCTCAGGTTCGTTCGCAGCTTAGGATTTTGTGTATAGTTGCCTCCAGAGCCAAGGTAAGGATTTCTTCTAGGAGTTGTGTGGGCCAGCGATATTATATGTGATTGTTGTTTGTATGCTTGTTCGTGTTTATCAACATGTTTAGTGATAGGTGCTCTGTTCTGAATTCCCTACTGGCATGATTTCTTATGTTATTTCTCATGTTAGTCCATGCTAGGTTGTTCCGTTCTGGCATGCTCGTATCTGTTCTTGCTTCGTAGTATCATGCTAGGTTCGTTGTATCTGTTGAGCACGTATTGGATTGTTTTGGATTGTTTGTTGTTGATATTCTAGTTTAGAGTTGGGGTGGTAGCATCATTGGGCGGATGCATAGCGTAACTTGCATCCGCGACAAGGACTTACGAGGCGGTACTCCATCCACGATCCCGTTAGGGTTTAGCTAACCCTAACGGTGGCCTACAATCTTGGGTGAGGTGGCGGTGTTAAATGCCCCAGCGGTCGGGATGATGACTTAGCATTGCCTCGTCCGGCGATCGGCACGTCCTCGGCGTGTTCGGCCGTAGCCCTTGATTGCCACTGTTAGGGCAGGGCGACTTCTGGTGTAAGCCTACCACGACCAGTTCCTTAGCCTCGGTGCGGTGAGTGCGGTGACATAGTTCCGCGTGTCGAGTCTCACACCCCTATGTCGGTGACACGATCCGAGAGATTTTTAGTTGGGCACGGTGGCCCGGACACAGGCGGCTGCCACTGGGCCCGAAACACTCCTAGAGTCTGCGGTAGCATGCGGTGCGCGCTTACGCTCATTCGATGTCGATCGGAGAAGCTCCTCGGGATCTTGAGCGAGTGCACCTTTACGTGTCGGCGATGAAGCGGTGAGGCGAGACTTGTTTCGTATAGGGCGTATCATGAGGTGGATTATTTGAGTAAGTCCACGAGATGGCATCCGAAGTTTATGTGTGGATTTAAGCTATGTGCTCCCACGGGGGCGATGTCCCGGGGCATCAGAAACTATCTGGATACCTCAACAAGCCACAACATACATCACACCTGCTGCGGGAAGTTGGCATGATGGCGCTCTAAACCCAAACCAACAGTCGAGTCGAACACCTTTCGCCTCCGCTCCACAACACTACACAAGGCATACACTAGATGGCGGTATTGTAAATTCTTAACCCTTTTTCAACAACAAATAGTAAACCTAGGCGTACACATTGGTATCGAAGTCTTGATGATCATGGAAAAAGCGACCTACAACAAAGGTCGATCTCTGAGAATCTATGACTCTGAGCTCACGATACCAAGCTATAACGACCAGGCCGAATGGTGTTCTAAATAGGCCATTACCTCAATGCATGCATACAAATCTCTGAGAAAAATTTGCAAGATGGTGTTTGGATTCTAAGTAAAAACTAAAACATAAAACATCCATTTAAAATCAAGATAATTTCACGAAACACATCCTGTTTCCAAGCACGTGTTCCAAGACAAATACATTTCCAAAACATTACTCTGATCGATCGAGATTTATTTAAAACATACAAGCTTTACAATAGTTACAACAATGCTAGAATCAGAAATACATTGAGAAAACTCCCTAGGGCTCAGTGCCCAACTACATGCATTGAGAGGACATTTAAATCATAAACATAACCATAAGACTCGAGTTGAACAACGGGTTTTCCATGATCACGACTCCTCCGGCCATCACCCTCGCGCCATGGTTTCTGAAAGATAAGTAAGTGCGTAACGAATTACTCGATAAGAATCCCCAGCAGAGTGCTGATCACGATATACATGGTCATCTCAATGAGCGTATGCAAGCTATGAATATAAACACATAATAGAGCACATAGCTTAGCCCACACTTGGGCCTCGGATGCCAACTCGGGGTCTTAGTCAGGAAATAAATCACCACACAACACATCACACAAGTCGCCTATCCCGAGAAACAAGTCCGGCCTCGGCACATCTCTGTCGGCAGAAAGGTACACTAGCTCAAGATCCCGGAGCTCTCGGTCGGCTGTTGTAATGGCGTAAACATGCACGCGTGCTACTCTGAGACCATGGGGGTCTGCGGGTCTAGAGGCAAGGCTGTAAAGACCCGACCCAAAGGGCTCTAAATAGGCCTTTACCCCAATGCATGCATTCAAAGGAAAGGACAATATGCAAATAAGTTTTGATTCCCAATTAAAACAAAACAATCAAGGTTCAATCAAATCAATATAGTTTCTTTGAAACTGTCCTGTCTCCAAGCACTGTTTCAAGGCAAATACATTTCCAAAGCGTACACTCGATCGGAGATTTATTAAAACATTTGAAACATTCTCAAATTCAATAAAGCGGGAATCCAAAAAACATTGAGAAAACATCCTGGGGCTCAGTGCGTCTACATGCGATCGGGGAAAATGAAAGACAAGAGTCATAGAAATAAAAAGTCGAGAGGCGACAGCCAAGTTCCCATGATCATAGCTCCTCCTTGACCATCACGCCTCGCGCCATGGTTACAGAAAGATAAGTAAGGGTGAGTAACGAATTACTCATGGTAGAATCCCCAGCCAGGGTTACAATCGATGCACATGGTCATCTAGATGAGTGTATGCAAGCTATGAATATAAACACGAGAATAGAGCACATAGCTTAAGTCCACACTTGGACCTCGGATGCCAACTCGGGGTCTTAGTCAGGAAATAAATCCACCACACTGTCGCCTATCGAGAAACAAGTCTCGGCCTCGGCTGTCATCTCTTGTCGTCTGAAAGGTACACTAGCTCAAGATCCCGAGGAGCTCTCGGTGTGTTTGTAATGGCGTAAGCATGCACGCGTGCTTCCACGAACTATGAAGTGCGGGTCTAGTGGCAAAGCTGCCCATATCCGGATACCACGCCTAACTAAATCTGCGGATCGGTGTCAGCGACATAGGGTGTGAGACACGGACACGTGAACTATGTCGGCTGTACCACCACTTTTGAGGCTAAAGGCGGGTCGTGGTAGGCTTACACCGAGAAGCCGTCCTTACCTTAACGGTGGCAATCAAGGGCTACTACCGAACACCCGAGGGCGTGCGGGTGTCGGGGACTAGGCATTGCCAAGTCATCATCCCGGCCGTTGGGGCATCGCTAAGACTACCACCCTCACCCAAGATTGCGGGGCCTCTGGGTTGGGATAGCTAATCCCTCCACGGGGTCCAGGGCGGAGAAGCGTCTCGAGCGTCCTTGCCATAGATACAAGATACTTTATGCATCGGGCCGGATGATGCTATCTACACGAATTCTAACTTTGCCTTAACAATCGGCAAACAATCCAATACGTGCTCGAAAGAATCTGAGCGGACCTAGCATGGTACTCTGAGCAAGAATGAATATGAGCATGCGAGCGGAACAACCTAGCATGGACTAACATGAAAGAACAACATCGAAGTCATGCGATCGAGGAATTGAGCGAGCACCTAAACTATACATCTTGATAATCACAAACAAACATACAACATCAATCACATAGAACATCCTTACAGCGGGAGGCAACTACACACAAAATCCTAAGGCTGCGATCGAACAGGGCTAGCTACGAGAACCTAACAAAAACAATGATAATCACACTCTAAAGGCTTAAATATAATAAAATAAATAGGGCTCGGCTCAGGGAGCAACTCACGCGATCTGGTGACACGCGGGGCGAGGCGGCGGTGGAAATTTCTTCTTTGGCGCGGATGGCGGATGGCGTGATAGATAGGCGGCAAATAGGCGCACTGCTGCGCGATATAGGCGGCAAATAGGCACACTGCGGCGGCGTGCTGCTGCGCGCGCAGACGGACAATGGCCCAGAAGCGCGGATGCGCGCGCTAAGCGCGAGCCAGCTGGGGCAGCCTTGCGGGCGGCACGCGAGCGCGAGCAGGAGAGCGCGCGCGCGCGAAGCAGCGGATAGCGAGGCGCTTCGAGGCTGCGATGCGGGCGCGAGAGCTTCGGTGGCGATAAGCGAGGCCTTTGGCGCGCGCGGCGGCGGTGCGATCTGGCGGCTGCGGCGCGGCAGGCCTTGTGGTTTGGTCTTCGCGGCGCCTCTGCTGGCGGCTGCGCGGCGGCACAGGCGCTGGGCTGCGTCTGCTTTGGCGCTGGCGTCTGGGCGACTTCTTCTTTGGCGCGCTGAAATTTCTTTGGTGCGATCTGGTGAAATTTGCTCGGCCAGCTGCTCGGTGGGTCGCTTAGCTGGCGGGCAGCGCTCGGGGCTACAAGGGGAAGAGAATCACGGCAAGGGCTTGGGAGAGAAGAGGTTGGGCGGCCATGTAGTTTTGGGAAGAAAACACAAAACCTAATTTCTTTTCATTTAACCAAATGCACAAAACTCCAAAGATCCAAGGGTAACTAAGATATGGCGGAAAGAGTAACAAGAGCTCTCAATAGCTCAAGTAGCACGCATCCCCACAAGCTTTCTGGAGGCTCGGGTTCAAAACCAGTTTGCAACACAAATTCCTTTATTTTTACTTTTGCATCTACCCATGCTCAAACCAAACCACAAAGCCTCAAAAACCTTCATAATTCCATCCAATAATTTTATGGCTGGAAAAAAAACATAAGCGTACAGCGGCCCGACCAAATTACCAAAAATACCCCCGGGGCATACCTCGAAGGCAGGGATGAAAACACAGGCCGTTACAATATTCCCTCCTTTTTATGACTTTCGTCCTCGAAAGTCCTTAAAACTGAAACGACCACGAGATCTTTGCAATCTCATCCCGTCTTCCCGCTCTGCAAGCGGCCTCCTCTGAACTCTAACTCCTCCAGAACTTTTACCAAGCGGATCTCACGATTATCCAGCGTCTTCGTCTCAAAGACCAGAATACTCCACGGGCTTCCCCTTGAAGCTCAAACCTCATTCAGTTGCAAAGGCTCAAAGTCCACAATGAGCAATGGGTCAGACACATCTTGCCTCACACCGATACATGAGAACCAACTTTGCACGGTGACAATGTGAGAAAAAGCTAACCAATATGCAACTCTGCCAATCCTCTCGAGAATCTCAAATGGTCCAACAACGGGAGACTCCACTTCTCCCGCTTACAAACCTCAACACAACTCACAGCGGCACAACCTTAAAAGCACGCCTTGTCAACCTCAAACTCTAAAACTCGGCGCCGAACATCAGCGAAACTTTCATGCACGCTCTGAGGCTAACCACAAAGCAGGCTCAACCTCTGCACAACACCTCTGGTCAGCTGCGGCAACCACGGGACCCAAAACAACAGCGGCGGCCACCAACCTTTTCTCACGGCACTAGAGACACGCAACACTTACCATACAATGCCTCAATGGAACCACAGAAGCCCGACCGCCCGAGCGCAACCCAAGGCAACCTCCTAAAACCACTGCTTTGGTCTCCATTTGCCTAATCACGGAAACACCAACTCGCAACAAGCTCAGAAGGATCGGCTCCTCCTCCCAAAGACCATCGGACAAAAGGGTGAAAACACTCTGAAGCGCACTCGGCTCATAAGCCTCTAAGAACACTCTCTGAACCACGGTTCGCCCACGCCTTGCCTAGAACAAACCTTTGTTGCCACACCTAATGGCAACATCTCAACTGGCCCGACATGCCTCTACTCCATAGAAATGGCATCTGCACACCAGCAGGGTGCGAGCTCTAGCTCTTTGAAGTCAATACTCCAAAAATCCGAACTCACACAACAACCTCAACTAGTGACGGCTCCCACACGAAACTTACAATCCAACAACAGGTGCTCACGAACTAGGAAGCTCAAACAACTACAAGCTGCATAGCTATGCCAATCCACTCATTTCTATAACGACCAGTTTTTCTTCCGGTCTTCGGTATGCCTAGGGGTAATTTGGTAATTTAGTCGGGCCGTCGAGTCGTTTGTGTCTTTCGATTACTAAAATTATTGGATGGTTTTGTAGGTTTTGGAGGTTTGTGGTTTGGTTTGAGTAAGGTTTGTTGCAAAAGTAAAAATAAAGGAATTTGTCTTTGTGTAGGGTTTGAACCGGGTCTCTGGGAAAGCTTGTAGAGAGGTGTGCCAATTGAGCCATTAGGTGCTCTTGTTGCTCTTTACGCATCACATCTTAGTTAACCTTGGATTTTGGAGTTTTGGTGCATTTGGTTAAATGAAATAGAATTAGGTTATTCCATTTTCTTCTCCAAAACACCTCTTGGCACCCAAGCTCTCCATCTCCATAGCCTTGCCGATTCTTCATCCTTGCATCTCCTTGGGTTCGATCATCATCATTAGGGTAGGTATTGATCTTCTTCTTCTTCTTCTCATCCGTTTGGTGTGCGTTTGGCCAAGTGAAAAGAGGTGTGTTGTGTGTGTTGTGTTGATTGCGGCCCGGTAGAGTGTGGCCAGGCAGCGGCCTGAATCGCCCCGATCGCTCGCTGCGCCAGAATCTGTCCCAGCGACCTTGTCGTTCGCCCGGCCAGCCTGGTCGCCCACATAAATCGCCGCGTCCGGCCGATCGTTCGCACGCCCGAATCTGTCCCAGCCCGGCCTTGCCGTTCGCCCAGGCCCGAGTCGCCCGTCGCTCGCCACGCCCGAGAGTCCTCGCCCGGCGCCGCGCGTCGGCCCGCGCCGCGCGTCGCCCATCGCGCGCCCTCGCCGTGTCGCTTGCCGCTGCTCGCCCGCGCGCCGCGCGCCCGAGCGTTCGCCCGCGCGCTACGCGCGCCTGCGCGCGCGTCCTGCCGCGCTTGCTCGCCGTGCGCCGCGCGCCGCCGCGCCGCGCGCCGCCGCCTTCGCCCGAGCGCTCGCGCCGCCGCCGCGTCCGTGCGCGTGCGCGCGCGCAGTAGCGTCGTGCGTCCCGGCCAGCGCGCCGGCCTTGCGTCCTTGCCGTGCCGGCTTCGCCCGACCGACCCCAAGCTCGTGTCGTCGCGCGCGCGTGAGTTCCCGAGCCGAGCTTGCTTTGTTCTATTGTTGTTTAGATATTTTAGATCTTGATTATTGTTGGTTTGCTAGGTTCCGCTCGCTAGCTCGGGATTGTTCATGCGACTTAGGATTTGTGTGTAGAAGTCTTCCGACCAAGGTAAGGATTTCTTCACAGGGGTTGTGTGGACCTGCGGTATATTTGTGATTGTTGTTTTGTATGCACTGTGTATGATTACTAGCATGTTTATCTCTAGGTGCTCTGTTACAATTCTGTTGGCATGAACTCTTGTATTGTTTCTCATGTTAGCCCATGCTAGGTTGTTCTATTCTAGCATGTTCGATATCTGTTCTTGCTTCGTAGTATCATGCTAGGTTCTTTGTATCGATGAGCACGTATTGGTGCATTGATTGAATCGTTATTATTGTTAAGGTTTAGAATTGAGGTAGATAGAATCATCAGGGCTGATGCATAAAGTATCTTGCATCTATGGCAGGGCGTTCGAGACGTTCTCAGATCCTTGGACCGTGAGGATTAGCTATCCCAGCCGGTAGGCCACGCAATCTTGGGTGAGGTGGCGGTATTAAATGCCCCAGCGGTCGGGATGATGACTTGGCATTGCCTGCGTCCCGGCGATCGGCACGTCCTCGGCGTGTTCGGCGTAGCCCTTGATTGCCACTGTTAGGGCAGGACGCTTCACGGTGTAAGCCTACCACGGCCGGTTCCTTAGCCTCGGTGCGGTGAGTACGGTGACATAGTTCACGTGTCGAGTCTCACACCCCTATGTCGGTGACACGATCCGAGAGATTTAGTTAGGCATGGTGGTGAACACAGGCGGCTTGCCACTGGACCGGCACCCCGAGTTTGCGGTAGCATGCGGTGCGCGCTTACGCTCATTCTGGCGCCGGTGGAGAGCTCCTCGGGATCTTGAGCTAGTGCACCTTTACGTATCGGCGATGAAGCGGTGGGCGGGGACTTGTTCCGTATAAGCGCGTTTAGTGTGTTGTGGTATTTCGGACTAAGACCACGAGATGGCATCAGAGGTCAAGTGTGGACTTAGCTATGTGCTCAAGCTCTGTGTTTGTACTCATAGCTTGCATACATTCTTCTAGATGATCATGTATATCGTATTGTACCCGGTTGGGGATTCTTCTTTGGGTAATTCGTTACTCACCCTTATTACGTGGTTTTCCACGGGTAATCAAGCGGGAGGCAGGATGGGTGATGGAGGAGGCGTGATCATGGAATCTGCTTTGTCATCTCTGATTATTCTATTTTATTTATCATGACTCTTGACTTTTGTTATTTCCCACAGAATGCATGTAGGCGGGCACAGAGCGGGGATGTTTTCTTACGTTTTATGGATTCCGGCATATTTATACTTGTGGATTGTTTTAATGGTTTAAATAAATCTCTGATCGAGTATGCTTTTAGAAATGTATGTTTTGGTTGTTGAATGTTTACATTTTTACTTGGGATCAAAATGTATTTTTCTTAATATCTTTTATTTTCACTACATGCATTGGGGTAAAGGCCCATTTAGAGCCCCTTTTGGGTGGGTCTTTCTGATTGGTATCGAGCTTCGAGTCATAGATTACGTAGGCCCGACCTTTTGTTGTAGGTCGTTTTCCATGATCATCGGCACTCAAAAGCGATCATCAGTGCGCCTAGATTTATTGTTTTAGAAAGGAAAAGGGTTAAAAATTTACAATACCTATCATCTAGTGTATGCCTTGTTTGGTGTTGTGGAATGGTAGTGAGCGAGTTTTGATTCGTTGTTGGTTTGGATGTAGATCGCGACATGCGATCCGTCTGCAGGAGAGAGGAGGTTCGAGGCGGTCGAGTATCGGGATCGGATCGTCTGCGAGGACATCGTCCCAAGCGACAACGATGGCATTCCACCGGCGGCTCCTCTGTTACGCCTAGGCGGGCGTTGAGCGGCGGCGGCGTGTGAGGCGCTCTGGAGCGAGTTTCTTGAGTCTATGAGGCTTTTATGGTCGGCATGTTGAGTGACGAGGCGAGAGACCAGGCCCTTGTTAGCGTATGGCGGGAAGAAGTCCGAGCCCGGTCGGCGGTGACTCGATTGGTTGTGAGCTCGATGCACCTCGGCTCCACGAGGAGCAAGTAGCCCAGAGCGGATATGGCGGAGGTGCGGGGGTGGGTAGGTGGTGAAGGATTTTGTGAAGTGGAAGCTTTGAGAAGTTCGATGCCACCGGTGATGCGTTAGCGCGGCCAGTGGATTGCCCATTTGGAGTACACCTTCACGATCATGGTGTGCCCCGATATTGAGAGGCC
The DNA here is from genome assembly GCA_036507275.1 of Sicyos edulis. Classification (NCBI taxonomy): domain Eukaryota; kingdom Viridiplantae; phylum Streptophyta; class Magnoliopsida; order Cucurbitales; family Cucurbitaceae; genus Sicyos; species Sicyos edulis. The sequence goes on along the minus strand of CM071855.1, from coordinate 21,855,522 downwards.
GAGATGTGCGGCTCATGTGCTAGGAGAGCCTGCAGCGAGATGGTGGTGGGAGTCCACCTTGGCGAGAGACCGGTGAGTCTCCACCGCTACTTAGGGAGTTCTTCAGAAATGAGTTCAAGGTAAAGTTCATCGGTGATGAGGCTCGGGAGAAGATGGTGGAGCTCTTCGGAACACACGAGCGAGTTACGATTCCATTGAGAATATGGCGCAAGTTCTCGGAGTATGGATATTTTGCTCCTCGATTGATTGCCACCCAGTGAAGATTGGAAGTTCATATAGATTGAGCGGTGTTTCCCGAGGATGTCGGGCTCGGGCCCACGACACTTATGCTAGAAATACATCGATTAGCCCACGATCTATAATGGGAAGTATCTGCTGGCGGGTTGTTGCGCTCTGTTCGTCGTCTGTCCCGGCGGTGTGGAGGCGAAAGAAAGTTTGACTTTTCGGGGCGGCAGCGCCGCCAAAGCGATTCGAAGCGAGAGATCGTGGAGAGCTCGATCCGTTTCGGCCCGGCGGCGAGGAGGACCCGAGCGATTTCCGCTTGTGCTACTTGTGGGAAAGTCCACGCCGAACTTATCGGCTGGACCTGGGTTGTGCTTCGTTGTGGTAGAGAGGTCACATGGCCCGTTTTGTGATCGACCGGCTATGGCGGCTCGGCCAGTAGCGGCCGGCGAGTCAGTGTTTGCTCTGACGACCGTCGGGAGGCAGCGTCGTCACGGATGCGGCTGTGGCGAGTGCGCTTCTTGTTTTAGATCAACTGCGCATTTGTCTTGTTTGATTACTGGTTCCACGCATTCTTTTGTATACATGTTGTTTCTTTGAGCATGCTAAGTTGAGGCTAGAGCCTCTAGGTTTTGAGTTATCTGTTGCAACTCCTTGGGAGTTAATATGTTAGCTAGAGATAAGATTAAGGATGGCGGGATCGAGATATCAGGAGAGTTGCTTGTGGCTACGCTCATAGTTACGCCTATGGCGGTTTTGATGTGATTCTTGGTATGGAGTGGTTGGGCTGCTAACCACGCGTTGATTAGCGCCACGGAAAGAAGTAGTGTTGAGCCGCGGTCGACTAGCTTTAAGTTTAAGTGGAGTCGAGTGGAATTTGCCGCCCGATGGTGTCATTTGTGCTAAATCGTTTGCTAGCTCATGGAGCTTGGGGCTATCTAGCCAAGTTATGCAGGAAGAGCGCCCCTCGTTGTCTGTTGATCGGTGCGGTCGTGCGAGGAGTTCGCGGATGTGTTTCTGAGGAGTTCTGGGGTTGCCCCCAAAGAGAGAGTTGACTTCATTATTGAGCTCGAGGCAGAGGACCCTCCTATCTCGAAGGCTCCGTGTCGCATGGCGCCAGTGAGTTAAAGGCGAAGATCGATTCTGGGAGATGTTAGGCCGAGGTTCATCCGTCAAGTGTGTCCCAGTGAGAACACGATTCTGTTTGTGAAAAAGAAGGATGGTTCTATGCGCTTATGTATTGATTACTGCGAGCTTAATAAGGTGGCGATGAAGAATAAGTATCCGTTGCCCGTATCGATGATTTGTTCGATCGGCTTGAGGGAGCTTGATGTTCTCAAGATAGATCGAGATCAGGTTACCATCGATTCTGCGGATCGGGGATGCGACATTCCTAAGGCGACTTTGAGTCGGATATGGTCACTATGAGTTTGTGGTCATGTCGTTTGGATTGACCAATGCCCGGTAGCGTTTATGGACATGATGGATAGGGTGTTCAAATCATTTTTGGGCGGCCGTCATCGTGTTCATTGGCGATATCCCGATTTATTCGAGGTCTAAAGAAGACCATGCGAGCATTTGAGGCGAGTATTGGCGGCTTTGAGGAAAACCCGACTTTATCGAGAAGTTTTCCAAATGTGATTCTGGTTGGAGCGGTGGCCTTCCTAGGCCACGTAGTTTCGAGAGATGGTATAGCCGTGGACCCGCGAAGATTGGTAGTGAGTTCATGGGCCAAGCCGACTTGATTCTTGCGAGATTCGCGACTTTACAGGTTTTTGGCGAGTTACTACGTCGGTTAAATCAGAGACTTCTACTGCTTTAGCCTCGCCCCTCACTCGTCGGCGAGAAAGGGTGTCGAGTTTGTTTGGGGCAGCCGGTGTGATGAGAGCTTTGCGAGGCTCAAAGCGCGATTTGACTTGGCACGATGTTGGCGATCCGGAGAGCGAGTGGTTTAAGTGGTCTCTGATGATGCTTCCAAGTTTGGATTAGGTTGTGTGTTGATGCGGCCACGGGAAGGTCATTGCCTATGCTTCCGTCAATTTGGCCGTATGAAAGCGAAACTACCCGACTCATGATATGGAGTTAGCGGCGATGGTGTTTGCCTTTGAAGATTTGGAGGCATTACATGCGGTGGCGGATTGAGATGTTTACTGATCACGAGCCTCAAGTATCTGTTTACTCGAAGGAGTTGAATATGAGCGAGAGAGAGATGGTTAGAAGCGGTAAAGAGATTATGGCTGCGAGATTTTGTACCATCGGGTAAAGCCAATGTAGTGGCGATGCTTTGAGCGAAAAAGCGTCGCACTCTGCGGCGTTGTTGAGTTCCAGCCAGATTTGCGAGAGAGAGAGTTCGGCGGGCGAGAGTTGCGATGTTGTTGGGAGAGAAGGTTCGCGAGAGTAGCTCGATTATTTGTTTCGGCCGTCGATTGGCGTGGATTATAAACGGCCCGGTTAGGTGACCCGCACTTAAGAGATTGGTTGTGAGTCGATCTTGTGGTGACTTTGACTTTGTGTATTCACGAGCGGTGGGTTGACTTATAGAGGCGGTTGTGTGTTCGGACATTGCGAGTTTCTGCGCCGAGTTGCTCTCGGAGGCCTTGATTCCCCTTTTGCTTGGCACCGAGAGTACCAAGATGTATCGAGACCTTAGCGGACTTTACGGTGGATGGGGATGAAGAGAGATGTGGCGAGTTTGTCGGTAGGTGTCTCACTTGTCGGCAAGTGAAGGCACCCGAGCGAGAAAACCAGTGGTTTCTTTGCGACCAGAGTGTACCCGATGGAAATGGGAAGAGATCTCTATGGACTTTATATCTGGTTTGCCAAGGACTCAGGAAGTTCTCTCGATTTGGGTGATAGTCGGCCGTTTGACCAAGGCGCACACTTCATTCCGGACGAGACACTTATCTGAGTGATGCAGTGGCGCGGTATTTTTGGAAGCGAGATCATCCGTTATCATGGTGTGCCGGTGAGGATTGTGTCCGATCGTGACTCGCGATTCACTTCTCGTTTACGGAGGCGCTCGAGAAGGGTTTGAGCCTGAGTGCGATTTAAGCCTGACTTTTCACCCTCGGACGGATGGTGGGTGAGAGAAGTGAATCAATTCTCGAGATATGTTGAGGCTTGTGTGTTGGATTTCCCGGCGATTGGGACGATGCTCTGTACTTGATGGAGTTTTGCCTATAACAACGATTACGATCGGCGGTTGAGATGGCTCCATTGAGGCATTGTATGGTAGCGTTATCGGTCCCACATGTTGCAGGAAGAGGTTGGTGATAGGCGAGTTTTGGGTCGAGATTCTGCGATTGACCAATGGTGCGGTCACGAGAAGATTAGAAACTCGTATGTTGACCGCTCGGGCGGCGAGGCGAAAAATTCTGTAGATGTTGGCGTCGTCGAGATTTGGGTTTGAGGTTGAGTGGCATGTGTTCCTTAAGGTTGCTCCGTCACGAGGTGTTACGAGGTTTGGTAGCGTGGGAAGTTGAGTCCCGATTTGTTGGTCCGTTTGAGATCCTAGAGAGGATTGGCGAGTTGCTTACCGGTTAGCCCTACCTCGTCACTACTCGGTGGTGCATAGTGTTTTTCATGTATCGATGTTGAGCGGTATGTGCGGACCGTCGCACATTGTGGACTTTGAGCCTTTGCGGTGAATGAGGATTTGAACTTGAGAGAAGCGGTGAGGATCCTTGCCTTTGAGACCAAGGCGTTGCGCAATGTCGCGAGATTCGTTTAGTAAAGGTTGATGGAAGAGTCGGGGTTACGAGGAAGCCACTTGGGAGCGGGAAGGCGAGATGAGATTGCATTACCAAAGTGTTTACATCTTAAGGACTTTCGAGGGCGAAAGTCATAAAAAGGAGGAATATTATAACGACCAGTTTTTCTTCCGGTCTTCGGTATGCCTAGGGTAATTTGGTAATTTAGTGGGCCGTCGAGTCGTTTGTGTCTTTCGATTACTAAAATTATTGGATGGTTTTGTAGGTTTTTGGAGGTTTGTGGTTTGGTTTGAGTAAGGTTTGTTGCAAAAGTAAAAATAAAGGAATTTGTCTTTGTGTAGGGTTTGAACCGGTCTCTGGGAAAAATTGTAGAGAGGTGTGCCAATTGAGCCATTAGGTGCTCTTGTTGCTCTTTGCATCACATCTTAGTTAACCTTGGATTTTGGAGTTTTGGTGCATTTGGTTAAATGAAATAGAATTAGGTTATTCCATTTTCTTCTCCAAAACACCTCTTGGCATTAAAGCTCTCCATCTCCATAGCCTTGCCGATTCTTCATCCTTGCATCTCCTTGGGTTCGATCATCATCATTAGGGTAGGTATTGATCTTCTTCTTCTTCTTCTCATCCGTTTGGTGTGCGTTTGGCCAAGTGAAAAGAGGTGTGTTGTGTGTGTTGTGTTGATTGCGGCCCGGTAGTGTGTGCCAGAGCGGCGCCTGAATCGCCCCGTCGCTCGCCGCGCCCAGTCTGTCCCAGCCCGGCCTTGTCGTTCGCCAGCCCGGCCTGGTCGCCCACAGCCGTCGCCGCGTCCGGCCGATCGTTCGCCGCGCCCGAGTCTGTCCCAGCCCGGCCTTGCCGGTCGCCAGCCAGCGCGAATCGCCCGTCGCTCGCCGCGCCGCGGGAGGTCCTCGCCGGCGCCGCGCGTCGGCCGCGCCGCGTCGCCCATCGCGCGCCCTCGCCGTGTCCGCTTGCCGAGCCCTGCTCGCGCGCGCGCCGCCCGAGCGTTCGCCCGCGCGCCGCGCTGCGCCGCGCCGTTCGCCGCGCCGTGTCGCGCCGCGCCGCGCCGCCGCCCGCGCGCCTTCGCCCGAGCCGCTCGCCGCGCGCCGCGCGTCTGTCCTGCCGTCGTGCGTGCGGTAGCGCGGCCGCGCGGCGCGTCCGTCTGCGTGCCGGCCATAGCGCGGCCGGTAGCGTCCTTGCCGTGCCGGCTTCGCCCGCGACCCCAAGCTCGTGTCGTCGCGCGCGCGTGAGTTCCGAGCCGAGCTTCTTTGTTCTATTGTTGTTTAGATATTTTAGATCTTTGATTATTGTTGGTTTGCTAGGTTCCGCTCGCTAGCTCGGGATTGTTCATGACTTAGGATTTGTGTGTAGAAGTCTTGGAGGCCAAGGTAAGGATTTCTTCACAGGGGTTGTGTGGACCTGCGGTATATTTGTGATTGTTGTTTTGTATGCACATGTGTATGATTACTAGCATGTTTATCTCTAGGTGCTCTGTGCAGATTCTGTGGCATGAACTCTTGTATTGTTTCTCATGTTAGCCCATGCTAGGTTGTTCTATTCTAGCATGTTCGATATCTGTTCTTGCTTACGTAGTATCATGCTAGGTTCTTTGTATCGATGAGCACGTATTGGGTGCATTGATTGAATCGTTATTATTATTAAAGGTTTAGAATTGAGGTAGATAGAATCATCAGGGCCCGATGCATAAAGTATCTTGCATCTATGGCAGGGCGTTCGAGCGATTCTCAGTCCTTGGACCGTGAGGATTAGCTATCCCAGCCGGTAGGCCCAGCAATCTTGGGTGAGGTGGCGGTATTAAATGCCCCAGCGGTCGGGATGATGACTTGGCATTGCCTGCGTCCGGCGATCGGCACGTCCTCGGCGTGTTGGTAGTAGCCCTTGATTGCCACTGTTAGGGCAGGACGCTTCACGGTGTAAGCCTACCACGGCCGGTTCCTTAGCCTCGGTGCGGTGGTGCGGTGACATAGTTCCGTGTCGAGTCTCACACCCTATGTCGGTGACACGATCCGGAGATTTAGTTAGGCATGGTGGCCCGAACACAGGCGGCTTGCCACTGGACCGGCACCCCCGAGTTTGCGGTAGCATGCGGTGCGCTTACGCTCATTCTGGCGCCATTGGAGAGCTCCTCGGGATCTTGAGCTGAGTGCACCTTTACGTATCGGCGATGAAGGCAGTGAGGCGGACTTGTTCCGTATAAGCGCGTTTAGTGTGTTGTGGTATTTCGGACTAAGACCACGAGATGGCATCAGAGGTCAAGTGTGGACTTAGCTATGTGCTCAGCTCTGTTTGTACTCATAGCTTGCATACATTCTTCTAGATGATCATGTATATCGTATTGTACCCGGTTGGGGATTCTTCTTGGGTAATTAGTTACTCACCCTTGATACGTGGTTTTCCACGGGTAATCAAGCGGGAGGCGGGATGGGTGATGGAGGAGGCTGTGATCATGGAATCTGCTTTGTCATCTCTGATTATTCTATTTTATTTATCATGACTCTTGACTTTTATTATTTCCCAGAATGCATGTAGGCGGGCACAGAGCCCAGGATGTTTTCTTACGTTTTATGGATTCCAGCATATTTATACTTGTGGATTGTTTTAATGGTTTAAATAAATCTACGATCAGTATGCTTTTAGAAATGTATGTTTTGGTTGTTGAATGTTTACATTTTTACTTGGGATCAGAAATGTATTTTCTTAATATCTTTTATTTTCACTACATGCATTGGGGTAAAGGCCCATTTAGAGCCCCTTTTGGGTCGGGTCTTCCGCCACTGCTCACGGGATTAGATCAACTATGCCAGGCGTCTGCACGAGAAACTCACCACCCTCTCACTGGGGAAGCGACCATGGGCCCTGGAAATGTGCTTGAGGTCAGCTGCATTTGCCTCCCCTGCGGAGCACGATGTCGAGGCATCCGAATCTATACGCGGATACCTCAGCGAGTTTGCTAAACAATGCTGCCACTAACTGTGAAAGTTGGCATGATGGCTCACTAAGCCCAAACCAACAGCAGGCGAACACTGCTGGTCTCAGCTCACAATGACACTGCACCAAGGCACACACAAGATGGCCGGTGTTGTGAAGTTCTTAACCCTTTTTCAGCAACAAATAGTAAACTTAGGGCGTACACGATTATTTTCGAGATCAGCGTGATCATAGAAAAACGTGCCTCATGACCAAAGGTCGGTCACTGAGGAATCTGTGGCTCTGAGCTCTCGATACCAACTGTAAAGGCCAGACCCAAGGAGCTCTAAATGGGCCTTTACCCCAATGCATGTATTCAAAGTAAAAAGGCATTATGAAAAATAGAAATTTGGATCCCAAGTAAAACCAAACATTCCACAGCTCAAAACATACATTTCAAAGCATATACCAGATCTGCGTCGAGATTTGTACAAACCATTTAAACATTCCACAAGTACAAATATCATGGAATCCATAAAGCGTAGTATCCATCCTGAAATTTCAGTGCCCGTCTACATGTGATTGAGGAAATAACAAAAGTCAAGAGTCATGATGCGTAATAAAATGGTCAGAGATGGCGAGTTCCGCGGATCACGTCTCCTCTTGAAGTACTCCCCAATCTCCGGCGCCTTGTAGTCCCTGCCGGAAAACCACGCGAGAATAAAGAGGTGAAATAACGTAGTGCTTCGATGGGAATCTAGCCAGAATTACAATCACGATATACATGATCATCTAGAAGAATGTGCAAGCTATGAGTATAAACTTTATGTAGAGCACGCAGCTTAAGTCACGCACTTGGACCTCGGATACCAACTTCCGAGGTCTTGGTCAGGAAATAAATCCACCTGCCAATAAGCCCTATCTCCTGGCAGTCGTCCTCGGCTTTTGTCTTGTCTCGTCTGAAGGTGCACTAGCTCAAGATCGGGAAGAGCTCCGTCGTAGCGCTTAATGGCGTAAGCGGCGCTTTGCATTGCTCTTGCGAGACTGCCAAGTCTTGGGTCTGATGTAAAAACCCGCCCGTGTCAGATCTGCGCCTAACTAAATCACTGGATCGGGTATCGCCCCGACATAAGGGTGTGAGAGACAGGACACGTATTATATTCCTTTGAACCACACTTGCGAGGCTAAGGAATCGCGTGCGTGGCGGAAAAACGCACGAGAGCGGAAATCGCACTGTGGAGTAGCAATCAGGAGCTCTGACCGATGGCTGAGAGGCATGTCATTCTATAGTTATGAGGCAAACCACTGAGTCATCATCCCGAGCACGTTGGGAAATTTATGATGCATACACCCCTCACCCAAGATTGCGGGAGGCGGCCCGGTTAAGTTAGCTGAACCTAGCGGGGATCCGAAGACGAGTATTACCACAAATGCGTCCTATCAGGGATACGAATTCGTTATGCATCGGCCGGATGGTAGTACCTCACGAACTCTAATACATAGCAATAATAACAATTCCAATCAATGCGGTCCAATCGTGCTCAAGCGGTCTACAGGAACCTGGCATGATACTGCGAAGCAAGAGCAGATATCGAACATGCGAGAATGGAACAGCCTGGCATAGGCCAACATGAAAAACAATGCAAGAGTTCATACCGATCAGAATTGACAGATACACCCCTAAACTATATGCATGCTGATAATCACAAACAAACATCTGAACAACAACAATCACATACGAACATGCTTGGGGTCCACCTTTGCGGTAGAATTACTTACAGGAGGGCAACTGCACACACAAAACACAAAACTGCCCGAGCAGGCAGGAGCACAGCTCACGAGAACCTAACAAAACAATGATAATCATAATCCATAAGCCTAAATATAATACAAAAATAAACAAGGCTCAGAAACAAAGGACTGACTCACGCTGGCACCAAAGGCGACAACCGCGGGCAGCGCAGTGGCGGCAGCGGGAAGTGCTGCTTGGCGTAGCAGCGCGAAGCGAATGGGCGCGAGGGCGCTTTGCTGTGTGAAGCGGGCTGCGCGGCTCAGCGCGCAGCAGCAGTATCGCAGAGCAGCTTAGTAGCGCTTCGTGTTGCCTGGCCCGGGCAAGCGAGGCCAGGAGAGCCAGCGCCTTTGGCGCGAGCGAGCAGGCCAGCGATCTGCAGCGCCGCAGTATGGCGAGGCGGGCCGCGCGCGAGGCAGCGAGCGCCGCAGACTGCTCAGGCTGAGTCACCTTGCAGACGACCAGTGCACGGCAGAATTTTGTGAGTGCAGGCGGCACAGTGCTCCATTCTTTCTTGCGATACTGAATGACTGGAGCTTCTTTCTTGCAGCGATACAGGCGGCACAGGGCTTCAGCTGCTTTGAGCGAGATCTCACAGGCAATCTTAGGCGACACGCCAGCAAACACACACACACACACACAACACACCTCTCTTTCACTTGGCCAAAAGCACGCAAAGCGGATGATGAGAAGAGAGAGGGAAGATCATTCTGCAGGAATGATGATGAGCGATCCAAGGGAGCTCTTATGAGGATGAAGAATGTCGGCAGGAAGCTTAGGGAGGCTTGCAGGCGGCCACAACTCTTTTGGAGAAGAAAACACAACAAACCTAATTTCTATTCATTTAACCAAATGCACCCAAACACCCAAAGATCCAAGAGTTACTTTAAGATGCTTGATCAGCAGGAAAGAGCAACAAAAGAGCACCTAATGAGCTTCAATCTAGGTACACATCATCTAAGCTTCCCGGAGACCGAGGTTCAAACCAGTGTACGGCTAATTTCAACCTATTTTACTTTTGCACCAAACCTTTGCTCCGAACCAAACCACAAATCCTTCCCAAAAACCTACATAAATCCATGTCAATAATTTTATATTTGAAAAAAGAACATAAACGTACATGGCCCGACCAGGTACTAAAAAATGCCCCTAGGGCATGCAGAGGCCAAGGGATGCAGAGAAACACAGGTCGTTGTGTATGTTGTGGTTTATTGAATATCGATTAGGTCGAGATACCGGCTGGGACATCGTTCCGGATGGAGGCGAGAGTTAGACTCCGTGGGCCGTGTGGCCAGTGCTAATTCCCCTAGTGGTGGAGGTGTTTGCCTGGGTGCCACTCTAGGAGAGGAGTTAACTTTCAGCTTTGCTCATGTTGATGCCCCAGCTAGGCGGAGTCCTAGTGTGGACTGCGCTTTTAGGTAGTTCAGTGTTGATCTTGACACTTAGCGGATGGTTGATTGCTTGATGGTAAAATGCCAGAGTTAGTGGCCTTCGGGGTAGTTGCTGAGACATCCTTGTTCTCTGTAAGTGTTTATTTGTTTCGGCTAAGTAAGTCCGGAACCACATGGTTAAAGTGCAGTGACGAGTGTTCCCTTCGGGCGTGATCAGTTGGTGGTTTCCCAGTTGTGCAGTAGAGTTGAGCACTCTTCTTATGGTGAGCCCTAGAGTAGGGCTAGGCTGGCATGTTGAGAGTGGCCGAGTTGTGTTGAGCCTCATGTGGAGATGCAAGAGTAGGCTGTGAGACTTGGTTTGATGAGATGTCTTAGGCATGGTTGTTTGAGTTGAGCTCTTGTATGCCTCGCCATAGTTTTTGTCACTTGAGTTGTGACCTTCTTCAGCCCCATTGTAGTAAGATGTGGATTTGGTAGTAGTAGCACGAGTGCAATGGTTGGTGTCTGCTTTGGCTCTAAAGTCTGGATTCGGACACAGTGTGGCATGGAGGTATGCGAGATAGTTCTATGACCGTCAGGAGTTTAGCACACTTCTTTAGCCATTGGATCCATTTATGAGAAAATGCACTTGTTTAGGTCGTGCAGAGGGCTAGTTGGGTGGTAGTCAAAGGACTACAAGTGAAAGGATGTTAGAGAGCTGGGCCTCTTCCAGGTATTCTTTGGGGTTAGTAAATCCAGTGCGAGTTGGCGGTGCAGTAAGTGTTAGTGCGTGTGAGTCTCACGCTAGTGCTAAGGCCAAGAGATCTTTGTGGTTGGTAGTGCGGTCCACTGCATTGGGTGCCTAAACTTTGAGTTGAGTGAGCATTGTAGATCTGAGTTCGGTCAATGGAGGGCCAGTGAGTTGGATGCTTATGAGATGAGTTTGGTGCTTGAGATGAGTTGGATGCCTTATAGAGATAGCGAGGTTGTCTTGTGTGTAAAGCACACTTGGTAGGAATAATTGTATATGTAAGTTCGGTTTGGCATCGTTATGTTTTAAGCGAACAAGTTTGCCCAACACTTGAGTATCGTGTGGAGATGGAACTTTTGGTGTTCCTTGGGTTGATTGTATCTCTGCGGAAGTTAGTGTTTGCCTTTGAGCAGCTGTTAGTCTTGGATCTACGAAGGAAGGTTGAGAGTTGTGCACACAAGTGTGTTTTGTGTAGTTTATCCA